>OZ023213.1:27111289-27196289 GCA_963995525.1 Escarpia spicata
CACCAAGCCAGAACTTCACGACATCACTAACTCATCAGCGACGGTGAGATGTTCTGAACCTGGAAACATACCGTTGGGTCTAGAGGCTCACTACCTTTATCGAATGTGGTTACGAGCCGATGGAGAGACAGAGCAGGTGATGGAATCAGTGATAAAGAACCAGGACAAAGGTTGGATTGAATCACGGATTACTGGGCTCCGTTTCAACACGAATTATTCAATTAGAGTGAGACCGTATCGTCAACACAACGGAGAACAGGACGAAGGATCACCTACGGGAGTCACGAGGTTCAAAACCAAATGCACAGGTATTATGTTTGTCGTTCTCAAGTATATTACCTTTATTTCCAATGAATATATTACCACATTCTATGTCCATATATATATATATATATATATATATATATATATACTCATGCATACAACTGTTTACGCAGTCTTTTTAACGTATTTACCTTGAATTTACCTTGAATCCTCCTCTTCTACGTAGTAGTCAAGGAGTTGACGAGAAAGGGAGTCAAACGTTGACTCGTGTAATCCTCCGCCCTATTGCGTAAATATTTGTCAACGTGTCCCTTGAACTGGTTGATGTTTTTTTGGGACATCACTGCTGCTTCCGGAAGTCTATTCCAGTCGTTAACTATCCTTTGAGTAAAGGAATACATGCGTATATCTAATCTTGAGTGCACTTTAGTTATTTTGAAAGGGTGCCCTCTTGTTTTGGTCTGTTTATTTTCCATAACAAAGAAATCTGCAGGAAGAATACTCTCTAATCCGTTGAATATTTTATAAACTTCCAATAAATCACCACGCAGTCGTCTAGTCTCCAGAGTCGTGATATTTAGCACTCTTAACCGTCTTTGGTTATCTAAGTGACTTAAATCTGAAATCATCCTGGTCGCCCTACGTTGCACCTTTTCTAATAAGTATATATCTTTTTGTTTGGATGGGCGCCATGCCTGAATGCAGTAGTTTAGGTGAGGTCTTACTAAGGACTTGTATAGTTTTACAACTACTTATTTGGTCTTATATTTGATAGCTCTGTTAATCATGCCTAGCATCGCATTTGCCTTATTTAATGCCTTAACACACTGCTCCGTTACATTAAGTGTGTCTGTTATTATCACTCCCAAATATTGTTCTACATGTGATGTTTCTATGGGGTTATCACCCCTGAAGTAGTCGTACTGCCTGTTGTTATGACCGTAATGTACACACTTGCATTTTTCTGCATTAAACAACATTGTCCATTCTGCACTCCACCCGTGCAAGTTGTTTAGGTCCTTCTGAAGTTTCTCTGCATCTTTACAAGATGATACCTGACTGAACAGTTTTGTATCATCAGCAAATGTTACGAGATAGTTGCACACTCCTTCGTCTATGTCATTAATATATATTACACATAAAATTTGACCCAGAACAGACCCTTGGTGGACACCACTCTTAACAGGTGACCACCCTGAACTGAAACCATTTATAATGACACGCTGTACTCTGTCTGTCAGCCACTGCGATATCCATCTATTAACCGCTCCTCCTATCCCATGTGCATTTAGTTTCGTCGCCAGCCTGCAGTGTGGGACTCGATCGAAAGCTTTCCTGAAATCTAGATAAATAGAGTCCACTGGAAGCCCTTTATCGGTATAGGATGGAACCTTATCCAGGTACACTAAAAGGTTCGTCAGGCATGAACGTCCCTTCCAAAAACCATGTTGCGACGGTTTAATCAAAACATGATTTTGAAGATAGCCAACGATTTCATCCTTGATGATGGCTTCCACTACTTTAAATATCTGTGATGTTAGACTTACAGGTCTGTAGTTACTGGGTTGTGATTTGATACCTTTCTTGTATATGGGGGTAACATTTGCACTTTTCCAGTCTAGTGGAATTTCTCCCGTTTCCATGCTGTCTGCGAAGATTTCGCTTAGCAGTGGTGCAATGGCCGTGGCCACTTCTCGGAGCATTACCGAGTTTAAGTCGTCTATTCCAGGGGCTTTGTATGGTTTAAGTTGCAAAAGCTTTTCCAACACTACTGCTGTAGTTATCTCAATATGCTGGAGTGACTCTTCAATTGTCATGGTGAAAAAGTTCACAGCGTCAGGAAGATTTTCTGTTACCTCGTCAGTGACCACTGAGGCGAAGGAGTCGTTTAGTACATTTGCTGTCTCGACCGAGTCTATAATCACAACCCCATTGCTATCCAAAAGGGGCCGACTGTATCATTTGTCTTAGTTTTCGTCCTAGTATATGAATAAAAAGGTCTTTTTTATGTTGTCGGCAAGTCTTTTCTCAAAATTTCGTTTAGCCTTAACCACTTCCTTCCAGGCTTTGTTTAGTTGACGTTGTATGCCTCGTACAGATGATATTATCCTGTTTCTCTGTATTTCTTCCACATGTGGTATTTCTTCCGTCTTGCTATGTCTGCTCGTTTAGTCATCCACCTGGGTTTGGTCTTTCGTCTCCTTGTTGACACGGGGATAAAACTTTTCATTGCCGAATTAACGAATCTTTTAAAGATGTCCCATTTTGTGTGTACATTAGTATCCTGGAATGCCTGCTTCTAGTCATAATTCTCTAAACATTGTTTCATTCCATCATAGTTTGCCCTCTAGTAGTCGTAGTAAGTTTCTCTCCATGAAACGTATCCCCTCGGCTCCTGCCTGCATCCTACTCCAGTCAGTGGTGCTGTGGTTGAAATCTCCAAATATTACAATGTTATTGCTCGTTGCACATGCTGTGCGTAATAATGTATAATGTAGAGCTAGTTCGCTGTCAAGATCAGCAGATGTGCTGTGGTAGCATACTCCTACAAGTAGGGAGTCTGTTGTTGTTGTTAAGCGACACCATACTGATTCCGTGTTGTGTGTTTGTGTAAGCTCCTCACATTTGACATAGTTTATATTGTTTCTTACATGTATAATGCAGCCTCCTCCTTTCTTTCCCTCTCTATCATTTCTGATCAAACTGTATCCCTCGGGGTTAAGCTCTGCGTCAGATACATCTTTGTGAGCCCACGTTTCGGTTACACATATCAAGTCTGGGTTCTCCTCAGTTGCAACATACTGCATTTCATCCAGCTTGTTTAAGAGGCTTCTGACATCCACAGGCTTTGAGTTTATTTACGGTAATATGGCCTGTGCTCGCTATTTCTTTTTATCCCCTTCACCCATTTTGTGCAGTTTTTTGCCGTAAGTGTTTATATACATACTAGTGCTGGTGCTATTCACTCCTACTTTTTTGCTGGGTTTGTGGACTGGCTGCCCCTCCTGGTAGGAGCCGTTCTTGATTGGCTGCTTCTTCTGGGAGGTGTTGATTGGCTGCCCTTTGTAGGTGCCGCTGGTGTTGATGTTTACATTAGTTTTCTGTTTTGTCGTTCTTAGTGTCTTTCCTCCTCGCCCTTTGTGGGCTTGATTAAAAAAAAATTCCTGGCCTGTGGTGGGCCTCTCACTCTGTATATGCATTTCCCCAAGTCTCTACTTTCCTTCGCACTTGCCTCCTCTAGTAGTTTTGTCTTCCTCTATCTCTTTATGCGTTTGAAAGGTTTCGGAATAACTTCATCTTTTTGTCTGTGTCTTTCATAATTACCTTAAGTGGTCTTGGTTTGTTGTTACTCTCTCCCGTTGTTTTTTCCCTAACCTGATCACTTTCTCTACCTCTGTATGCACGTATGCTCGGTGATAGTCATAAATGACACACTATGTCGCATATTGAAAGAACACATCTACATCACGTGTTTTCACGCAACATTAGCTACATTGACAACATGTGTGTTCGTTTACAGAACCAGGTGCTCCTGTAATAGAAGAAGTGCTTACGTCATCTCCAGGCCAGGCCAACAGTACTACCATCGTTGTGATTTGTAAGGTCAGTAATCTTCATTTGGAAAACAAGTGTGACTACAATCTCGTTATTTGTTGAATTGACTATTTCGTAAACAAAAGTCAGATGGAAAGCAGTATTTTAATTTGATCAATATTAACCATGCCCCATTTAACATTCACTGGCAACAAACATATAACTACACAGTGGAATGTGTAATAAAGATGAAAATTATTGGCATCTAAGACCATCTTGTGGCAACCGACACATGGAAGAACCAAGGCAGGAAGACAAGCAGCAACTTACATCGACTGCTTAAAGGAAGATGTAGGTCTAGAGAAGGAGGAGCTGAAGACGGCAATGGCAGACAGAGGGATCTGGGGGACGGATGATTGAAGCCACTAACGGTCGACCCCATTGGACTGAGTGTGAATAAGACTCTAAGAATGTAGTTTCGGACAGATGTTTTTTGTTCGGTAACCAGCCGTGTGGTAGGCTGTTATTTCTCAATATATTTTGTAAACGTCTACAATATCTGACCCACCACAGCGAACCGGGTATTAAGTCGCACATGTCTACATCATGTCCCATAAATTTTGTGATTTTGGCAGAAATGCGCAACTTATAATCTCACCTTTCAATGGCCAGTTTATTTTCGTCGAAATATAATCCAAAACTAATAAAATACCTGCATTTACAAACACACATACTAAGAAACAATAGAGTTAAAATGGCCTCGTTTCTCAACCCTTTTAAAAAGTTTGCTTGAATTTTAGCAATAAATAAAACAACTACTGAAATAATGTCAACAGCTCAGATATCATTGCTCATCAACTGCGGAATCCCAAAAGGTACAACATTCCATTTCACAATCTTGCGACTTAATACACACTTTGACGGGGCAGGTCACGTGTATATTCGTGCGCAAACTAGAGTACATGTGCAAGCGAGTGTGCGTGATAGCGTGCGAGTGTGTGTATGTGTAAATCTCAGTGAGGTATTTCTTGCAGAAAGTTGTTGCACAATTCCATGGCATCAGGCGTTAGGGTACAGCTAATCCTTCCCGTTGTGTTGCATTAAAACATAGTACATAGAAAACGATAACGTTTGAACCGATCGCGATTGACCAGGCGTATTAGCAGGTTTAGTGATACAATGTATATTTGGAAGAGCGTATGCGACGGAAATTTATGTTTGCCGTTTGTATTCACACAACATAGGTAGGGGCTGAATTGTAAAGTTTTACAACAACAACAATAGTTTAACCAGCATATCAATTACATGACAGCAGTGTTTATGAAGAAGTTTCAGAATGTTCCCAGCTACAGTTTCCTTACAATTTGTCAAAACGTTGACCTCGCTGCCAACTAGATACACAACAGTACTATGTGCTCGTAAGAAGTATGCGGCGCTAATTCCAGCCACCACTCGAAACCGGATGTGATGAGCTCCTGTCATTGAGGGTTTGGTATAGATCCCAAATGTCCCCAACATCTTCCTGGATGTATGAAGACACGCAAGAAGTGAAGGGTACACACCATGCTATTATTCATGCTACCAATGGAGTATTCGAAGTCAAAGTTATTGCCACCAACAACGAGAACATCAGCGCCTCCAGTGGCAGTGTCAAGAACGTCGGGAAAGGTAAGATAGTACTAGCTCGTTTTTGACATAAAATGTAACTAAGTTAGTTATCACAAGCTGTTCAGTTTGCATTTCGATATCATAGTTATTGTTTTTATTCAAACTATCTTAGTCACCAACTAAGCACATGACAACGTTATCACATCTGTTTTGTTATTTATGCAGATTTTTTTTTTCATTATGTAGGAAGCTGGCCCTACGGTTACAAATAAAACAGAAAAGATATATTGTTCTTTGTTGTTTAACTTCTTGATTATATCGGTATGTGTTTTGTGGGGCACAGTAGTCAAGCAATTCTGGATCGACCTGTCGATCGAGAGGGCGGTGGTTCGAGCACGCCTACGGCTATCTCGAAACCAGGGTGATTGTGTTAACCCCACTTTGGCTTTCGGAATAGACACAAGAAAGCCGTTGGACCCTCACATAATTTGGGAATTAACCTTAATATTATTATACCTGTTCATATGTTGTTTGTTGTAATACGTTATTATAATAATACAATTATTACGTTATTGTTTGTTATAACATGATTTGACAATTTTCATTCAAAATGGTACAAATGTAAATCCAGTATCAAAACGTCAATTCCACGATTTACGTCCGTTATCAGCGATCTCCGAAAATCAGTGTCACTAGTTTAACATTTACTTGCTCCAACGTTAGTACGTACGTGACAGTATACCACGATCAAATGTAACATGATGTGGCTAGCTAGTGACATGCAAGGTACTAATTACCATCGTGGATGATGACTTTAATTATACTGTTTTATGCTTTACACAAGTTAATCTTTACACGTTTAAATAATATAATTTACTTCTGCCTTTTAGAATGCGTCAAAACAAAAGGAAAATTGACAACCAACAACAGGGCACGGAGATGTCGACACAGAACAGAGATGGTGAGAAGCTTAGCTTTTTAATTGAAAAAAGATGTATCAGCTATTAAAAAAGCTGGTGAACGTGTGCGGAAATCTGGTGAACTATGTATAGTGCATCTAGTATAACGTTGGAAGCTAATACACCATAGTTTCACAAGTCAGACATATTTGTTTGGTGTATATTGTCATATTCTTAAACACGGTGGATTGGAGCTAAATCGTAATCAAACAGCGACACGGAAAATTGCCACGAATTTACTACAGGTATTCTCGTTGTCCACTAACAGCAATGTAACTGGTGTGATGCAACATTTTTTCTTACATTACGATCATATTAGAGATAAAGAAGAAGACATTACCATCATATTAGAGTAGTTCCAGAATGTAATCACAAGAAAAGAGGGATACATTCCTCTACATCTCCATCGTCCTTTGCGTCCCATTATATGCTTCTAAATGAACACAATCGTAGTGAAAAATTACACAATTTCACAACATCACGTATAGCAATATTTTATTGTACAAATACCACCCAATGTCCCTGGCATGGTTTTCATATAAGCGTCTCTCAAACACCATTAACCACCTTGTGACATGTTAAAATAAATGAAATACCACTGACTTGACCTGAACTGTTCCTTTGATTCTGGAACATAATGTAAATGACAACATTGGACTTCAGGAAAGCTTCCAGTACCACCTCCCTCACACATACGCGCACGCACGCACACACGCACACACGCACACACGCACACACGCACACACGCACACACGCACACACGCACACACGCACGCACGCACGCACGCACACACAATGATTTGATCTACATACAAACACACGTGTTCGCGTGCCCACGTCCATACATATGAGCGCATACTTGCACGAGCGCACGGGTGTATAAACAGGAATCAAACGTAAGGGAACATAGTTACATGAATCAATCCACATATTTTATCATAATAGTTTTGTTAACTTGTTTCGCAGAAATGATCGAAGATGAACACGGCTACTATATCCCGCCAAAATTGTCAGGAGAACAGGGAGGTAAATCAAGTTTACTACAGTTTACTATTGATTGTATGATACCAATTAAAATGTGCATACAGTGTGAGGTTGGACCTATGATGTTACTTGAAATTATTGTAAACATTAATTGTGCAATAGTTTATTAGGAGACTTTCAAATGGAAATACGTTTTAAGTGACAAATCACAAGGTTTTCGCAGTGTGAATTGCGTTTTGTGTGATATACAGTTAACGTATATCACGTCACTGAAAAATAACTTCTCAAATATTCTGGTTAAGTACGAGACGATATTGGTCACGTTATTATGTTAGTCCTTTTCGTATATTGCTTATTCGGTTTGCTGAAATTGCCAATATAATTGCCTAAGCAACCCCACTTCTCGCAAATTATCGTTCTGATATCACATCTCGCGCTACTTCAAAGTAATTAGTAATTACACAAATGTTTAAGGGCTAGTGTATCCGGACGTCATTAACGATGTGTCTTCTGAAAGATAACCTTTGAATGGCAGTATTGGTAAGGGTGAAGGTAAAATGTATGTTCATCAATGCGTAATGGCATATCTCTGTTGACAAAAAATCATTTTCCAATCACTGACATTGATAAGTTCCGCTTCTTCGGTCGCGAACGTCATGGAAATAGCGGAGATACTCGCATGAATGACGGTGCTGAATCTTGTTTATATTGAACGGAAAACATACCTTATTTGCCACTGACTAATACAGCTATTATTAAGATTATTTTCAAGAGGTGTTTCTTTCAGGAGGCGCCGAGGATGCCTGTCGCTATGTTAACGTAACGAGAGCTCCAAGGCAACAAGACAATCAGAACATATATGACGAGATACAAAACTAGCCGAGTACAACAGGATTGTCCAAGAAAGATACAGACACATACGGATGACGTCCACTAATACAGTGGAACCTCGCTTTACGGTCACCTCGGTAATACAGCCAAATCGTAATTAAAGAGTCCTCCTAGTATAGTCCCAAATTATTTCTGTAACAGCAAAAATTATTTCAATAATATGGTCACCTCTGTATTCCGGTCACTTTTTCCCAGTCCCGAGTGTGACCGTATTAGTGAGGTTCCACTGTGTTGCGTCCAGTTAATGTAGGCTGGCTGTGCGTAAATCACCTCCTTCGTTGTCATGCACTCATTTTTGTGAAACATTGAAACTATCAATGTATTGATACGCTATCTTTGGTGCATTGTAAGTGTATCTCCGAGGCGCCGAGGTCCACTCGCATCCTTCTATATCCACTCGCATCCTTCTATATTCACTCGTATCCTTCTATATTCACTCGCATCCTTCTATATTCACTCGCATCCTTCTATATCCACTCGCATCCTTCTATGTTCACTCGCATCCTTCTATATTCACCCGCATCCTTCTATATTCACTCGCATCCTTCTATATTCACTTGCATCCTTCTATATCCACTCGCATCCTTCTATAGTCACTCGCATCCTTCTGTATTCACTCGCATCCTTCTGTATTCACACGCATCATCCTGTATTCACCAGCATCCTTCTGTATTCACTCGCATCATCCTGTATTCACTAGCATCCTTCTGTATTCACTCGCATCCTTCTGTGTTAACTCGCATATATTCACTCGCACCCTTCTATATTCACTCGCATCATTCTATAGTCACTTGCGTCCTGTCAAACAAAGTAAATTATTTCGATAATTGTTGTCAAAGTTCATCACTCCGTATTTTTAACTGCGCTTATTGCTTAAAGTTCTTTATACCCTATACATAAAATAATGGACACCATTGAATCTGATTCGTTATGAGATTATTTGCGGAGGGAGTTTTAAAAGGTGGCAGTATTTTCCTAGTAAACAAAATGTCCAGTTTAAAAACATTGTCGAGGCGAACTGAGCTAACCACAGTACCCTTTCACGTTCAACTATTTCCCTTTTCCCACGTTCAACACAGCAAACTTCGTTTTATAAATTACTACGATGGCTAATTCTGCGTAGAGGAACAGACTGGCTCTCTTTAATTCTAGTCTGCATTACTGCATAAATCAACAAGCATCATAGCAAACACCCTGGGCGACTTAACAGTGAAGGGTTTTGGAAGCATAGTGTCATTACACAACAGTGTAATGAAGACGCTCGCAGAACTACGGTAGTAAGTTAGTTATGATGGCCGAGAAAGGCCATCGCTGTGTAGTGCTGAATTTCGGAATGCGCGATGATGCAACATGCGATGGGCGACGCGCGATGCTATGTGCGATGCGATACTTTGGTCGGGAACGACAATCGTATCATAACACCGCGCATAGCATCACACATAGCATCGTACACAGCATCTCGCATCGTCCATCGCATCGCCCGTCGCATCACGTATCGCATCTTTGCACACTACTTATGTGACTGCCATACAAAGTATGTATATATCGGATGCATTAATGTGCGGCAAAGCACGCTATACAACATATAAATCCAGCAGTGCGTGTGATATATATTTGTATACACTTTGCCTACTACTACTCCTACTGAAGATAACTCTGTTAAGAAGAATGATAGCAATAACAGGTAGAACATCTATATCGCTAAGTTTGTCAAGACCCAAACACCTCGACAGGATTTGGCTATCTTAAAATCAGTGTGCAATGATTAAGTGATCGACATCGATCTGGATGAATATTCTAAGAGTTTAAATGTGGTGAGCTCGTTAGAGAATAAGTATAAACTTCGACGATCGGTTTCATGCACGTGTATTATTTTATACGCATAATTAACAAATGTGTGTGAATCCTGTATATATGTAGAATGTGTTGTCAACTCCAGAAAAATATAGATCATAGGTAGAATAAAATACTCGAAGTTCCATAGACTTCTTTACAGGAATAAGCATTGAATAAAATTATATATTCGTCTAATTACTTGAAGACGCAAGGGTGTCGTTGCATATGAACACAATGCGGCGATTTCATTAAAAAATTCGGTGTTATAGTTAAATATTCCGCATATAATCTTTAATCTATTCGGCATTTAACCCTAGCGTTAATCGACATTATACTCAACGTAATATCATACTTAACACCTTAACTCGACATGGTTGTAGGCTGTCGTTTTTACGCGCTATTGTACAACATATGTTTATATTGATGAATCAATTATACCCCTTTGCACCCATTGTTTTTATATTTCTCCATTTGATCAATTACGTAATTTCTGTCTCGGATCACGTCTTTCATAGTTATGTTGTTACTTTATTCCATCTACCCGTTTTATTTTCAACTCGAAATTCGCCTCGTAGCGTACAACGTTTTTGTAGTAAGCTTTGTTTATAGCCGTATACCTACGCCATTTTGTTACATGTTTGGCATCTCTGGTATATAGAGGTGCGTTGTAGGATTGTGCAATATATTTTAACAGGACAACTTCATCGCTGTCATGGGAGACTGTAAGGTTGATTTACTAACATTCTCGTAATTGATTTCTTGTTTATAAATTCAATACGTAAAACTAGGTTTGCAAATGTTATGTTAATTGAAATTCCTAAACGTAGGCTGACTAAACATACTGACCTTCACCATGTTTTTCATTCCGGGTACTATTGTACTTCTAATGGGGGTGACGCCTGTTCATCGACATCAACTTTACCTGAGAGATTGTCTTAGGAACGTTCTATATTTGAATTGTATATGTATGTTATTTCAATAAAAACTTGCGTCTTACCTCAGTGTGAAGTCGCGTTTATATCAACGATGTACTATTTCTTCATTAAAATTATCGTGACGGATCTGGACAGATGCCATTCTAGTTCATTATTAACCAGTCGAGACAATCTGCTATTTGGTCGGAGGTACACAATATAACGACACAACGAGCTAAGAACAATGGAACAAGAACATTCTCCTGTGAACGAGACAAAACTGTCACACACGCGACATAGACGCCAAAGGCGCTTAGGCAAATAGTTGGGAAGTCATAATTTTACAAACCAATTTTAATGTCAGCATACATGTTTAATTAGTTTTTTTTTAAATTGCCATAGTGGCATCCTTTGTTGGCCTATTCAGGGTGTGTCTTTTTGCGTTGTCCGAAAGATGTAGATAGTTTATACAGTATGATAATATGTTAACGTGCATGGCGCTTTGACTGATCCATTCGTTTAAAGACGGGGGAGCAACTTAGGAAACTTGTATTTCTGGCACAAGATCTGCGTAGAAAAAAACGTCAAGTCAGCATCACTCTGTAGGGCAATGCTGCAGAGTGGCAGTGTGCATATATATGACGGAAGAAGAAGAACTACATTTAACTGAGTGCTATACAATTGTTATGTGTAAAATGCAGTGTTAACGCAGGTGTCTTCATTGTATTGAACAAGGTATCTAAGTTCCGCTAGTTAAAGTCTTGAAATTGCAATCGTTGATAACATTTATCAAAGTGGCCGACATATGTTCACATTGTTAATATATTCTAAGCAACTGCACATGTCGTGGAAATGCTAATATAGTACTTATAGCCTTACCATAGTAAACACACTCTAACCGCACTAGAGACAGAGGAGAACAACATGACATTTTCACAAAATGAGTCCTGCAGCACAGCTTCCTACCGGGCCTATAGTGAGAAGGACACAGAAATGAAGCGAAGTGCACAAAAGGACAAACGCGAATGGTTTAACAGACAGGCACCGGAGGCAGAGACCGCAGCTGCCCGAAATGATATGAGACAGGTCTACAGCATTGCCAAGAAAATAACTGGCAGCACAAAGGCAAGATCTGGACCAATCAGAGCCTAAGGTGGATCTCTACTATCGAGAGGAGAGGACAAACTAGAGAGATGGGCAATACACTTTAGAGAGGTTCTCAATAAACCTGCACCTGACACACCAGCACAGACTGGCAACCCTCAGACCGTGCTCTCAATAAACACAGAGAAGTTCTCAGAGGATGAAGTGAGGAAGGCCATTGCGACTCTCAAAACAAACAAGTCACATGGCATGGACGGAATCACAACTGGAATGATCAAAGCGGGTGGTGAAACAACTGTACAATGGATGTGCGGACTATGCAACCAGATCTGGGACTCGGGTATCGTTCCTGAAGACTGGAAAGATGGTGCTGTTTTCTGTATCCTAAATAAAGGAAACCTGACTGAATGTGACAACTGGAGAGGTGTGACATTGCTATCAATACCAGGGGAAGTGTACTGCCAGATGATACTGAGCCGAATGCGAGATGTGGTAGATGGCGAACTGCGTCACGAACAAGCAGACTTTAGGCCAAACGCTCTTGTGCTGAGCAGATATTCACACTTAGGTGCATCATTAAGAAATGTCAAGAGTACCAGTTACCCCTCGCAATCAGTTTCATAGACTTCACCAAAGCGTTTGACACAGACCCTCCATGTGGAAAATAGTAACCACGTATGGAATCTCTCAAACGATTGTAACAGCAATCGAGAAGACATGACAACTCGAGATGTTGTGTAAAACAGAAGATGGCTACAGCGACTGGTGCCAGACAAGGCTGCATTCTTTCCCCCCTTCTCTTTGCCGTGGCCATCGAGTAGGTCATGCGGCTAGCAACCACAATGAAGGGATCGTGTGGGTTAAGGAGGAGCGTTTATCAGACTTGGATTTTGGTGATGATCAGACACCACCCTGGGCTACAAATTCTTGTGGAATAAGTCAGCAGATACGCTGATGGCTTGGGACTTGTCATCGGTGAAAATATACAAAAACTATGCTGACGGTGAGCACCAACCACCCACAGATGTTTTCATCAACCAGAAAAAAATAGAAACAGTCGAAAACGTCACCTACCTTTGCAGCTCCACGAACAACCAAGGAATCATCGATCATGAACTAAACTGCAGAGTAGGGAAAGCGTCGGTAGCCTTCAACCAGCTAAGGAAAATTTGGAACAACAAGACATTTACCTTGAAATCTAAACTCCGCTTTTATAACCCAAACGTTACGCAAACCCTCCTATATGGATGTGAAACATGGCAACAAAAACAATCCAAGAAAACAAAATTGATGCATTCGACACTAAATGCCTGCGAAAGATTTTGGGCATGTGACGAATGTAGATGTCCGGATACGATCAGGACAATCTCTGGCATCACCTACTATCTGCAGAAGACGAATGAGCTGGCTCGGCCATGTCACAAGGCTCCCACCTACTAGACCTGCCCAACAAGCGCTATGGTGGATATCAGCTGGCCAGAGAAAGATGGGACGGCCAAGAATGAACTGGCGCCAAACAATCGACCGCGACCTACAGCTGGTCAACTTAAGTAGCAACGTCAGAACTCTGACAATCGACAGATCTGGGTGGCGTGGTTTGACTGCCTCATGCGTCTATAGACGCGGGAGCCGCTAAGTCTAAACAAAAAGAATAGACGGAAAGAGGCACAACTCCGCTGTTTTAGTGAAACCTTCATGCAACAGCGCCCTCCGGCGGCGATCTAGGAGACCTACACGATGGCACATAGACACGACAACACCACTTGGTGCAGCGCACCGAATTGTTCCAATTATTTAAAAAAGTAAATGTCCCAACAAGTGTTTTTTTTCGGTTTCCGAAAGATGCTGAAAGGTACAAACAATAGAACATGATTGTGTTATAGATCACTGTTGACATTCTTTATATTTTATAACTGATGAAATAAATCGAAGAATTCACTTGCTCAACGCGCCTAGCCTACGGGTACACTAGACTACAGAAGAATTGAATGTTCACCTATATGTAACAATTGGTGGAGGAAGAGAGGCACTACCAAGTTGATTTGGTAGTTTACGTACAATATTTAGGGCGAATGTCAACAAAGAGTGCCGTTATTTGAAATGGACGAGAATCCGTTACGACTATGAATTAGATGACCAGCGTTGGTTTGGACATCAAAGTGGTCATATGTGACCAAGGGTCGAATACTCGAAAGACACTGAGGAACTTCTAGGAGTCAGTAAGTGGGCTACGCATTTCTTCCTCCACAACAACAAAAAGATATATGTCATGTACGACCCACCACATCTACTAAACATGAGGAACAACCTCAAGAAAACAGGCTTTAAAAGACATGGGAAATGCATTGAGTGGAGCTACATGACCGATTCCAGAAATGGTGTGCGTGTGGCTCCTAAATTGACATCCAAACACATTGACTTGCCCCTGTTTTCGGCTTTGCGAGTTAAATGTGCGACCCAAGTCTTCTCTCATTCCGTGGCTGCTGGTATTTCTACACTGGTTACATTGAAGTCACTCCCTGAGGATGCAGAATAAACAGCACTGTTCTTGAAACAAATGGACTGCTTGTCCAACTGTTTCAACAGCAAGACATTCAAGCACAAGCAACAGATGAGACCTGCTTTGTCAAACACATCTGGGCACAAGGAGTTTCTTCTGTCTACCATAGAGTGGCTTTTATCTCTTGAGTCTGGAAGCACGCGTAAACTGCCATGTCTGTCCGGATGGTTGATGACCATTCGTAGTCTTCTGTCGCTGTGGGACGATTTGCACATCAATTTTCAGGCAAAGTTTCTCCTAACTAGTCGGCTAAATCAAGATTGCTTAGAGAACCTCTTTGCTGTGATCAGGGGTAAGGGTGGCCATAGTGTCAACCCTTCAGCTGAGCAGTTCCGACTCTACCTTCGTCAGGTAATGGTTGATTATATTCTACTGCAGAGCAAAGAGAGCAATTGCAGGGAAGACGGGGACACTTTTCTTCTCAACCTCAAGTCTTTCAGTACTGCGTATCAACACATCGCCGACTTTGAAGATGGTCCTCTGCCTGTTTTCTCACAAATAGGATAAATGACCAGTCTTCACTTCAACGTTGAGACGGAAGACCTCTCCACTGAGGAAGAAAACACCTTGACATACATAGCAGGATACATGGCCAAGAAACTGCGTGGCAAAGTATTTCAACAATGTCAGCAAACCCTGATTGGTTCACCGAAAAGTTCATCTAAGTGCTACTACTTAAAAAAAGCTGGATAATGCAAAAGACGGACTTGTAAGACCAAGTAAGGAACTAGCGTCAACAGTTGAAAACAAGGAGCGTGGTTTCAAGAAGACAAGCCACGCACTACATATGAATAAAGTCCGGAGTAGACTGCGCCGTCATCCCGTCAAAGAAATACCCGAAGACTCTGTTATCTGTCCTGCCGGAATGTGCACACTGAACGATTACGTGTTGAACTTATTCATCAACATTTGCCTCCATGCTTTGTTGAAGATGAGTAACAACATGTTAACAGCTTCGAGAGTGAGAAATAGGAAAGTCCTGAAGTTGTCGCATATGTAAACAGGTAAGTAGGCGCAACATACGGCGGGCACCTACAGACGAGACATCAGCATACGGCGGGCACCTGCCGTCCAATTTCATTTTAAAATTATAAATACGAGTGCCCATTTGAAGAATAAATAATAACGTATGTTTGTGTACACACGAGCGTACATGTATAATATTTTGTGCGCTGTTTTAGTGAAGTCGTTATGCTATAGCATTGAAAAGATAGGTCCGGTGCGTAGTTCTCCTAGATAGCCGCCGGGTGGCGCCACTAATTACCCTGGCTTCACTTTTCGACCGATATTTAGCGTGAATGGTGCCTCTTTCCGTCTATTCTTTTTGGTCTAAGTAAGTAATAACACATTATATTTACTGCGGGCATAACAAGACTGATCGCCTTACAAGAAGGCTATAGTACCTTCTTGCCCAAGATAGACCGACCTGGGAAGACTCATAATGTGTGAATCAAGCGAACAATCGTATACACAACAGCCAACCAAGTCAGTCAGACAGCAAGACACAGACAGACAGACAGACAGACAGACAGACAGACAGACAGACAGACAGACAGACAGACAGACATACAGACAGACAGACAGACAGACAGACAGACAGACAGACAGACAGACAAGCATACATACACTCACACACGCTAACACTCATACGCACGCACGCACGCTCGCTCGCACGCACGCATCCACACATGCATACACATACTCACACACATTCACTCACCCACACACACGCACACACGCACACACGCACACACGTACACACGCACAGACTCATGCACACATGCACATACATCCACACGCATACACACGCACAAACTCACTCGCAGACACACACACTCACACACATGCACACACACACTCACTTCCATACACACACACGCACGCGCACGCGCACGCGCACGCGCACGCACGCACACGCACTCACTCGCGCACACACACACCATGGTCGCTCACACGCACACAAGCATGCGCACACTATCTCTCTCACACACACACGCACGCACGCACACACGCTCACATGCACGCACTCACACACACTCACAGGAAGACAGACAGACGGGTATACTACAGCTGTAACTTGTTTACGTCAATTGTAGCTTCGCTATCACCACGGGTTATTTTCTGGAAAACCCTTATAATGACACATGATTTGTATTAACGGCGCCCGTGTAACACGGTGAAACGATTACTATGCCACATCACGTCAAAGCAAATGGCGTAGACAAACGACCGTGTTCTAGGTCACCGTGCTGTGATTCATTGTTACTTCGCCGTAGTATAAATGTAGCCGAACCGTGCAGTGCGTGACACATACAGCCACTGGTTGGACACCTCAGGACTGTATCAGTATGGCCGGATCGTAAAAATGCATTTGATTACTTCTTGGAATACGATCAGACGATCTAATGATCCAGTTATTTAATGTGTAATATTTAAATGGCATAAGCTAAACAACTACATTTATTTTTCATACTTATAATCATGTGCCACCTGTGCTTGTTTGTAGGATCTAATGATCCAGTTATTTAATGTGTAATATTTAAATGGCATAAGCTAAACAACTACATTTATTTTTCATACTTATAATCATGTGCCACCTGTGCTTGTGTTTGTAGGATAACGTATGCTACTGCATCACAGTCTTACGTCTGGAAATCCACAAAAAACTTCCATAAAGTAGATTGTCTCAATGCATTATGGTACCATTGTTTCTTGCGATCATCCCATGGTAGATCATGCACAATAATCATTGCTTTGACACATACGCCCCATGGAAATTCTTCCCGTTTTTTCCTTCCCCACACGAACACTCAGACACGAACAAAGCACGCTCGTGCACGCACGCGCACGCAGGCACACACCCACACCCACGCACACTCCCTCTCACACACGCACGCACGTACGCACACTCACACTCTAATACACAGACACACAGACACAGACACACACACACACAGGAAGATAAACAGACAGACAGACAGACAGACAGACAGACAGACAGACAGACAGACAGACAGACAGACAGACAGACAGACAGACATACAGACAGACATACAGACAGACAGACAGACATATACACACAATACACACACGTACGCACGCACGCAAGCGCACGCAGACTGACATACAAACTGACTGAACGACGGATAGACAACAGAGACCGAGACAAATTGCATGTCTGCAGTGGTGCGTAGCGTGCCGATTCTCGACGGGTATACTGTAACTTGTTTACGTCAATTGTAGCATCGCCATCCCCATCGGTTATTTTCGGGAGAAACGTTACAATGACACATGACTTGTGTTGACAGCGCCAGAGTAACAGGGTGAAAAGATTACTACAGAGAGTGCCACATAACACGTCAAAGCAAATGGCGTAGACAAACGACCGTGTTCTAGGTCACCGTGTTGTGATTCATTGTTACTTCGCCGTAGTATAAATGTAGCCGAACCGGGCAGTGCGTGACGCATACAGCCACTGGTTAGACACTTCAGGACTGTATCAGTATTGCCGGATCGAAAAATGCATTTGATTACTTCTTGGAATACGATCAGTCGATGTACCACCTGTGGTACCACCTGTGCTTGTTCGTAGGATAACGTATGCTACTGCATCACAGTCATGACGTCCTATGTCTGGAAGTCCACACAAAACTTCCATAAAGTAGATTGTCTCAATGCATTATGGTACCATTGTTTCTTGCGATCATCCTATGGTAGATCATGCACAATAATCATTGCTTTGACACATACGCCCCATGAAAATTCTGCCCGTTTTCTCCCTCCCCCACACGAACACTCATACACGAACACGCACGCACGTGCACGCATGCGCGCGCAGGCACATACACACCCACGCATAAGTGTACACACACACACACACACACACACACACACACACACACACACACACACACACACACACACAACACGCAAACAAACACATTATAGACGCATTCGGCAGCGATAATTTAAAATGTTAAAGTACTTACGTCCAGTAGTCGTCTTCGGCACGATTCATCTTGAACATAAACACTATAAAGGTACATTAGTAAGGTTCTGTTGATGTAGTGTAAACAACATATATCTGACACAATTGTACATGAGTAATGGTACCAGGCGGGGATCGTCTCCGTGGTGTATCCAGTGTTGCTGTTGTTCTTTGTCGCTGCGTGGTAAATATAACAATCGCCTGAATCTCGGCCATATGCCTTGAGTCAGGGCATCACTGCATTTGGTATCGTAAAAGTAAAACCACAGCTTTTGGCTACAATATCAACAAGATGTCTTGCCATACGAGTTTATGTCTAGAGAATAGTTCAAACTACTACGGTAGTGGAAGTGTTTTGAATGTACCACACCGGTGGCTCGCACCTGGACACCGTACTGACACTCGACGGATTGTTCCAGTCTTTCATATGCCACGCATAACCTATAACAAGGCACAATAGTAACGATGTTGTATTCATACAGCGCAATTAACAACTGCGTTGAAATCTGACGCACATGATAATTGAGATGCAATTACGGCCACCATCACCTTTACCTTGTGCATCGGCGTTCAATGTAATTATTAACTGGTCTCTGTAAATAAAAACGTTATATATGGCTATGCCTATTTTGGGGTCTTAACACGGTACGTAAAAGGGCGGGACAATAAGCCGAGTATGTGCAGATAAAGGTGCCCTCGTGCGCTGCACCCCGTTTTGGATATTTGAAACACAGCGGGTTGATATCCTGCGTGTTATTCTTCATTGTTATTGGTAATGGTTAGTTTACATGAACTTTTTTAAAGGCATTGTCCCCAAAGGAAACCTTTTGTTTTTCCTTCTTGTCCCGAATGCAGGCGCGCCTGCGCGCGCAAACACGCAACATACACGCGCGCGCGCACGCGCGCGCGCACGCATACACACTTACATGCTGACCCTTTGAGTCGTCATAGGCCTGAATGTGCGTGCATGTGATTGCGTGCGTGTGAGCGTGTGTTTATGTGTAACTGCGTGTGCGTGCGTAACAACACATATTAAAGGGAAACAAATTATTTGGGCACTATTCATATAAAACAATTAATAAAAATAACCATTAGGAACTACAATCAAGACTATTATGCCAGAGGTTTACTAGGGTAACCTTGGCGACGGCACATAATAATTCTTACTATTTCCAGTTCGCTCGTCGCCGAACCCAGAACATTACTCTAGTCTGCGTTACTCGGTAACCCATATATTTCGGATAAGCGTTTGTTTGCATTTTTAATGATATCTTCTCAGCTGATAGAACCACTTTCAGTGAGTTTTGTAAATGTATATTAAGATATATTTATATGGTATTAACAGCTCATTTGCTACCTACAGCATCTCAGAATTTTTTTCTCAAAAAATGTGCAACTGCGTGGTATTTCTGACAGACAGTTTGGCCTAACATCTAAAATACCATCGAAGATAATGTAAATAAACAATTGCGTGCCCTATTACTAGTTTGACTCGGCTAACTTCCGCACTTCACGTAGGGGATCAGCCAGGGCTAGTTTTGCATGGCAAACAGCCCTGTCTTGCGAGGATGGTGTAGAAGAATAACAATTATATACTGTGATTAGAATTTGATGGTCTTATGAGGCCACGTACAACTAATCAGCCTTTCAGAACTTTTTCCCGAAGCAAAAACTGTTCATGCTGTCACTGATGGTGGTTACTGCCAGGCTGCATGTCGTCCTCGGTGTTTCAAAATCGAAACTAATGTTTAGCAATATGGAGCGCAATGGCCCAGTCGCTAGAGCAACGGTCGAGAGAACCCGGGTTTGAAACCTATGCTGCCGTGTTGAACACTGGACAAGTTCGTTCACTCACATAGCAGTATGAATGTGTACGTGACTATAGACAGTGGTAGTGATAGTCGCTGTGCACTAATTGCGGGGGGCTGAATGCTTCCCAGATAAGTCTACACGGTTTTTGATTGAACAGGTCTGCCAGGGAGTAAAACGCAACGCGCATTGAGCAGTCCGTATGACTAGATACAGCGCTATATGAAAACTTGCATTTTTTCTATGTGCTTTTTTACCACGCAAACATTATGCTACTTCAACCGACCAGCCCTAATCACAGTGTGCAGAAGGAAAGGAAACGCATGATGTTGGGCGCGTATGGAGAAGGTTTTGTATTGAAAGTGTTTTTATGTTATTCAGCGGGACTGTTTTACTGCATTGACGACTATGCGATGTTCGTCATAATACGTACAAAGGTCATGACATTGATGGCAGGAATATACGTATGCAACAGTGTTTTCTTTAAAAAAATCAGAAACGAGGAACTGTTGGAATAGACTAGTCAAGAACAACTCATCAAACAGATCCGGAGGGGAAGGTGGGGCTGGACTGGAGATACCCAGAGAACACCAACAGCGAATATCACAAGACAGTCTCTGACTTGGAACCCCCCAAGGAAAAAGAAAGACAAATAACACCTGCCAAAGGGATACAGGCGCAGAGGTAAAGAGGATATGAATAGAAAGCGATTGAGAGGATCGCCCAAAGTCGTGTGCGCTGGAAAGACGTCGTGGTTGCTCCTCATTGAGCGAGGGACATAAGTAAGCAAAGTAAGTGTGTTTTTTGACATTGGGATGACATTTAATACACATTAGTACAACACTGATGAGTAAACCGTGTTTATGTTAATATAGATAATGCACATAAACAAATCCAATATATATAAATGTTTATTAGATCCACTGCTATCGCTTTCGGTTGTTCTTGCTCCGTTGTGCATCGACGTAGATTTAGCAGAAAACACTCTGAGCATGGGTTAGCAGGTAGTATATACCTCGTCCACGTCTGACTTCGGAGTAGTAACCCATTTGTTGTAACCCGTTTTTGGAATGTCGGCAGGATATCTGATAAGAATAAACAATCACCTTTTAAGTAAACGTTGATTACATACACACTGTCATGTGATAATACAGCAAATTAATATTCGGAGGTCTGTGCCAGACCTTCGCACGACTCCGCTGTCGCGCTGTTGGATCATTCATGACATCGGAAGGCGGGGGGTGGGGAGCTGATGAAAACTTTGCGACGCAGCGTCAAAAAGGTCTTTGTTAGTTATCATGTAAATATTAGCATTTTTTTGCAATTCGATTCATTGCAAGAACCATTGGTAATGTCCATTACGAACGATAAAACCGGTAGAAACCCTTAAGCAACGGGATATTGTAATAGTTATTTATCTTCCGAAAAGTCGTATATTAATTTCTGGTAGTTTGGCGCCTGAGATGCACACAGAAAAGGATGAAACACACACTCACACAAACACACACACACACACACACACACACTCACACACACATTCAGACACACACGAACGCACACACACACGCACACACCACACACACGCCCCGCGCGCACACACGCACACACACACACACACACTCTCGGACACACCCACACACTCAGATACAGTATATATATACTAATATATTACTCTGCCATCATGGCTATCATTATCTTACTCTAGATCACGATTATCATTTCTATTAAGTGATTTGATAACGATAAGATAATAAGATTAGTTGTCTAAGATTATCCGTAACTAGAACGTGATACTTGTTCATTCTACCTAAACTACCCGACGATAACCAAAACTGTTTCGCATTTATTAATACATACCGGTAACAATGTGACTGTTGCACACCTCATTGTCGTATAACACCTGGACCTGCCATTGATCGTGTCTCTGAATAAATCTATAGCACGTCGGTGGTAGCATTTCCAACGTCCAACTGAAACAGGAGAAAAACAAACCATCAATATACGTTGCCCGCACGGTATATCATAAACTGTTATGTTAACTGAGGAAAGATACAATAAATATAAGAACGAACTAACGTTAATGAATGTACTATGTATATATATATATATTGTGTGTGTGTGTGTGTGTGTGTGTGTGTGTGTGTGTGTGTGTGTGTGTGTGTGTGTGTGTGTGTGTGTGTGTGTGTGTGTGTGTGTGTGTGTGTGTGTGTGTGTGTGTGTGTGTGTGTGTGTATGTGTGTGTGTGTGTGTGTGTGTATGCACTCCCACATCCACTCACTCACACACACACGCACCTACACACACACACACACACACACACACACACACTTGTGTGAGTGTGTTATTAATGTACGTATATGTGTTATATGAATGTACACACACACACACACACACACACACACACACACACACACACACACAGACATATATATATATATACATTATATTATATATATATATATATATATATATACATTATATTATATATATATATGTAATATTATTATATATATAATATATTGTATATGCACACACACACATATATATATAAATATATATAATATAATGTTATATATATATATGTATTATATATAATATTATATTACATATAATATTATATCTACATATATAATATTACATTATATATAATATTATATATATATATATATATATATAAACGTTTATAAACTACGTACACGGGACGTGACATCCTGGTTGGTGCTTGCCGCCGTTCGGGTAGAAGTCAACATGGCCGATCGGTGTCATGATACCGAGATATATCGCCCCTGAATGGATCACGTCTACGAAGTCTGCGCTCCTTTGGACCAATCCGGCATCTTCATTGCCCTTGTATCTTGGACCGGCCGGATCCAGACCTGTATGAATGCCACGACATGGTTAACCGCGATTCAATGACGTTTGGATATATGGCTTGTGTTTATTATATGCAAGTCGATTCCACTGTGGCTACGCGTCTATACATAATAATAATCGTGAGAAAAAATATTTGTGTTGAATACATCATCATTTCACTTCAACGATTGTGTTGCACATTTACTGCATGCCCATTACAGTTCATAGCGCTACACACCACAGACACACATACACACACACGCACGCACGCACGCACACACACACACACATACACACACAAACACACACGCACACACACAAACACACACACACACACACAAACACACACACACACACACAAACACAAACACAAACACAAACACACACACACACACAAACCCACACGCTCGCAGGCACACACACATACAGACACACAGACACACAGACACACAGACACACAGACACGCAGACACGCAGACACGCAGACACGCAGACACGCACACACGCACACACGCACACACGCACACACGCACACACGCACACACGCACACACGCACACACGCACACACGCACACACGCACACACGCACACACATACACACATCCTCACACACACTCTCTCTCACACACACACGCACGCACGCACGCACGCACACACACACACACACACATATGAAATTCTCGGGTCAACATAGCTATTTATGAGAACTGTTGCCAACCTCTCGTAATAAATGTCGTTTTCTTATAGATCGGACACCTAAAATGTGGTTAATGTTTGAAATTATTATTTTAGTTGAATTAAAACGAAAATATCAAGAAACCTATGTTGGCGGGATGCAGTGAAACTCTAAATGTCTAGTACAGCACCAGCACTAACAGGCGTATCGTTGTGAACAATCGATTAATGTTGTCTAATATCCGGTACGAACCTTAAACCCGGTAAAAAAAACCAAGGGCGTATTAAAAAAGTGCTATTTGTGGCAAAATTTATCATTGGAATTCTGGATAGTGATTCCAGCGAATTTGGCGATATCGCTTGTTTTTATTAATGTGTTTATTATAATTCTACTGATGTATCTGACAGATTCATTACTGGAATACTGTACTATGCAGTATATTTGAGATAGTAGAACGAACCGGGGTTTGAATCCTGCTGCCGTGTCGAACCTTGGGCAAGTTCGTTCCCTGTACGTTGCTCCAGTTCACTCAGCTGTATGAAAGAGCTATAGTAACTGGTGGACATTTATGTACGAATAATATTCGCACATCAACTGCAGCGTGGCTGAATGCTTCCCAGAGAAGTCGAGATTGTGTTCGATTGAACAGGTCTGCCAGGGAATAAAGTGTCAAGCGCTTTGAGCAATCCCGAGGACTGAATACTGCTATATAATTATAACAACTTACTTTCACGTTTTTTACTTTTATGTTTATGACAAGGTTTAGTATCGAGTGTGTCTATTGTGAATAGCCTCACCTGTGATTCTAGCGAAACGATATATCTTGCCAGCAACGCCGCAAGTGTGAGCGCCCAAACTGTGTCCAACGCACCACAAATTTTGGCGAGTGATGCGGTTGATGGCCACCAGATGTCGCGCCAACTGTGCCACTTTCGCCCCCACCGTGCGAGTGTTAGAAGCTACTCTTGAGTACCTCCCATCAGAATTCCAATTTACCGTGATCACGTTGAAGTTTCCCTGCAATATACGTATGATCGTATTAAAGGGAACAAAAAGGCATCTTGTTGAGTCTGTGCACGTAACAGAATTAATAACATAATCTTTATTCTCGCATATTAAAATTGGCAATTATATGTACTCTCTTTAAAATACAGTAGACCTAATTTCTGTAATGATACGGCTGACATCATCATCGTTTAAATTGTACATGTCTTAACACCATTTCTGATTTCATACATTTCAAGTAAAACGTTCACATGGATGTTATTTCGTTTGATACACCAGCCTGCCACACACGGCCAATATCATATCATGAACTGTATGATATGATATGATTCCATATGTACGGAAAGGTGTGCGGAAACGCTTGCGGAATGGGGAATACCTTTGTAATGACGTCATTACTGGGAATTTCCTATCCGACTCGTGTGCGGATACGATTCCAATCGCTACACGGAGCGATTCAATTTGCGCAACCGCATCCGCACGACAAAACTCATCCGCCTGTGTACGTTCGGAACTACTTAGGTTAATTTCCACCGGGCACTATATTCATTGTTTTGCCGCATGCCGCATGCCGTATCCGCACATATGGAATCCTAGCTTAACATGGGGCATTGGATGCGTCACCGCAACGTCATGGTCAAAGAAATTCTAAGCGTTTATTGTTCAAGAACTGGAATCTTGTCTCAACATGGCAACCGTGGGGAACTGTAACATATCACTACAACCTCGCCCCTTAAAAATCTATTTTAAGTAATGATTGTATTAGCTCGTTTATATGTACAGGACCACACGATTGCCTTTTCTCTCCCTTTAATATAACATGATTTAGTGCGCAATCATGAGTGTACTTTGTGTTTGTGGATATTGTTTCCTGATACCAGAAGAACACAATCACAATATAAAACGGTCACGTGCTCTCCACATGTCCAGCCCACTTTAGTCGATTCCTCACTAGCTTCTTCTTAAAACTTTCTTTTACACCAACGTCTTCTCTCAGTTCCTCCAATCTTCGCTTATCACGTCTTTTGACGCTCGCAATTCTTCTGACCCAGTTGTTTTCGCAAACCGGTACCATCTCCTGTTCTTTTTGTGTCATTGTCATAATCTCTATGCCACAGTGGTATTCCGGGGCATATATGACCTGGGCATATATTAGCAATCACTAACATAATAGTAACATTCAATAAATGCGCATATTGTAAACCAGACGGTGCGTATCGAACAATATGTTACCTTTGCGAGGAAGGCATTCTTCATCTTACCGAACCACTCATTTGCGTTGTTCAAGCCGTGTACGAGAAAAATAGTTCTTTCCCGTGAGCGGAACATGGATCTGAAAAAGCAGCGACACTACGATTGTATGTATGTGCATTCATATTGGATCCAGTAGGTCCAATGATACAGTCTATACACCGTCTGCTTGGCATCTCTCACACGCCCGACCTGGATGCAACTCCGGCGGGATAGAGATAGAGACCACCACACAGTGAGTCCACGACACACTTACCCCATGTATGGGATCTTTTATTTCCCCTGGCACAGACACCAAATAGAACGACATTGCTTAAGTTTCGATACGGAGGCAAGTGGCATCGAACAATCGTCCCCTCGATCGACAGTCCGCGCGACCACCGCTCCCCACTACTCTACGATTGGGGTGAACGATGTTATTGTAGTGTTTGTCGTTTGTTTACCAGGACTACGCTGAACTAACAGAGAGCAGGTTTATTTTAGAAAATTATATGCTGCAGGACTCCAAGTGATTTACGCCAATACATTCTGAGAATATGGGGTTGTGTCATGTTTATTACCGTCACAACACACTGACGGGATATCTGCTAAGTTGAGACGTTGCAATTGAAATGCATTGCCTAGCTCTTTCAATCCAGCCAATCCTCCAATTAATTCAAACAAACATAGAGTCACACACGAACACACACACACGCGCGCACATACACGCACGCACAAAGGCAGCGCATGCACAGACTCTCTCTATATATATCACGCTCGCTCTCACACATACGCTCGCACGCACGCACATACTCACACCCGCACACATATGCACACCCGCACACGCAATGCATGAACACCCGCACAATTATGTACACACAGCGCCGGCACTCGCGTACGCGCACACACATACGCTCGCACGCACGCACGCACATACACACATACACACACACACACACACACACACACACGAATGAACTACTCACGGAATGGTGTTGGCTGAGATGGTTCTTCCGACATTCACGTTACTTCTTGTGTAC
The DNA here is from genome assembly GCA_963995525.1 of Escarpia spicata. Lineage (NCBI taxonomy): Eukaryota > Metazoa > Annelida > Polychaeta > Sabellida > Siboglinidae > Escarpia > Escarpia spicata. The sequence goes on from OZ023213.1 coordinate 27,138,545, forward strand.
AGGCGCATCTTCATGCGCAAAGCACTCGGACACTTGGGCAGGGGCCATTTCGAATACGGCCCCGTCTCACCGAAAGACCCAATGCCCGGACAACTCACGGACGTTGGCTTCCGGCATCCATGGCTGTTGGCAGAAGGTGACGGCATTGGTGTTTACATCTTGTAGAATAAAACACTCAAGACGTTCTGTTGATAGCTTGGATCAATTAACCTATCCATCACGTGACCTGTTTCCTAGCAAAAACTCCGTCAAGCGATCAAAAATGGATGCCGAACACGTGGTGCGTTTGTGCTTTCCGTCGGGTATTTTGTTGAAATTCTGGCCACAAATGCGTTTCTTTATGACGAAAACATAAGGCAAAGTTTTTAAAATGACAGCTGTATGCGGTTATGTTTGATTTGTGAGATGTCATGCAACAACCATTATCAATATTATGTCAAATAGATATTATTATTGTTGGCAAAGGCTAAGCTTGACGGAGGTCACGAACAAAATTGTGATTGTGACGTAAGCAAACCGCGACACACTGGATACATCAATTGAATGTAAACAAATGACATCATTTTGATTTTGTTCAGGAGAATAAGCCATATATATATTTCATTCGAATTAACTAGCAAAACGGAGCAGCAAATAGTTATTGGATTGGATTCTCAGTATGATAGTTTATTTGTGGAGCATTTCTATTGAAAACTCTCCCGCGTAGTAGATTTGCGGTTCTGCTTCAGTTGATACAATTATAACGTCAGCCTGAAGATATCTGGTTTGAATTCCGAGTTTATCTGAAATACATAAAGTGGGCGATCTTCCATTTTGTAGATATTGCAGAGCTATCTTTGTTGAGAATGATCTTACACATTTATATCACAGTGATATTACGCAATAGATAAGCGTAATACAATATATCGTGACACATTTTTTTAGAAAAACGCAAACCTGTTATTAGTATCATATCTGTATATTAGAACCTTTAGTAGGATCTAGAATAACGAGTGTTGCTCAAGCCATAATATGGTCGGGCGACATTTCTACTTACCATACGACGACAAAGAACAACAACAGGACGATCTTCAACATGATTGCTTATCTGTGTCATTTACCGTAGAGCTACACTTTTATAGGCCCCGTTACACCTTGGAGACTGTCACTGCCTGGTACCGTTACTCACGTTTATTAGTCACGTTTCTCTTGAAAGCCAATCACATTCAACGCGTCTGTGGAAAGGATCGTTAAATTAGCTGTTTACAATATGGGTTCCAACTCTTGGGAAATTTTGAAGTTTACGGCACAGCAGGGTCAGCGTAAACATTACTTATTGACATTTGTAAAGTTGCGGCAACGAAGCCTTCACCCTGACTGCATGCGCTGGTTTAATGAGGCTACTTCTTTGACACATGTTGCCATTACTCTGGTTAACGGGCTGATTTGTAATGACTGAATATATTTTGAAAGAGTAGGCACTTCTGTATGACACCTACGCATACACCAAAACATTCCATCTTACAATGTACATCCTCACAAAAGAACACGTGAGACGTTCCCGCATGGCCAATTGCTTGGGTCAATTCAGCATCAGGGATTGCTCGGCACAATCACTGCATTGGTAGTGCCAATGGAATACATATCATATAAATGGAACTTATATTCTTGGGTTGTGCGGTGTGCGTATTTTCTACATATGGGGCTTGTCTGTGCTGTCGGGTAGTCGTAAAGTTAGTTTAAAATTAATATGTGTGGCCACGGTAGTTTTGATCCTACTACCCTGGTTAGGTGGAATAATTAAACACATTTATTACAACGTGTAACAAGATTGCTATCCAAAGAAAACACCGAAGTGGCATGCGGACAAGAAAGCTATAGCTTTATAATAATAACAATAATATGTAAATACGTGTGAAAGTAAAAAGCTAAAGTAAATCCTTATATATATATACATACAGTATATATATATATATATATATATATATATATATATATATATATGTATATATATATAAAAGTAGATCCTTTTACATTTCAGTACAAATGTTCGCCAAGACACGCCACGCCACGCGTCTGTCTACGATTGTTCCAAGCAACGCAATTGTCGTACACGACAGGTAAACAGCATAAACGCTTGTGTGAACGCAGAATGAAACGAATATATTAAGTATGCCGCGCTATATATATATATATATATTTAGAGCATATATATATATATATGTATATATAGCGCGGCATCCAGTCCTTAGGACTGCTTAATGCGCTTTACAATTTACTCCTTGGCTATATATATATATATATATATATATATACAGATATATAAGTCGAGTAAAGTGCTGCCGTGTTGAACCTTGGGCAAGTTCACTCTACCTTGATGCAGTTCATTCAGTTGTATAAACGAGTACCTGGCTGTGGAAAGTGGTGAATATATTATATGTACGAATAGTCTTCGTGCACTAATTGCAGCGTGGCTGATTGCTTCCCAGAAAATGGAGATAGTGTTCGATTGAGCAGGTCTGCCAAGGAGTAAAATGTAAAGCGCATATATATATATATATATATATGTATATATATATATAAATGTATATATATATATATATATATATATATATATATATAGCCAAGAGTAAAGTGTAAAGCGCATTGAGCAGTCCTAAGGACTGGATGTCGCGCTATATATATATATATATATATATATATATATGTGTGTGTGTGTGTGTGTGTGTGTGTGTGTGTGTGTGTGTGTGTGTGTGTGTGTGTGTGTGTGTGTGTGTGTGTGTGTGTGTGTGTGTGTGTGTGTGCGCGCGCGCTTTACATTTCACTCATATATATATATATATATATATTTATATATGCGCAGTTTCGAACCCGTATAGTCTTGATTGAGAATCCGATTTTCTAGTGTTCGATAATGGTCGACAGCCTCAGTGGCTACCATGCTATGACCTCACGAAGCTTTGCCGAGGTATGTCCTCGCGTACGTGACAACATAGATTACAGGTGTACTTTGGCATTCGCCGGTCAATGTATTTTTTGTACAGGTGAAACGCCGTTGCTACTTGCGGCGCCGCGTTGATGTACGATTGGCCTGAATGTGTTGTGATGCATTGAAACGTGCGACGTGTCCTTATTTTAGAATTAAATGCCCGTGAGCTGTCTGTATCGAATAAAGATAGATGACCTGAATGTCGGTGTACCTCCCTCATGCAATAATTAAATTGTCCGGCTTACTAATTCGCAGACAATCCGTCTCGGGCCGCACACTCTCCAAATGTTTAATCCGAATAATAAATATAATTATTAATCATGGAAATAGGCCTGTTAGCTATGATGACATTCTCAAGAAATCTAAATTGCTGCTTTTTTAAGATATACTTCATACAAGTTGCATTACAAGATAGCGACCACTGAAGAAAACAGCTTTTAAGACAATAATACAACCCTGAAAGTTACATTCCGTTGACAAAAGTAAATTAGACGCTATTGTGAGCACTATCGCGGTTAAAAAGGACGCAGATTGCCATAAAATGATGATAAGTTCCCTTCAGTTGTAAAAAGAACAACATACCAGAAGCTATGTCACAAAACTACTACACAGGAAAAGAGGAACGCGTGTTCCTAGTTGAGTCCGTCACAATATTTGATAGGCAAAATAACTTACCCAGCTTTGCACAATTTTCAGTTTAGCCAAAAGTGTAAAGTGATATGCGCGTCTGGTGTGTTCTGGTAAGATACATGAGACTTGTTCCTAAGCCATGACATATGTGCGTGTTTGGGCGACTAGCGTATGTAATAGTAATAATATATTAAATTTGTTATAGCAGCAGATCCACAATTGTTCGTGGCCCTTTACAATACATCATGTGTCATGATCATTAAACTAAAATATTTGAACTAACAATCATTTAAACTGTAAATTGTGCCATACAATAGTAATAATAATAATAATAATAATAATAAGACAACTTCTATTGTGCCTAAATCCCTGGAAACCAAGCTCAGAGGCGCATCAAAACAAAAGGATTGGTCAGTCTCAAAATCCATAAGTAGCATTCCAGTTGTCAACAGGTGGGTCAAGGCGATAGGGAGCTACGGTGGATAAGCAAGGTTGTAAAGATAAGTTTTTAAATGACGACGGAATTTTGTAATATTTTCAACTGATCTAACACTAAGAGGGAGCTTATTACAAAGAGTAAATAAATTATGTAAAAGTAAACAAAATATATGGAATATGGTAGTAAGAAATTAACTTAAAATAAACAACAATATTAAATTATAATGCATAAGTTAATCACTAAAATATAGCAGTATAAAATCAAATAAATAAATATTTCTAAAATACTACTAATATAAATAAGTCCACTGGATCACTGAGGGCAGTCACAAACAAGCTACTAGCGTTCGTCTGGAATGATATTCTAAATAAATGTGTTTTTAGTTGACATTTAAAATGCCAAGAGTATCCGGTATTCAGGTATGAACTGTAACACAATAAAGCCGTGTTCACACAGACATATTTAAGCGACTTAAAACAGGTTGATGACGTTACAATTGTTCGCCACGCCACGCCACGCCACGCCACGCCACGCCACGCCACGCCACGCCACGCCACGCCACGCCACGCCACGCCACGCCACGCCACGCCACGCCACGCCACGCGTCCTGTCTACGATTGTTCCAAGCTACGCAATTGTCGTACATGCGAAGGTAAACAGCTTAAACTTTTGTGTGAATGCAGCATGAAACGAATATATATATATGTATATACATATATATATATATATTGGTTTCATGCTGCTGCTCACACAAAAGTTTAACTTGTTTACCTTCGCATGTACGACAATTGACACACACACACACACACACACACACACACACACACACACACACACACACACACACACACACACACACACACACACACACACACACACACACACACACACACACACACACACACACACACACACACACACACACACACAACACACACACACACACACACACACACACACACACACACACACACATACATACATATATACATGGCTGTTAGCGTCACTTTCTCGAGTTTTATCTAACTACTATATTGTATCAATCGTGTCCATAAGTAATCAAGAGCGAACACACAAACATGACGTATGTCGGAAACCTTCGTCATTGTGTAAAAAAACGTATAATGCTACTTGAAAAGTTACTGGCATTCGTATTCATGGAAACAATGCACGTATTCATATATTAGCGGGCGTAGTAATTTGTAACAGGAAGTCTGCTGTGTAACGTGAGGAAATGGGAGATCGCTGGGTATTCAATCAACATCAATGGGTATTGCAGGTAACTCAGTCTGATTCGGCCATATTGCCAATAAAGCTTGTTTTGAAACTGCATGTTTTGTTTACTATTTGAAAATACTCCGGGGTCGTACCTTCAAATTGCGAACGAATGATATAGGCCCTGTAATGACACACGTGCTACAAACCTATGACGTTTGACAACTTGAATTAAACAATATTGCCAAATAAAATTGTGGTGTCGTGTTGCGCACTTCTTTGGGTTGCTTTGGTGAAACTAAGCTTTTTCTTTGGCTGAGAACTCATACGCTATTGTTTCACGTGTCTAGCTCTTGTGAAACAGATCACGACGCTGTAATTAGGTGACTAAGTATCCGCGTTACGTGTCTCTCACATGACGTCCTGTCAGTAATACACACGTGCTTGGATACGTACACGCTCGAACACACGTCCGCACGAATGAACAAACTCACGTACGTACGTACGTACGTACGCATGTGTGTGTATGTGTGTGTGTGCGTTGTGTGTGTGTGTGTGAGAGAGAGAGAGAGAGAGAGAGAGAGAGAGAGAGAGAGAGGAGAGGAGAGAGAGGGGGGAGAGAGAGAGGGAGAGAGAGAGAGAGGGGGAGAGGGAGAGAGAGGGGGGGGGAGAGAGAGAGAGAGGGCAAAGAGAGGGAGGAGATATGGCGAGAGAGAGAGAGAGAGAGAGAGAGAGAGAGAGAGAGAGAGAGAGAGAGAGAGAGAGAGGAGAGAGAGAGAGAGAGAGAGAGAGAGAGAGAGAGGAAGAGAGAAAGAGGGAGAGAGGGAGAGAGAGAGAGAGAGAGAGAGAGAGAGAGAGAGAGAGAGAGAGAGAGAGAGAGAGAGAGAGAGAGAGAGAGAGAGAGAGGAGAGAGAGAGAGAGAGAGAGAGAGAGAGAGAGAGAGAGAGAGAGAGGGAGAGAGAGAGAGAGGGGGGGGAGGAAGAGAACGGTATGACTTCAGGAATGAGCTGTAATAATATAAGTCGAACATCTGTATATTGGAATACGTTTCTCACGACCTTTTCAACCACTACATTAAATTAGTCTTGTCCTTTTAAATCGGCAATCATACAAAGGTGACGGTGTTACGCGGACCTTTGTCATAGTGGAAAATCGTGCTTTGGGATCTTTTTTGCAACTTGGGTAATTAAATAGTTTGGATTTGAATTACCTGTTGCCGTTTAGCAATTAACGTATATGGGTCAACATTAGGTTACAACACATAGTGATCTTCGAACAACTGAACATAAAGAAATATGAATAAATACGATATAAAATATTATTACCTCGTGAATAAACCCCAGATGACAAGTAGACCAGGACGCAGCTGGGTTTCCGAGTCTTACTTGTTTCGTTTCACTGTTACCCCGCCCTTCTTAAGTTTTCTTCTTTACCCTTGCAGTGGAGTGGAGACCTCGTCTCTTAATCCGAATGATCATCTATGCTTGGCTGTTCACACTTGCCCCTCCTAAAGTCCTGTTGGTTCATCTTCTTCGCCAGCCTCTTTGAGCTATTTATGTATATATTTGTACATATTCACGATTCTAGCATTTGTACACTCAATAGATAATATGTTTCATATACCTATGTAATCCTTCGTGAAAACGACCTCTTTCATGTATTTAATTTACATTGCTCCTTCATTAATGTTACATCCTGCCCTCTTTTCTTGCTATCTTTCTTAACGAAGAAACTTTCTCCTACCAATATTTTAGGCGTATTTGGCAACTATCTCCCAATTCTAGAATAATCTATCAGTCGCCCTACTCTGTACTCATTCTAGCATATTTAAGTCCGTCTTACAATATGGCTTTCACATTTGTATAACATATTTTAAATGAGGGCTAGCGTTTGCTTGACCCAGTGGTATAATTAACTATTTTCTTGCAAGATATATCTCTGCTAATTAACACAATATATTGATTTTCCTTCGAAGCTGCAATCAGCGCTAAGTGGTGCTCCCAGGTCCATTTTAAGATAGTACATTCTGAGAGTAAAACATATTTTTGAGCGGAGACTATTGCCTCAAAAGCGGGAATTCCCTCCAACACACAGCACAATAATACAACCTCATTGCAACAGACGGCGCTACTCGTTCAATGTCAGTATGGGATATCGCCGACTGGCTCCGCTCCTTGATTCAAATGCTGAGCTAAAACGAGCCACATAACTGCGCGTCAGTGCAAAACAATTTTATAATGTCAGTATTATAAAATTTCAAGTCATCGAACAACATAGCTTTGAAGTGTGTGAGGACATCACTCGGCAAAGCTTCTCTTGGTAGTGTCGACGATGTAGTGGAGCTATCACAGCAGTCATTGTTATTATCTACGAACACGATGTTCCCGTGCCTGTAGTATTCGCCGTACTCATGAAAGTGCACACATTACTCCTGTTTCTACAACTTTCACGTCGAACACAACCGAGGTGTCAGCGTAGACATTGTTACCTGATTCATTTAGATTCAATTTATTATTAATACATGAAATAGCTCGCACTGTCAGCAAACCTACGCATGCGACATGAACAAATCACTGGTGGTTATACTCAAAGAACATGAGAGAACGAGGACCCGACTCACAGTTGTAAGGAACAGCAAGTGAGCGAGGGCCATAAAACACGGCCAAAGACGCCACAGTGCTCGGCAGAGAGAACACCGTCTGGCGAAGAAAGATCCGTGAAGCCATCGAGGTTCGAGAGAGGCGACCAGCGATCAACAGAAACACCGGATATCAATGGAGAGAGGGGGAGACATAGAGCAAAAGGGAGGGAGAGAGAGAGAGAGACAGGCAGGCAGGCGGACGGGCGGGCGGGCAGACAGACTGTCACACAGACTTACAGGCATGCGTACATACAGACACATACAGAAATGTAGACATACATATATACAGATATACAGAGATACAGAGACACAGATACACAGACACACATACACACAGACACACAGACACACAGACACACAGACACACAGACACACAGACACACAGACACACAGACACACAGACACACAGACACACAGACACACAGACACACAGACACGCACACGTACACCCATACGCACACATGCAAACACAAACACACACACACACACACACACACACACACACACACACACACACACACACACACACACACACACACACACCTGCCGTCAATCTCCTCCCAAATTCTGGAATCTGTTTACCTGCCAGAAGTGATTGCTGTACACCACATGTACACGTGCGTGCCGCACGGTTGGCCTACAACTAACGTGTAACTACGGCACATGACTAATGGTTCCATGTGGCGATTGACTCCATGGCGTGACGACTCCTATAAAACAGTGTTGCATGGTGTGACGACTCCTATAAAACAGTGTTGCATGGTGTGACGACTCCTATAAAACAGTGTTGCTCTGCGGCAAATATCACAGACACGTAATCATGTTGAAGATCGTCTTGTTGTTGTTCGTTGTCGCTGCGTGGTAAGTGCCGCCCGACCATATGTCTCGAGGCAGAACACTTTGCTAGACATGTGATACTTTGGAAACTTCAGGTATTGAGATAATTTCACATTTGGTTTGTTCTTGTGGAATGTATACACACGGTGTAATATCCTTCTTTGTAATTAAAAATATGTGTTTTTAGTAACTAAGGGACGTAAGTTTAAGAACTAACGTAACTAAGGTATACGGTAGCCTGTAAACGTAATATAAGATTATGTTGTTTCCGTTATAATTCGTGTTGCTATTTTCTAGACGTGATTACCCTCACGTGGTATTCCGTAGGAAATGTGTAGTATAGTAGATTGTGTCGAGCCATATGTGGCAAATCTTCCAAATCACACACAACACTTAACTACCATGGTACAGATTCACAGGAAGAAGGTATGTAGTCATATGACCAAAAAGGAACTTAATGAATGTTACTCTGAAAAATGTAACAATCGTTTCAACAAAAATACAATTGCAAAACCTTCCTAATAGACCACCATCCGTCTATCTGATTCTACGCCAATTCATGATTCCTAAAGGAATGATGTATTAGATCCACCACTGTAAGATTATATTAAAGCAACTCAAGTAGACAGTTTACCACGAATACTGTATGTGGACAAATATTTACTCCATGTCAGCTACAGTAAATTACGACATTGTAAATCAACAAGATAGTACTTGCTTACGCCATTTCGAAAATTTATTCGACGGAAAGTTTCTGGGTTTTCCTGTCGGAAAATCCAGTGAGTTGTATTAGGTTCGCTCCTACGTTCTATGGGGTAAATGGTGTAAAATCGTAATTTATATGCTTCAACATACACTGGCCTCACGATTGGGCGTTTCACACAGCACGCGAACAATGGCTCCTCGCGCAGTGGTATTATCCATGCTGTGTCGGTGCCTGTAAATAATGTACCTTAATGGCAGGAACTACGTTTGAACTCGCTGCGTGAGTGATCGCTGGTGCTTTCCGATGAGTGCAACTACACTTCGGTCATACTGCGCGAATCAGTAACAACTGCAATGTGATAGACACGTAGGGACTTGTTCAGATATTAACGGGACATAGCACTTGGTTTGATTACAAAACAATGGTTTCAGTCGATATAGTAATTCGTCAATATAATTAATATTATCTAAAATAAAATAATAATATTTATTTTTATAAAGCGCAATTTGCAATATAATTCTCAAAGCACAATACACTTAATATAATTACTTGTAAGACGTGACATGAAGCACAACTATGTGCACCATTTTAACAAAATGTAAATTGATTATAATTAAAGTTTAGTAATGACAAGAAGATATAAATAAAACAAACAAAAATAAATTTTAAAAAACGTCACACCACTGTCGTGAACAGTGAAATGTCTACAATACATTAATGCCAGAAAAAATGTCAGCAATAGTCGGTTTTGAACATAAAGTATATGTTTTAAATGTCTACTTCAACAGTTTTGAACAGAAAGTTTTGGCTGCACTCATTTTGTTACGGATACTCATAAACCATTATTATTTCGGCAAGAAACTACTGAAACAACGTGACATTTGACCTGTGATTGTATTATGTTGCGATATGCGTTCCCTGTCATCAATACTGCTGAAATACTATTTTAGGACAGATCTGTCAACACAACTAAAATACAATATCTGACACAGGAAATATGTTCTGCATCATGGATTCACCAAACCTTCTACCTACAGCTAGGATGAGTTTTTGTTTTATATTACCGGTAGGGCAACTATGTCAAGTACAAATTAACATGTGATACTGTTGGATACGAAATATTTAGTTAAAATCGGTCATCTTTATACTGCCACATTCAACGTACACCAACATGCGGACAATAGTTTAATGACATACGACACTGTTTGGGCCACTTCGATTACTACGGGACCGTCGGTCAACGACATTGTACTCTGACATTCATTACTTGCGATCTCACGTGCCTTCGATATTACGCTTTAGCATACTATATACAACTCGTTACATGTTTTGCTCTTGATAACATCGAAGCATATCAGCTGAGTAGTATTAATTGTTACCCCCCAACATATACAATGTAATGTTTATTCCGTACCAGATGCTGTATTGTGAATGATTGTGAACGATGCACAAATATGCACATTTTAAATGTTATTATATAATTTCATTTTGTGTAAACATCGATGTCGGTCGTCTTCTGCAAACAGCGATGCCTGCAGCAAAAAGCACTGTCCGGGCCTGGGAACGTTCTTCAAGAAAGGTCCGTACAAACATTGGCTTCTTCCCGATTGTCCCGACAAGCTTGACGTCAAGATGCACCTATACACGAGGAGTAACCAAAACTCCGGGAAGGTCATATCAGCGAGCACCATTCCGTGAGTAGTTTGCTTCACTTGATGCTGCAGTATTCCCTTTAAGAGTTGGATTCTCGACAAGCTAATGTCTTATTTAGCCACTTCGAGTTACTGTTCCGGCTGGAATTTAACTTAATTCTTGCAAAATGTTGTTACATGTGGCTAAATTTCCTTACATATTGTTAAATCATGTAACATTTTTGTTCAACATTGTTAACTCTTGTATACTAATGTTACGTCTTGTTAAATCTATTTAACCCCGTAAACCGTATTAATTTCATAAAACAGCTGTTGACAACTAAGGTGCGACTGGAGCGGGGTGTGATGTTGACAGACACTCACATAATACTGCTTCAGAAAGATGATCCAAAACAAATATAGAGGGAAACAAAAGCAAATAAAACAAAAACGGTGAACTGTAGTACAGGAACTCAACTGGGAGGATGGCAGGCCGGCTAAAGGAACACAGTGTCCTAAACAGAATGGCCGTGAAAAACGTCAGCTCGGTACTGACAGGATAAACTATAACAACAACTTTTATAAATTATTTACCTGACAGTACTACTTATTCTTGCTGCGTGTTGCAGATCCTACTTCCGCTCAGGGCAGCGAACCATTTTTATTGCACACGGATTCTGGCACGCCAATAAATGGTTTCCTGACATGAAGAATGCGTTGTTAACAAAGGTAACACATTTTGTCGAATGCAGCATTGTATCTTCCTGCGTATAAAATGTAATGTTGTTGAATGAGACAATGTTCATAATAAAGCGTACATTACACAAAATTCCCAGTGTTGGACATACATATGCACACCTACAGGCACACACGAACACACACACACACACACACACACACACACACACACACACACACACACACACACACACACACACACACACACACACACACACATGACAGGACATAATCATTGTGTTATATGCCAACCGTATCGGATTGTTTTCACAAGCATTACTGGTTATAAAACAGAGTGCGTTCACGACATAATTGTTGGATTCTGATATATATGAGATATATATCATCGACAGTAAACCGGTGATTCTTTGCAAAGAGGATTAGTTCCTGAACGCTCTGGTGGTGATCATAGGCCTACTGCCGGCAAATTAATAGCATTCCAAAAACAAACAAAAGATTCTTAGTTTCACACATTGCACCACACTATAGACACGTAGAATACACGGGATATTCTACATATCTATAACCACGCCAAGCTGACCACTCGTATTTGACCATCCCCCGCCTGTATTCCACCCTGACAACAAGATAGGGGTACAAGACTGGTTTCCAGAGAGTGATGCATGAATATTTTCCCGTATTTCCAATGATACAAACCGAATCTTTGTCTAGCTTTATTGAAATTACCCGCACCACGGATCCTCCTGTCACAACGCTTGGAATGCGTCCAATTCTCCAGGCGCCGGCAAACGACAATGACACAATGACTACCATAATAAACATCTTAGTTAACGTGTATGCAACTAGCTGTGTTATTGGAAGTGTTATACGGGTGGACGTTTGATTTGACACCTACATCAAGCAATCAAGAGCAAGATAAACACCTGCCCAATGGATGTAAACTCGACGTATGTGGGGAATTTGAAGACAACGAAAGCGCAAAAATCAACGTTTCGAAATGTAAGCATTTGAATAAGAAAACAGACACACACCTCACCATTATTATCCTGTTCGTCAGTTTACTTTTCGGGTTCCTCACATTGATGGGTTGCGACTCCACAACATCACTGGCCGGATTCAGTAAGACGAACTATTGAACTGCATTTGAATCAAATATGTGGTTTCAGTCTATTGGTTATTTTATGAAGTTTAGACAGATGAGAAGACCCTGAAGTCAGTGCGCCTACGGCTATGTGGGCATACGTGAATTGCTTTAGGCAGCATGAAGAGGAGATGCTTTGTAAATTTGTCGAGGGATTCTTTGCTAACTAAATGTTATGTGCATTTGTTCCAAGATTCGATGGTGTGTGGAAAGAAAGAATAATGATATGCGTTGAATCAGGTGAATGTCTGGAAATAGCGATATGCGTTGTCTCTGGTGCGAGTTGATTCGGCAACGAGTGAAGTCGTTGTTTCGTCCACTGAGTTATTCCTTATGCGGCAGAGTGTCTACCATAACAGAGAGTAACGTTTGTTCACAGGGAAACTTCAACGTGATCACCGTGGACTGGGACTCAAAGTCGTTGTACTCGAAAGCAGCTTCCAACACCCGCACAGTGGGGGCCGCAGTAGCCCAGGTAGCGCGATATTTGGTGGCCAACAACCGCATCACTCGCCAGAAGCTGTGGTGCATGGGACAGAGTCTGGGCGCTCATGTTTGTGGCAACGCTGGCAAGAAGTATCGGTTCGGACGAGTGACAGGTGAGGTTATTATCACGACCATCGCTGCCACGCACAAACGGTACTTTGAAATACTGATAGGAAATGGATTGCAACACTAACAGTATAGTGATATATCGTCAAAACAAACCCATAACATAAAACATGACGACTAGAAGCATTTCAATGGACATCCAGTTAATATCCATTTATCGCTTATATTTATATATCAGTAACGCATTTGTTTATTTTGATTCTTGCGATTATATACACATTATAAAGCACAACATTGATTTGAGCACATCCATCATTGTAACGTTTTCGGGGTAACAATGTCAACTGTAATAGAAATTACATGATGGAATAATCTAACAAACAATACGAACACAATTTATAGTGATCAGCATTTCCAACAGTATGTATAAAAACACATACAGGCCATATAAATGAAAGATATGTTCTTTCCAAATTCTCATTTCTTTTGTAGTCCCTATTTATTTTTACGGTCAACACTGGCGCATTATTTGTACTGTAATTAATTATCCAATAAAACGTAACATTTTAGTTACTCTACGTTGTGTACGTCTCCTTTTTTATTCTTCTATTTGGATGAATGAATAATAGGGGCAATAATTATTGCTGCTATAATTACTATTATTATTATCTTTATTACTATTACTATTATCATTATTACTATTATTATTACAATTATTACTAGTATTGTTATCATTATTACTACTATTATTATAATTATATTATACTATTATTATTATTATTATTATTATCATTATTATTAGTGTTATTATGTTAAGCATTGAGAGATACTTCCAACACAATCGTTCAAAGGTTTGGACGAACTAATTATGAAGTCAGTGATCGCACAATTATGCGGTATGACTTATTCGTTGACATGGACCCGCGTTCAAAAAGATAAAATTCCATTTCGACTTCGTTGGGAGGCATTCCGTCATGCTGCAATTAATTCGCGAAGAGTATTCGTACATAACAAGTCCACCATTGTCAATAGCCAGGTACTCATCCTTACAGCTGAGTGAACTTGAGCAACGTAAAGTCAACTAACTTGCCCAAAGTTCGACACGGGAGCATAGCATATAATTAAAAACGGGGTTCTTTCAGTTGAGAGTCCGATGTTCTAGTGACTGCGCCACTGCGCTCCGCTCTGTTCACTTATATTCATGTAATAACACCAACCGTTTCCTAAGACATTTTGGTCTCCGTGCAGGTCTGGATCCGGCGGGTCCGAAATTCAAGGACAACGCGGCTGCTGGATTGATCCCAGGGAGCGCAGACTACGTCGACGTGATCCACACAGGCGCATCCTTCTTTGGCATGATGACGCCGGTCGGCCATGTTGATTTCTACCCGAATGGCGGCAAGCAACAACCCGGATGTAAACGGTTCAGTAAGTATTTTGTAAACATGGTGTTTGTTAGTAGGGTTAGTACATGTATTACTATTACTACTACGACTACTACTACTACTACTACTACTACTACTACTACTACTACTACTACTGCCGCTGCTGCTGCTGCTGCTGCTGCTTCCCGCGTTCCACTCAGATCCACATGAAGTTGAGTGTCATCTGCGTAACGATGGTATTTGGGGTTATTTTCTTCCTGAAGATAACACCCAATGACAAAATGTAAATGGAGAAAATAGACGGGCCCAGCACAGACCCTTGTGTGATGCCAGATTCGATCAACGTTCCCTGGCACTTGTAGCCACCAAAATCAAATGTCTGAGTGCGGTTCGACATGTATGACTCCACTGTTGTGAATGCCTATGCTGTTGGCTGAGTAACATCGCGTGGTCAACGGTGTGACGTACTGATGAGAGTACCTAATGTCGGCGCAATACTGTCATTGCTGGCTTTCGCGAGTGAAGTAGGAAATGAATCAAACGAACTTCATTTTGTTGTCTTCTTATTAAAGAGAGAACGCCGGCTGTGGTGACGCCAGAAAAAAACACATGACTGTACAAGACTGTTCACAACGCACGTCGTCACTATTAACAGTTTGCAAACGTCTACACGCTATCTACCTACTAATTTCTAACACGTTTCGTTTGAAGTGCTCGAGAATGTCATACTGGAGTTGTGCAACACCAGTCACTAGACATTTGCTTTTTGAAGTTTTGGGGCAGTTTTTGTTTCCATCGGGTACACCATGATCCTGAATAGTGCCATGTTGATATGTGCGCATTAATCTATTTTTGTTATATAAAATTTGTCTTTTACGTTATTGCACTTTTTTTTGGGCAAGTCTCACATAGGCTGGTGTAGTTGCATCGATGAATCTGCAGTATTGTCTGTCTCCACATCTGCTCTACTTGTTTAAGCTTTCGTTTAGTAAGCTATATTTACAGTGTGACCTCGAGTGCTTACATGCATGCCGACACAAACACGCACACGGACGTATACATACATACATACATACACGCACGCACTTATGTACGTACGCACAAACGTACGCCCGGACAAACACACAAACACAAGCCCGCGCGGACAAACACACATGCACGCACGATCGTGCGGACACATGGACTGACGTACACATACATACATGCACGCACGCACATACGTACATACGCACAAACGAACACACACAAGCACGAAGAAATACTCGTACTTGGGGAGCACAGTATTTGACCAAGTGATCAATGGAGTATAGATGTGTATCAGTTCTTTCACGGAAGTGTCGTATTGTGCAACAGGACAACAATGTTGTTATTACATACACACGCACACGTACACACGTACACACGTACACACGTACACACGCACCCACGCACACACGCACACACACTCACTCACACACACACACACACACAACACACACAAACACACACACAAACACACACACAACACACACAGAGGCTTCCCTCAAGAGCTTCAATACAGGCCATGACTGTTGGGAGAGAACGGCTTGTGAGCGACAAACGTGGCGCAGCGAAACAGAAGCGGGTGCTGTGTCTTATGAACAAAGACGAGTTGCAGACGCCAAAAGAAGACGAAGCGAGAGTAAATCTCGTCAAAACGACAATAGACGATGATGAAATGTGGTCTTCTTTGCTTTGGGAAGAACGACCAGCAATTCGCTCATGTATGCTGGGCCATACAGCTCGACATGTATGGCCGTTCACGGTGGGTTTGTTTGCTCTTTCAGTTGGGCGTCAGTGGTGCAACCATCGGAGTGCCCTCAAGTTCTTCATCGACACAATCTACGGCAGATCGACCTGTTACACTTACAGCAAATGTAGCTCCACCTCTAATATCCCGGTATGTATTCAGTGTGGTCAGTGTGTTCAGTGTGTTCTATGTTTTCATTGTGTGTGTTGTGTGTGTTGTGCGTGTTGTGCGTGTTGTGTGTGTTGTGTGTGTTGTGTGTGTTGTGTGTGTTGTGTGTGTTGTGTGTGTTGTGTGTGTTGTGTGTGTTGTGTGTGTTGTGTGTGTTGTGTGTGTTGTGTGTGTTGTGTGTGTTGTGTGTACGTGCGTGCGTGTGTGTGTGCGTGCATGCATGCGTGCGTACCTGTGCGATTGTGTGCATGTGCGTGTGCGTGCATGCGTGTATGAGATCAGTTCATTTTATGTGTGTCAGTGTGTTCAGTGTGTTCAGTGTGTTCAGTGTGTTCAGTGTGTTCAGTGTGTTCAGTGTGTTCAGTGTGTTCAGTGTGTTCAGTGTGTTCAGTGTGTTCAGTGTGTTCAGTGTGTTCAGTGTGTTCAGTGTCCAGTGTGTGCGTGCGTGTGTGTGTGTGTGTGTGTTTGTGTGTGTGTGTGTGTGTTTGTGTGTGTGTGTGTGTGTGTGTGTGTGTGTGTGTGTGTGTGTGTGTGTGTGTGTGTGTGTGTGTGTGTGTGTGTGTGTGTGTGTGTGTGTGTGTGTGTGTGTGTGTGTGTGTGTGTGTGTGTGTGTGTGTGTGCGAGCGTGCATGTGTGCGGGTGTGGGTGCGTGTGTGGGGGGGTGAGTGTAATTGTACGTGTTTGCGTGTGCTGTATGTATTGTACTAGTTAATATAATATATGTTGTTGGAGATTTTATTTTTCATGACGCAGTCAACAAATTTTAGTAGGAGCCGAACGCTATTGCCGAATATAGTAATATAACAAACTTGCTTTTGCTTATATCTTTTTTCTTTCACTACATTTCTAGTACATCAATAAACCAAATATGCGCTGACCCGATGGTCGTTGACCACATATTTTGCCGTCGGGTCGGTAACGTTTTTGAGTGGCTGGTCCGTTTGACTTTTCGAACAAGACCTCTGAGGGCGAGTGAGGGGTACCGTTGGATGTTTTGTGCCGTGCAGTTTTAAATTATTTGCCAAAACTCGTATGATCCTCACCAAAACATCTACCAAATTTTAAATATGATGGCTTATCCTCACACTGTAAATATTATTGGGCTCACCCAATCCCGGTTCCGAAGCCAACGTAAAGTGTTTTTTTGTTCAGGGAAGCTGTCACGCATCCACCAAGCAGCAACTGGGTTACTATTCCGACATTCGAAGCGGACGAGGTTTATACTACCTGAGAACCCGTGCTTCGAGTCCTTACTGCTAAGACTTCGTCGACGCATAACAGCAAAAGCACAACTGTTAGAAGTGATGACAGTGGCTGATATTGAACATATTTTGTGTCTTGGTTATATTAACACATACGCCTGTTTTGTCTTCAATGTTGTTCGATCGTGTAATTCAACATTACTCAACCACTTCTCAAAATAAAACCGCTCTTGCATTTGCGTCCTGGCACGTCTTTATACAGAGAACTTAGTGGTACAATACTTAGCATACCCGTCTGATATACCAGCGCTCTGAGTTCAATACCCGGACCGAGCAGACATGGTATACTGGTTTAAAAACCTGACTCTCAGCATTAGGGTATGTGTATTCCCCGTGACTCGGAGATCACGTTAATATCGGTCCCGTCTCAATTTGGGACGTAAAAGAACCACTGAGGACAACACGCACCCAGGCAGTGACCATCCCCAATGCTAGCATAGCATGGTCGGTTTGGCGATAATGTTCAGAAAAAGGCTGACTAGTTGAATGAGACCTCAGAAGACCATAACGTTCTGACCACAATACATCAAGACTGGTCAGTCAATAGAACGTTGCCGAATGCTGTAAAAAAATCCTAGAGAACCACACGCAAATGCCACGAATTCGTTTTCAGACGTTTGATGACCAACATGACACAAGAACAAATCATGCAGAACTAGGACTAAACGGAAAACTGCTATGTTGGTCATGTCCTCAAGGAAGAAATTGTAAACAGAAGATCAAATCCGACAGAAATAAAGTGTGTGACCGGGCCCCTGGGAACCTCCTTGAAATCATCAGTACTTAATAATATTATGAAGTTGCTGAGGCTGTAATATTGCTATTGGTAGAAGAGCAGATTACGGGTAATTTTGAGGTAAATCGTTCAAATGGTGATACAAGCGTGAAGCTTGGCATGAATATTCCCATTCGGACATTCATCAAATCCAGTCGACGAACCATCAGAAAAAGACATATTCAGAAAACAAAGACAGCACAAAACATATAGTGATATGCACTTTATATGCAGTTCAGACTATTCCATAATTAATTACTTAGAAAACTGAAAATATACAGTAATGTTAAAATGGCGGACATCTTTAAAATATAGCAGCCATTTTGGATGTTTAGGTATATTTGGAATCCGCAAAAACACGACTTTAAATTGGCTAGCTTGAAAAACGATTAAAAATAAATTGAAAATTGAAAACATTTACGCCATTCAGAAAAAAAGGCGGCCATCCTGGATTTTCAAATGTTTCGTCGACTGGATTTGAAGACTGTCCCAGTGGGAATATTCATGTAAAGTGTCATGCTTGTATCACCATGTGAACGATATTTCGTCCAATCTATTCTTTTACAAATCCAGGAGCAAATCTTATTTGGCGGAAACACAGTAAGATTGTTGTGTCAAGTGTAGGATGTTTCGATGGGCACAGTACGTATTGTGGTGCGCGGTGGCGTAGTAATGGAAGTATCGGACTCTCAAACGAGAGGTTCTCGGTTCGAATCCTCTTATAGCAGTTTCGTAACAATTTCATTCACTCCACATTGCTCCAGTTCACTCAGTTGTATGAATGAGTACCTGACTGTACTTAGAAGTGGATATTTATAAGCATGCGCAGTAGCTGCAGCGTAGCTAAATGCTTGTGAGTGTAGGTGAGGTGGTGTTCCTCTGAACAGGTCTGTCAGTGGTAAAGTTTAAAGCGCTTTCACCAGTCCTAATGATTAGAGACTGAACTATAATATAATTACATTTACTTTCAAAATAAATGTTCTACTCATTTCGGATACACGACTTAAATCAGTTAGGTGGCATGATTAAAATTTCAATCAATGCATTGTCCATTTGAAGCATTGCATGGGGGTGGGCTCAGGTCGGGTCTAAAGACATAGCCGCTCCGTTCCAGGTGTAGTGATCGCTGCGGGACCGCTGCCTGGCTTGCCAATTGTGCATAACTTGCATATGACCTCTCTCTGCCCAACTGTGTCCGCAGCAGCACCGCTACGTGGTGCCCGTGTGTAGCAGAGACTGTCGTGTTTTGGTGTGACCGAGTTCTGGCGGTATAGCCGGATATGCTGA
Source organism: Escarpia spicata (assembly GCA_963995525.1). Taxonomy (NCBI): domain Eukaryota; kingdom Metazoa; phylum Annelida; class Polychaeta; order Sabellida; family Siboglinidae; genus Escarpia; species Escarpia spicata. Next base: position 27,158,649 of record OZ023213.1, read on the forward strand.
AGTCGGACGTGCTGGACCTGACCCTGCCAGGCGCAAACCGGCAGCACAACTCAACACGCTCAATCGAACAACTGCCGAAGAAGAAGAAAAAAAGAAGAAGAAGAAACATCGCATTAAAACGATAACAATTGCATAGAGAAAGATTTGGTGTGTCGAACCAGGTGGTGACACCTAGCGGAATTATAAGGCGACAGCTTTTCCCCCGGCAGATTTTTCATTGGCGGCTTTTTCTAAACAAGATCGATGGGCGTAATATGTTTGGATGTGATGATGGCAGCGCCAGGGATGACAATGACATGGGTAAGTTTTGTTGTTGTAATAGCGTCTTCTGGTGGCCTGTTATGACAGTAAGCTGATGTATAGTCCTCAGCTTTCTGCTGTAAAACATCGCAGTCTCCCCTGAAAAGTCAAAAGAACCACAACTCAAAACCGTTACCGACCCCACGGCAAAGTTCGTGGTCGGTGACCACCGGGTCAGCGTATATTTCGAACACTGGTTGACCAACACTTTACTGTCCGTTCTACCATGTAGATGCAACAAGACCGGTACATTATTGTTCTATCTATATCTATCTTCTTCTTTATGCATTGTGCCTCATTAAACCAAGTTGGAATTGGTAGATTCGTAATTGTATTCCCCAGATAACTTCAGCTATGTTGATATGTACGCGTTACCGGATGTATGCACTCACTCAACGAGTTTAGATCATATGGCAAATTTCTTGTTTTTCAAAATTTTCATCAGCTTGTTGAAGGTTGATAACGCTTTTCCAACTCTGCGTTAAGTTAGTGATCGAACATGCCTTGGTTGTTGATGGAATTGTGAAGGCAGGTTGCGTAATTAGTTGCAGCAGTTTAGTGCGAACTCAGACTCAGACTCAGAATCAGTTTATTTGACCTATATATACGATATATACACCATGAATAACATGAATACTATATAAGGTCGGGAGACTCCCAATAAGATATACAACGTAATGTAACAACGGTATCATTATCTATGTAATATAATACATTTGAGAGTTTGCTTGTTTCGTTTCAGACTTATTTTGCGAAACATTGAACACATGTAAACTGTAGTGTGCAGCGCGAACCATTGGAGAAATCATTGGACAAACTATTTACTATGCTATATTGTTGTATGTTTGTCAGATATATTCACAGCACGGTAGCAAAGTGTATATCTGCTCAATTATAGGCTATGCTAACAAAGAATACATTTCACTTTCCGTCTCTGACCTTTTATTGGAAGGCATTCCGATTCCCGTATCGTTCGTACACATTTAACAACGAATGGTTTCAAACGGCACTAACGCAAAACTTTCCAATATAAAGCCATACAAATATACCCCTGGTATATAGCAGATAGACTAATCTTTAATCTAATCTGCAGTGATCAGTAGGTAGCATCACATATTTGCGTCTTTAAAATGCAGCGTATCTGCGGGTGGTTTCGGGGTTTTGGGGGCAGATTGGGATCACGACAGATCGACCGGTAGCTGGGTTTGGGGTCTAAATGGTTAATCGCAATTTATTATGAAAATCGCGAATGCATACAAATATAAGACTGCAGCGAACAACATTTAAGGAGACGCGTAGTGAATCTAGGACTTGTTCTGAGGATTTGCAGACAAATTAATTGTGCTTGTTTGGTTCACAATGGGAAGCTGAGTCCCTAATATTGAGGAGAAAGGATATTAACGGGCTTTATTCAGAGTGGGAAGTTGAGTCCCCGATTTTTAGGAGACTGGAGTTTAGCCACCCGATATTTCAGCAAGTTGGGTTTTTTGTAAACGTCAAGGCGCGTGTAGTCGGGAGTTTTGGAGAGCCATGGGGGGGGGTGCAGTTGAACGATTCTGATGACCTCAACCCCCAATACGCACCCCGTCCAGACGCCTATGCAATTGTCATGTGACAGACATGTGTACCAACCGTGATAAAATAAAGGCATAACTTTCATCGTATTTATTATTTAATTATTTTTAAAAATATTCCCCTTTACACAACTACAAAGATAACAGACTATCTACGTGTTGACAACATCCTCTGCGTTCTTTAGGAAATGTATTGTAATATTTAGTTGGTCTTGTAGTTACGCATGTACAAATGTGTTACAATTACAAATATAAATGTAAAGCAGGTATTGTTCATTGCCACATTATAAAATAACGGCACTTTCCACCGGATAGCACCAAAGCCGTGGGTCTGATGACCAGTAGCTGCTTCTAACAGTAGGCACCCTTCCTTCCAGTGCGAAGGGAATATAAGCCACGTCCACTGTACAACTCGGAGTAGTATCCCAGTCGTTGTTTGGTTGAACCGCTGCACCCACTCTGAGACAAATGACAAAGGTTGTGATCAGCAGCTATGAACACTTCTTGAACATTTCGTGCGATAACGGCGTGGATTGACTATTTTAGGCAATAACAACCGAAATACTGCCACAAGAATTGGTCGGGTACAGATGTCTATGTGTATAGTCTTTATTTTGTCAGATGAAGCCACAATATATCTGGAGACCAGCACCTTTACTTGGTTGAATCCAGCCACTGAATTTGCAGTAAGGTTACATATTATATATCAACATTAGCGAGCGCTACATCTGCAGGTCCGGGTATTCTCATGTTATATATGTAAATATATGTATATATATATATATATATTTATTTATTTATATAAATAATATTATATATATATATATAATTTAGTAATTTATTATTTTATATGTTACTCTAATCGAGGAATCATCATGTTTCAGCAACATACTAAGAACAGAAGAGCAGAACACTAATGTTATTGTAACACATAAATGAGATTTGATGAGTTAGTAATCTTGATTTGTATTCTGTATAACGAAACGCGAGTAATAATATTACGAAAACATGTTTTTATGGTACAGTCTGAATCTTAGTTATTACATAAACCACACTAATTAATGGCAGCCACTTTGCAATGTAGGTGGTCGTACCAGTTGTTACTCCCCAACGATGGATGGAGAAGAGAAAAAACTAACATGGACAAACATGGTAAACTTAATATGAGGTTATGTTGTTTCCGTTATAATTCGTGTTGCTATTTTCTAGACGTGATTACCTTCACGTGGTATTCCGTAGGAAATGTGTAGTATAGTAGATTGTGTCGAGCCATATGTGGCAAATCTTCCAAATCACACACAACACTTAACTACCATGGTACGGATTCTCAGGAAGAAGGTATGTAGTCATATGACCAAAAAGCGACCTAATGAATCTTACTGTGAAAATTGTAACTTGTGCATATTTGTGTTATGTTGTTACACAATTTAACGTTATGTTACCTTAAATCATTTCAACAAAAACACAATTGCAAAACCTTCATGATAGACCACGGCAAGTCCCCAAACAGTGTTTATTTTAGGAGTTTAAATGCCCTCATACACACACCCATATGTTATAAGTAAGTAAGTAAGTAATTCATTTATTTCCAACATTTAACATTACACGTCACAATTAAACAAATACAATGTTGTATGTGGAAAGGAAGTGAACAGAAGTACAATACTTATCAGTGGTTCACCCCCAACCATTTTAGGTGCTTGCGATGTAAGTACAATATGTTTTTTATAGAGTAAAGATTTACCAATCAACAATTATTCTACACGATGCTTACAACATAATAAGTTTATCAAAATTTTGGTTTTTGATTTTTTTTAAATATTTTTATGGGTCTTCATGTCTCCACATAGTACCACGATTACAATAGTTCTGTATATCTGTCAATTATAGATGATTTGTACTATTTTTAAACATACAAATATGCTAACACTTTCTTAAATCGTCAGGTAAACTATTCCACAGTTTGACTCCAGTATTATACACACACATAGCCTTCAAAGTTGTACGAACGTGCAATTGTTTAAATACATCTCTCTGCCTTGTTACATACGAACATCCGTTATTCGAGTGAAACCAGCTTAGAATGTTTTTTTGGAAGTATATGTTATTTCACCTTGTACATTGTGATAGCCGTTTTATACTCAATATAATCAAAAAACTTCATAACTTTAAGATCGACAAACAAGTTGTTTGGGTGGTCTTGAGCTTTTGCTTCATATATAATGCGTATCACTCTTTTTTGCAAAACAAATATCGGCCATAAGTTAGAACGATACGTGTTGCCCCAAATATCAAAGCAGTAGTCAATATACGGCATAGAAAGTATAACAAGGATAATGACTTGACATTTAATAAGCTTCGTGCTTTGTAAATTATTGATGTTATTTTTGCTAATTTACATTTAACCAATTGAATTTGTGTTTTCCAAGATAGCTTCCCATCAATTATTATACCCATGAATTTTATTTGGTACACTCTTTCTATGTTTTTATGATTTATGGTTATATTGATGCCAGGAGCATTTTTCTTTTTTCCAAATATCATGAAACTGGTTTTATCGACATTAAGGGATAGTTTGTTTAATTCGAACCAATTTTATAATTTCACCAACTCCTGGTTGAATATGTTAGTGTAGTCTACAAATAAAATTAATTTTATTATATCAGAAACTTTGCATAAGTCATTGATATAAATCAAAAATAATTTTGGTCCAAATATTGATGCTCAAACAATTATTGACAACCCCACGTATACCACACAATTCTACTTATTGTGAATTTCCTCAGTTAACTCCAACAACGCCATGGAGGTTGATCCATATTGACTTTCATTCAGTATATCATTAAGTTCTATACAATTATCTAACCTGAGGTCAAAGAGTTTTTCAAGAATTTTGGAAAACTGAGGTAATAATGACACAGGCCTATAGTTGGAAAACGCCTTTTTATCTCCAGTTTTGAATAATGGTTTTACAATATGAGAAATAACATTTTTTATGATATACATGTCTATATTATCATAATCATTAGAATATTTCCCTTTAAAATTGTTAACAACACATAGTACTTCTTGTTCATCCGCAGCACGGAGAAACATAATAATAATAAGATAACTTCTATTGCGCCTAATGGAGGCTTTCGTTCTGATTTGTACATCCTCGTAATTAGTGGTTGCATTTAATGGTGTTTTGATTTTCCTGACAAGCCGAGGTCCAACATTTACGAAGAAATCGTTAAAGCCATTGGCTATTTCTGATTTATCAGTAAGGATTTTATTGTCGCTGACAAATGAATCTGGAATAGATATTTGTAGGTGTTTCCCTTTTTGATTATTGAATTTAATACTTTCAAAGTTCCTTTAATAGCATGTTGATTTTTTAGTAATAATTTAGAATAGTGATCTTTTCTGGCTTGTCTTAGAATATTAATTAGCTTATTTTTATATATTTTGTATCTTTCTTCTGTGCTTTTTGATTTACATGCAAGATATTTTTTGTAGATATCATTTTTCTTTTTACATGCATTTGCTAATCCTTTCGTAAACCATGGCTTATATGAGTTGTGAATCTTATTATACACCTTTCTTATCGGATAATGAGTATTGTATAGATCGATGAAAGTGTTAACAAATTCACTGTATGCCGGGTTAACTATTGCATAATCAAGTCCCAGTTATAGTTGGCCAATGCCGAGCTAAATGACTGTATACAATGCTCGTTTCTACACCTGACATATTTAAAACTTTGTCCTTTAGGTCTATCAATGTTACTTCGACTCAATGCGAAAACAGGTAAATGGTAACATCTGTAATTTATAACCCACTGCAAACCTCCTTCTTCAATTCATTAGTGAAAATATTATCAATCAAAGTGGCGCTGAATTAAGAGATTCTACTTGGCTTTGTAATCAAGGGATATAATCCGTAACTGTACATGACGTCTAGAAACTGTTTAGTTCCGTAGTGAGTATCATGTTTTAAAAGATCAAGATTATAATCACCACACCAGTACATGGTCTTATTGGTGTTTCGTGTCTTCTCAAATATATGTTGTAAAGTTTCATTGAATGTGTCCACATTTGATCGAGGAGTTCTGTATATACATCCTATGATAATATTCTTCCTACTATTAAGTTGTAATTCTACTGTGACACATTCCATGATGTTGTCTACTGCCAATGACATACAACTGATTTCCTTAAAGTCAATGCATTTTCTAACGTAAATTACTACACCACCTCCTTTTTTTTTTTTTGCGACTGACTTGTACGGATTCAAACCCTTTTAAAACAAAATTGTTTTCATTACCTTCGTGACTCCACAATTCACTTATAATAACTTCATCAAAGGGGTCATATTGTATATAAACAATCTTTGATATTCTGAAAGTTTGCATTTAAGCTTCTTGCGTTAAAGTGTATTATTGATAAATCATTGCTGTTTTGTTTTATATTCAAATTTAGCTTCTGTATAATTATGTCATTGTACAAGTTATTATCTGGATCGATATAGTCGCCTTAATTATGATGTAAATAGTCGGTATATTCATAACCTTTAAAATTAAACTTGGAAGTTTTTGCATAAATGTTAAAAAATGATTCATTCATGTCACTTTCGCTTGTAATATATTTAAATTCTTCGTCACTTATATTGTGATAAGGAAAACAAATGACAGCCATCTGTTATGATATGTTCGGCTTACCATAGTCTAAAATAGGGCATATCACCTGGTTTCCGCTGAGGCGCGCCACTGTACCTACAGGAGCAGATTAAAGCCTGGATCATGTTTGCCTCCGTTTGTTTTCTCAATTCAAGAGAATCTAAACATGGTTGGCAGCGGTGAAGTCAATCTGAACTGTTCTGTTAGAACTGTAGTACCAAGTGTATATGTATCACGAGGCTGTGAGTACTCTCTAATCTCGACTACACTGAAGATTGTTTGAACTAACTATCGCATCGAACTGCCATGTGTTATAAGCCTAAGTGTAGTAAGTCTAAGCCATTCGGCGAGTGTGTCTGCGAATATGTCCGAGTTTGGACTCTGAGTTATATCAGTTATAAATGAACGACCATTCTGCTACTGACTACACTCTGTGAAGTACTATATATTGATTGTGAAATAATTGCATATTGCTGCGAACTGTAGTTTTGGCCATGTCGAACGTTTGCGCACTGTCACGTTGAAAGAAGAAGAATGGCACACCAAGACGTTCAAAATACTACGTTGCCTGCCAGAGTTAACCCTCCACCACCACTTAATATAAAACGCGGTGCAGATGAGTGGAAACTGTTTAAACAGATGTGGCAAAACTATACTATTGTCGCAAAGATCGACAGTCAAACTGACGAGTATCAACGTGCGTTATTCCTGCATACCATTGGTCCAGAAGCACTGACACTGTATAACGGCATGCGCTTTCCAGATGCACATACTTTGAAAGATGTCATTGATGGTTTTGATGCTCATTTTGTCGGAAAGACCAATGAGATATATGAGCGTTACGTGTTTAACAACCGCAACCAAGGATCTGCTGAATCTGTGGAAGATTATGTTGCTGCTTTGCGCAACCTGTCACAAACGTGCAATTTTTGTACATGCTTGAGAGACAGCAACCTGCGAGACCGGATCGTGCTGGGAATTATCGACAATGCCACAAGGAAGCGATTGTTGCAAGAGACAGATCTTACTCTTGCTAAGTGCATCGACATCTGCCGATGCGCAGAGGTCACGGCAGATCAAATACGTAGAGGATTTGCCCCATGCTGTCACAAGTAACTCACAAAGAGGACAACCGAGATTGAAATGCAAGTTCTGCGGGAAAAGTCATCCTTTCAAGAAGGAGCTGTGCCCTGCATGGGGAAAGATGTGCAAAATGTGTAACAAGAACAATCATTTCGCAGAGAAATGTCCAACGAAGCACAAGCATGTCCATATGATGCTTGAAACTCAATCTGACTCAGACTCGGAACAACTCCTATCTGCGACAGAACAACAGCGGCAGAAGATCATCAAAGCAGAGATGCTGATCAATGATAAAGTTGTGACATTCCAGATTGATTGTGGCGCATCTGTGAATGTCATTCCTGAGAAGTATGTCAAAGACGAGTATAATATGAGTTCGTGCAAGACTTCACTTCATATGTGGAACAATACAGTTCTAAGACCAAAGGGGAAGACACGGATAACTCTTTGCAACCCAACGAACATGAAGAAGTATTCCACTGAGTTCCTCGTTGTAGAGGAAAATCTCATTCCGTTGCTAGGAAAGCAGACGTCTGAGATAATGGGTCTCATCACAGTGAATTATGACAAGTTTGAGAGTGTGGCGAAACTCACTCCTGAAACAGATGACATTTTCACGACCTTTGCAGGTGTTTTTGATAATGATCAAGGAAATCTCCCTGGCACTGCACACTTCGAGATAGACACAAAGGTAAGTCCCGTGACCTCTCCTGCTGGTCGATTACCTATCGCCATGCAGTCTCGAGTGAAAACTGAACTCTGCAGATTGACAGAAAGAGGTGTGATCACTCCAGTTGACCAACCTACTGACTGGATTAGTCGGATGGTAGTCGCTACAAAGAAATCGGGTGATCTTCGCATGTGTCTTGATCCTCGCCCGTTGAATAAAGCCCTGAAACGTGAGCATTATCCTCTACCTGTGATGGAAGACATCCTCCCCAAGCTGGCAAATGCAAAAGTTTTCTCCAAACTAGATCTGGATAGTGCTTACTGGCATGTCCACCTGGACGAAGAGTCAAGTCTCCTTACGACGTTCCAGACACCGTTTGGACGATACCGGTGGAAACGACTCCCTTTTGGAACATCAGTAAGCTCGGAGCTCTTCCAGAAGCGTCTAAACATCGCCTTGCAGGGACTCGATGGAGTGCTTGGTGTCGCGGATGACATCATTGTGTACGGATCAGGTGAAGATGCAGAGTCTGCCACACTGAATCATGACAACAATCTGACAGCCCTGCTCCAAAGATGTCGATCTGTTGGCATGAAGCTGAACAAAGACAAAGCGGAAGTGCGCAAGAAAGAGATCACCTTTCTAGGTCATAAGGTGACAAGTGAAGGCTTCAAGATTGACCCTGGGAAAGTAGACGCAATCTTGAAGATGCAGAAGCCTGTGAATGTTGAAGATGTTCAGCGTTTCTGTGGGTTTGTCAACTACTTGGCAAAATTCATGCCCAAATTATCTGAGGTCCTCGAGCCCATCAGACAGCTGACACGTGCTGGTGTGATGTGGAACTGGACGCCAACACATGATGCAGCCTTCAGTGCTGTCCAGAAGCTTGTTATTGAAGCTCCAATTCTGATGTACTACAACCCGGAACGTGAACTTACGATTCAGTGTGATGCCAGTCAAAAAGGAATTGGTGCCGTTCTAACACAAGAAGGCCAACCCGTCGCTTATGCCAGCCGTGCCATGACCGAAACAGAAACTCGATACGCTCAAATAGAGAAGGAAATGCTGGCCATCGTTTTCTCACTGGAGAAATTTCACCAGTACACGTTTGGTCGGCCCACAAATGTTGAAAGTGACCACAAGCCACTGGAAGCAATTCTGCAGAAACCTCTATCTGCAGCACCACGACGTCTTCAAGGCATGATGTTACGTATCCAAGGATATGATGTCGCTGTCAGGTACAAGAAGGGCAAAGATATGTACCTTGCTGACACCCTCTCCAGGGCCTACCTGCCTGCCTCACAAATCATGCAAGAAGAATTTGAGCATGTAAACATGGTGAGTTTTCTGCCGATCAGAGATGAGAGACTCTCCAGACTCAAGGTAGAAACTGACAAAGATGAATCCCTCCAGAAGTTGAAATCGGTCATCATGCATGGATGGCCAGAAGAAAAACAACTGTTGGCTGCTGAACTTTCTCCGTACTACAGCTTCCGGGACGAGATGACTATCCAAGATGGTCTCATTTTCAAAGGCGAGAGAGTCGTACCATTTGCTATGCGACCAGAAATGAAGAAGGCTGTCCACTCGTCCCATGCTGGGATAGAAGGATGTCTCAAGAGAGCCAGAGAGTGTTTGTTCTGGCCAGGCATGTCTGGTGACATCAAACACTTCATCTCGACCTGTGAAACTTGCCGTGTATACGAGATATCTCAGCCAAAGGAGACACTTATGAGTCATGAGCTTACTTCTCGCCAGTGGGAGAAAATCGGAATAGATCTGTTCAAATATGATGGCAAAGATTTCCTAGTCACAGTGGACTACTTCAGCAATTACTGGGAAATCGACAGGCTGGAGAATACAAAGGCATCAACAGTCATCAGAAAACTGAAGTCACATTTTGCACGCTACGGATGTCCGTGTATTGTGATAAGTGACAATGGGCCCAATTCATCTCTTCGTCGTTCTTGAACTTCTCCAAAGAATGGGACTTTGAACACAGAACTACTAGTCCTTACAACAGCAAAGCAAATGGGAAAGCGGAATCAGCAGTAAAGACAGCCAAATCTCTTCTGAAGAAGAATAAAGAGCAAGACCAATTCCTTGCGCTGCTCAACTATCGCAACACACCCAGCCAGGCAACAGGGACAAGCCCTGCACAGCGATTCTTCAACAGAAGAACAAGAACTCTCCTTCCCATTTCACAAAAACTTCTCAAACCAACTGTGAACCTGGAAGGTGAGAGAATGAAGCTACAGGATCACCAGAAGAAACAAGAAAGAGCGTACAACAAACATGCCAAAGACTTGCCACCTTTGGAAGAAGGTGACGTTGTACGTATGAAACCATTTCGGATGGGTGAGAAGAAGTGGAACAAAGCTATTGTCTCGAAACGACTTGACGAACGCTCCTATGAAGTAGAGGTTTGAGACGTCATCTACAGACGCAACCGGGTTCACATGAGAAAGACCTCGGAAAACCCTCGGTCAGAGTCTCTGTGTGTAGAACCTACCGAGATGGTGTCTGATCCTGATTCTGGACACTCTCATGTGAGCCCAGGAGCGGCTAGCCCAAGTCCAGCTCGAGCTCCTCCCACTCCCGAGAAGATCGAGTCCAAAGTTCCAGTGCATACAAGATCTGGACGTGTGGTGAAAGTTCCAATTATGGATGACTTTGTTAAATGTTAATTCGCTAAAAGGCACTGGTTTAATTACCACAGCCTAACTGTTGTTGAGTTATATTTAAAGACAGTCAAGAGTGGCCATTTAATTGTCTTATGTATCAGTGTTACGTCAACGTTATGAGCACATTAAGTCTGGACATTTTCAAGAAACGAACATTATAAAAGAAGAGGGATGTTATGATATGTTCAGCTTACCATAGTCTAAAATAGGGCATATCACCTGGTTTCCGCTAAGGCGCGCCACTGTACCTACAGGAGCAGATTAAAGCCTGAATCATGTTTGCCTCCGTTTGTTTTCTCAATTCAAGATAATCTAAACACCATCACGGCGACGAGGACTTGACAAGCCGAGCGCAGTCAGTTTCGTCATGCAACACATAGGTCTTGGTCACATCAGGTGACCCCAGTGTTCTTATAAGTACTTTTCCATTCATCACCAACGTTGATGCGATCTTTAGTTTTTTCTTCAACTTTCTGGCTTCCCATGAAATGCTGTTGTTTTTCTTTGTTAAGTGTTCGTTAATGTACACGTTGCTTTTTCTGAGTTTGTAGGCATTGCGCAGCACCGGTGTTTTTGTTTTTCTATTCACACATCTCTCTATGATGTCTGGCTTGACATTTCGTTGGTTTCTTTAATTTCCATTTGTGTTAGGCCGTTTGCGCAACGTATGGCATACTGAGAGGTCTGATTTCTCGGTAATCAGTTGCAGTTTGTTGGCGAAGAACTGGATCATGCTGTCTTCCAGACTGTCTTGCTCGCCGTCATCGTCTCGTCGTTTATCGCCTGGTGGAGTTGCTGCCGAACTGTAGGATGGTTGCTTTGTTTCCAGACTGGAGATGACGATGTTTTCTAGTCTGGAATATTGTTTTTGGTTTAGGCGTGACTCTAACTCTTTAATTTGTTTGTCCTTTTCCGCATTTTCACTTTCAATTTTTTTTAACGCTTTTAGTAACTGTGTCATCTCTTGTCGTATGGGAAACAGTTAATCCAGTTTATCACTTATGAAGGATATTGCTTGTTTAAATTCTGCCATGTCGTCATGTCGGTCTGTGCTGGATGAGGATCGTGTTCTCCCCTTCGTTGGCATTGTCGAGAAGGGCAGCGATTCGATGATGTAAGACAACGAAGAACAGTCAGCAGTGATCGTCGATGAAGTACAACAATGAACAGCTGACCGCAGTGGTCGCCGAGGTGGTCCGTTGACTCGCAAACAATTGTGATGGTCGTCGTACCACTCGCTGTGGCCTAAAGGCCTGCTCGCATGTGATGTCACAGCGTACCCGGAGTGGGTCACGGAGTACTGGGCACACACAACGCCGGTACTGCCAGCGAATCTACAGATAGTTCCGAATGAAGCACAAGTGGACGATAAATAAGTTGATTCACCTTAGGTGGTTCAGTATCACCATATTGTACCATGCACACACAACGTCTCTGTACCAGTGGAATCCCAATTGCGTCTGTGTCAATTGTGCAGTTGTGTAGCACGGCAAAAAAAAAATGTCACAACGAAATGGTCACTACAAATAGCAGATCTCTCATACAGCACTAGCACCGTGACGCCATGATACTAAATCACGTTTGAAAGACCTACATCTCCCCGTCCCAGCGAGGCCTGTCTTAGAACTGCCAAGTGGTGTAGTAAGCGTGAATCCAAGGTCAAACATGGTCACCGTCAAACTATTAATTTTCGAACTTGTGCGCTTTCCCAATCGTCGTAACATTACAATGGTCGCATATCTACTTTACTTAATTGTATTTATTGTATTGTATTGTATTGTATTGTATTGTATTTATTCAGTTTCCAACAGGTCCAGTGGACCCAATAACAGGACTGATAACTGAAACAATACATATAAATAATAAAACAATAATATAATAATATAAACAATAAGAACAATAAGGACATCAAAACACAATATCAACATCAAATATACCAGGCAAACATCTCTTATACATATAAATGTCTTTGAATTGAGGATCTAAATGGTTCAGCTCCTGAATATATATCACAAGTTGGATTATGTATATACAATGTGTTGAAAGTAGTCATACATCTATTCAAAACACAGTGTTTTCTAATGTTGATTCTGCTTTTGGAAACTCTAAAAGGGATGTAGTTTCGTAGAGATCGTGAAGGACAGTGAAATTGGATAGCCCCTACCAGATACGACGAGTCTAGTTGGGAGTGCACACACTTGTGTAAAAACATAAGATCTACAACTTGCCTACGATGTTGAAGGGAAGGTAGTCTAAAATGATGGCAAAGTTCAGGATAACTGTCCGAGAGGTACTGTATTTTGGATTTGTAACATAGATATTTAATGAATTTCTTTTGAACTCGTTCGATTTTGTCAATAAACGTACGTTGCCAGGGATTCCAGACAACACTGCAATACTCCAATTGGCTTCTGACTAGAGATATATACAAGGATCGCAAAGCCTGTACATCGATAAATGTTGTGCAAACGCGCTTAATAAAACCACTCATCTTAAAAGCTTTATAAACACAACAATTAATATGATCTTTAAAAGTCAAACTGTCGGTCATTGTGATACCGAGATCTTTGACAGCGGTGACCTTGAGCAGATACTGGCTTAAAATCTTGTAGTCATAGGATATACGTTTCTTTTTGTTAGTGAATGACATTATGCAGCATTTCTCAACGTTAAGTTTAAGGTGCCATATCTCACACCAAAGACACACTGTCCAGATCCTTCTGCACCAACTGACAATAGGTCACCGACGTAATTTATTTAAACAATTTGGAATCATCAGCATACAATGACATTTCACATGAATCAACGTGATTAGTAAGATCGTTAATATACAAAATAAACAGAAGTGGTCGAATTTGTGAACCTTGTGGTACACCAGACAACACTGGCATCCAGTCAGATGTTTTGCCTCCGAGGACAACGCGTTGTTTTCGGTTGCCAAGGTAAGACTTAGGTCTTAGGTGATTCACTGCAAACAGCCCAAACTTGAGGTAACGCAGGAGTTGTATGGTGCTTGTTTGTGCGCATGCGTTGTGGGTAGTTTGTTTGTTTATTTTATAGGTTCATGATCGCTGTTTGAAACGCTATGGGGCTTTCTAGTTCAGTAATCGGTGGTGGAATCATATTCCAGATTCGAACTGCTCGGGGGTAGAAAGAGAAAACTGCTGCATTTATGCGGCTCCTAGGGGCTACGTAATGGCCACGGTTTTTTTACTGTGTTAGTAGACCTGGTGGCGGTGTGATGTTGATTATGTTATTTAATATTTTGTAAAATGTCATGGCTTGTTTGATAATGCGTCGTCGTTCAAGAGTTGACCATCCAAGGGTGGCTATTAGGTCTGCTGCGTTTGTTTGGCGTCTGTGGTCATTTCTGACAAATCTAGCATCACAGTTTTGTACTCTTTCAAGGTGTTTAATTTGGGTGGCAGTGTGTGGGTTCCATATGGGAGAGGCGTACTCGAGTTTTGGTCGGATTAGCATGTTATAGGCTGTTTCTTTTACTTCAGGTTTGCATGGTCCGAGAGTTCGTTTGATCATGCCTAGGACTTTTGAAGATTTGGAAGCTATGTCAATGATATGGTTAGCCCAGGTTAGTTTAGAATCTAATTTTATTCCAAGATATGTGTGGCTAGAGGCGGTAGAGAGTGGTATGCCAAAGAGTGAATATGAATGTAGTCTGGGTTTGGTTTGGTTTGTTATTGGGAGATGCACACATTTAGATATGTTAAAAATTCCATCTGCCATTTATTATACCATGTTTGGAGTTTGATCAGGTCAGATTGGAAAGTTTCGTGGTCGGTTTCGGATGTGATTTTGCGATATATAATGCTGTCGTCTGCAAACAGACGTACGGAAGATTGGACATTTTCGGTTATGTCGTTTATGTAGAGTAAGAATAGGACACGTCCTAGGAATGAGCCCTGTGGTACACCAGATGTAACATTTGTGCTGTCCGACAGGGCTCCATTGACTGAGACTCTCTGTTTGCGATTGGATAGAAACGATTTGATCAAGTTTTGTGTGTTTCCAGTTATTCCATAGAAAGCTAATTTGGATAGGAGGCGTTTATGGGGGACTTTGTCGAAGGCTTTGGCGAAATCGAGTAGGGTGGCATCTATTTGTGTCTTATTGTCCATAGCAGTCGTGGACTGTCTCGATGAGTTGGGATTCACAAGAAAGACCTGGTTGGAATCCATGTTGGAAGTGGATGATGATGTTGTATTTGTGTAATTGTTTCCACTTGTTGCTTAGAATGATGTGCTCTATAACTTTGCAGAGGATGCATATTAACGAAATTGGTCTATAATTAGCAGGGTCTGATTTGTGGCTTTTTTGTGTATTGGTGTTACTAGTGCTTGGAGCCAGTCATCTGAGAGTTTGCAAGTGTTGTATGACTGCTGGAAAATGTGTGTGATGATGGGGGCAATTTCCACTGCAGTCTCTTTAAGGACTCTGGCTGGGAGTTCGTCGGGGCCTGTAGATTTATTTTGGTTTAGGTTTTTCAGTTGCTTAATTACTCCGTCTATCCCGATTTCGAGGGAGGGCATATCGGGATAGATGGATGGAGCTAGTTGGGGGATGGGGTAGATTTCTTGAGTAAACACGAAACTAAATTGGTTGTTAAGTGTATTTGCTTTGTCGTGATCATTTGTGATTGGTTGGTCGTTTGCTTGCAGTGTAGGGATGCCAATGTATTCTCGTTTGTTTGCTTTAATGAATGACCAGAATTGTTTTGGGTTTGTTTTCGGCTGTCTCCAATGTGATTGTTTAGATAGTCTGAGTAGGATTTGGTTGCAGCTTTAGTGGCTTGTTTTCGGAGTTGCCTAAACCTTTCCCACTCACTATTACGTCCAGTTTGTTTTGCTTTTGTATGGCTTTTGTTGCGTTTTCTTTGCATTCTTATTATTTCACGTGTTATCCAGGGAGGTGGGTTTTTGCGTTGGTGTTGCGGCTGGGAATATTATTGTTGACTAATGAAGTAAGATTATTCCGGAAAAAGTTCCAATTTGTGTTGACATGTGTTGAATTTGGGTTCGTGTCAAAGTATGTTGTTGTTAGTTGTTTTATGTCATCTTTAAGCTTATCCCAGTTTGCAGATTTATATTGGAACACTTTGTGTGGTGGTTTACTGTTACGGATTGGATTTAGGTTTAAGTTAAAGGTCACAGCTTCATGATCACTCATGCCGGGATTAGGAGAAGTTTGTTGTGATCTGTACAGTTTTGTTAGTGATTCGTGGAGAACTTCAAGGGATTGAAGGTGGTCACTGGGGGGTCGGTAGTAGGATGCAAAGTATATGGATTTGTTGCGTATGAAATGGATTTTTGTCCATACTATTTCACAGATTGAGTTTAGTTTTGTAAGTGGTTCTGCTGCAATGTCATCGCGGAAGGCTATGATAACTCCACCACCATGGGTGTTTCTGTCCTTTCGGATGGCGCTATAGTTAGGTGGTAGGAACGAATAGGTAGGGTAGTTTTCGTCTATTTTGGTTTCGACTAGGAATATTATGTCAGGATTATTTGACTGAATAGTTGTTTTTAATTGGGTTGTCTTTGCGATGCTTTTGACACTGTTGGTATTGATTAGAATTCCACTAAGTGTGTTACGTTTGGTTTTCTTACGACGTTCAGGGGTTGATCCATTTTTAGGGTTTGGTCCAAAGGTTGGATCCCAGGTTTGGGATGTACGACTCGTGTTTGTTTGAGAGATTTGTGTGTGGGGGTCAATGTTTTGGTTATTTTGGTCTGTGTCACTAAGGCTGTTATATCGGTTGTGAGAACATTCCAATAAGTGGTCTTGGAAGAAGGAATGACTGTAGTTAGGATGGTCGCATTCCATGCAGTGCCAGGAACAGGAACTGTTACAGAGGAGATTATATTGATCTGGACTTATGTCACAACATTTAATGTGTACCCATTGGTTGCACCGGTCGCAGCAGACTGCTCGGTGATTTGAAGCAACAGGCGTTTTACAAAATCCACAGGGGTGTCTGACTGGACCGGGGTTTGTTTGGATGTCCCCACAGAGGATTAGTAGGACAAGATAACATGTTTTGTGTCCCGATGTAGGGATTGCATAAGCCAGTTTGGTGTGGTACTTGTTACGGGAGTCTCTGGTGAAAGCTAGTGCCAGTCTAATACTTGTGTCAGTCCAGCAAGACCTGTCATATGTTAGCAGACCATTTGGATCGTCCGTGAATTGGGTATGGTCTAGGTGTATCGGGAATTTGGGTATGAATGCAACAATGATACTAATCAGAACTACCACTGGTGTGCCCATTTTGGGTGGCACCATCATAAGAGCAGCTATTGCACAAGGCTGCTTTGCTTGTACAGTTATGTTAATGCAGTAAAACAAAAGCAAAAACAAGAGATTATATTCCACTATATATTTGGGTATTGTTTTTATAATTAAGTTATATATCACAGCTAATATAAAACCACAGTAGTAAGATCACAGTATATGTAAAAGACAGTAGTAAGATGTAAAAATGTAGTGTATATTGTGTTTGCTGTTGGTTTCTTGTGTGTTGGTGACAGCGTACAATCCGGATTTGTAACAGTATAATACGTAAGCTTTGTGTGAATGGGCTGATTTTGGGTTGTTTTAGGGGCGATTTGGTTTGGCGCGCTTTGTGTAAGTTGTTTACAGATTCGCCATCTTGTTTTGAACTGGTTGTTATGGAAGCTAAGGCTAAACCTTTGGCAAATCGTGTCTTAGCGTGATTTGATCGCATATATCACCATGGAATTATATTCTGGTATATCTAAAATAGTACCTCACACAGTTAACAGTAATAAAAACGTTTAGAAATCGTGAAGATAATCGATAACAGCGGAGCGGAAAAATCGGAATGGACTACATCTGACGCATGCGCAGACTACCAGACTGCAACCACTCTATGCATTGCCCGGAATAGCCATATGATCTAAGCTTGTGAATTAACAATGGGTGGCATACTGAATCAAAGGCTTTACTGAAATCCAAATAAACAGAATCAACCTGTTTCTTGTTGTCAATAGATTCAGAAATGGCGTTCAAGTAACAAGCTAGATTAGATACTGTATTTATACACCTCACAAATCCGTGTTGGCTGCCCGAAATTGTGTTACGCACATGCTCATACAATGAATCGTCTACGACTTTCTCAAAAACTTTGCTAAATAGCGGTAAGAGAGAGATAGGTCTGTAGTTGCACACATTTCGTTTATCTCCGTTCTTGTACACAGGTTCAACATTTGCTCTTTTAAAACAAGTTGGACAAATTCCACAGTTTAAGGACATATTAAAAAGCATATTTAGTGGACCTTGTATTTCGGCAGCACGTTCCCTAAGGATTACACCTGATATATTGTCAGGACCGCATGCTTTGTTTACATCGGTGGTTCTTAGTACTCCGATGACATCATCATAAAACACATTGATATTAGTCATTGAGTCGGATTGATAGGAGGGAATACTTGGATAAACAAGGTTATCTACTAATGTAAAGACAGATTCGAAGTGGTCAGAAAATAGTTCTGCTATATCAGCTGGACTGTCTGCCTCAGTGCCTTTATATACCATTGAGTTAGGAAGTTTTATATTAGCTTGTTTGCTTTTGGCAAAACTGAATAGACGTTTGGTGTTTGGTGACGGACTTTTCAATTTCCGATATGTAGTCACAATACCTTTTTCTCTTAAGTTTCTTAAAAGTGGTTCGTAGTTCAGAAAATACTTGGTAATCAGATAACGAATGTGAGCGTTTCCATGCTTTGTGTGCTGTGCGGTGTCTTTCTCGTTCAAGGTTGCGATCTTATCGTTATAACACCATACTGGGTATTTACGTCCACGAATGCAGATACGAGGAACATTTCGTTTATGGCAGCATACATAATGCCATAAAATATATCACAACTGTCGTCAATAGTGTCCGTGAGAAATGACCACGGGATACAAGACAATAGGTGTCTTAGGTGACTAAAGTTAGCTTTGCGATAGTTATAAACAAAACGTTTAGCGGGTTCCTGCTTTGGTCGGTTGACACATAACAGTTCACAATGCAGGGCGTCGTGTGTGGATTTCGCCGCCTTGTCTCTTTTCTTAACATTACACTCTGCACTCTCTTAATTACAAGATGGCGAAGTAATACATTTTTGGAAAGATTATTGTCTGCCCGTTATACTGAGGAACGATATTCGGTGTTACCTGATATGGTACGAGTGGAGCTAAGGTTAAACAAGGCACCGTGAAATGATGAACGTTCGATTTGTTTGCAATACCGCGAAAGTAATAAAGTTACAATGACCCTGTAACTACTTCATTTATATGTACGAGTAATATACTCTGTTAATGAAACATTTCTCCCTGTCAAAATACGATATGACATGGAGCTGTCACTTGATGGAGTAGGTGTGGAGCGACGATCAAACAGAGTCATCGTCAAGTGATAAATGTTCGAAATTGTGTCATCCCGCAAACGTCATGCAATATAAATGGTTGCGTATATCTACTTTACTTATCTATTTATGGCAATTTCGTATACGTTGGAAAACAAACTGTCTCCCCGTAAATAGGGGATACAACGGAGAGCTATCAAGTGGTGCAGTAGGTGAGGAGTGAAGGTTAAATAGGGGATACGACGGGGAGCTATCAAGTGGTGCAGTAGGTGAGGAGTGAAGGTTAAACAAGGTCACCATGAAACGACGAATGTTTAAAACTACGCCACTCAACAGAAATTCAACACTTACAATGGCTGCATACTTACTATGTTTACATACACCAGGCCACGTAACATACCATTTGAAAGCAAATTGTATCCTTGTGAAAATTAGGTATGTCGTGGGGTTGTAAAGTGGAAAGTTATCTATAGAGTGCAGGTTAAACAAGGTCACCGTCAAAAGATGACTTTTCGAAATTATGCCTTTCCGCAGATAGCAGGTTAGCCAACAAGTGATGTTATACTTTTAACTGCATTTTTTGTTAATGGCAGGAAGTCTTTCTAGATCCATCACACAAGGGATAAGAAAATAGGTGTATGTGGATGCCATCCTCGATTTTGAAGGTTACTTGAATGTCACAAACTCAAACTTGTGTTAAAATATTGTTATTAATTAATTGACATCTTCTTGAACACACCTTTGCATAAAACCAAATATTTAATGATTTGTACATGTATAGCCTCTGTTACCAGGTGTTGAACTGTGAATTTGCTCATAAACATATGGGATAATCTAACATAAAATCGTGATTCTCTCAAATGTGGTTATCGCGTACACCAAAGTTGTTTACACACCCACTTATTGTTTGTAATGCTGTTTGTATATAATCCTGTTGACATAATATTCATATTATTTATTACTACACATGCATTTGGTCGTTAACATGACGTGAAAGTCAAAGAACTTGCCAAAATGTAGTTAGGATGTTGAAGAAGGGAGGTGGCAATCGCAGATTAGAACTCTATTCGCAGCACAGTCGACCAAATGTCAGATGTTTTGAGGAACGAAACAATTCAATATCTCAAGGAGGAATCCAAATTTCAGGATCTAGTTGACATACGTGGAAACTATGGAGATTATGCTGCACGACATCAGGGCTGAGACGATAATCTTTCGCTGCAATTACACATTGGCTAACTATCTACGATCATACAAACTATGCCCTTCCGATGGAGAACAGTCTCTCTATCATACGTGAAACCGAGAAAGAAAACCAAAGGCCCTTCAACCAAATTCCAGCTGATCAGCCAACCGAATTGATGTATAGATTATACAAGATGCATAATGGCATAATCGGCCTTACAAGGGACGATCAAGCCAGGGATAAGTTTTACTTCACATGGTCAGAACGATTACGAATGTCACAGTACTCACGACCCCCCCCCCCCCCTCTTCAATTTGGAAGACGACGAGGAAGAGACCACGTTCAAATACTCTGATGTTATCCGCCAAGGTTGAAGCATGGAAGCGTGACGCTGATGACCTAAAAAAGCTTGTCACAAAGTTCTTGGTGTGTTTAGAGGAACTGAAGGTGAATATGGAAACACTGACTTACAGGTGGGAGCGATGGTCACGGGCACAAGAGTGGAGGCCTTTTACCCGCAGTTTTGCTCCCTATCGACGGAGTTGCAGTACATGTACAAATCATAACACATTTGATTACAGAACATTCTTCACGATAGTTCGTTTTTAAACCAGAAACTTTCATTTTTCATATCCACGATGTATTTAATTTACCTGGTAGAGGCTTTCGTCAAAGTATCACGTCGATTTCATCAGTACCGATGACGCTGAATGACGCCATCATACTCGTAGACAAGGAACAAACTGTAGACAGGGAAGTCAATATCAAGCATATCAAGGAAGCCACCTGGATCTTTTAATTAATAAAACTATTTTGACACAAGTTTGAGTTTGTGACCCTCAAATAACCTTCAAAATTGAGGGTGGCATCCACATAGACCTATTTTCTTATCCCTTGTGTGATGGATCTAACATGAATTCCTGTTATTAACCCAAAAAATGCAGTTAAAATTATAGCATAACTGTTGGCTAACCTATTATATGCAGAAAGGCGTATTTTCGAAAATTCATCTTTTAACGTTGACCTTGTTTAAACTTCACTCAACAGATAGAGCATCATTTTACAACACCACGATATACGTTATTTTGATGGGAATACAATACGCTTTCAAATGGTGTGTAACATGGCCTAACGTATGTAGACAAAGTAGCTACGCAACCATTGTAAATGTAGAACTTTAGCTGAGTGGCGTAGTTTTGAACATTCGTCGTTTCATGGTGACCTTGTTTAACCTTCTCTCCAAACCTACTGCACCACTTGATAGCTCCCCATTGTATCCCATTTTTATGGGGTGACAGTTGGCTTTCCAAGAGTTTACGACATTGTCATGAATATATAAGTAAAGTTGATATACGCAACCATGAATAATGTATGACCCTTGTGGGATGACATAATTTCGAACATTGATCACTTGACGGTAACTCTGTTTGATCGTCGCTCCACACGTACTCCACCAAGTGACAGCGCCACCTCATATTTCATTTTGATGGGGTGAAATGGTTCTTTCAGATAATGTATGATAAGTACTACTTCATTTAAGTAGTTGCAGTGTCATTGTAACGTTATGTCTTTCGCGGTATTGAAAAAAATCGAGTCGCACAATTTCGAAAATACATCATTTGACGGTGACCGTGTTTGACCCTGGATTCACGCTTACTGCACCAATTGACAGCTGTGCGACAGGCATCGTTGGAACGGGGAGATGTAGTGCTTTTATATTATATAACATATGGGTGTGTGTAAGGGGGCATTTAAGTCCGTCCGATAGGTGGTTCTACCGCTCGCCTGTATATGATTCTACGCCAATTCACGATTCCTAAAGGAATGATGTGTTTGATCCTCCACTGTAAGATTATATTGAATCAACTCAAGTAGACTTTTTACCCCGAATACTATATACGGACAAATCTTTATTCGATGTCATCTAACAGTAAAAATTAACAGTAAATTGTTGGTAGTCCGTCGTATCCGACGATGACGATGCTGTGCTAGTCATAAGTGGTGTGTGTCCTCAAATGACTATGTAGGCCAATTCTGGACGCACAGAGTCTCTAGCAAATCGGGCAAGGGAAGCCGGTTGTGGCTAGTGCTGACGATGCTGCTGCCCGGTGTCGTCTGTCCCTGTCATCTTGCTGGCGTTGGCAGCGTCTTTCCTCAAAGGCCTGGCAGGCAGTCCTGGTGAGGGCTCGCCATTGACTTCTGTCAGCTGCTGCGCTCTCTAGTTCGTTCGGACGGATGCCACTGTACTGGAGGTTGCCCTTGCGGGGATGTCCCTGGTGCATGTGGCTTTCAGAGAGCTCGCCGTAGAGAAGCTATCGGGGGATCCTTGTCTCATCCACACGGATGACATGCCCAGTCCATCGTAGCTGGGCTCTCATAATCATCACCTCGATGCTAGTGGTCTGCGCTCTCTCAAGCACCTCAAGGTTTGTCACCCCGTCTTGCCAGCGGATATGTAGTACAGACCTGAGCTAGCACATGTGGAACGCTTCCAGCTTTTTGATGTGGCGCTTATAGGGTGTCCAAGTCTAACATTCATGAAAGAGAGATGAGAGGACGACGGCTCTATATAACAGAAATTTAGTTGACAGCCGGATGTGGTGGTGACTCAACACATCGGTGCGTAAGCGACCAAGTGCCTGGCTGGCTTTGCAGATCCTTGCGTCGATCTCTTTATCCAAGGACCCGTCACATGATAAGGTACTTGAAGCTCTCCACTGCCTTTAGCTGTGTGCCATCGATGGAGACTGTGGGAGTAAGTGCCATGGTGTCAGGGGCAGGCTGATGGAGGATCTGCGTATTACCAAGACTGACAGTTAGGTCAAACAGTTCAGACGCCTCTGCACACCTGTTGAGTATGAGCTATAGGTGTGTGCCATGAGGGCATAGTCGTCAGCAAAGAG
Source organism: Escarpia spicata (assembly GCA_963995525.1). NCBI lineage: Eukaryota > Metazoa > Annelida > Polychaeta > Sabellida > Siboglinidae > Escarpia > Escarpia spicata. The sequence continues at coordinate 27,182,087 of OZ023213.1, forward strand.
TGCCTCGAAAATTAGTCGTTGCGGTGTCTTGGTCCTAGCAGCAAGACGGCGGAGGTCGAACAGTGAACCGGCTAGCCGATACTTCAGGTAGATCCTGTTGACAGTGTCAAAGGACGTGGTGAAGTCTATAAATACAGCAAATAGGTCTATGTTGTACTCAATGCACCTTTCCTGTACTTGTCTGACTGCAAAGATCATATTCACTTTGCTCCGACCAGGTCGAAATCCGCACTGTGCTTCTGGTAGGTTTGCCTCAGAGACACTGGTTATGAGTCGGTTGAGAATGATGAGGGCAATAATCTTCCCAGCAATGGACAGGAGCTATATGTCTCTGTAGTTGCCACAGTCTGCTTTGTTGCCCTTGTTCTTATAGAGAGAAACTATAGTGGCATCACGAAGGTCCTGTGGCATGTCTTTATCTTCCCAGATGCTGGTTATGATGTCATGAAAGGCCTCAACCGCTACCTTGTAAATTTAAGGTGTTTCCCGTCTATTCCTGGAACCTTTCCTGCACTCATCTGGTTGATGGCGTTTTTCATTTCGTCCAGAGATCGAGGGCTTCTTTGATGTGTTGCTGGGGTATGGTGTCAAGGGCTTCTTCACTCACTGTTGAAGGACAGTTGAGGAGGTTGCTAAAGTGTTCTATCCATCTCTCGTTGATACCAGCCCTGTCTTTGATTAGGGTGGTGCCATCTGCTGAAAAAAGTGGAGTGGTACTGGGCCTTAATGGTCCGGTCACAGACCTGATGGCACTGAAGAACATCTTTGCGTTGTGAATGTCAGCGTAATGTTCCATGTTGTTGGTAAAGATTTATTTATTTTTTGTTATTAGTTTGCAACAGTATATGTCATAAATAAATCATCATCAACAACACAATCACTAGATTCAGCGCTTTTCTTGTGTTCCCGAGAACTAACGACGGCAAACACAGCGCCTGCACGAGACTGTTCTATAAATAGCCGCAGACGCCAAGCGTCGACCGACAAAATACTTCTGCCATGGATTAGCAAAATCTATACAGGGACCCTTTAACACACAGTGAGACACTGTGTCTTACGATGATGATGTATTCAAGTTAGGCTTATATGCAAAGTAGTCTTTACAAAGACTGTTTCCTGTGTACTAATATACACTTTATAAGTTTGTTGTTTCAGGTTTTAATTACTCATCTAACTACATCGGCTATCTCGACTAACCCTGTTCTATTGTCGTTCACATTACGTTAACTTCGCCAGTGATCTACTTTGTAAACAACGTTCCGATTACATTAACGTCCCCAATTATCGATCGCAAATCGCCTACTTTTAAACTAACATAGAGTACTCCCTCTAGCTAACTTTTAACAAAAAATATTCCTAGTAGGTATCTACAACTACGTTATGTATGATATACACTCAATAATATCACTTATCTTGATCAAATATCCTTATATGTTCACAAGTTTGCTGCACCAAATTCAAACCAATTCACCACAGGAAGTTCCCGCCAAATATCAGCTATGTAGTATTAGATGTTATCCCCGAACATATACAATGCAATGTTTATTCCGTACCAATATCTGTTTTGTGAATGATTGTGAACGATGCACAAATATGCACATCTTATTATATAATTTCGTTTTGTGTAAACATCGATGTCGGTCGTCTTCTGCAAACAGCGATGCCTGCAGCAAAAAGCACTGTCCGGGCCTGGGAACGTTCTTCAAGAACGGTCCGTACAAACACTGGCCTTTTCCCGATTGTCCCGACAAGCTTGACGTCAAGATGCACCTATACACGAGGAGTAACCAAAACACCGGGAAGGACATATCAGCGAGCACCATGCCGTGAGTAGTTTTAAAAGATCACATGGTGGATTTTCTTGTTAAACAAAACTTGATAAGCCAATCTCAACATGGTTTTTTAAAGGGAGGTCATGCTTAACAAATATGTTATGTTTTTTGGAAGACATCACTAAGTGGGTAGATGAGGGATCACCAGTAGATATCGTCTACTTAGATTTTCAAAAAGCTTTTGACAAAGTACCACATCAAAGATTACTGCTTAAACTAAAGGCCCATGGCATAGGAAATGGTATACTAAACTGGATAGAACAATGGCTGATTGACAGAAGACAACGTGTAGTAGTTATTGGTGAGGCTTCAAACTGGAAATCGGTATTGAGTGGGGTACCACAGGGATCAGTATTAGATCCTATATTATTCTTAATATATATCAACGATTTGGATGATGAAATAACAAGCAAGGTGTTGAAATTTGCGAATGATACAAAAGTGTTTAGAAGGATTAAAAGTGATGGAGATAGGCAGTATTTACAAGATGATCTTGACAGGTTGATCAAATGGTCTGAAAAGTGGCAAATGCTGTTCAATTTTGGGAAATGTAAATGCCTCCACACAGGACATGGGAACGAAGAAGTAGAATATACAATGGGGGGTACTGTACTAAGTACTACTGTAAAAGAAAAGGACTTAGGGTTAACCATTAGTGCTGATATGAAGATTTCAGAGCAGTGCGGAATTGCAGCTTCAAAGGGAAATGAAATCCTTGGATTAATTAGGCGAAACATAACGTATAAGGAAAAAGAGCTAATAATACCGCTGTACAAAACAATAGTTACGCCTCATTTAGAATATTGTATTCAAGCGTGGAGGCCATATCGCAGGAAGGACATAGATATGCTAGAAAGAGTGCAGAGGAGAGCAACTAAAATGACACCAAATCTGAGGGATCTTAGTTACGAAATACGCCTAAAAAATGCGGTTTAACAACACTAGAGACCAGGAGATTGAGAGGAGATCAGATAGAAGTGTTTAAAATATTGAAGGGTTATGAAAATATTGATAGAAATATGTTCTTCTCAGTTAAGAAAGATAGAAGGACGAGAGGACATTAACTTGCATTAGCAAAGGAGCAGAGTAAATTGGATATAAGAAAGTTTTCATTTTCACAAAGGACTGTAAATGAATGGAACAGATTACCTGCTGATTGTGTGGGTGCTAGTAACGTGAATATGTTTAAAAATAAAATCGACACATACCGCAGACGGGCGGGATACACATAGAAAAAAGGGTCGGACTCTCGATAAGCCAAATGGCTTCCTTGTCCACCTGCCACCTAAAGTTAATTCTCTGGGTGGCAATCTTGTTAAATCTTGTTAAATATTCATCTATACGTACATAAATATACATACGTACTGACATACATGTTCACATACATATATTAATTAATTCGTTCTTACATACATACGTACATACATTCATATATACATGCATGCAAACCTACGTACATACATGCACGCATACATACATATTTTAATGCATGTATACGTAGAGTGAGACTCTAATAAAATACTACTACTACTACTACATACGTACGTACGTACATATATATATATATACATACGTTCGCACACACATACGCACATATTCGCACAAGCGCACAAGCGCACACGCCCACACGAACACTCGCACACATACACACACACTTGTTTATCGAAGTACGAACAGTATAAATTTATTCAGAAACACGTATGAGTACTCTAATAAAACGGTATAAGTAACCGTGAGTCTCACATACATTGACGAAGCATAGCCTCTAGTGTAATGTAAGTTACAGCTTCACGTTTTCAAACATAATCGTTGCTTCTTGATTATAATTATAAGTAATGGCTTGTTCGAAGTAAGATTTATTAGTGCTCGCGTGGTATTTCAAAAATACAAACGTGTGTTTTGCTTCAGAAAACTGTGGTATTAAACTGGTCTGTTTTGCAGAAACTATTAGATTTTTTTATAGATTTTATTATTTTTATTATTTGCGTGTTGCCACATATGTTATGTTAAGGAGAAACACTTACAGCGGCACTTGAGAGGAATGACGTCATTGAGTGTGTGATTTGAAGCTATGTCGCGCATATTTCACAGTCGAAATGTGTCGTCTGCGTCAGTAGCTTGTCACTGTGTGTTTAGTGCTCAGGAAAAAAGTGCTAAGAAAACAATTTAGTGGGCATTGTTTGTTATAAGCAGCCAAACATTTCAGACGTTCGCTATATACGTTACTAATTGTGGTATGGTTCCTTTGAATTTCTGATTTTTGATTTTTAAATCAGAAAATTACACATTTTCCAATTTGTATCTCACCCCACGAAATATTCGAAATATATGTCAACAGTCAGATAGATATAATAAAATAATACTCGCTGTTGCCTCTCATTATCATTTATTGCAGAGCCAGACATCCCTACCGTTGATGTGTTTGGTTCCTACGGTCCTTACACACACGAAATGACAGGTCGTGCAAACAAGTATATATTGTAATGACTATTAACCGGTAACTGATCCTGGTTAACGGATATACGATGTTCCTTTAAATGTTCGGCTGAGTTAACATATAGTTCTCCTCTCACTTATGTTACAACACTGGAACTTAAGTTTGCTCTATAAAATTACCAATATACAGCATCACGTTTGTAAAATCATGGGAATTCATTTTAAATATAAATAATTTTAACTGTGTGTTTAATTATTGAAATTATAAATACAGAATATTAATAACAGCATATTTGTAAAAAAAATATTCACATTCAAATTACATTGATGTTCATAATATACATTCGTTTTTGTCCACTTTTTATTATAACATTTATTAATAATAAAGAAAAGTGTCCTCTTCAAAGCACACAACTAAACAAATTCTTAAATTAAGAAAAGGAAATATCCTTATTGGTGTTACTATGTGATTTACTCTGCTATTTTCACTAGATATTTAGACAATATGTGGATAATACGTGGCTGTGAAATAGGAAGTTTTACTATATCATCAACTAATTCATGTTGGTTTCAAGAAAACAATCTAAATACCATAGACATAACATATTCCACTAATTCCAATATATAAAAGCAACAGTAAGGATTATATTACTCATGTCTGATGTAGTATTGAATTCTGATAAAAACTTTTTATAAGCGCGTGCGATTAATATATGACTTAAATGTGTCTTTTACGCGTGTACCGATCGCACGATGTGCAGGCGATGATTTAATTGGCTACATGTTGTCACAAAGAAAAACAATTAGTGCGTTTCGCTGCGACAAAAACAATTAGATATGTAATTTAACGCGGGCGATTGGCACGAACCTAGCGTCTATGAAAGCTCGGTATTTCTGGTAATGATACACCAGAATAGTTGCATCATCGAGTTTATTATTGTCAGTCATGGCTTATTTGCGGATTTTGTGGATTAAATCCAAACTGCTAATTCCAGAGTTCTGACAATCGACGCGCCAACGATACTGCCAGTTTGGGCATGTTAACTGCGGCTATCTTCTTGTTAGCATTTTAAGTTGATTTTTGCGAAGGCGATGAATATAGCGAACCTCAGGCACCGTTCACTTAACACCATGCTTCCTGTTTTCGCGCCAGCTTTCCAATTTCGTGATAACGTTACGGCACGAAACAAATTATCGTTTTTATAAGCGCAGCTGTAAGTTCATAATGATCAAAAACAAACTTACTTAGTGTCATAGTTGTTTGAAGCATTTAAATATATATGGCTCTGTGAAACAGCACGCGTGAGCTGCAAACATTTTACATCGAGCATACCGCGTCATCTGATGAGGCTATATTTGGCGGAGATTGATCGTAGAAATTGGTGGTGTAAAAAGTGGATAAACAAGTGGAATTACTGATTGATAAGTATTATTTTTGCCTTAATATCATTCATAAAGTTGCAATAAACATATATTGAGTAGACATTTGTGCTTAAAGTTAGTTAGTTAAAGTATTTTAGAACACCTTAGTATAGTGCGGAATTGCAGCGTCAAAGGGAAATAAAATCCTTGGATTAATTAGGCGAAATATAACGTATAAGAAAAAAGAATTAATAGTACCGCTGTACAAAACAATAGTGAGGCCTCATTTAGAATATTGTATACAAGCATGGAGGCCATATCGCAAGAAGGACATAGATATGCTAGAAAGAGTACAGAGGAGAGCGACTAAAATGATACCAAATCTGAGGGATCTTAGTTACGAAATACGCCTAAAAGAATGTGGTTTAACAACACTAGAGACCAGGAGATTGAGAGGAGATCACATAGAAGTGTTTAAAATATTGAATGGTTATGAAAATATTGATAGAAACATTTTTTTCTCAGTTAAGAAAGATAGAAGGACCAGAGGACATGAAGCTACATTAGTAAAGGAGCAGTGTAGATTAGATATAAGAAAGTTCTCATTCTCACAAAGGACTGTAAATGAATGGAACAGATTATCTCCTGATTGTGTTGGTGCTAGTAGCGTGAATATGTTTAAAAATAAAATCGACACACACCTTAAAAAGGCGGGATACATGTAGATAAAAAGTATTGGACTCTCGATAAGCCAAAAGGCTTCCTTGTCCAACTGCCATCCAGAGTAATTTTCTGGATGGCAATCTTGTTAAATCTTGTTAAATCTAGTGAGTGATAATAGGGTAACTCAGTAGGCGGCTTAGCCTTCGACAACTTGTAAACAAGATTTAACAAACCTGATTATGTGGTAGAATATATAGGAGATAAAGTAACAACCATCAAACTACTTACACAAGATAATATCTGTGTAAGCCAGTACTTGCTATATATTTTGGTTAGGTAGCATTGTTGTTAAAATTAAGCAAGGGCGATAGTCGGGCGGCGTAACCTAAATAAATAAAGCAGCCTAACATAACGTAATTGATTGTATTTAAATTAGGTCACTACCGGTGATGTTAGCGTTCGTATTAGGATAAATAGTCGGCTGTGAAATTGAAATTTTTAACCTAAAGTGTGCTGTAGTACACAGGAAACAGTCTTTATAAAGACTAAGTTAGTTAAGTTATTAAATAAATTCTGATCGGGATATGGCGCCTTGCAAGCGGAAAGTCAAGGCAAAGCGACACTTGGTGTGCGATCACTGCTACAGCTGGGTAGATTTTGCATCGTCCGGGTGTGGAAAGTCATGGGCAGAAACCATGGAGGAAGGATTCACCTTTCAGTGCATTGGATGTTGGAAGGTGGAGTGTTTGCAGAAGGAGATAGTTAGGTTGACAGATATTGTGAAGGGAATGGAGATGGGAATTAGCAAGGAGGCAGGTCGAACGGAGAGAGAAGACAGGGAGAGAGGTGAGGATACTGCAAGACTGAAGGAGAATAGCAGTGGCAAGAAAACTGAGGAAAGGAGATTGAGAGGAGAGAAGGTGATTGGAGGGGAAGAAATTGGAAAATCGACAACAGAAAACGTGACAAGCGTGAAGGTGACAGGGAAGAAAGTGACTGTAGAGAAGGAGGGAGGGAAGATGGAACGGGAGAGGAGAGAGGAAAATGAGACGGGACGAAAGAAGAAGGGACGAAGGGAAGTGAGAGCAAATGTGATAGAAGAGAAGTCGATAAAAGGGACGCTGACAGGAGGAAAGGTGACAAGAGAAAAAGCGACAGGAAAGAATGGATCGGAAGAGAATGTGACAGGAGAGAAGACGGCAGGGGGGAAAGACAACAAACAGACAGATGCAAACCGAAGAAGGAGCTATTCTAAGGCAGTGATTGAGGGGGCAATGAGGAAAGAGAGGGTGTTTATGGGTGACTCCATTATGAGAAAGACGGACAAGACACTGAGCGAGGGGGAGGACATCGTTGTTTGTTTACCGGGGGCTAGGATTGAACATGTAACTGACAGGGTAGAGAAGGTATTGGGACATGGCAAGGGGGGGTCTATACTGGTACATGTAGGAACAAATAATGCAGACAGGGAGGGAACAACTGCGATAGTACAGAAGTATAGACAGTTAGCGAGGAAGCTAAAGAAGACGAGAGTCGAACAGGTTATTTTGTCAGGAATTTTGCCAGTAATGGGAGGAAGGGGGGCAACGTATAGAAACTGCAAGAGGATGGCGATCAATGCACTAGCTGAGCAGATGTGTGAAGAAGAGGGGGTGGGATTCACAGATTTATGGGGATACTTTGTTGGGAGGGAAGATATGTACATGAGAGATGGCCTCCATCTTAGTGGAAAGGGGGCAGCAGTTTTCTCAGAGAATCTGCTGCAATCTGTTGACAGTGGGACAGGTTGCATCTATTTAAACTAGATTCGCAGGGGGGACTCACAGAAAAGCCTGAAAATGGAGGCATAGATAAAGACAGCACAAATAAATCAACAAATAACAGTCTGGAAAACTCTTCTGAAGCTGGATATAAATGTGTTTGTTTAAATGCAAGGAGTATAGTAAACAAAAGAAATGAACTAAACATTATGGTAGAAGATATTGACCCTCATATAATAGGTATAACCGAATCCTGGACCACCACCGATATATCAGATGCTGAATTGGGACTGACAGGATATGTAATGTTTAGAAAAGATAGAATAGGAAGAAAGGGAGGTGGAGTTATTTTATATATTAAAGAATCTATTCAGGCTTATGAAATAAAATTAGAAAGAGAAGCAGATTGCGAAGAAGCTGTTTGGTGTAACATAGTTACAGGAAACTCAACGTTGACGGTTGGGTTGGTTTATCGAAGTCCAAACATAAGCATAGAAGAGAATGAAAAAATACAAAACGCTATAAGGGAAGTAAGCAAACGGGACTGTATTATTATGGGGGATTTTAACCATGGGCATATACAATGGAAATCTCTACAGAGTATGGGGAGAGAGGACCACAAGTTTTTAGTTTTAGTTCAAGATACATTCCTTTCTCAACATGTGCTAGAACCAACCAGGGGTGAGAATGTGTTAGACATAGTTTTGTCCTCACAGAATGAATTAGTTGACAATGTCAAGATATGTGAGCCACTGGGGAGTAGCGATCACAACCAGATACATTTTACCATCAAAGTAAAATCAGAAAGGAATAGCAAAAAGCAGTATAGGAGAAATTTCCACAAAGGAAGGTATAAGGACATGAGGAAATATTTAGCAAAGATAGACTGGAATAAGACACTGAAAAATAAGACGGCAACAGAATGCTGGAATATATTAAAGAGTGAAATTAAGTGCATAATCGATAAATTTGTACCCTTCAAAAACCAAGGAAAACGGTCCAAAAAGAAACACTTATCGAAAGAAGCCATTAGAAAAATTAAGTATAAACAAATGATGTGGAAGTCATATAGAAGTACTGGAAATGATGAAGACTACAACAATTATAAAGAAGCACTTAACCAAGCTACAGCTGAAATTAGAAATTCAAAGAGAAGCTATGAACAACAATTAGCTAGTAATATAAAACATGACAGCAAGAGTTTTTATGCGTATGTTCGAAGCAAACAGAAAGTTCAAGATAAGGTCGGTCCTCTAGAAGATAGTGCTGGAAATATGATATCAGAGGGATTCATAATGGCAGAAGACCTGAATGAGTACTTTAGTTCAGTGTTTACCAGGGAAGATATTAGTTCACTGCCAATACCAAAGGCTAAGTTCAAGGGGGCAGATTCAGACTATTTAGGACAATTAATTGTAACCCCGGAAATGGTAGCTAAGAAAATAAGGGCTATGAAGGAAAATAAATCACCTGGAGTGGATGGTATTCCACCCAAACTACTATTGGAAATTGTAGAACAAATTAGCATACCACTTGCAACAGTTTTCAACTTGTCATTAGAAGAGGGAGTGGTTCCTTTAGAATGGAAAGAAGCAAACATTATACCGTTATTCAAAAAAGGTTCGAGAAACAAGTCAGAGAACTATAGACCAGTGAGTTTAACATCAGTGATTTGTAAATTATTAGAAAGACTAATTAAAGATCACATGGTGGATTTTCTTGCTAAACAAAACTTGATAAACCCATCTCAACATGGTTTTTTTAAAGCGAGGTCATGCTTAACAAATATCTTATGTTTTTTGGAAGACATCACTAAGTGGGTAGATGAGGGAACACCAGTAGATATCGTCTACTTAGATTTTCAAAAAGCTTTTGACAAAGTACCACATCAAAGATTACTGCTTAAACTAAAGGCCCATGGCATAGGAAATGGTATAATAAACTGGATAGAACAATGGCTGATTGACAGAAGACAACGTGTAGTAGTTGATGGGGAGGCTTCAAACTGGAAATCGGTATTGAGTGGGGTACCACAGGGATCAGTATTAGGTCCTATATTATTCTTAATATACATCAACGATTTGGATGATGAAATAACAAGCAAGGTGTTGAAATTTGCGGATGATACAAAAGTGTTTAGAAGGATTAAAAGTGATGGAGATAGACAGCATTTACAAAATGATCTTGACAGGTCTGAAAAATGGCAAATGATGTTCAATTTTGGGAAATGTAAATGCCTCCACATAGGACATGGGAACGAAGAGGTAGAATATACAATGGGGGGTACTGTACTAAGTACTACTGTAAAAGAAAAGGACTTAGGGTTAACCGTTAGTGCTGATATGAAGATTTCAGAGCAGTGCGGAATTGCAGCTTCAAAGGGAAATCAAATCCTTGGATTAATTAGGCGAAACATAACGTATAAGGAAAAAGAGCTAATAATACCGCTGTACAAAACAATAGTTAGGCCTCATTTAGAATATTGTATTCAAGCGTGGAGGCCATATCGCAGGAAGGACATAGATATGCTAGAAAGAGTGCAGAGGAGAGCAACTAAAATGATACAAAATCTGAGGGATCTTAGTTATGAAATACGCCTAAAAAAATGCGGTTTAACAACACTAGAGACCAGGAGATTGAGAGGAGATCAGATAGAAGTGTTTAAAATATTGAAGGGTTATGAAAATATTGATAGAAATATGTTTTTCTCAGTTAAGAAAGATAGAAGGACTAGAGGACATGATCTTGCATTAGCAAAGGAGCAGAGTAGATTGGATATAAGAAAGTTTTCATTTTCACAAAGAACTGTAAATGAATGGAACAGATTACCTGCTGATTGTGTGGGTGCTTATAGCGTGAATATGTTTAAAAATAAAATCGACACATACCTCAGACGGGCGGGATACACATAGATAAAAAGGTCGGACTCTCGAAAAGCCAAGGGCTTCCTTGTCCACCTGCTACCTAGAGTTAATTCTCTGGGTGGCAATCTTGTTAAATCTTGTTAAATCTTGTGTTGTGTCTTTCATCATAAACGATGTTTACGGCTGTTACAAACTGAAGAAGTACCTTTCCTCTAATGGTTTTCTCGGACGGAGCGTAGAAGGTCAGCCGAGTGCACCTTCCATAACAAGTTGTTATGCAGTAAGCCAGGACCCGGTTTGACCGTTTCATTAAGCGTACTTAATGTTACGCAATTACTTATCGTCCCGTGTTTACAGCAAAAAGTTGGAGTTCGGCATTGACAGTAGGCAGTGGGGAGTGCGTGGCTGGCAGAGCGAAGTAGAGTCACCGTAGCCAGGGTGTTTTAGTAGAATAAAACGTGTCGTTGCCACACTCCGAGTGGAGTGGCCAACACAAGTGTTGTGGCGCAACCATGCAAACATGTATGCATATATGCACACATACATGCTTGTATGCATCGGTACATAGGCACACACACACACACACACACACACACACGCGCGCGCGCGCGCGCGCGCGCATACACACGAACACTCACACAGACACAGACACAGACACAGACACAGACACAGACACAGACACAGACACAGACACGCACGCACGCACGCACGCACGCACGCACGCACGCACGCACGCACGCACGCACACAACACAAACACGTACACATGCATACAAACACATGCATACATGTGTATGATAAACGTTTCCTAGCAGCATCCGATTAACTGTTAAGAGTATATCCTAGCAGCATCGGCGCTACTGTTGGCAGGCTTTTATAAACGGCTGGGTCAAGTATATCACAGAAACATCGTTTACTTGAAATGTATTTGTAATCACAGTAATTTTCATATAACAGTGAAATTCTCAACTACAAGCTACAATAACAGCATGTGCACAATGTTGCACCATAGCATTGCTGAATACTTAGATTGGTAAAATAGTTAGTATATGTACAGTAACAATTATGGCGTATAGTAATTCAATATTGAACACAGCAGAGAACTGATTGTTTTCTTCTTCATCTTACTTTCAGTACAGAACTCTGTATCAGCCACACGTGTGTGACTAGAGTATTGTCGAGCTTGGGTGGAGCGTCGCAGATAGCGGGTGGTGTAGCCCTGGTTTAAGTCTATTGGTTATTTTGTGAAGTTTAGACAGATGAAAAGACCCTGAAGTCAGAGCGCCTATGGCTATGTGGGCATATGTGAATTGCTTTAGGCAGCATGGAGAGGAGATGCTTTCTAAATTTGTCGAGGGATTGTTTGCTAACTAACTGTTATGTGCATTGGTTCCAAGATTCGATGGTGTTTGGAAAGAATGAATAATGATACGCGTCGAATCAGGTGAATGTCTGGAAACAGCGATATGCGTTGTCTCTAATGCGAGTTGATTCGGCAACGAGTGAAGTCGTTGATACGTCCACAGAGTTATTCCTTATGCGGCAGAGTGTCTAACATAACAGAGAGCAACGTTTGTTAACAGGGAAACTTCAACGTGATCACCGTGGCCTGGGACTCAAAGTCGTTGTACTCGAAAGCAGCTTCCAACACCCGCACAGTGGGGGCCGCAGTAGCCCAGGTAGCGCGATATTTGGTGGCCAACAACCGCATCACTCGCCAGAAGCTGTGGTGCATTGAACATAGTCTGGGCGCTCATGTTTGTGGCAACGCTGGCAAGAAGTATCGGTTCGGACGAGTGACAGGTGAGGTTATTATCACGACCATCGCTGCCACGCACAGACTGTACTATGAAATACTGATAGGAAATGGATTGCAGCACTAACAATATAGTGATATATCGTCAAAACAAACCCATAACATAAAACATGACGACCAGAAGCATGTCAAAGAACATCCAGTTAATATCCATTTATCGCTAACCTTTAGATATCAGTAACGCATTTGTTTCGTTTTGCTTCTTGCGATTACATACATATTATAAAACACAACAATGATTTGAGCACATCCATCATTGTAACGTTTTCGGGGTAACAATGTCAACTGTAATAGAACTTTCTTGATGGAATAATCTAACAAACAATACGAACACAATTTAATCAGTAAAAAGCATTTCCTACAGGCCATATAAATGAAAGTTCTTTCCACATTCTCATTTATTTTGTAATACCTACTTATTTTTATGGTCAACACTGGGACATTCTTTGTATTGTAATTAATTATCCAATAAAACGTAACATTTTAGTTACTATACGTTGTGTACGTCTCCTTTTTTATTCTTTTATTTGGATGAATGAATAATAGGGCCGATAATTATTACTGCTATTATTACTATTATTATTATCTTTATTACTATTATTATTATTATAATCAATGTGTTAAACTTTGGGAGATACTTCCAACACAATCGTTCAAAGGTTTGGACGAACTAATTATGAAATCAGTGATCGCACAATTACGCGGTGTGAATTATTCATTGGCATGGACCCGCGTTCAAAAAGATAGAATTCCATTTCAACTTCGCAGGAAGCCTTCCGTCATGCTGCAATTAATTCGCGAAGAATGTTCGTACACAACAAGTCCACCAATGTCAATAGCCAGGTACTTATTCGTACAGGTGAGTGAACGTGAACAATGTGAAGTCAACTAACATGCCCAATGCTCGGTACGGGAGCATAGCATATGATTAGAAACGGGGTTCTTTCGGTTGACAGTCTGACGTTCTAGTGACTGCGCCACTGCGCTCAGCTCTGTTCACATGTATTCGTGTAATAACACCAACAGTTTCCTAAGACATGTTGGTCTCCGAGCAGGTCTGGATCCGGCGGGTCCGAAATTCAAGGACAATATAGCTGCTGGACTGATCCCAGGGAGCGCAGACTACGTCGACGTGATCCACACAGGCGCTTCCTTGTTTGGCATGATGACGCCGGTCGGCCATGTTGATTTCTACCCGAATGGCGGCAAGCAACAACTCGGATGTAAACGGTTCAGTAAGTATTTTGTAAACATGGTGTTTGTTAGTAGGGTTAGTACATGTATTACTACTACTACTACTACTACTACTACTACTACTACTACTACTACTACTACTACTACTACTACTACTACTACTACTACCACCACATCACCACTACCACAACCACCACTACTACTACTACTTCTACTACTACTACTACTACTACTACTACTGCTACTGCTACTGCTACTGCTACTGCTGCTGCTGCTA
>OZ023213.1:27198789-27239539 GCA_963995525.1 Escarpia spicata
AGTGTGTGTTTGTGTGTGCTGTATGTGTGCTATACTAGTTAATACATTATCTGTTGTTTGAGATTTTTTATGACGCAGTCAACAAATTACAGCCGCATCCGAACGCTGTTACCTTGCTAAAATGTAATAAACTTGGAATATTGTTTTTATACCTGCATCTATTGTATCTACTTCATTGGTGGAAGGTGCAGTATAGTGTGAACCAAGCAATGGTCGAATTATGCGCTGACTTGGTGGTCGTTGACGACCTATTTTGCGGTCGGGTCGGTAAAATGTTTGAGTGGCTGGTCCGTTTGACCTTTCGAACAAGACCTCTGAGAACGACTGAGGGGTACCCGTTGGATGTTTCATGCCGTGCATTTTTTACATTTTTGCCAAAACTCGTATGACCCTCACAAACAAATCTACAAAAAATATAATGGTTTATCCTCACACTCTAAATGTTATTGGGCTCAATCAATCACGGTTCCGAAGCCAACGTAAATAGTTTTTTTTCTTTTTTTCAGAAAACTGTCACGCATCCACCAAGCAGAAACTGGGTTATTATTCCGACATTCAAAGCGGACGAGGTTTATACTACCTGAGAACCCGTGCTTCGAGTCCTTACTGCTAAGACTTCGTCGACGCATAACAGCAGAAGCACAACTGTTAGAAGTGATGACAGTGGCTGATATTAAACATATTTTGATATGTATTCTGTTTCTTGGTTATATTAACACATACGCTTGTTTTGTCTTAAAAGTTGCTCGATCGTATAATTCAACATTATTCAACTACTTTGCAAAATAAAACCGCTCTTCCATTTGCTTCCTGACACCTCTTTATATAGAGAATGTGGTAGTACAGTACTTAGCATACCCGCCTGGCATACCGGCGCTCTGAGTTCAATACCCGGACTGGGCAGATATGATATATTGGTTTAAAACCTTGCTTTCAGCATTAGGGTATGTGTATCCCTCGGGACTCGGAGATCACGTTAATATCGGTCCCGTCTCAAAATTGGACGTAAAGGAAACCCTGAGGACAACACGCACCCCCAGTTCTAGCATAGAATGGTCGTCTTGGCGATAATGATCAGAAAAAGGCTGACTAGTTGAATGAGACCTCATAAGACCACAACGTTCTGACCACACTATATCAAGACTTGTCAGTCAGTAGAACGTTGCCGAGACCTGGAAAAACACCACCCAAGAACAAATCATGCAGAACTAGAAATAAACGGAAAACTTCTGTGTTAGTCATGTCCTCGAGGCAGGAATTATGACAGGTGTGCGTCACCTCGCAGTGTCTCTGCAAGTAACTCTAAACATAAGACAAAATCCGACAGAAATAAAATGTGTGACCGGGCCCCTGGGAACCTCCTTGAAATCATCCGTACTTAATATGAAGCAGCTGAGGCTGTAATATTGCTACTCGTAGAAGAGCAGATTAGGGCTCATTTTGAGGTAAATCGTTCAAATGGTGATACAAGCGTGAAACTTGGCACGAATATTCCCATTGGGACATTCATCATATTCAGCCGACGAGCCATCTGAAAAGGACATATTCAGAAAACAAACTCAGCACAAAATATATATTGTTATGCACTTTATATACAGTTCAGACTATTCCATGATTAGTTACTTTGAAAACTGAAAATATACAGTAATGTAAAATGGCAGCCATCTTTAAAATATAGCTGCCATCTTGGATGTTCATGTATATTTGGAAACCATAAAAACACGACTTTAAATAGGCCAGCTTGAAAAACAATTTAAAATAATTTGAGAAAAAAATGTTACGCCTTTCTAAAAAAAGGCTGCCATCCTGATTTTCAAATGTTTCGTCGAATGGATTTGAAGACTGTCCCAGTGGGAATATTCATGTCAAGTTTCATGCTTGTATTCCTTGAACAATATTTCGTTCAATCTGCTCTTCTATAAATCCAGGAGCAAAACTTATTTGACGGAAGCACAGTAAGATTGTTATACCAAGTGTAGGGTGTTTCAATAGATACAGTGAGTACTGTGGTGCGCGGCAGCGTAGTGTGGAAGTATCGGACTCTCAATCGAGAGATTCTCGGTTCGAATCCTCTTATAGCAGTTTTGTAACAATTTCGTTCACTCCACGTTGCTCCAGTTCACTCATTTGTATGTATGAGTACCTGACTGTACTTACAAGTGGATATGTGTATGTGAATACTGTTTCCATGTGCAGTAGCTGCAGCCTAGCTAAATGCTTGTGAATGAAGTTGAGGTGGTGTTCCTCTGAACAGGTCTGTCACGGGGTAAAGTATAAAGCACTTTCACCAGTCCTAAGGATTGGAGACTGAACTGTAGAAGAATTACATTTATCTTCAAGATAAATGTTCTATTCATTTCGGATAGTCGACCTAAATCAGTTAGATGGCATGATTCAAAATTCAATAAATGTATTGACCTTTTGAAACATTACACGGAGGGAGGCTCAGGTCGGGGCCGGAAGTCCCGCTCAACCCAAGGAAAATGCATAGCTACTCCGTTCCAGGTGTAGTGATCACCGCGGGACCGCTGCCTGGCTTACAAGCAATGAGTAACTTGCATATGGCCTCTCTCTGCCCAACTGTGTCCGCAGCAGCACCTCCACGTGGTGCCATTGTTTAGTAGAGACTGCCGTGTCTTGGTGTGACCGAGTACCGGCGGTATAGCCGGATATGTTGTGAAGTCGGACGAGCGGGACAGAGAAGAAGAAGAAGAAGAATTTTATTTTATTTGACCCAGACATTTCAAATAATACATACAATACATCCATGTCAAAAAATTTAAATTTTACAAATATATAACCTTTTGGTAAACATGGTATAATGTATGATAAATAATGAAAAGTAGGGTCAGGAGACTCCTCTAAGACTATGGTAGTCGCTATCGAGGAGCCACCTTTTCCAATAAAACTTTAACTGAATCAATACATCACCTAATAAAATTCTTCCAGAAAAAGAAGAAGAAAAAAACAAATAACAAAAAAACATAATATGTATGCATGTGTGTAGTGTGAGCAAGCTTACATGATTGTTGTGTTTGTCGTTTAGGCACCGTTTTGTATTGTATCAAGTTGACAGGTGGTTGTCAGTTCTTAATTTTGCATACATATGTAGCAGTTTTGACAGGACCCTGCCAGGCGTAAAACAACTGCACCACTCATCACGTTCAATTGAGCAACTGCCGAAGAAGAAGAAGAAGAAAAAGAAACATCGCATTAAACCGATAACAATAGGATAGCGAAATATTTGGTGTGTCGAACCGGTTGGTGACACCTAGCGGAATTATGAGGCGACAGCTTTTCTCCGGCAGATTTTGTTATTGGCGGCTTTTTCCAAACAAGTTCGAAGACCGTAGTCTGTTTGGATATGATTATGGCAGCGCCAGGGATGACAATGACATGAGTGAGTTACCGAACGTTCGTTTCGGGTGCGTTCGTTTCGACTATAACAATCACTGTAACATGCTTGCTACGTGGACGTTTCGCGAAAAAGGACATTTGGCACTAATGAACGCAACGACGCATTTTTCTAACAGTTTTGTTGTTGTAATCAGCGTCTTCTGGTGGCCAGTTATGACAGTAAGCTGATGTATAGTCCTGAGCTTACTGCTGTAAAACATCGCAGTCTCACCTGAAAAGTCAAAAGAACCACTAACTCAAAACCGTTACCGACCCCACGGCAAAGTTCGTGGTCAGTGACCACCGGGTCAGCGTATATTTCGAACACTGGTTGACCAGTATACAGTACACTTTACTGTCAGTTCTACCATGTAGATGCAATGAGACCGGTACATTATCGTTCTATCTGCATATATTGTATTCTTCTTCTTTGTGCATTGTGCCTCATTAAACCAATTTTGAGTTGGTAGATTCATAATTTTATTCCCCAGATAACTTCAAATTTTTAGACATGTACGCGTTACGGGATGTAGGCACTCACCCAACGTGTTTAGATCATATGGCAAATTTAAATTTACTTTTTTCCAAATTTGTATCCGCTTGTTGAAGGCTGATGACGCTTTTTCAACTCTGCGTTTAGTTAATGATCGAACGTTCCTTGGTTGTTGATGGAATTGTGAAGGCAGGTGGCGTAATTTGTTGCAACAATTTAGTGCGAAATAAACGTAATGTAACTACGGAATCATTATCTATGTAAGATAATAAATTTGAGAGTTTGCTTGTTTCGTTTCAGACTTATTTTGCGAAACATTGAAAACATGTAAACTGTAGTGTGCAGCGCGAACCATTGGAGAAATCATTGGACAAACTATTTATTATGGTATATTGTTGTATGTTTGTCAGATATATTCACAGCACGGTAGCAAAGTGTATATCTGCTCAATTATAGGCTATTATAACAAAGAATACATTTCACTTTCCGTCTCTGACCTTTTATTGGAATGCATTCCGATTCCCGTATCGTTCGTACACATTTAACAACGAATGGTTTCAAACGGCACTAACGCAAAACTTTCCCATATAAAGCCATACAAATATACCCCTGGTATGTAGCAGATAGACTAATCTTTAATCTAATCTGCAGTAGGTAGCATCACATATTTGTGTCTTTAAATTGCAGCATATCTGCGGGTGGTTTCGGGGTTTTGGGGCAGATTGGGATCACGACAGATCGACCGGTAGCTGGGTTTCGGGTCTAAATGATTAATCACAATTTATTATGAAAATCGCGAATGCATACAAATATAAGACTGCAGCGAACAACATTCAATGAGACGCATAGTGAATTTAAGACTTGTTCTGAGGAGATGCAGACAAATTAATTGTGCTTGTTTGGTTCACAGTGGGAAGCTGAGTTCCTCATATTTAGGAGACTGGATGTAAACGGGCTTTATTCAGAGTGGGAAGCTATTTTCATGTGACAGACATGTGCACCAACCTCGACAAAATGAAGGCATAACTTTCATCGTATTAATTATTTAATTATTTTTTTTAATATTCCCCTTTACACTACTACCAAGATAACAGGCTGTCTACGTTTTGACAACATCCTCTGCGTTCTTTAGGAAATTTACTGTAATATTTAGTTGGTCTTGTAATTACGCATGCACAAATGTGTTACAATTACAAACATAAATGTAAAGTAGATATTGTAGTAAGTTCATTGCCACATTCTAAAATAACGGTACTTTCCACCGGGTAGCTCCAAAGCCGTGGGTCTGATGACCAGTAGCTGCTTCTAACAGTAGGCACCCTTCCTTCCAGAGCGAAGGAAACATAAGCCACGTCCACTGTAAAACTCGGAGTAGTATCCCAGTCGTTGTTTGGTTGAACCGCTGCATCCACTCTGAGACAAATGACAAAGGTTGTGATCAGCAGCTAAGAACACTTCTTGAACATTTCGTGCGATAACGGCGTGGATTGACTATTTTTAGGCAATAACAACCGAAATACTGCCACAAGAATTGGTTAGGTACAGATGTCAATGTGTATAGTCTTTATTTTATCAGATGAAGCCACGATATATCTGGAGAGCAGCACCTTTACTTGGTTGAATCCAGCCACTGACTTTGCAGTAAGGTTACATATTATATATAAACATAAACGGACGCTACATCTGCTGGTCCGGGTATTCTCGTGTTATATATATATATATATATATATATATTTATATATATATATATATATATCTATATATGTATAATGTATATATATATATATATATATATATATATATATATATATTTATATATATATATAATATTATATATCTATATACTATATATAATTTGTAATTTGTTATTTTATATGCTACTCTAATCGAGGAATCATCATCAGGTTTCAGCAACATACAAAGAACAGAAGAGCAGAACACCGACTAATGTTATTGTAACACAAAAATTAGATTTGATGAGTTAGTAATCTTGATTTGTATTCTCTATAATGAAACACGAGTAATAATATTACGAAAACATGTTTCTATGGTGCAGTCTGTATCTTAGTTATTACATAAACCACACTAATTAATGGCAGCCACTTTGCAATGTAGGTAGTCGTACCAGTTTTTATTCCCCAAAGATGGATGGAGAAGAGAAAAAACTAACATGGACAAATACTTCTCCGACACACGAACAGCAGAGATCGAAGAGCATCACAGAACACCGAGAAAGATGGTGATCAATTGTAAAGAAGACGGAACGGATTGGGTAATGAGGACCCTGTCCCGAGAAAGATCAAGGGTAAGAAGTAGACCAACACTCGGTGTTGTTTAGTGTACAAAGTGGGGTCATTGCCCCCCTGTCCTTTCATTTGTTCCCCTGATTAGGCCAATTTGCTCTCCAAAATCTGTCTCTTTGTGAGGGTATTAAAACAAATTTACTATGTGCAACATTGCTAAAAGGGCAGTTCTGGAAATAAAAAGGTAACAATTTCTTTTTAAGTGCAATTTATTGAGAGGGAAATCCTAATTATTTTCTTTAATAAAAAGGCAACTAGTTGGGATAGAATCTGTGCGGAAATGGACCAACTGCACAACAAAATTTCAAACTACAAGTGACCGTGTGTCAAAATGGGTATATTTCGTTATCTTTTTATGGTAAAGTCTTACATGGCACAGATACATTTTTTTAAAGACCAACCGTGTGGGAGCAGATTATTCACCGATACAAAGTCCCATTAGAGCTACTTTCGGTAACATACCGGGAGTTTACTGTGTGAGTTGCACTTTAACGACGTGTAGCACTGCGACTTGCCGCTGACTGTATCCATGAAGATGTTATACGATCGTCGATGGGAACACAAGTGACGCACAGCTGAAACACACACATACACACACACACAAAGACACACACAAAGACACACACACACACACACACACACACACACACACACACACACACACACACACACACACACACACACATGCTGCAACTATAAACATCAATGGTGGCTGCCATCAAGCTCCTCCCACATTCTGGAATTAGTTTGCTGCCAGAAGTGATTGGTGGCCTACAACTAACGTGTGACTTCGCCACGTCACTAATGGTTCCAGCCATGGTGAGACTACTCCTATAAAACAGTGTTGCATGGTGTGACGACTCATATAAAACAGTGTTGCTCTGCGGCAAATATCACAGACACGTAATCATGTTGAAGATCGTCTTGTTGCTGTTCGTTGTCGCTGCGTGGTAAGTGCCGCCCGACCATATGTCTTGAGGCAGAACACTTTGCTAGACATGTGATACTTTGGAAGCTTGAGGTATTGAGATAATTTCACAGTTGGTTTGTTCTTGTGGAATGTTTACACACTGTGTAATATCCTTCTATGTAATTAACAATATGTGTTTTTAGTAACTAAGGGACGTAAGTTTAAGAACTAACGTAACTAAGTTATACGGTAGCCTGTAAACGTAATATAAGGTTATGTTGTTTCCGTTATAATTCGTGTTGCTATTTTCTAGACGTGATTACCCTCACGTGGTATTCCGTAGGAAATGTGTAGTATAGTAGATTGTGTCGAGCCATATATGGAATTCTTCCAAATCACACACAACACTTAACTACCATGGTACGGATTCTCAGGAAGAAGGTATATATTCATATGATAAAAAAGCGACCTAATGAATCTTACTGTAAAAAATGTACCTTGTGCATATTTGCGTTATGTTGCTACATAATTTAACGTTATGTTATCTTAAATAATTTCAACCAAAACACAATTGCAAAACCTTCATGATAGACCACGGCAAGTCCTCAAACAATGTTTATTTTAGGAGTTTAAATGCCCTCATACACACACCCATATGTTATAAGTAAGTAAGTAAGTAATTTATTTCCAACATTTAACATTACACGTCACAATTAAACAAATACAATGTTGTATGTGGAAAGGGGGTGAACAGAAGTACAATACTTATCAGTGGCTCACCCCAACCATTTTAGGTGCTGGCGATGTAAATACAATATGTTTTTATAGAGTAAAGATTTACCAATCATAAATTATTGTACACGGTGCCTACAACATAATAAGTTTATATTAATTTTGGTTTTTGACATTTTTTATATTCTTATGGGTCTTCATGTCTCCACATAGTACCACGATTACAATAGTTCTGTATATCTGTCAATTATAGATGATTTGTACTTTTTTAAACATACAAATATGCTGACACTTTCTTAAATCTTCACGTAAACTATTACACAGTTTGACTCCAGTATTATACACACACATAGTTGTACGAACGTGCAATTGTTTAAATACATCTCTCTGTCTTGTTACATACCAATATCCTTTATTCGATTGAAAATAGCTTAGAATGTTTTTCGGAAGTAAACGTTATTTCACCTTGTACATTGTGATAGCCGTTTTATACTCAATATAATCAAAAACTTCAAATATCGGCCTTAAGTTAGAACGATACGTGTTGCCCCAAATATCAGAGCAGTAGTCAATATACGGCATAAAAAGTGAAAAGTATAACAAGGATAATGACTTGACATTTAATAAACTTCGTGCTTTGTAAATTATGTCATTTTTGCTAATTTAGATTTAACCAATTGAATTTGTGTTTTCCAGGATAGCTTCTCATCAATTATTACACCCAGAAATTTTTTTTGGTACACTCTTTCTATGTTTTTATGATTTATGGTTATATTGATGACAGGAGCATTTATCTTTTTTCCAAATATCATGAAACTGGTTTTATCGACATTAAGGGATAGTTTGTTTAATTCGAACCAATTTGGTAATTTCACCAACTCCTGGTTGACTACTGCGCTAAGCATATTTGGATCATTAGCACAATAGAATATGTTAGTGTCATCTGCAAATAAAATAAATTTTACTATACCAGAAACTTTGCATAAGTCATTGATATAAATCAAAAATAATTTTGGTCCAAGCATTGATCCTTGCGGTACTCCACATAATATGTTTAAAACATTAGATTTTACATTATAAATACATACAAATTGTTTCCTCTTTTCAAAGTAACTGCGCAACCAATTATTTACAACCCCACGTATACCACACAATTCTATTTTTTTAACAGCAGATTGTGGTTTACAGTTTCGAAAGCTTTTTTCAAGTCGATAAACACGCCTACTGACGATTTATTCTTATCAATTGCATTTGCTATTTCCTCAGTTAACTCCAACAACGCCATGGAGGTTGACCTGTTTTTTCGAAAACCATATTGACTTTCATTCAGTATATCATTAAGTTCTATACAATTATCTAACCTGAGGTCAAAGAGTTTTTCTAGGATTTTGGAGAACTGAGGTAATAATGACACAGGCCTATAGTTGGAAAAAGCCTTTTTATCTCCAGTTTTGAATAATGGAATGACTTTTGCCACTTTCATTTTATCCGGAAATATGCCGGATTTAAAAGATCTATTACAGATCTGTGTTAATGGTTTTACAATATGAGAAATAACTTTTATTATGATATACATGTCGATATTATCATAATCATTAGAATAGTTCCTTTTAAAATTGTTAACAACACTTAGTACTTCTTGTTCATCCGTAGCACGGAGAAACATAGAGGCTTTCGTTCTGATTTGTACATCCTCGTAATTACTGGTTGCATTTCATGCTGTTTTGATTTTCCTGGCAAGCCGTAGTCCAACATTTACGAAGAAATCGTTAAATTCATTGGCTATTTCTGATTTATCAGTAAAGATTTTATTGTCGCCGACAAATGAATCTGGAATAGATTTATAGGTGTTTCCCTTTTTGATTATTGAATTTAATACTTTCCAAGTTCCTTTAATATCATGTTGATTTTTTAGCAATAATTTAATATAGTGATCTTTTTCGACTTGTCTTAGAATATTAATTAGCTTATTTTTATATATTTTTATCTTTCTTCTGTGCTTTTCGATTTACATGCAAGATATTTTTTGTAGAGATTGTTTTTCTTTTTACATGCAGTTGCAAATCCTTTTGTAAACCATGACTTATATGAGTTGTGAAACTTATTATACACCTTTTTTATCGGACAATGAGTATTGTATAAATCGGTGAGTGCTAACCAATTCACTATATGCCGTGTTAATATCCTCCGGTTGTATAATCCAGTCCCAATTACAGTTGGCCAATGCCGAGCTAAATGACTGTATACAATGCTCGTTTCTACACCTGACATATTTAAAACTTAGTCCTTTAGGTCTATCAATGTTGCTTCTACTCAATGCGAAAACAGGTAAATGGTCACTAACATCTGTAATTAATAACCCACTGCAAACCTCCTTTGTCAATTCGTTAGTGAAAATATTATCAATCAAAGTGGCGTTGAATTCAGAGATTCTACTTGGCTTTGTAATCAAGGGATATAATCCGTAACTGTACATGATGTCTAGAAACAGTTTAGTTCCGTAGTGAGTATCATGTTTTAAAAGATCAAAATTATAATCACCACACCAGTACATAGTCTTATTGGTGTTTCGTGTCTTCTCAAATATATGTTGTAAAATTTCATTAAATGTGTCCACATTTGATCCAAGAGTCCTGTATATACATCCTATGATAATATTCTTCCTACTATTTAGTTGTAATTCTACTGTGACACATTCCATGATGTTGTCTACTGCCAATGATATACAGCTGATTTCCTTAAAGTCAATGCATTTTCTAACGTAAATTACAACACCACCTCATTTTTTATTTTTGCAACTGACTTGTACGGATTTAAACCCTTGTAAAATAAAACTGTTTTCATTCCTTTCGTGACTCCAATATTTACTTATAACAACTACATCAAAGGGGTCATGCAAAGTATATAAACAATCTTTGATATTTTGAAAGTTTGCATTTAAGCTTCTTGCGTTAAAGTGTATTATTGATAAATCATTGCTTGCTGTGTTTTGTTTTATGTTCAAATTTAGCTTATGCATAATACGAACAGTCTACTATTATGTCATTGTACAAGTTATTATCTGGATCGATATAGTCGCCATAATTATGATGTAAATAGTCGGTATATTCATAACCTTTAAAATCAAACTTGGAAGTCTTTTCATAAATGATTCATTCATGTCACTTTCGCTTGTAATATATTTAAATTCATCGTCACTTATATTGTGATAAGGAAAACAAATGACAGCCATCAACCTTCAATCACGTCGACGAGGACTCGACAAGCCGAACGCAGTCAGTTTCGTCATGCAACACATAGGTCTTGGCCACATCAGGTGACCCCAGTGTTCTTATAAATAATTTTCCATTCCTCACCCACGTTGAGGCGATCTTGAGGTTTTTCTTCAACTTTCTGGCTTTCCAGGCAATGCTGTTGTTTTTCTTTGTCAATTGTTCGTTGATGTACACATTGCTTTTTCTGAGTTTGTAGGCATTGCGCAGCACCAGTATTTTTGTTTTTCGATTCACAAATCTCACTATGATGTCTGGCTTGACATTTCGATGGTTTCGCTAATTTCCATTTGTGATAGATCATTTGCGCAACGTATGCCATGCTGTCGTTTAGGCGTGACTCTAACTCTTTAATTTGGTTGTCCTTTTCCGCATTTTCACTTTCTAGTTTTTTTAACGCTTTTAGTAACTGTGTTATCTCTTGTCGTATGGGAAACAGTTCATCCAGTTTATCACTTATGAAGGATATAGCTTGTCTCAATTCTGCCATGTCGTCATGTCGGTCTGTGCTGGATGAGGCTCGTTTTTGCCCCTTCGTTGGCATCGAGAAGAGCAGCGATTCGATGATGTAAGACAATGAAGAACAGTCAGCAGTGGTCGTCGATGAAGCACAACAATGAACAGTTGACCGCAGTGGTCGCCGAGGTGGTCCGTTGACTCGCAAACAATTGTGATGGTCGTCGTACCACTCGCTGTGGCCAAAAGGCCTGCTCGCATGTGATGTCACAGCGTACCCGGAGTGGGTCACGGACTACTGGGCACACACAACGCCGGTACTGCCAGAGAATCTACAGGTAGTTCCGAATGAAGCACAAGTGGACGATAAATAAGTTGATTTACCTTAAATGGTTCAGTATCACCATATTGTACCATGCATACACAACGTCTCTGTACCAGTGGAATCCCAACTGCGTCTGTGTCAATTGTGCAGTTGTGTAGCACGGCAAAAAACAAACTGTCACAACGAAATGGTCACTACAAATAGCAGATCTTTCATGCAGCACTAGCACCGTGACGCCATGCTAGTAAATCACGTTTGAAAGACCTACATCTCCCCGTCCCAGCGAAGCCTGTCTTAGAACTGCTAAGTGGTGTAGTAAGCGTGAATCCAAGGTCAAACAAGGTCACCGTCAAATTATGATTTTTCGAAATTGTGCGTTTTCCCAATCGTCTTAACATCACAATGGTCGCATATCTACTTTACTTAATTGTCTTTATTGTATTGTATTGTATTTATTCAGTTTCCAACAGGACCCAATAACAGAACTGATAACTGAAACAATACATATAAATAATAAAACAATAATATAATAATAAAAACAATAAGAACAATAAGGACATAAAAACCACACAATATCAACATCAAATATACCAGCCAAACATCTGTTATACATAGAAATGTCTTTGAACTGAGGATCTAAATGGTTCAAGTTGGATTATTTATATACAATGTGTTGAAAGTAATCATACATCTATTCAAAACACAGTGTTTTCTAATGTTGATTCTGCTATTGGAAACTCTAAAAAGGATGTAGTTTCGTAGAGATCGTGAAGGACAGTGAAATTGGATAGCCCCTACCAGATACGACGAGTCTAGTTGGGAATGCACACACTTGTGTAAAAACATAAGATCTACAACTTGCCTACGATGTTGAAGGGTAGGTAGTCTAAAATGATGGCAAAGTTCAGGATAACTGTCAGAGGAGTACTTGTTTTGGATTTGTATCATAAATAATGTTAATGAATTTCTTTTGAACTCGTTCGATTTTGTCAATAAACGTACGTTGCCAGGGATTCCAGATAACACTGCAATAATCCAACTGGCTTCTGACTAGAGATATATACAAGGATCGCAAAGCCTGTACATCGGTAAATGTCGTGCAAACGCGCTTAATAAAACCACTCATCTTAACAGCTTTACAGACACAACGATTAATATGATCTTTAAAATTCAAACTGTCGGTCAATGTGATAGCGAGATCTTTGACAGCGGTAACCTTGAGCAGAGACTGGCTTAAAATCGTGTAGTCATAGGATATACGTTTCTTTTTTTTAGTGAATGACATTATGCAGCATTTCTCAACGTTAAGTTTAAGGTGCCATATCTCATACCAAAGACATCCACTGTCCAGATCCTTCTGCACCAACTGACAATAGGTCACCGACGTAATTTCTTTAGACAATTTGGAATCATCAGCATACAATGACATTTCACATGAATCAACATGATTAGTAAGATCGTTAATATACAAGATAAACAGAAGTGGTCCAATTTGTGAACCTTGTGGTACACCAGACAATACTGGCTTCCAGTCAGATGTTTTGCCTTCGAGGACAACGCGTTGTTTTCGGTTGACAAGTTAAGACTGCAACCACTCTATGCATTGCCCGGAATAGCCATAAGATCTAAGCTTGTGAATTAACAATGGGTGGCATATTGAATCAAAGGCTTTACTGAAATCCAAATAAACATAACCAACCTGTTTCTTGTTGTCAATGTCAATTGTCAAACAAATGGCGTTCAAGAAACAAGCTAGATTAGATACTGTACTTCTACACCTCACAAATCCGTGTTGGCTGCCCCAAATTGTGTTACGCACACGCTCATACAATGAATCGTATACGACTTTCTCAAAAACTTTGCTAAATAGCGGTAAGAGAGAGATAGGTCTGTAGTTGCACACATTTCGTTTATCTCCCTTCTTGTATACAGGGACAACATTTGCTCTTTTAAAACAAGTTGGAAAAATGCCACTGTTTAAGGACATATTAAAAAACATAGTTAGTGGACCTGCTAATTCGGCAGTACGTTCCCTAAGGATTACACCTGATATATTGTCAGGACCGCATGCTTTGTTTACATCGGTGGTTCTTAGTACTCCGATGACATCATCGTAAGACACATTGATATTAGTCATTCAGTCGGATTGATAGGAGGGAATAATTGGATAAACAAGGTTAACTACTAATGTAAAGACATATTCGAAGTGTTCAGAAAATAGTTTTGCTATGTCAGCTGGACTTTCTGCCTTAGTGCCTTTATATACCATTGAGTTAGGAAGTTTTATATTAGCTTATTTGCTTTTGGCAAAACTTAATAGACGTTTGGTGTTTTGTTTGATGGACTTTTCAATTTCCGATATGTAATCACAATACCTTTCTCTCTTAAGTTTCTTAAAAGTGGTTCGTAGTTCAGAAAATACTTGGTAATCAGATAACGAATGTGAGCGTTTCCATACTCTGTGTGCGGTTCCTGCTTTGGTCGGTTGGCACATAACAGTTCACAATGTAGGGAGTCGTGTGTGGATTTCGACGCCTTGTCTCTTTTCTTAACATTACACTCTGCACTGTCTTAATTTCAAGATGGCGAAGTAATACATTTTTGGAAAGCTTAGTATCTGCCCGTTAAACTGAGGTACGACATGCGGTGTTACCTGATATGGTACGAGTGGAGCTAAGGTTAAACTAGGCACCGTGAAATGATGAACGTTCGATTTGTTTGCAATACCGCGAAAGTAATAAAGTTACAATGACCCTGTAACTACTTCATTTATATGTACGAGTAATATACTCCGTGAATGAAACATTTCTCCCTGTCAAAATGCGATATGACATGGAGCTGTCAATTGATGGAGTAGGTGTGGAGCGACGATCAAACATAGTCATCGTCAAATGATAAATGTTCGAAATTGTGTCATCCCGCAAACGTCATGCAATATAAATGGTTGCGTATATCTACTTTACTTATCTATTTATGGCAATTTCGTATACGTTGGAAAACAAACTGTCTTCCCGTAAATAGGGGATACAACGGAGAGCTATCAAGTGGTGCAGTAGGCGAGGAGTGAAGGTTTAAAAAGGTCACCATGAAACGACGAATGTTCTCAAAACTACGCCACTCCACAAAAGTTCTACACTTACAATGGCTGCGTAGTTACTATGTCTACGTACACCAGGCCACGTAACATACCATTTGAAAGCGTATTGTATCCTCGTGAAAATTAGGTATGTCGTGGGGTTGTAAAGTGGTGCGTTATCTATAGAGTGCATGTTAAACAAGGTCACCCTCAAAAGATGACTTTTCGAAATTATACCTTTCCGCAGATAGCAGGTTAGCCAACAAGTGATGTTATACTTTTAACTGCATTTTTTTTTAATGGCAGGAAGTCTTTCTAGATCCATCACACAAGGGATAAGAAAATAGATGTATGTGGATGCCATCCTCGATTTTGAAGGTTACTTGAATGTCACAAACTCAAACTTGTGTACAAATATTGTTATTAATTAAATGACATCTTCTTGTACACACCGTTGCATAAAACCAAACATTTTATGATTTATACATGTATTGCCTCTGTTATCGGGTGTTGAACTGTGAATTTGCTCATAAACATATGGGATAATCTAATATAAAATCGTTATTGTCTCAAATGTGGTTATCGCGTACACCAAAGTTGTTTACACACCCAATTATTCTTTGTAATGCTGTTTGTATATAGTCCTGTTGATATAGTATGCATACTATTTATTACCACACTGAAGAAGGCAGAAGAAGCAGGGAGGTGGCAATCGCAGATTAGAACTCTATTCGCAGCACAGTCGACCAAATGTCAGATGTTTTGAGGAACGAAACAATTCAATATATCAAGGAGGAATCCAAATTTCAGGATCTGGTTGACATACCTGGAAACTATGGAGATTATGCTGGACGTCATCAGGGCTGAGACGATAAACAGCTATATAGAATGTTTCGCTGCAATTATACATTGGCTATCTATCAACGATCATACAAACTATGCCCTCCCGATGGAGAACAGTCTCTCTGTCAGATGTGAAACCGAGAAAGAAAACCAAAAGGCCCTTCAACCAAATTCCAGCTGATCAGCCAACTGAATTGATGTATAGATTATAGAAGATGCATAATGGCATTATCGGCCGTACAAGGGACGATCAAGCCAGGGATAAGTTTTGCGTCACATGGTCAGAACGATTACGAATGTCATAGTACTCACGATCCCCCCTCTTCAATTTGGAAGACGACGAGGAAGAGACCACGATCAAATGTTCTGATGGTATCCGCCGCGGATGAAGCATGGAAGCGTGACGCTGATGACCTAAAAAAGCTTGTCACAAAGTTCTTGGTGTGTTCAGAGGAACTGAAGGTGAATATGGAAACACTGACTTACAGGTGGGAGCGATGATCACAGGCGCTAGAGTGGAGGCCTTTTACCCACAGTTTTGCTCCCTATCGACGGATTTGCAGTACATGTACAAATCATAACACATTTGATTACAGAACATTCTTCAGGATAGTTCTTTTTTAAATCAGAAACTTTAATTTTTCATATCCAAGATGTATTTAATTTACCTGGTAGAGGCTTTCGTCAACGTATCACGTCGACCTCATCAGTACCGATGACGCTGAATGACGCCATCGTACTCGTAGACAAGGAACAAACTGTAGACAGGGAAGCCAATATCAAGCATATCAAGGAAGCCATCTGGATCAGGAAAACCAGAACACCCATCAACAGAGATGAGGGAAATTATGAACTGCCTCACGTGTACGATGACGTCATTCAGCGTCATCGGTATTGATGAAGTCGACGTGATACGTTGACAAAAGCCTCTACTTGGTAAAGTAAATACATATTGGATATGAAAAATGAAAGTTTCTGACTTCATTACATATTTGGTTTTATGCAAGAAGATGTCAATTAATTAATAACACTATTTTGACGCAAGTTTCAGTTTGTAACCCTCAAATAATCTTCAAAATTGAGGATGGCATCCACATAGACCTATTTTATTAGCATGAATTCCTGTTATTAACAAAACAATGCAGTTAAAATTATAGCATAACTGTTGTCTAATCTATTATATGCAGAAAGGCGTATTTTCGAAAATTCATCTTTTAACGTTGACCTTGTTTAAACTTCACTCAACAAATAGAGCATAATTTTACAACACCACCATATACATTATTTTGATTGGGATACAATATGCTTTCAAATGGTGTTTAACATGGCCTAACATATGTCCACAAAGTAGCTACGCAACCATTGTAAATGTAGAACTTTAGCTGAGTGGCGTAGTTTTGAACATTCGTCGTTTCATGGTGACCTTGTTTAACCTTCTCTCCAAACCTACTACACCACTTGATAGCTCCCCATCGTATCCCATTTTTATGGGGTGACAGTTGGCTTTCCAAGGGTTTACGACATTGTCATGAATAGATAAGTAATGTAGATATACGCAACCATGAAAAATGTATGACTTTTTAGCGGGATTATATAATTTCTAACATTTATCACTTGACGGTAACTCTGTTTGATCGTCGCTCCACACCTACTCCATAAAGTGACAGCACCACCTCATATCTCATTTTGACGGGGTGAAATGGATTTTTCAGATAATGTATGATAAGTACATATAATTGAAGTAGTTGCAGGTTCATTGTAACTTTATGTCTTTCGCGGTGTTACAAACAAATCGAGTCGCACAATTTCGAAAATTCATCATTTGACGGTGACCGTGTTTGACCCTGGATTCACGCTTATTGCACCACTTGACAGCTGTACAACAGGCATCGTTGAAACGGAAAGATGTAGTACTTTCAAATTATATAACATCTGGGTATGTGTAAGGGGGCATTTAAATCGGTCCGATAGGTGGTTCTACCGCTTGCCTGTGTATGATTCTACGCCAATTCACGATTCCTAAAGGAATGATGTATTTGATCCTCCACTGTAAGATTATATTGAATCAAGTCAAGTAGACAGTTTACTTCGAATACTATATACCGACAAATCTTTACTCGATGTCATCTACAGTAAATTGTTGGTAGTCCGTCGTAAACTGGATGGTTTTATCCTTACGCGTATTTTGAATCAGTATATCACGCCAGCAACCTCGGTGCGGAATCTAGGAGTGATCTTTGATAGTAACTTCAATTTCAGACAACAAATATCTCAAACATGTCGCTGTTTTTTTTTCATATTCGTGATCTTCGCCGTATTCGCCGGTCTATGTCATTTTCTGTTGCTAAGACTATTGCAACAGCTTTTGTTAGCAGCAGACTTGACTATTGCAATTCCCTCCTTTCTAATATCGCCAGCAAGGATATCACAAAACTTCAGCGTGTCCAAAATTGTCTAGCAAACGTAGTTACGAGATCGTCTCATTTTTCTCACTCTGTACCACTTTTGAAGTCTTTGCATTGGCTTCCTGTACGATGTCGTATAATAGTTAAGATCTGTACCATTACATACCAGACACAGTCCAATAAGCAACCATCTTATTTGCATTCATTGCTTACTCCTGTAAGAAAACCTATCCAGCTTCGATCATCTAGTTCTGACCTACTTTTTGTTCCTAGAGTCAACACTAACATTGGAACTAGGGCTTTTTCTGTTGCTGCACCAACTCTTTGGAATATGCTTCCTCTTAGTGTTAGATCAGTTGAAAATATTACAAAATTCCGTCGTCATTTAAAAACGTATCGTTACAACCTAGCTTATCCACCGTAGATCCCTAGCGCATTGACCCATCTGTTGACAACTGGAAAACTACTTATGGATTTTGAGATTGACCAATCCTTTTGTTCTGATGCGCCTCTGATTTAGGCGCAATAGAAGTTATCTTATTATTATTATAAGTGGTGTGTGTCCTCAAGTGACTATGTGGGCCAATTCTGGACGCCCATAGTCTCTTGCAAGTCGGGCAAGGGAAGCCCGTTGTGGCTAGTGCTGACGATGCAGCTGCCCGATGTCGTCTGTCCCTGTCATCTTGCTGGCGTTGGCAGCGTCTTTCCCCAAAGGCCTGGCAGGCAGTCCTGATGAGGGCTCGCCATCGACTTCTGTCAGCTGCTGCGCTCTCGAGTTCTTTTGGACGGATGCCACCGTACTGGAGGTTGGCCTTGAGGGAGTCCTTGTATCACTTACGGGGACGTCCCTTGTGCCTGTGGCCTTCAGAGAGCTCGCCGTAGAGAAGCTGTCGGAGGATCCTTGTCTCATCCATACGGATGACATGTCCGGTCCATCATAGCTGGGCTCTCATAATCATTACCTCGATGCTAGTGGTCTGCGCTCTCTCAAGCACCTCAAGGTTTGTCACCCCGTCTTGCCAGCGGATATGTAGTACAGACCTGAGCTAGCACATGTGGAACGCTTCCAGCTTTTTGATGTGGTGCTTATAGGGAGTCCATGTCTAACTACCATGAAAGAGAGATGAGAGCACGACGGCTCTATATACCAGCAATGTAGTTGACAGCCGGATGTGGTGGTGACTCAACACATCGGTGCGTAAGCGACCAAGTGCCTGGCTGGCTTTGCAGATCCTTACGTCGAACTCTTTATCCAAGGACCGTCACTTGATATGGTGCTGCCAAGGTACTTGAAGCTCTCCACTGCCTTTAGGTGTGTGCCAACGATGGAGACTGTGGGAGTAAGTGCCATGGTGCCAGGGGCAGGCTGATGGAGGACCTGCGTCTTACCAAGACTGACAGTTAGGCCAAACAGACCAGACGCCTCTGCAAACCTGTTGAGTATGAGCTATAGGTGACTCTCCATGAGTGTGCCATGAGGGCACGGTCGTCAGCAAAGAGTGCCTCGAAAATGAGTCGTTGCAGTGTCTTGGTCCTAGCAGCAAGACGGCGGAGGTCGAACAGGGAACCGTCTAGCCGATACTTCAGGTAGATCTCAATGTCCAAATCTCTTATGGCATAGTTCAAGACGCACATAGAGAACAGGTTGAAGAAAACTGGAGTAAGTACACAACCTTGCTTCACTCCGTTTGAAATGTCAAATGGGGCTGAGGCTGCGCCGTCTGAGATTATTTCACCTGTCATGTTGTCATGAAATAGCCGGATGATGTGGTCAAACTTCATTGGGCAACCAAGTTTTGTCAGGATTGTCCACAGCGCTGTCCTGTTGACAGTGTCAAAGGACTTGGTGAGGTCTATAAATACAGCAAATAGGTCCATGCTCTGCTCAATGCACCTTTCGTGTACTTGTCTGACTGCAAAGACCATGTTCACTTTGCTCCGACCAGGTCGAAATCCGCACTGTGCTTCTGGAAGGTTTGCCTCAGAGACACTGGTTATGAGCCGGTTCAGAACGATGCGGGCAATAATCTTCCCAGCAATGGACAGGAGCGATATTCTTCTGTAGTTGCCACAGTGTGCTTTGTTGTCCTTGTTCTTATAGGGGGAAACTATAGTGGCATCACGAAGGTCCTGTGGCATGTCTCCATCTTCCCAGATGCTGGTTATGATGTCATGAAAGGCCTCAAGCGTTGCTGGACTCGCTACCTTGTAAATCTAAGGTGTTTCCCGTCCATTGCTGGAGCCTTTCCTGCACTCGTCTGGTTGATGGCGTTTTTCGTTTCGTCCAGATTGGGAGGAAGATCGAGGGCTTCTTTGATGTGTTGCTGGGGTATGGAGTCAAGGGCTTCTTCACTCATTGTTGAAGGTCGGTTGAGTAGGTTGCAGAAGTGTTTTCCCCACCTCTCGTTGATACCAGCCCTGTCTTTGATTAGGATGGTGCCATCTGCTGAAAGGAGTGGAGTGGTGCTGGCCCTTAATGGTCCGGTCACAGACCTGATGGCACAGGAGAACATCTTTGCGTTGTGACTGTCAGCGTAATGTTCCATGTTGTTGATAAAGATTTATTTATTTAGTGTTATTAGTTTGCAACAGTATATGTCATAAATAAATCCTCATCAACAACACAATCACTAGATTCAGCGCACAATTGTCTTGTGTTCCCGAGAACTAACGACGGCAAACATAGCGCCTGCACGAGACTGTTCTATAAATAGCCGCAGACGCCAAGCGTCGGGCGACAAAATACTTCTGCCATGGAATAGCGAAATCTATACAGGGACCCTTTGCGCAACATCCGGTTGATTCACCGTTACCTCACTCAACCGACAGCGTAACGCGTAGTCAATGCTATGATTACATCCCGTTTGGACTACTGCAACTCTCTACTGTTCGGTACCTCAACCAATAACATCGGTCGATTGCAGCGACTCCAGAATGCTGCCGCTCGCCTTATTATTCGACAGGCTCATTGTGAAAGTGCGACCCCTATTCTTCGCGAATTGCACTGGCTACCTATTCAACAGCGCATTGCATTCAAGATCGCTGTTCTTACGTACAAGTCGCTGCACGAAGACCTCTCGCCTGTCTACATGCATAAACTCGTGCGTGTCTACATGCCAGCCAGACGTCTTCGGTCTGCTGACTCGAACGCACTAGTTGTTCTGAGAACACGCAGCAGAGCCGGTGACTGTACATTTGCTCACACAGCGACAGCAGTGTGGAACGCTCTGCCGTCAAGCGTTACTAACAAAACATCACTGGAATCATTTAAATCTGTGTTGAAGACTCATCTGTTCACTGCAGCGTATATGTAACTCGGACCCTTACCAACACTGTTTTACCATAGCTGATTGATGTTTAACGTTTATTTATTATTTATTTATCTATTTATTTATATTTCGTATACAATTTAGCCTAATTTATTGTTGTTTACATTAATCTTAGTTTATTTATATAAAGAAAAAAAAAGATCTTAACAATTTGATTTTATGATATTTTACACCACATTCCTTTTCTACTTCTACTATATTTATTGTTTTAATTGCTATTATTATTAGTTCATTTTATCTATGATATAATAACTATTGTTTTTTTTATTCAAATGCATTATTTTTAACATACACTTGTATATTGTTGTAAAGCGCTGTGAACAATATTGGATGTGGCGCTTAACAAAATAAAATATTATTATTAACACACAGTGACACACCGTGTTTTACGATGATGATGTATTCAAGTTAGGCTTAGATTCAAAGTAGTCTTTACAAAGACTGTTTCCTGTGTACTAATATACACTTTATAAGTTTGTTGTTTCAGGTTTTAATTACTCATCTAACTACATTGGCTATCTCAACTAACCCTGTTCTATTGTCGTTCACATTACGTTAACTTCGCCAGTGATCTACTTTGTAAACAACGTTCCGATTACATTAACGTCCCCAATTATCGATCGCAAATCGCCTACTTTTAAACTACCATAGAGTACTCCCTCTAGCTAACTTTTAACCAAAAATCTTCCTTAACATGTATCTACAACTACGTTATGTATGACATACACTCAATAATATCACTTATCTTTATCAAATATCCTTATATTCCCACAAGTTTGCTACACCAAATTCAAACCAATTCACCACAGGAAGTTCACGCCAAATATAAGCTGCGTAGTATTAATTGTTATCCCCGAACATATACAATGCAATGTTTATTCCGTACCAGTATCCGTATTGTGAATGATTGTGAACGATGCACAAATACGCACATCTTAAATGTTATTATATAATTTCATTTTGTGTAAACATCGATGTCGGTCGTCTTCTGCAAACAGCGATGCCTGCAGCAAAAAGCACTGTCCGGGCCTGGGAACGTTCTTCAAGATAGGTCCGTACAAACACTGGCTTCTTCCCGATTGTCCCGACAAGCTTGACGTCAAGATGCACCTATACACGAGGAGTAACCAAAACTCCGGGAAGGTCATATCAGCGAGCACCATTCCGTGAGTAGTTTGCTTCACTTGATGCTGCAGTATAAGAGTGGGATTCTCGACAAGCAAAGTCATATCTAGCCACTTGTCATTTCGAGTTTCTGTTCCGGCTGGAATTCAACTTAATTCCTCAAAATTGTGTTACATGTGACTAAATTTCGTTACAGATTGTTATATCATGTTAATTGTTTTGTTCAATATTGCTAACTCTTGCTAAATAATGTTACGTCCGTATTGGTTTTATAAAACTGCTGATGACAGCTAAAGTGCGACTTGAGCGGTGTGTGATGTTGATAGACACTCACATAATATCGCTTTAGAGAGATGATCCAAAACAAAGCTAGAGGCAAACAAAAACAAATGAAACAAAAAAAGTGAACTGTAGTACATGAACTTCCAGTAGATGGATGGATGGATGGCAGGCCTGCTGAAGAAACACAGGGCCCCAAACAGAATGGCCGTGAAAAACGTCAGCTCGGTACTGACAGGATAAACTATAACAACGTCTTTTACAAATTATTTACCTGACAGTACTATTTAGTCTTGCTGCGTGTTTCAGATCCTACTTCCGCACAGCGCAGCGAACCATTTTTATCGCACACGGATTCTGGGAAGGCAATAAATGGTATCCTGACTTGAAGAATGCGTTGTTAACAAAGGTAACACATTTTGTCGAATGCAGCATTCTATCTTCTGCGTGTAAAATGTAATGTTGTTGAATGAGACAATGTTCATAATAAAGCTTACATTATACAAGATGCCCAGTGTTGGGTATATATATATACACAGACAACCACACACGAACATACGTGCACACACGAACACACACACACACACACACACACACAATACTCATGTGCACACGCAAACACGAATACACACATATAAATACATACATTCATCTATACGTACATATACATACATACATTCATCTATACGTACATATACATACGTACTGACAGACATGTTCATATACATATATTAATTCATTCGTTCATACATACATACGTACATACGTACATACGTACATACGTACATACATGCACGCATACATACATATTTTAATGCATGTATACGTAGAATGAGACTCTAATAAAATACAACTACTACTACATACGTACGTACATATATATATATATATATATATATATATACATATATATATATATACACTTACACATACGTTCGCACACACATACGCACATATTCGCACAAGCACACACGCCCACACGAACACTCGCACACATACACACACACTTGTTTATCGAAGTACGAACAGTATAAATTTATTCAGAAACACGTATGAGTACTCTAATAAAACGGTATAAGTAACCGTGAGTCTCACATACATTGACGAAGCATAGCCTCTAGTGTAATGTCAGTTACAGCTTCATGTTTTCAAACATAATCGTTGCTTCTTGATTATAATTATAAGTAATGGATTGCTCGAAGTAAAAATTTCCAGTGCTCGGGTGGTATTTCAAAAATACAAACGTGTGTTTTGCTTCAGTAAACTCTGGTATTAAACTGGTCTGTTTTGCAGAAACTATTAGATTTTTTTTATAGATTTTGTTATTTTTATTATTTGCGTGTTGCCACATATGTTATGTTAAGGAGAAACACTTACAGCGGCACTTGAGAGGAATGACGTCATTGAGTGTGTGATTTGAAGCTATGTCGCGCATATTTCACAGTCGAAATATGTCGACTGGGTCAGTAGCTTGTCACTGTGTGATTAGTGCTCAGGAAAAAAGTGCTAAGAAAACAATTTAGTGGGCATTGTTTGTTATAAGCAGCCAAACATTTCAGACAGTTCGCTATATACGTTACTAATTGTGGTATGATTCGTTTGACTTTCTGATTTTTGATTTTTAGGTCACAAAATTACACATTTTCCAATTTGTATCTCACCCCACGAAATATTCGAAATATATGTCAACAGTCAGATAGATATAGTAAAATAATACTCGCTGTTGCCTCTCATTATCATTTATTGCAGAACCAGACGTCCCTACCGTTGATGTGTTTGGTTCCTACGGTCCTTACACACACGAAATGACAGGTCGTGCAAACAAGTATATATTATAATGACTAATAACCGGTAACTGATCCTGGGTAACGGATATACGACGTTCCTTTAAATGTTCGGCTGAGTTAATATATAGTTCTCCTCTCACTTATGTTACAACGCTGGAAATTAAGTTTGCTGTACAAAATGACTAATATACAGCATCACGTTTGTAAAATCATGGGAATTCATTTTAAATATAAGTAGTTTAAACTGTGTGTTTAATTATTTAAATTATAAATAGAGAATATGAATAACAGCAAATTTGTAAAAAAAATATTCACATTCAAATGACATTGATGTTCATAATATACATTCGTTTTTTGCCCACTTTTGATTATGACATTTATTAATAATCATAAAAAAGAAAAGTGTCCTCTTCAAAGCACATAACTAATCAAATTACTAAATTAAGAAAAGGAAATATCCTTATTGGTGTTACTATGTGATTTACTCTGCTATTTTCACTACATATTTAGACAATATATGGATAATACGTGGCTGTGAAATAGAAAGTTTTACAATATTATCAACTAATTCATGTTGGTTTCAAGAAAACAATCTAAATACCATAAACATAACTATGATCATACTTTATAAAGCAAACAACCATTCTTTAAATGGTCGTGTTCAAGCATTATTTGAACCAACCGCAGCTATACACATACATGATACAAGACAAAGCAAACTGTTCTATGTTAAAAAGACAAACACCACCCTCCGACTGCTATCAATCACCGTCAAGGGTATAAAAACGTGGAACAATTTACCAAATAAATTGACTCAGCTTACAAGTTTAACACAATTTAAAAAAGCAATCAAGTTGTCATTACTTTCTACATATTTGTGAATTGTTAATTGAAGGTGACGTTTTGTTAAACCCATGTAATAGTAACACAAGCACTATAGTAAACAGTCTATAAAATTATATGAGTTGTGAATATTATTTTGTGATTTATTTATAATTCCTGTTGTATTTATTCAGTTTTCATAGTTCGAGTAGGGCATAGCAACACATAAGTCTATGACTTCAGCTATGTCCTTTCAGCAGCAGCAGCAGCAGCAAACCATACTGTGCATGTATTATGTTGTTGTTGTTGTTGAATAAACGTTCATTCATAACATATTCCACTAATTCCAATATCTCAAAGCAACAGTAAGGATTATATTACTCATGTCTGATGTAGTATTGAATTCTGATAAAAACTTTTTATAAGCGCGTGCGATTAATATATGACTTAAATGTGTCTTTTACGCGTGTACGATGTGCAGGCGATGATTTAATTGGCTACATGTTGTCACAAAGAAAAACAATTAGTGCGTTTCGCTGCGACAAAAACAATTAGATATGTAATTTAACGCGGGCGATTGGCACGAACCTAGCGTCTATGAAAGCTCGGTTTTTCTGGTAATGATACACCAGGATAGTTGCATCATCGAGTTTATTATTGTCAGACATGGCTTATTTGCGCATTTTGTGGATTAAATCCAAACTGCTAATTCCAGAGTTCTGACAATCGACGCGCCAACGATACTGCCAGTTTGGGCATGTTAACTGCGGCTATCTTCTTGTTAGCATTTTAAGTTGATTTTTGCGAAGGCGATGAATATAGCGAACCTCAGGCACCGTTCACTTAACACCATGCTTCCTGTTTTCGCGCCAGCTTTCCAATTTCGTGAAACGTTACGGCACGAAACAAATTATCGTTTTTATAAGCGCAGCTGTAAGTTCATAATGATCAAAAACAAACTTACTTAGTGTCATAGTTGTTTGAAGCATTTAAATATATATGGCTCTGTGAAACAGCGCGCGTGAGCTGCAAACATCTTACATCGAGCATACCGCGACGTGTTGTGTCTTTCACCATAAACGATGTTTACGGCTGTTACAAACTGTACCTTTCCTCTTATTGTTTTCTCACGTGTCTGTGTCTCTTCAACGTTTGTGACATGCAATATATTTTACACCGTGCCTTTATATTAAATTTATGAATAAAACTGGGGTGGTCATACTTTAATGAGCATGATTGTATACGTACATGTATGCATACATGTGTTCTAAAACGGGGTTAAGACGCCTAGTTTTAATTAGGAAGCATGTAGACCCAGCGGGCGGAGTGTAGAAGGTCAGCCGAGTGCACCTTCCATAAAGAGTTGTTATGCAGTAAGCCAGGGCCCGGTTTGACCGTTTCATGAAGCGTACTTAATGTTACGCAATTACTTAGCGTCCTGTGTTTTCGTAAATTCCTTATGTTTGCTTATATTAAAAAAATCGCGTCATATACTAAAATAATGGGGCCGGTTTCATGAAGCAAAAAGTTGGAGCTCGGCATTGACAGTATGCAGTGGGGAGTGCGTGGCTGGCAGAGCGAAGTAGAGTCACCGTAGCCAGGGTGTTTTAGTAGAATAAAACGTGTCGTTGCCACACTCCGAGTGGAGTGGCCAACACAAGTGTTGTGGCGCAACCATGCAAACATGTATGCATATAAGCACACATACATGCTTGTATGCATCGGTACATAGGCACACACACACACACACGCACGCACGCACGCACGCACGCACACAACACAAACACATACACATGCATACAAACACATACACATGCATACATGTGTATGATAAACGTTTCCTAGCAGCATCCGATTAATTGTTAAGAGTATATCCTAGCAGCATCGGCGCTACTGTTGGCAGGCTTTTATAAACGGCTGGGTCAAGAATATCACAGAAACATCTTTTACTTGAAATGTATTTGTAATCACGGTCTTTTTCATATAACAGTGAAATTCTCAACTACAAGCTACAATAACAGCATGTGCACAATGTTGTACCATAGCATTGCTGAATACTTAGATTGGTAAAATAGTTAGTATATATACAATAACAATTATGGCGTATAGTAATTCAATATTGAACACAGCAGAGAACTGATTGTTTTCTTCTTCATCTTACTTTCAATACAGAACTCTGTGTCAGCCACACGTGTGTGACTAGAGTATTGTCGAGCTTGGGTGGAGCGTCGCAGATAGCGGGTGGTGTAGCCCTGGTTTAAGTCTATTGGTTATTTTGTGAAGTTTAGACAGATGAAAAGACCCTGAAGTCAGAGCGCCTATGGCTATGTGGGCATACGTGAATTACTTTAGCAACATGGAGAGGAGAACCTTTCTAAATTTGTTGAGGGATTGTTTGCTATCTAACTGTTATGTGCATTTAATCCATGATTCGATTGTGTTAGGAAAGAATGAATAATGATATGCGTTGAATCAGGTGAATGTCTGGAAATAGTGATATGCGTTGTCTCTGGTGCGAGTTGATGCGGCAACGAGTGAAATCGTTGTTACGTCCGCTAAGTTATTCCTTATGCGGCAGAGTATCTAACATAACAGAGAGCAACGTTTGTTCACAGGGAAACTTCAACGTGATCACCGTGGACTGGGACTCAAAGTCGTTGTACTCGAAAGCAGCTTCCAACACCCGCACAGTGGGGGCCGCAGTAGCCCAGGTAGCGCGATATTTGGTGGCCAACATCCGCATCACTCGCCAGAAGCTGTGGTGCATTGGACACAGTCTGGGCGCTCATGTTTGTGGCAACGCTGGCAAGAAGTATCGGTTCGGACGAGTGACAGGTGAGGTTATTATCACGACCATCGCTGCCACGCACAGACTGTACTATGAAATACTGATAGGAAATGGATTGCTGCACTAACAATATAGTGATATATCTTCAAAACAAACCCATAACATAAAACATGACGACCAGAAGCATTTCAAAGAACATCCAGTTACTATCCATTTATCGCTTACCTTTAGATATCAGTAACGCATTTGTTTCGTTTTGCTTCTTGCGATTACATACATATTATAAAACACAACATTGATTTTAGCACATCCATCATTGTAACGTTTTCGGGGTAACAATGTCAACTGTAATAGAACTTACTTGATGGAATAATCTAACAAACAATACGAACACAAATTAATACTGATTAGTAAAAAGCATTTTCTATAGGCCATATAAATGAAAGATATGTTCTTTCCACATTCTCATTTCTTTTGTAATACCTACTTATTTTTACGGTCAACACTGGGGCATTCTTTGTATTGTAATTAATTATCCAATAAAACGTAACATTTTAGTTACTATACGGTGTGTACGTCTCCTTTTTTATTCTTCTATTTGGATGAATGAATAATAGGGCCGATAATTATTGCTGCTATTATTACTATTATTATTATCTTTATTACTATTATTATTATTATAATCAATGTGCTATTATGTTAAACGTTGGGAGATACTTCCAACACAATCGTTCAAAGGTTTGGACGAACTAATTATGAAGTCAGTGATCGCACAATTACGCGGTGTGAATTATTCATTGGCATGGATCCGCGTTCAAAAAGATAGAATTCCATTTCAACTTCGCTGGGAAGTATTCCGTCATGCTGCAAATAATTCGCGAAGAATGTTCGTACACAACAAGTCCACCAGTGTCAATAGCCAGGTACTCATTCGTACAGGTGAGTGAACGTGAACAATGTGAAGTCAACTAACATGCCCAATGTTCGGTACGGGAGCATAGCATATGATTAGAAACGGGGTTCTTTCGGTTGACAGTCTGACGTTCTAGTGACTGCGCCACTGCGCTCCGCTCTGTTCACATGTATTCGTGTAATAACACCAACCGTTTCCTAAGACATGTTGGTCTCCGAGCAGGTCTGGATCCGGCGGGTCCGAAATTTAAGAACAACATAGCTGCTGGACTGATCCCAGGGAGCGCAGACTACGTCGACGTGATCCACACAGGCGCTTCCGTGTTTGGCATGATGACGCCGGTCGGCCATGTTGATTTCTACCCGAATGGCGGCAAGCAACAACCCGGATGTGAAAAGTTCAGTAAGTATTTTGTAAACATGGTGTTTGTTAGTAAGGTTAGTACATGTATTACTACTACTACTACTACTACTACTAATACTACTACTACTATTACTGCTACTGCTACTGCTACTGTTAATATTACTACTCCTCCTCCTACTACTACTACTACTACTACTACCACCACCACCACCACCACCACTACTACTACTACTACTACTACTACTACTACTACTGCTGCTGCTGCTGCTGCTGCTGCTGCTTCCCGCGTTCCACTCAGATCCACACGGAGTTGAATGTAATCTGCGTAACGATGGTATTTGAGGTTATGCTTCCTGAAGATAACACCCAATGGCAAAGTGTAAATAAAAAAATAGTCGAGCCCAGCACAAACCAACGGCACTTGTAGCCACCAAAAGCAAATGTCTGATTCCGGTTCGACATGTATGACTCCAGTGATGTGAATACCTACGCCTCGCTGTTGGTTGAGTAACATCGCGTGGTCTACAGTTTGACGTATTGATGACACTAGCTAATGTCGGCGCAATATTGTCATTGCTGGCTTTCGCGAGTGAAGTAGGAAGTGAATAAAACGAACTTCATGTTGTTGTCTTCTTCCTAAAGTGAGAATGCCGGCTGTGGTGATGCCAGAAAACAAACACTTGACTGTGCAAGACTACTCACAATGCACATCATCAGTACTGACAGTTTGCAGGCGTCTACTCGATATCTACCTACCAATTTCTAACACGTTTCGTATGAAGTGCTCGAGAAAGTCATACGGGAGTTGTGCAACACCAGTCACTAGACATTTGACTTTATTTACAGTGTGAGCTCGAGTGCTTGTATGCATGCACACACACTTACGTACGTGCGCACAAACGAACACACACAAGCGCACACGGACAAACACACATGCACGCACG
This sequence comes from Escarpia spicata, assembly GCA_963995525.1. Lineage (NCBI taxonomy): Eukaryota > Metazoa > Annelida > Polychaeta > Sabellida > Siboglinidae > Escarpia > Escarpia spicata. The sequence continues at coordinate 27,229,351 of OZ023213.1, forward strand.
CACACACAGACGGGCGTACACAAACATACATGCACGCTCGTACATACGTACACACAAACACGAATAAATACTCAAACTTGGGAGAACAGTATTTGACCATGTGATCAATGGAGCTTTTGGATAGTTTGTTTTCCATCGGGTCATCCATGACCCTGAATAGTGCGTCGTTGGTATGTGTGCCTTAATGTATTTTTTTTATGTAAAAAAAATTTTTTACGTTATTGCAATGTTTTTGTTTTCAAGTCTCACATAGGCTGGTGTAGATGCATCGATGAATCTGCAGCTTTGTCTGTCTCCACATCCGCTCAACTTGTCTAAGCTTTCGCTTAGTAAGCGATGTTTACAGTGTGAGCTCGAGTGCTTGTATGCATGCACACACACACACACACACACAAATATACATGCACGCCCGTACATACGTACACACACAAACACGAATAAATACTCAAACTTGGGAGAACGGTATTTGACCATGTGATCAATTGAGCGTAGAGCTCTGTGTAGTTCTTTCAAGGAAGTGACGTATTATTGCGACAGGACTGTAATGTAATTATTACATACACACGCACGCACACACATACACACACACAAACATACACACACACAGACACAAACACAAACACACACTCACTCTTTCTCTCTCACTCGTTCACGCACTCATTCACTCATTCACTTAAGGAGGGCAAAAGAAGCGTTATTAGGACACACCAGAGGCTTCCCTAAAGAACTTCAAAATGGGCCATGCCTGTTGGGAGAGAACGGCTTGTGAGCCACAAACGTGGCGCAGCGAAACAGAAGCGGGTGCTGTGTCTTATGAACAAAGACGAGTTGCAGACGCCAAAAGAAGACGAAGCGAGAGTAAATCTCATGAAAACGACAATAGACGATGATGAAATGTGGTCTTCTTCGCTTTGAGAAGAACGATCAGCAACTCGCTCATGTGGGCTGTGCCGTAAAGGTCGACGTGTATGGCCATTCACGGTGGGTTTGTTTGTTCTTTCAGTTGGGCGTCAGATATGCAACCACGGGCGTTGCGTCAAGTTCTTCATCGACACAGTCTACGGCAGGTCGACCTGTTACACTTACAGTAAATGTAGCTCCACCTCTAATATCCCGGTATGTATTCAATGTGTTCAGTGCGTTCTATGTATTCGGTGTGCTAAGTGCGTTGATTGTGTTCGGTGTTTTGTTTGTAGTGTGTGTGTGTGTGTGTGTGTGTGTGTGTGTGTGTGTGTGTGTGTGTGTGTGTGTGTGTGTGTGTGTGTGTGTGTGTGTGTGTGTGTGTGTGTGTGTGTGTGTGTGTGTGTGTGTGTGTGTGTGTGTGTGTGTGTGTGTGTGTGTGTGTGTGTGTGTGTGTGTGTGTGTGTGTGTGTGTGTGTGTGTGTGTGTGTGTGTGTGTGTGTGTGTGTGTGTGTGTGTGTGTGTGTGTGTGTGTGTGTGTGTGTGTGTGTGTGTGTGTGTGTGTGTTTGTGTGTTTGTGTGTTTGTGTGTTTGTGTGTTTGTGTGTGTGTGTGTGTGTTTGTGTGTGTGTGTGAGTGTGTGTGTGTGTGTGTGTGTGTGTGTGTGTGTGTGTGTGTGTGTGTGTGTGTGTGTGTGTGTGTGTGTGTGTGTGTGTGTGTGTGTGTGTGTGTGTGTGTGTGTGTGTGTGTGTGTGTGTGTGTGTGTGTGTGTGTGTGTGTGTGTGTGTGTGTGTGTGTGTGTGTGTGTGTGTGTGTGTGTGTGTGTGTGTGTGTGTGTGTGTGTGTGTCTGTGTGTGTTTGTGTGGGGGTGGGGTGGGGTGGGGTGAGTGTGTTGGTGTATGTGTGTGTGTGTGTGTGTGTGTGTGTGTGTGTGTGTGTGTGTGTGTGTGTGTGTGTGTGTGTGTGTGTGTGTGTGTGTGTGTGTGTGTGTGTGTGTGTGTGTGTGTGTGTGTGTGTGTGTGTGTGTGTATGTGTGTGAGTGTGTACTTGTATGTGTTTGTGTGTGCTGTATGTGTGCTATACTAGTAAATACATTATCTGTTGTTGGAGATTTTTTATGACGCAGTCAACAAATTAGAGCCGCATCCGAACGCTGTTACCTTGCTAAAATGTAATAAACTTTAAATATTTTTTTCTACCTGCATCTATTGTATGGCTCTACTTCATTGGTGGAAGGTGCAGTACAGTGTGTACCAAGCAATAATCGAAATATGCACTGACTTGCCGTCGGGTCGGTAACGTTTTTGAGTGGCTGGTCCGTTTGACCTTTCGAACAAGACCTCTGAGAACGAGTGAGGGGTACCGCTGGATGTTTTATGCCGTGCAATTTTAACATTTTTGCCAAAACTCGTATGATCCTCACGAAAACATCTACAAAATTAACAAATATAATGTTTTATCCTCACACTCTAAATATTATTGGGCTCACTCAAACCCGGTTCCGAAGCCAACGTAAAGTGTTTTTTTCTTTTTTTCAGGGAAGCTGTCACGCATCTACCAAGCAGAAACTGGGTTATTATTCCGACATTCAAAGCGGACGAGGTTTATACTACCTGAGAACCCGTGCTTCGAGTCCTTACTGCTAAGACTTCGTCGACGCATAACAGCAGAAGCACAACTGTTAGAAGTGATGACAATGGCTGATATTAAACATATATTGATACGTATTCTGTGTCTTGGTTTTATTAACACATACGCTTGTTTTGTCTTAAAAGTTGCTTGATCGTATAATTCAACATTATTCAACTACTTTGCAAAATAAAACCGCTCTTGCAATTGCTTCCTTGCACCTCTTTATATAGAGAATGTGGTAGTACAGTACTTAGCATACTCGCCTGGCATACCAGCGCTCTGAGTTCAATACCCGGACTGGGCAGACATAGTATATTGGTGTAAAAACCTTGCTTTCAGCATTAGGGTATGTGTATCCCTCGGGACTCGGAGATCACGTTAATATCGGTCCCGTCTAAAATTTGGACGTAAAGGAAACACTGAGGACAACACGCACCCCCGGTACTAGCATAGAATGGTCGTCTTGGCGATAATGTTCAGAAAAAGGCTGACTAGTTGAATGAGACCTCATAAGACCACAACGTTCTGACCACACTATATCAAGACTTGTCAGTCAGTAGAACGTTGCCGAGACCTGGAAAAATATAGAACCACATGCTAATGCCAGGAATTCGTTTTCAGACGTTTGATGACCAACACCACCCAAGAACAAATCATGCAGAACTAGAAATAAACGGAAAACTTCTGTGTTAGTCATGTCCTCGAGGCAGGAATTATGACAGGTGTGCGTCACCTCGCAGTGTCTCTGCAAGTAACTCTAAACATAAGACAAAATCCGACAGGAATAAAATGTGTGACCGGGCCCCTGGGAACCTCCTTGAAATCATCCGTACTTAATATGAAGCAGCTGAGGCTGTAATATTGCTACTGGTAGAAGAGCAGATTAGGGCTCATTTTGAGGTAAATCGTTCAAATGATGATACAAGCGTGAAACTTGGCACGAATATTCCCATTGGGACATTCATCATATTCAGCCGACGAGCCATCTGAAAAGGACATATTGAGAACAAAAACCAGCACAAAATATATATTGATATTCCATGATTAGTTACTTTGAAAACTGAAAATATACAGTAATGTAAAATGGCAGCCATCTTTAAAATATAGCTGCCATCTTGGATGTTCAGGTATATTTGGAAACCATAAAAACACAACTTTAAATAGGCCAGCTTGAAAAACAATTGAAAAGAATTTGAAAAAAAAGCTGATATATAGTCCTGAGCTTACTGCTGTAAAACATCGCAGACTCACCTGAAAAGTCCAAAGAACCACTAACTCAAAACCGTTACCGACCCCACGGCAAAGTATGTGGTCAGTGTCCACCGGGTCAGCGTATATTTCGAACACTGGTTGACCAGTATACAGTACACTTTACTGTCAGTTCTACCATGTAGATGCAATAAGACCGGTACATTATCGTTCTATCTACATCTACAGTTGTATTTTCTTCTTCTTCTTTGCGTATTGTGCCTCATTAAACCAATTTTGAGTTGGTAGATTCATAATTTATTCCCCAGACAACTTCAAATATTTTGACATGTACGCATTACCGGATGTAGGCCATCACCCAACGTGTTTAGATCATGTGGCAAATTTATTGTTTTTTCCCAATTTTCCTCAGCTTGTTGAAGGCTGATGACGTTTTTCCAACTCTGCGTTTAGTTAGTGATCGAATATTCCTTGGTTGTTGATGGAATTGTGAAGGCAGGTGACGTAATTTGTTGCAGCAATTTAGTGCGAACTAAACGTAATGTAACTACGGTATCATTATCTATAAGATAATACATTTGAGAGTTTGCTTGTTTCGTTTCAGACTTATTTTACGAAACATTTAAAATATGTAAACTGTAGTGTGCAGCGCGAACCATTGGAGAAGTCATTGGACAAACTATTTACTATGCTATATTGTTGTATGTTTGTCAGATATATTCACAGCACGGTAGCAAATTGTATATCGATTTTGTTATTTCACTTTCCGTCTCTGACCTTTTATTGGAATGTATTCCGATTCACGAATCGTTCGCACACATTTAAGGATGAATAGTTTCAAACGGCACTAAAGCGAAACTTTCCAATATAAAGCCATACAAATATACCCCTGGTATATAGCAAGTAGACTAATCTTTAAAACAACATAGCCTGCAGTTATCTGTAGATAGCATCACATATTTGCGTCTTTAAAATGCAGCGTATCTGCGGGTGATTTCGGGGGTTTTGCGGGGGCAGATTAGAATCACGACAGATCGACCGGTAGCTGGGTTTGGGGTCGAAATGGTTAATCGCAATTTATTATGAAAATCGCGAATGCATACAAATAAAAGACTGCAGCGAACAACATTCAATGAGACGCGTAGTGAATGTAGGACTTGTTCTGAGGAGTTGCAGGCAAATTAATTGTGCTTGTTTGGTTAACAGTGGGAAGCTGAGTCCCTAATATTTAGGAGACTGGAGATTAACGTGCTTGATTCAGAGTGGGAAGTTGAGTCCCCGGTATATAGGAGACTGGGGTTTAGCCACCCGATATTTCAGCAAGGGTGGTCTAGTTGGGGTCAAGGCGCGTGTAGTCGGGAGTTTTGGTGAGCCCCAAGGGGGGTGCAGTTGAACGGTTCTGATGACCCCATCCCCAATACGCACCCCGTCCAGACGCCTATGCTATTGTCATGTGACAAATATGTGCACCAACCGTGACAAAATGAAAGCATAACTTTCATCGTATTAATTATTTAATTATTTATTTCGAATATTCCCTTTACGCAACTACAAAGATAACAGACTGTCTACGTTTTGACAACGTCCTCTGCGTTCTTCGGGAACTGTACTGTAATATTTAGTTGGTCTTGTAGTCACGCATGTACAAATGTGTTACAATTACATATATAAGATATTGTAGTAAGTTCATTGCCACATTCTAAAATAACAGTACTTTCCACCGGGTAGCTCCAAAGCCGTGGGTCTGATGACCAGTAGCTGCTTCTAACAGTAGGCACTCTTCCTTCCAGTGCGAAGGTAATATAAACCACGTCCACTGTAAAACTCGGAGTAGTATCCCAGTCTCTGTTTGGTTGAACCGCTGCATCCTCTCTGAGACAAATGAAACAGGATGTGATCAACAGCTATGGGCACTATAACAGTTCGATAACGGCGTGGTTGAATATTTTAGACAATAACAACCTAAATTGGTTGCATACAGATGTCAATGTGTATAGTCTTTATTTTGTCAGATGAAGCCACGGTCTATCTGGAGACCAGCACCTTTACTTGGTTGAATCCAGCCACTGACTTTGCGGTAAGGTTACATATTATATATCAACATTAGCAGACGCTATATCTGCTGGTCCGGGATATTCTCATGTAGTGTGTGTGTGTGTGTGTGTGTGTGTGTGTGTGTGTGTGTGTGTGTGTGTGTGTGTGTGTGTGTGTGTGTGTGTGTGTGTGTGTGTGTGTGTGTGTGTGTGTGTGTGTGTGTGTGTGTGTGTGTGTGTGTGTGTGTGTGTGTGTGTGTGTGTGTGTGTGTGTGTGTGTGTGTGTGTGTGTGTGTGTGTGTGCGTGTGTGTGTGTCTTGTGTGTGTGTGTGTGTGTGTGTGTGTGTGTGTGTGTGTGTGTGTGTGTGTGTGTGTGTGTGTGTGTGTGTGTGTGTGTGTGTGTGTGTGTGTGTGTGTGTGTGTGTGTGTGTGTGTGTGTGTGTGTGTGTGTGTGTGTGTGTGTGTGTGTGTGTGTGTGTGTGTGTGTGTGTGTGTGTGTATATATATAATATATATATATATATATTATATAAATATAATTATGCATAATTTAGTAATATATTATTTTATATGCTACTCTAATCGAGGAATCAACATCAGGTTTCATCAACATACTAAGAACAGAAGAGCAGAACACTAATGTTATTGCAACACATAAATGAATTTTGATGAGATAGTAATCTTGATTTGTATTCTGAATAACGAAACGCGAGTAATAATATTACGAAAACATGTTTTTATGCTACAGTTTGTATCTTAGTTATTACATAAACCACACTAATTAATGGCAGCCACTTTGCAATGTAGGTGGTCATACTAAAAACAAAACTAACATGGACAAATGCTTCTCCGACACTGCTTCTCCGACACACGAACAGAAGAGAGCGGAAGAGCATCACAGAACACCGAGAAAGATGGTGATCAATTGCAAAGAAGACGGAACGGATTGGGTAATGAGGACCCCGTCCCGAGAAAGATCAACGGTAAGAAGAAGACCAACACTCGGCGTTGTTTAGTGTACAAAGTGGGGTCATTGTCCCCCTGTCCTTTCATTTGGTCCCCTAATCAGGCCAATTTGCCCTCCAAAACCTGCCTTTATGTGAGGATAGTAAAATGTGCAACATTCCCCAAAGGGCAGTCCTGAAAAGGCACTTTAAATGGTAAAAAGTTAATATATTTTTTTTTATTGCAATGTATTGAAAGAGAAATCCTTATTATTTTCTTTAATAAAAAAGCAACTAGTTGGGATAAAATCTGTGTGGAATTGGGCCAACTGCACACAAAAATGTCAAACTACAAGTGACCGTGTGTCAAAAGGGGTATTTTTTATGGTAAAATCCTAAAATGGTAAAGATAATTTTTTTTTTAAAGGACAACCATCTGGAAGCAAATACGCGAGACTATAGTTCCGCTGTATACATGGCAACAGTCTCCATTCCTTCCGCAAACAGGATAACGTTCTACAGTTAGTAATTTAGGGAACAATCCATCATCAAAAATTGAAAATTATTCAACAGTATAGTAAACTCTTGGCACAAAGTCCCATTAGAGCTACTTTCGGTAACATACCGGGAGTTTACTGTGTGAGCTGCACTTTAACGACGTGTAGCACTGCGACTTGCCGCTGACTGTATCCATGAAGATGTTGTACGATCGTCGATGGGAACACAAGTGACGCACAGCTGAAACAGTCATATTTACACCGTAAAGGATCACCGATATAGTACGTCGCGCTATCGTGGACATTGTGGTGAACATCCGCGGCCACTCCCTGTCACGCTTCGTGTAGCCCTGCCATGTATACCCTCTAAAAGGTATTTCATCTTGACAAAGATCCTCATGATCCATCAACATAATATATAAATATTATTATATTCGTTGCAGGTTTGTATTGTTCAACGTTTGCAATAAAATAATACAAAGTAAAGGTAATCCAAACAGTATACATTGCTGGGGTATCGTTGGAATACTGCTGAAATTTACACAACACATTTCATAAATCATTACATAATGACAATGTAACGCGTTTTCAAGTCTGCCGATACCCTAAGCGAGACGTGTTTCCTTTTCGTGGATGACTCCAACGACATGGTATAACCAAAAACGTGACGCTATCCTTCCTAGTAGGGTGACAACGTGCAAAACGGGCCCGCTAACCAAAACAGGATCCCAGTTTAACGTTGTTGTATTATATACAGTTAAATTTGTGGTGGCACTATTAAAGCAACACATAGCTTCTAGCATGTCCTTCTTGTGATATGGTTCCACGTTTGCATACAATATTTTTAACGATTCCTAACTGCTGCATTATACTTTGACTTAATTATGCGATTATGTTATTCGTATAGGGATGCGTTTACGCCAATTGTTCTGTCCGCTAACGAGTAGGCTACGTACGCCATATGTTGCAGCCTGGTTGAATCTTAGCCGCGTTTGGGTAGAAGTCGACGTGTCCAACTGGTGTCAGCATACCAAATACCTTGCCGTCCGTGTGGATCACGTCCACGAAGTCTCCGCTTCCTCGTGTCAGTCCGGCGGCTGTGTTCTTTCGGAAGAGTGGACCAGCCGGATCCAAACCTGTGCGGAGACCACCGTTGATAATACTAACTAGTCTCAGCACACGCGCACGCGCGCACACACACACACACACACACACGCACGCGCATGCATACAAACAAGCACGCGCGGCATTCACACACGTGCACACACGAACGCACGCATGCGCACGCACGCGCACGCATACACATACACGCACCAACGCATACGCACACGCACACACACATTCACACACCAACATGCACATACACACGCACACACACGTACGCATGTACACACGCACACGCGCACACACGCACACACACATGCACACACACACACACACACACACACACACACACACAAACACACACACACACACACACACACACACACACACACACACACACACACACACACATCAGGTCAAAGACAACAGTTATCACCACTGCGGTATGTTTTATCTTAAACTCCTTTCCGCTGATCCGGCAAATAAAACATGACCCTATCGTGGCGCCGTTTGGATAATGTCTTACCATTCAAACTCGTCATTGACAAACTTAATAACTGTAACTTATTTTTGTACATCTTTAAGTTAAGTCAAAGTCCAAAGAGTGTTTCTGTAGATTGAGCCTTGAGTGATTTTACAAAGGGTTTTTTCCATTTTTCTCTGTGTGATTGTTTACGTTCTCATGCAAAGTCACCAGGCAGAGGAGTCCAATGAATAAAGTCACGTGCAAAGTTAAATCAAAACAAATGTCGAACTCGAACCACGCTCTTATCAGTGGAGACATCAAAGCTCTAACCGCTAGCCCACCGCATCCCATATTACCTCAGTACTCGTATACTACTACTACTACTACTACTACTACTACTACTACTACTACTAGTTACTCTTAATAATTAGATTGACTAACCCTTTTGTATTGATGCACATCTCAGCTTGGTTTTCGTGGAAAGTGGTTACATTATAATACTACTATTTATACTACTACTACTACTACTGCTAGTACTGCTGCTGCTGTTGCTGCTGCTGTTGCTGCTGCTGTTGCTGCTGTTGATGCTGCTACTATTACTACTACTACTACTATTACTAGTAATAGTAGTAGTAGTAGTATTAGTAGTATTAATAGTAGTAGTAGTAGTAGTAGCAACAGCAGCAGCAGCAGCAGCACCAGTAGTAGTAGTAGTAGTTGTTGTTGTTGTAGTAGTAGTAATAGTAGTAGTAGTAGTAGTAGTAGTAGAAGTAGTATCATAAAGTAACTTCTTTTGTGCCACGAAAACCAAACTGACAGGTGCATAAATTCAAAAGGGTTAGGAAATATAATTATGAGGAGTAATACAGGTTAGTTGTGTTCATACCATGCGAATGACAGATTTTTCGATCTCACGTTGAACGTACAGTGTGTCCAATAACAGACTGGTGTCAAATGGGCGAACGTACAGTGTGTCCAATAACAGACTGGTGTCAAATGGGCGAACGTACAGTGTGTCCAATAACAGACTGGTGTCAAATGGGCGAACGTACAGTGTGTCCAATAACAAACTGGTGTCAAATGGGCGAACGTACAGTGTGTCCAATAACAGACTGGTGTCAAATGTGCGAATATTATATCAAATGTTTTACGAAATTATTTATTATTATTAATTTTATGTAGTTATTGTGCTAGATTGATTATAATTTTTTTTATGAATAACTGCTATTTATTTACTTGTTTATTTAGAAATTCTATATTATTCAATATGTATGTATTTATTTATTTTATTCTTTACCACTAATATTTATTTTAAATTAATATACTTATACATATTTATTGCAATTCTACCATTTTTATGTATTTTAATATGTTGTGAAGCGCCACGAACAATACTGGATGTGGC
>OZ023213.1:27239739-27254739 GCA_963995525.1 Escarpia spicata
GTGTACAAAGAATTTGGCTACTCATCAGAACATGTATTAAAACTTGCCGGGCAATATTAAGTCAACATTTGACCTCATTAATTGTTGTCTTGGTAGCACATCAACTGATTTACGACTGTTATCGACTGCAAATGGACAAATAGCTTTACCTTAAGTAAGTACTAAATCTTGCCGCCATTGTCTGACGAACATTACGGTTCATTTAACATGTCTTTATAGATCGGTCCTCAGCCGTAAACACAACCTTTTCAGGAGGTTCACATATAATTAAACTCATCATTGCCGGCAACTGGGGCTCAACAGGCTATCGCAATTTTTCTCCAGATGTATCCATCCCACGTGGCCTTTCTCGCTTACACTGGTTCAACATTTTCTGTTAATGCATGTATAAGCTAGTTTTCTCTTACTCTTACTTCCATGTGTTTGTTGCCACAGCATGGACTTGGATGCCATTTCGTCTTTACGTCTGCAGCATTTCCAAACAAAACTCAACCTTCTTTCTTGGATCATCTGGGTAACTTCGGTCATATCACAATGCGGCTCTACATTTGTCAGATGGTCTTTCAAGTTAATATTGAATGTGGCTCGCAGGCATTCTTGTGTCGCATCCATCTATCTGCTTTTTTGAGTGTCGCCGTACAGTTATTTTATCCAAGTTGGCGTGATTACGATCTAACATTCCATAAAGCAAACGTTTCTTTGAAAGACTATACAAGTATGAGATTATGTCACTGACCTGCACACTGGCCTCGCGGATCTATGTAATTCCAACATTTTAGAAAAACAACCTGTCTAAGATATCCTGTGAAAACATTACAGTTGTCAGGAGAGTTCCAGTGTTAAACACAGACTGCCTAATGTGTTCATACGGGTAGACAGTACTATATAATTCGAGATTATTCCGGGTTTTCTTTATATTAATTTGGAATGGTTGGCCTGTACCATCACAATCTCGCTCTCCGATGCGACTGTGGTTATAGCAAACTAGAACAGTAACTGGCCACAAGGCGGGATAATCGGTAGCGACCCATCGGCAATAAAAACGGTATTTGCTTACAGGGGTGTGAAACTGTGGGACAGTATCCCAGACCGTATAGAATAGATTATATTTATGCGACCTATGTAGAATGTTTCAAAGTATTGCTTTTTTAACATGTTCGAAAGACGCATTCAATTAAAAAACATTTTCAAATCTATATTACTGCGCAACTGCCAAATATTGTAACTAATGCAATGATTGTTAATCATTTTCATCCCTGTACGTGATACATTTGATAGCTATTTTCTCGAAGAAATGAACCATGATGTCAAGCTCTTAAATGCGTTCCATATTGATCTCTTTTAAAAACGACCTATCTTGGATTTTGAATGTTAACAGGGTCCACTTGTTTCGTCCTCTCAATGTTTATCAACGGTGCAAAGTATCACATTTGTACCGCTGTGTCCTGCCTTAAACCGCATGGACGGGCGACATGAGAACTTACCACGCAGCGACAAAGAACAGCAACAAGACGATCTTCAACATGATGGCTCCTCAGCGTCGAATACTTTGTGAGAGCGTTACACTGTTATATAGGAGAGAGCGGTAGACCGTCCGTGTCTGGTACCGTCATTCATATGCAAAACAACAAGGGGTGGTCACCCTTATGCCAGAAGACAGATCACTGGCTAGGGGTTATCAATCGTCATTTCACAACGTCACTGTCTTCAATATAAACTACTATTTATTCGAGCATCAGCGTGACCATCCCTTCGTGGTGTGGGCAAGCGAAACGAAGCGCTATGGGATGGGGGGTCTCTGGCTACGATGTACCTAACAATTGTTTTTAATGTGTGTTTGTCAAGCTGTCAATATTAGACAGAATACATTAATTGTTCGTCCAGTTTTGTGGTAACTTTCACGAGCATTCCACCCAAGGCACGGACTTATATATTTTATGTCTAAAAAGAATCAATACTGCAATGAAGCATATGTAATAAACAGTAGAGATGGATGCACCGAAGTCAGATCGAAATGTGTCGATCTTTACTGCCTTAATCACGACAAGCTTGACGTGTATGCGTTTATAGGAGAAAGTGCGGTCCGTGTGTGTGTGCGTGCGTGCGTGTGCGTGTGTGTGGCGTGTGGCGTGTGGCGTGTGGCGTGTGGCGTGTGGCGGGTGGCGGGTGGCGGGTGGCGGGTGGCGGGTGGCGGGTGGCGGGTGGCGGGTGGCGGGTGGCGGGTGGCGCGTGTGTTGTTGGCTGGCTGGCTGGCTGGCTGGCTGGCTGGCTGGCTGGCTGGCTGGCTGGCTGGCTGGCTGGCTGGCTGGCTGGCTGGCTGGCTGGCTGGCTGGCTGGCTGGCTGGCTGGCTGGCTGGCTGGCTGGCTGGCTGGCTGGCTGGCTGGTGACGTGATTATGAAAACACGCCAACGATTTCGAGTAAGCACAGCAGCATAGTTTATTTCGCGAAATGTTTGAATGGTCGTTTCTCGCTGGACGACGCCAGATGTAACTCAACCTGTAGTGTATATGCACTCTCAGTGGTAGTGAAGCCACTTGTTTCCCGTCTCAATGCTTGATAACGTTACAACAAGTCCTATATGTAGCTCGAGTTTTCTGTACAGCCATATGGTCGGGCGGTATTTGTTCTTACCGCGCAGCAACAACGAACAACAGCACGACAATCGTCAACATAATGGCTCCCCTGCACGGTTTACTGTGTGGCAAATTGATGATTTATATAGGAGAAAGCGACGCGAATGTCACCTCTTGGAACTGTCATTCACATATAAAAAGGGCGGGGTGCTCACGAATACATACGGAGAAAAAATTACGGGCTAGGCGTTTCCATACATTAGTTCAAAACGTCACTTTATCCACAATGTAGAGTAATTCTATTCGAGCGTAGATTCGACACTCCCAGATGGTTTGGACGCATTCGTAAAGTACGTCATAGTCAGAGGGGTTAATGGACAAGCACGGTGAATGGGGTGGGGTTAATGGGCAAGCATGGTGATTGGGGTGGGGTTTTCTGGATATGCGAAACATAAAGACGTTTTGAAATGTTGGCATAGTTACTCATACATTTATTCTACCTATTACCAAAGAACAATTGACATTTGACAACAATAACTTTAATAATCGTTAATTAAAATTATTGTCATAAGGGGGCGTCTTGCCCCATACATGGGACCACACGCGATTATATATTGACCAACTCACCGCGAGGCAAGACGTACATGGAGGCGACTAGCCCCGCACTGAAAAGGGGTTTCTAGTCCCCAGACACTTGTTAGTTCCTGCGCTATTGCTAATTATCGTCTCATCTTAGAATAATGAATGAGGCTAATGATAAAAATAACAACAATTACACGACATTAATCGTAATCCCTAGGTTTCAGTAACACATTACAAACATAAAATGTTACATGGAACATGCAAGAAAACTTAAAATGCAGATATTTTATAAACGTGTATTTCGCCTGTGTTGATTGTTCGGACATAATCACTTTGCATTTGTACACCAGAGATAGACATCAAGCGCGTACATAGTCTTGGAAACACGTTGGGACCTTCTTACGCATCGGGGGTTCTTCCCCACAATCCCTCATATTATAATATTTATTACTTTTACATATTTAAAATTTACGCATAAATGACACGTGAATGAGTACAGTCATGAGACTTATTATATTATTAACGTATGCGTCATAGGGTCTTTGTAAACAATATGTAACGGCGGTGTTATAGTAGTCTTTGTAAACAATATGTAACGGCGGTGTTGTAGTAGTCTTTGTAAACAATATGTAACGGCGGTGTTATAGTAGTCTTTGTAAACAATATGTAACGGCGGTGTTATAGTAGTCTTTGTAAACAATATGTAACGACGGTGTTATAGTAGTCTTTGTAAACAATATGTAACGGCAGTGTTATAGTAGTCTTTGTAAACAATATGTAACGGCGGTGTTATAGTAGTCTTTGTAAACAATATGTAACGGCGGTGTTGTAGTAGTCTTTGTAAACAATATGTAACGGCGGTGTTATAGTAGTCTTTGTAAACAATATGTAACGGCGGTGTTATAGTAGTCTTTGTAAACAATATGTAACGGCGGTGTTATAGTAGTCTTTGTAAACAATATGTAACGGCGGTGTTGTAGTAGTCTTTGTAGACAATATGTAACGGCGGTGTTATTGTAGTCTTTGTAAACAATACGTAACGGCGGTGTTATAGTAGTCTTTGTGAAAATAATACGTGACGGGGATGTACGTGCCAGCATTACGAAGCGTAGATGACGGTTTCACAAATGCCGTCCCACATGTAGCTTGCCGCACTCTATGGGTTGTCCCGTTATTGCTCACATAGATCATAGCCATTTAATGTTACCTGTTTACTGTCTTCCTCAGAAATAGCTTTACTTGTTTATGGGTGTGAGTGGGTCCGTGAATTGTATATGTGTGCGTGTGTGCGTTTGTGCGTGTGTGCGTGTGTGCGTGCGTGTGTGCGTATGTGTGCGCGTGCGTGCGAGTGTATGGCTGTGCTTCCCAAATGTAACAACACATTTATTTATTATTAAAATGTTACACTTTATTATTTTACTATGAACATGTGCATTGCAGTGTACAATCTACTTCCTAAATTCACCGACATTAACCTGCTATTACAAACATTGTCTTACGAGACAGAATCTAGTTACTACTTCTACTACTGGTGTTATATACGGCTACACACACGGCTTTTGTGTTTATATTTGAACTACTATCAATGATAAAAGCGTGCAACGTTCCATTATTGCATTATCTGACAACTATCTGCGACCCCAGATTGTCTACATGTGCTCCTTAACGTGTGACATCATCTACAATCCGCTGTAGAAGACAGTGTTCTGCGAACGTAGACGCATCATCATTATCATCATCTCTTCGTCATCACCATCATCATCACCAAAGTTGTCACATAGGTTGTGTGGTTCTGCCAGCTTTTAGCCCTGATTATCCGTACCTGGGTTTATGGTTGTCTCAATCGCATGAAGTAGTCCACATGTTGCTAGAATCTTGTATATTTTCCTAAGTATATGGTGTCGAAACATTTCGAAAGTCTACGATAAATCGTTGGTGCTTTCCGGCTTTGGTTTGCGTTCCCATGACAATACTCGGTGTGCCTGCTTATATCCAACGTTTCTTTTCTTATTACCTTTCATCGAGTCTAAATAACCCTGCAAAAAATATAACAACGTCGTAAGTTACCCCCTACCTGCAATTAGGTAAATCATCAGGTAACAACAATGGCAATATCCCAACTAGTACAACCCACCAAGAACACAGTGGTAACATGGTATGCCTGGCTGCGTGACTTCGCCACGAAGACCGTCTGGCTCTGAATGGCCAATCTCAATGTTATTCGCTAGATGGCAACATTGGTATACTCATGAATTAGAGCGCCATCAATTTATGAAGTTATATGTGACGTATTTTCAGGATTTGCCGTGTTTTAATAATTATTAGTATCGTTTAACCGACTCTCGCCTGGCTGCGTGATTTCTCCAGGAAGATAGTTTGGCTCAGAATCGCATTTTGACTGCTCACTGCCACTTAGCACGTCTATCCCCCAGAATGTTGATATATTATGTATGTTTTCGATAAAGAAAAATTACGAAATAGTGCCCGAAATAGTATTATACAAAATAAAATGAATCTTAAACTTAATGAAGACAAACAAAAGTTTCGAGTACTCGGCGGGATTCGAACCGATGAACCTAAAAATAGCCCTTCGACACGCTACCGACTTACCCACCAAGATCAGTACGTTTTGGTTGTACTTTGGCGACTACATATATTATAGTTATCAGTCCGACCGTTCGCGAGACATCGATTGCAATTTGTTTAGTAAAATTTGTCTTTGTTTGGAATGTATATTATGCTTATTGACACTTAGTCTTTGTCTTTTGTTTCTGCTCGAGCGTAAATACGGAATCTTCGACAGCCACGAGAGCTACCACCTAGTACTTATGCATGTGATTAAAAGGCACTAAACTACGAAACAAGTTTAATGTCGGTTTATTTTGTGTATGTCATGGTTCAATATAAGTTTAATGTTGAATAGTTGTTATAGTATAGTATTATCTAATAAAAGTGTATCCTGATTTAATTTGTTATTTCATAGTTGACCTGAGCCAATCATCGTCTCTACCCGAATCTGGGGTAAAGCTCCCTACCGGAAACACTGGCAGGAACTTAGTAATCCAGGCCGTAGTAATGGGACAATGCTGCCACCTCACGGCGCCTGGATAATCAAGGCTAGTGAGAACAGCGCGAATTTCTCACCTTTCTCGCCTTTTCCCGCCTTCTCCCTGTGCGGGGTGGAGGGTTTTGCAGAGTCTCTTCCACTTCTTCCTGTCCTGAGCCCATTCTTCCTTCATCTGCCATGCCTTTAAATATTTCCTCACTGTGTCCTGCCATCTCAACTTGGGCCTCCCTCTCGCTCGTTTCCCTTCTATCTTCATCTCCACGGTGGCTCTTATGTCTTCCCTTTCTTGCCTTCTTTTCACATGACGAAAACATCCCAGCCGTCTTCTCCTCATGATGACCACAATCCTCTCCACATCGGCTTCTTTCAAGATGTCCTCACTCCTCCGGTGCTCCTGTAGGCTTACACCCATTGCCCATCTAATCATTCTCATCTCCGTTGTTGCCAGTCATCTTTCGTCTCTTGTCGATAGTGGCCACGTTTCACACCCATAGAGAAGTGTCGGCATAATTACCGTTCTGTAGAACAGGACCTTTATCTTTTGTGGCATCTTCTTATCACATATCACTCCAGATGATTCCCTCCACCTAGCTCACCCCTTTGACTTTCGGCTACTCAGTTTCCTTACTGACACCTCCCTCCCTGTCTATGACAGAGCCACGGTACATAGAGGTCTGTACATTTGGGAAGTTTACTTTTTTTGGCATCCATAATTGTCATCTTCACCGGCTCTGTGTGCCCCGTTGGCGGAAGGTGGTCCATTTTCGTTCTGCCGATCTTTAGCCCACATCTTTCCATTTTGTCTCTCCGTTTGTCCAATCTCTCTTCTATCCTACCTCCGTCTGAATCACACAACACCAGGTGGTCTGTGAACAACATAGCCCAGGGTGTCTGCTCCTTGATCTCCTCTGTCATCACGTCCGGGATAATGATAACAACATAGCTCAGGGTGTCTGTTCCTTGATCTCCTCTGTAATCACATCCAGGATAATGATAACAACATAGCCCAGGGTGTCTGCTCCTTGATCTCCTCTGTCATCACGTCCAGGATAATGATAACAACATAGCCCAGGGTGTCTGCTCCTTGATCTCCTATGTCATCACGTCCAGGATAATGATAACAACATAGCGCAGGGTGTCTGCTCCTTGATCTCCTCTGTAATCACGTCCAGGATAATGATAACAACATAGCCCAGGGTGTCTGCTCCTTGATCTCCTCTGCCATCACGTCCAGGATAATGATAACAACATAGCCCAGGGTGTCTGCTCCTTGATCTCCTCTGTCATCACGTCCAGGATAATGATAACAACATAGCCCAGGGTGTCTGCTCCTTGATCTCCTCTGTCATCACGTCCAGGATAATGATAACAACATAGTCCAGGGTGTCTGCTCCTTGATCTCCTCTGTCATCACGTCCAGGATAATGATAACAACATAGTCCAGGGTGTCTGCTCCTTGATCTCCTCTGTCATCACGTCCAGGATAATGATAACAACATAGTCCAGGGTGTCTGCTCCTTGATCTCCTCTGTCATCACGTCCAGGATAGTGATAACAACATAGTCCAGGGTGTCTGCTCCTTGATCTCCTCTGTCATCACGTCCAGGATTATGATAACAACATAGACCAGGGTGTCTGCTCCTTGATCTCCTCTGTCATCACGTCCAGGATAATGATAACAACATAGCCCAGGGTGTCTGCTCCTTGATCTCCTCTGTAATCACGTCCAGAATAATGATAACAACATAGCCCAGGGTGTCTGCTCCTTGATCTTCCCTGTAATCACATCCAGGATAATGATAACAACATAGTCCAGGGTGACTGCTCCTTGATCTCCTCTGTAATCACGTCCAGGATAATGATAACAACATAGCCCAGGGTGTCTGCTCCTTGATCTCCTCTGTAATCACGTCCAGGATAATTATAACAACATAGCCCAGGGTGTCTGCTCCTTGATCTCCTCTGTCATCACGTCCAGGATAATGATAACAACATAGTCCAGCGTGTCTGCTCCTTGATCTCCTCTGTAATCACGTCCAGAATAATGATAACAACATAGCCCAGGGTGTCTGCTCCTTGATCTTCCCTGTAATCACATCCAGGATAATGATAACAACATAGTCCAGGGTGACTGCTCCTTGATCTCCTCTGTAATCACGTCCAGAATAATGATAACAACATAGTCCAGGGTGACTGCTCCTTGATCTCCTCTGTCATCACGTCCAGGATAATGATAACAACATAGTCCAGCGTGTCTGCTCCTTGATCTCCTCTGTAATCACGTCCAGGATAATGATAACAACATAGTCCAGGGTGTCTGCTCCTTGATCTCCTCTGTAATCACGTCCAGAATAATGATAACAACATAGTCCAAGGTGTCTGCTCCTTGATCTCCTCTGTAATCACGTCCAGGATAATGATAACAACATAGCCCAGGGTGTCTGCTCCTTGATCTCCCCTGTAATCACATCCAGGATAATGATAACAACATAGCTCAGGGTGTCTGCTCCTTGATCTCCTCTGTAATCACGTCCAGGATAATGATAACAACATAGCTCAGGGTGTCTGCTCCTTGATCTCCTCTGTAATCACATCCAGGATAATGATAACAACGTAGCCCTGGGTGTCTGCTCTTTGATCTCCTCTGTAATCACGTCCAGGATAATGATAACAACATAGGTCAGGGTGTCTGCTCCTTGATCTCCTCTGTAATAACGTCCAGGATAATGATAACAACATAGCCCAGGGTGTCAGTTCCTTGATCTCCTCTGTAATCACGTCCAGAATAATGATAAAAAGTAATGGACTAATGGCCGACCCCTGGTATAGACCAACTTCAATCTTGAGCATTTGTCATGATGCTTGCCGTACACCCTTCATACAGATATGTTATGATGTTAATGTAGTATTCTGGTATGCTCTTCTTTCGGAGGCTATACCAGATCAGCTCTCTAGGAACTCTGTCATATGCTTTCTCCAGGTCGACAAACACCTCTGCTGAACTCCCTATGTTTCTCTTGGAGTATCCTGAGACAGAACAGTGGTTGCACTGTCGACTTTCCCGGTTGGAATCCACACTGTCTTTTATTTATATCCACCATTCCTCTCAACCTCCTCTCTATCACACTCTCTCCCACAGCTTCAGAGTGTGGCTAAGAAGTTTAATCCCCAGAAGTTGTTACAATTTAAAGGGTCTCTTTTGTGTTTGTAGATTGGTGAAATCACGCTTTTTCTCCATTCATTTGGAATGCCATCTATCAAGGCCTGATTAACACTTCTACCATCCATTTCTCTCCTTCTTGTCCTAGCGCCTTCACTACCTCCAGCGGTAGTTCACCTGGACCACACGGCTTGTTTTTCTTCATCTTACTCATCTGTGTCCGCACCTCCTCAAGTTTGACTTCTTCAATTGGGCTCTGTACTGCCTGGGTCCCTGTCATTTCTTGGCTTTCATTTTTGACATTTAAGAGTTCATAGAAATAGTTATTCCATCTCTTTCGTATCTCTTCGTCCTGGGTGAGTAGTGCCCCATCTTTGTCTTTGACAAACGCTACCCTTCCTATGTCCGCTGATCTCCTCTTCCTGGTGTTTGCCAGCCGGTATATCCTTTGTTTTCCTTCTTTTCCCTTCAGTTCCTCGTACAACTGCCCGTACGCCTTATTCTTGGCTACTGCAACTGCCAGCTTGCTTTCTTTCTTTGCTTTGATCTCACCCGATCTTCTTCGTCTCTTGATGCCTGCTATTTCTTGTACCTCTTTCTTTTCTCTGCGACCGCTTCCTGCACTTCCTTCCCACCACCACGACTCCTTCTCAATATATCTGCCTGGTGTTGATTGTGCAAGCTTCTCTTTTGCAAGCTGCGTTATCTTTGGGTACACCTCTGTCCGTGTTGTGGTTCTTTCTTCAGTCTGCAAAGCAGCCAGCTGTTTCTTAACCTTGTAAATGAATGGATTTCTTACTTCTTCCTCCTTCAGTTTCCACCGTCTTATTCTTTTGGTTCTTTTCCTTGGTATCGTCCTCCTTTTAGTTACTTTCATGTCTATCACTAGTGTCCTATGCTGCGTTGCTATAGATTCTCCGGGATTTACCTTGCAGTTTGACACCCCTCTCATGTTGTCTTTCCTTATCAAGATGTAGTCAATCACTGTTTTGGTTCCTCCGCTGCTGTATGTCAGCAAGTGCTCTCTCCTCTTCTAGAATAACGTATTTGCTATGACCATGTCAAATGCCTCTCCCTCCTCATTTCTATCTCCCACAGAGAATACTCCATGCCATCTTCCAAACCCCATCCTATATTCTCCAACGTGGCCGTTTAGGTCTCCAGCTAGGACCAGGCCCTCCCTAGTTGGTAGTCCAGTGCCTCCAGTTCGTTCCAGAATGCCTCTCTAACCATATCTTCACAACCCACTTGTGGAGCGTATGCTGTCACTATGTTCCACACTACCTCTGCCAGTACCAGCTTGATAGTCATCATTCTATCAGAAATATTCTCTGGACTTTCAATACCTTGTCTTGATGGTTTCTAACACAAATCGCCCTACCAGTACCACTTTATAATATCTTGCATCCCTCCCCAAGTTCCTTTGCCTTGTTTCCTCCCCATCTGATCTCTTATAGACATAACATGTACAGTCTCCGGGATTTTATAATTTCCGCAACTTCTCGTCTCTTTCCAGTCAACGTTCCAATGTTCAACGTTGCTATTTTAATTGTCTGTCTACGATTAAAATAGTGAAAACAGCGCAAATACCCGGCCTAATTTGAAGACGAATAAACGACTTCTGGGAATCCCAATATAATGACCCGTTCGCCCATTAACACAAGCTGCTGAACGGTATTGTGTATTCGAAAAATTGCTTCTACTTCCTAAACATTGCATGTAACACGAGCCACGGTTGGTTGAAATTAGTTTTATCATGACCTATTGACCTGCCGCCAATCACCGATATAGTGAGCGATTTCAAAGTTTTAGCTTAAATTCAGAGTTTCGCAAAGCAATCAGCCAGGGGGTACCGCTGGCTGGCACTGACGTAATCAGCAGCAGAGACCCCTGGCGGGCGAGGATGGGATGCTATAGAGGGGTCGTTTTTATGATAACACAGTTAATACACCGGAAATCTGGCCGATGACCGATGGCCGACGGGGCCGTGCTAAAGGCGGACTACCGTTACTCTCGCTTAACTGACTCTCGTCCGGCAGCGTGACTTCGCAAGGAAGAGAGTCTGGCTCAGAACCTGCCTTCTGAATGTTATATGCCAGACAGCAGGTCTATCCTCCAGAATGTAAATATGTTGGCGGCTACATATATTGGTTATCAGACCGACCGTCGCGCGCGATATCGGCTGCATTTTGTTTAGTTTAATTACTTCCTGTTTGCACACCCAGTCTTTTATTTCTGCTGTAATTTAAGCAAGGCAACGCCTGTACGAAACATTTGGCTGCTAAGTAAAAGAGTTCACGAGAGCTGCCACCTAGTGATTAAGCAGGTTGTTACGGAAGGCATGCAGATCTATATGGTATCAAATGATCTATGCAAGATATTAATTTTTGTTTATTTTCAGTGTGATATGTTTCAACATAAGTGAAACTTTTAACAGTTTTTAAAGCATATTATACAACATTGCTCTTATTTAGTTTCTACTTTAACGTTAGCGTAAGAGCCAATCAGCATCTCTACCCGGATTCGGGATAAACCGGGACCACTGACAAATGGTCATAAGTCATGAATGTTCTAGGCCAAGTGAGGGGAGCTGTCACCTCTCGTCGCCTGGATTGTCTAGATTAGACTACTGTATATACCTTTAGTATTGTTGTTGTTATGACGTCATATATGCTCCGACATCTCGATGGCATTATTGACTTCTCCGTCGGTAAGGGGCGCATCATCATCATCCTATGACAAGAAATGCACACAACATGGATAACATTTTGCGTTTTTAAAAACAAAACCTAGAGCAAGTATCGTTCAAATATATAGTCATTAATAGTTAGTAGTGTAAACGGCTATTTATCATCACAATACACAAGTATTAGTGTGCTTGGAATTTACATCAATCAAGCTCAGAGGCTCAACATGAGAAAAAGGTTGGTTAACTTGTAAAACAATAAGGAGTATTCAAGTTGTGAACTGATGGATGGATAGATACGCCATGGAATGATGGCCTATGACCAAGTTTATACAGGTAAATGTTTAAATGACGGTGGAATTATGAATTTTTTCAACTGATCTAATATTCCAAAGAGTTGGTGAGTTGGTGCATCAAGACAACACAAATTTCCAATGACTCTAGGAACAAAAAGTAAATCAGAACTAGATGATCGAAGCTGTATAGGTTTTCTTACAGGAATAAACAATGAAAGTAAATATTGTTATGTTGGTTATTAACATGAAGGCACCTGGTAGGTAATGGTACGTATCTTTAAAATGATATAATATCGGACACGAATCCAATGCAGAGACCACAGAAATGGCGTAGAGTGAGAATACTGCGGAGACCCAGCATAATTTATATGACACGACCGTAGTTACAAAAACACACCTTTTACAGTGACTTTTTTATAATTATTTAATTAAATAAGTAAGTAATTTATTTCCAACAACAACATTCAAGAATTATACATCCCCCAAAATATATCAATTATGAAATATATCAATTGTAATTCCAAAGAATAATGCAATATACGGTGCCTACACAATGTGATGTCTTGCTAGAATTATTAGGATTTTTTTTCTTAGTTTTAATATGTAGATAGAAGACGGAACTTATAGCTTTTTTAAATGTCTGTATGGTTATACTGCTGGTAATGCTTCCGTGCAAGGTATTCCAGTCTTCTCCACAAACAGAAATACACATTGATCTTTGTGTGGTAGACCCACAATGACTCTGAAAGGTATCTTTCTCTCTAGTACCACGTGTTGAGACAGACCGTTTAACCATTGTTTTCAAACTATTTGGTAGTTCATTAAGATGTGCCTTGTACCTTATAATCGCTGTCTTAAATTGAACTAAGTTTACAAATGTAAAAATGCTCAGTTGCTGATATGCTCCAAACGCTTAACGCCACAGATCAGACGAACTACTCGTTTCTGCAGCACAGTAATACACCCAATGTTTAAGACCTAGGTGTCACCCCATATATCGCTGCAATAGCTAATATATGGCAAGAACAGGGAACATTACAATATGTACATTCCATCCTGATTAATTAAACAACTTGTTTTTTTAAATGATCGGTGCCACTTTCGAAAGTTTTGTTCTATACGTATTAATATGTTGTTTCCAACTGGTTATCAAATACTCCAAGAAATTTAGTTATACATACTCTGGTTATTTGTTCGTTATTTAAGCACACATTAATTTCAACATCTGGCGGACGGCTTCCGAATAACATATAATTCTTGTTGGACAAGTTGAGTGATAATTTGTTTACAGCATACCATTTGCAGAATTTAGCAAGTTATCTATTTAACATGTCACGTAGTTCTATCAGAAACAATATTTCCAAGTTTTTTTTAAATTGCGGCAACAGAGAAATTGGCCTATAAATTGTAAGGTCGGTTTTCGTTCCACTGTTAAACAGGAATATTACGTTGGCAATTTTCACTCGTGTTGGGAACACATCAGTTCTAGATGAATTATTACATATATGCGTGAGAGGTTTGCTTATTATATGAATGGCCCTCGCGACAATGTCCATACTTATATTTTCAAAGTCTGAAGATATTGATATCCTTTGCTAAGTTAGGACCAATATTTGTATTAAAAAACATATTAAACTCGTTTGCCTCCGCAATTTCAGTTCTATCCCTGGGAAAAGTTATGTATGGAACATTCTTTTTACGACACGCATTTTAAAAACCCTTTATTAACCATGGTTTTTCTTACATGTTTGTGTAATCCTAACCTTCCTAACTGGGCAACGGTAAGTATACAAAGTACTAAATCTACTAACAAAATTTGTATATGCAAGACTTGCATCATCAGTTTCTAACACTTCATCCCACTTTTCTTGCCTCATATGTTCAATAAGCGAACATACATTAACATCTTTTACAATTCTTACATATTTAAACATGTCACATTTCATAATTACACGAAGCAAATATCGGCAAATGATGACTGATGTCATTGATAAATAACCCAGTTCTAACTAAATAATGTGTTTGATTAGTAAATATGTTGTCAATCAGAGTACACGAGTTGGAGGTAATTCGACTCGGTCTATATATATTAACGGAAACAAACCTAAACCATACACACAATAAGAAAGCTTTGTTCCGTTGTGTGTTTCTTGATTTAGTAGATCGATATTAAAATATCCACATACAAAAAGACATTTACTTGGCGTAACAACAGTAAACAAATGTTGTATGTTTTCATAAAATGTGTTTATATCTGACCCCGGTGTTCTGTAGACACAACTCATAATTATGTTTCTATGTTTTTCATATCCAATTCAGCAGTGACACATTCAAATATGTCCTCAGTCACCTTGCATTTTGCTGCTCGAAGAGTAAAAGTGAGTCTTTGGTTAACATATAATGCCACACCTCGTCCTTTTCTGTTATTCCTTACAATGTGAAACACGTCATATCCGTTTAGTGGAAAATCATTTGTTGAGCTTGGATCAACCCAGCTCTCCGACATAGCTATTATATCAAATGATAGTTTAATGTCATCAATGAAGTCCTTTATTTTTTGAAAATTCTTATATAGACTTCGAGCATTACAATGGACAAAAGATAGGTCACTCTGATTTGATATAACGCTCAAAT
>OZ023213.1:27259739-27261042 GCA_963995525.1 Escarpia spicata
AATACCTATTATATAATGTATGAAATAGTGTAATAACTAGTATAATGTATGGAATAGTGTAATAACTAGTATAATAAGATAACTATTAACAACTACCCAGAGAAGACCAAGTAATAATGGTGCGCCTGAAGACTGGACACTGCAGACTCAGGCATCATTTGCACTCTAAATTACACATTGAAGAAGCAGAAGCATTGGCATGACCACAATGACAGTGAAACACCTTCTTCGAGATTGCCCAATACACCAGTATGAGAGAAAGACAACCTGGCCCACGGAGTCATCAGTGAAATATAAGTTCTCCGGCCCTCTGGAAGACCTGCGGCGTACAGAGACCTATATACGAGAAACCGGAGTTACAGTCTGAGCGAAAGCCGAAGAAGAAGAAGTATGATACGATGCCCGGCCAATCACTGTGCAAGGGCCCAACAGTCCAACATCCAGCGCTGCCTCCTACAGATATTATGAAGACTCTATTATCCATTCCTCTTTCTCACCTCAAATGCTATTTCGTTGAAATCCTCACCGGCCTCTTCAATAATACTTTCCAATTGGAATACGGGACACAGATGGTCTTCAGTGTCGAATTGGTTGTACCGGCAGGAATGCAGATATTCGTTGTTCTGTGTCTCCAAGATGTTGCGTCTGTGAAACACGATATCGAATACGAGTAAAATTATTGCAATTACTTCGTTTATAAAGTTCAACACAATGTACATGTAAAACCCAAAGCACAAAACATAGATATGGTAGTCGTGCTGCAAGAGAACGAAGCGAAATGATAGCATTACTGGTATAAACTTAAAACAAATATCAGTGTTTATGCACAGTCTGTCCAGAAGTAATTACGTCAACACGCGTATGCTTGTTTGCGAAACGTACTTGTAGACGTTGAACCTTGGAAACTCGATCTGATTCTTAATGAGGACCGTTAAATTTCTGGACCCTTGCAAAACAGCCTCACCTTCTCTGAAAAGAAAGTCACAAAATGTGGAAGAATCATGGAGACAAATCGCAATGATGTGTAAGAAGTCCACAGTTGAGTTAAATATGGAGAGCACATGTAAGTGTGAGTGTTAACCGCGTGTCGGGTGACACATAGTCAATGCTTGCAAGTGTGGGATGCCAGGCTGTGCATGTGAAGCATCACAAACAAAGCGTGTTTGATGTAGCCACCTGGTTGAACAAACTGACGTTTCGATTGACATTATATCGGGCAAGTTGCTGAGATTATATCGCTTACACCCACCCGCGGGGAAACAAACATAGGTCACCAGTTATCATCTCTCTAGTATTTTTCGCC
>OZ023213.1:27261242-27369516 GCA_963995525.1 Escarpia spicata
GCACAGACAGGCAGACAGACAGACGGACGGACGGACGGACAGACGGACGGACGGACGGACGGACAGGCGGATAGGCGGGCAGGCGGGCAGGCGGGCAGGCAGGCAGACATACAGACAGACACACAGACAGGCAGAAAGACACACACACACACACACACACACACACACACACACACACACACACACACACACACACACACACACACACACACACACACACACACACACGCACTTGTGCACGTATTGGCAGTGATACGATGTCATAAATGGAGTCCACGTTCCCGCAACACACAGTCAATTACCTGCTTCAAGACGCACTGCTGGAATCACTCCTCTGTAGTCGTTATACTCCGCTTAAAACGCAATCTGTCTGCAGGTAGGCCTACCTAATTTTGAACCATTCAGATAACCACTTCCCTAAGCAGGAACTTTACGTGACACGAAGCCGGAAAAACCAGACATGTTCCGCACTGTAGCCAGCATACAATGCCGTTTGCAATACATGTTGGCAATATGCCAATAACGACTGTGGCCTGGTGGAGGTCTGCGGGGAAAACCCGGGAATTCCCCGACAGCGTAGTGAAGTCATTATCAGCGTATTTGTCGAACGCATGGAGAAAGTGAAGCGTGTCGATACATGAGCCGACAGTGTTGCTTATCTGATTGCTGTATTCCGGGGACCGTTTCACAAATGGGCGCATAAGTAAACCCATAATTAAATCGAATCCTTTGTTGTCACCAAGAACATTATTTCCACGAGACACCATCGAAAATGTCCCGAAGAAGCGTCCTGTAGTTGACCAGTCTTAATGAGGGAATCGATTGCAGAGCAAAATCGGGTTTATGAGCGCATAAGAATATTAGTAAATCGGTCTCCTAAAGGTTTGTTGTGAATGTGATTCTCTTTGTTGGGAGTGATTCACAGCTGTCAACGTTTCTATATTCGAACAAACGCGCATACAACGGGGTTCTAGACTCGGGTACTATATTATAAAAATGTCGGTCGCACGTGAATTGCACAAACACAGTGGTTGTACATTAATTGTTGTAAACGTCATTGTAAATGTTGTTTTTGTAGAACAGTTAAGTTGCATACCGTGTCACAACACAGATGTGTACCTCCATACACGGTGGGACCTCACTATTAAGTTCACTCTTGCAACTGAGCAAAAATGACCTGAATAACGAGGTGAGCGATTTAGCATGATTTTTTTCCCATTCTTTGCTGTTTGGGAAATAATTTGGGATTGTCCTTGGTTCGCCTTAATTGCAAGATGGCTGTGTTCCCGAGGTAGTAGTGCGTGCGTGCGTGTGTGTGTGTGCATGCGTCCGTGTGTATTGTGCTAAAGTTTCCTTAGCCACGCACCTAACAAAGAGCAACCGTGACCCTGGTTTTACGACTGATCTCATCGCGGCTTTTCTCGACTGAAGTGTATTGTTATACTTCAAAGGAGACCGTACAAAATAGTCACACACACAATGGCTGCACAGCATTGGTAGTTTATTGGCAGTAGGCCAGACTGTAACACAAGCACACCAACTGTGCCTGGGGTTATATATTGCACTGACTAATGTAGGTCAGCGCGCTTTACTGTAGATACTACGGCTATGTTGCATCATCAGTGATTTGTCGACAGCACACCTTATAACCAGTTGTCAAATCTACCTTATAAATCGCAGTATCCAGACTATAGCCGTCATCAGATACATGTATACTTCATGCAAACAGCATTACAAACTATGCAAACATGTTGTTATAAAACGATTATAAAAACGCTACACATTTCAAGTTAACAATTGTGCATATGCAGTCCTAGACGCACCCACTACGTGCAGTGAGCTAATATGAAATCAATGATCTTATACCTAGGTCGTTTAGGTGTGTCACTTATAACTCAATTTTGCAATATAATTTCTACTGCAAAATTACAAAGTCACAAATTGTGTCAAAGTCACTCCACTGTCACAGTTACCATACAGTCAAAGTCACCCTACAGTCAAAGTCACCCTCCAGCCAAAGTCACCCTACAACCAAAGTCACCCCACTTTCAATCAAAGTCACTTTACAGTCAAAGTCACCCTACAGCTAAAGTCACCCAACAATCAACTTCACCCTGCAGTCAAAATCACCCAACAATCAAAGTCACCTTACAGTCAAAGACTCCCTAAAGTCAAAGACACCCTACAGTCAAAGTCACACTACAGTTAAAGTCTCAAAACAGTCAAAGTCACCCAACATTCAAAGTCACCTTAAGTCAAAGTCACCCTACAGTCAAAATCACCCAACACTCAAAGTCACCTTCCAGTCAAAGACACCCTAAAGTCAAAGACACCCTACAGTCAAAGTCACACTGCAGTTAAAGTCTCCCAACAGTCAAAGTCACCCAACATTCAAAGTCACCATACAGTCAAAGTCACCCTACAGTTAAAGTCACCCAACAATCAAAGTCACCCAACAATCAAAGTCACCCAACAATCAAAGTCACATCACCCTACAGTCAGTCAACCTGCAGCCAAAGTAGCCGCAGTCAAAGTATCCCACAATCAAAGTCACCCTACAGTCAAAGTCACCCTACAGTCAAAGTGACCCACAGTTAATATTACCCACAATCAACGTCTGTCACAGTCAGTGTCACCCACATTCCGAATCATTCACAAACAATGCCACAACACAGTATCAGTCAACATGTCAAACATTGTCACCTCGCCGTCAGTGTCACCCCATCAGTATCGCCTGCCGTCAGTGTTACCCCGCCGTCAATGTCGTCAATGTCACCCCGTCAGCGTTACTCGGCTGTCAGTGTCTCTTCAGAGACAGTCGATGTCACCCGCTGTTGCTGGCACCCTCGATAAGTGAGATCGGGTGGTCGTTATCGACTGGCTGGTAGCCGTTGACCCTCACAATCGTCCGCAGCCTATCACGCAGTCTGGTGCAACGACGATTATTGGTGACAACTACAACAACGACGACAACAACGACGACAGTCAACGCCGCGACGACTACAAGAGATATCACCAATGTCTTGTTTAGTCTGGACTTGTCATGCATGTCGCTCGACTTGTTATCGCTGTCACTGGGCGGATGTTGCGCCGTAATGTCACCCGTGACCGGTACCGGATGTTGCGTAGTAGTACTCGTGATGCATCGCGCCGTTTGACGCGCAACGACGGGCTTCCGACACCTGAACGGATTGCGCACGTTCACTGGATTCCAATACAAGTCGACGTAAACGCAACTGTTGCTCGATGAAGCAGTAGCCGACGACTTCACAGCAAAGTGATTGATTTTGTTCCGTGCTAAATAAATAGCAGTCAGACGGTGCAAACCGTTGATGTCGAAGTTGACAGACGTCAAATGGTTCCCGTTGAGCAACAGAGTTCGCAGGTTCGTCAGACTTGAAAAGGCGTTAACGTGAATGTTAGAAATTCCATTCCTCGAGAGATCTAGCACCTCGAGAGACGACAAGCCGACAAACATGCCCTGCAGGTCGGCTTCACTCTCGCCGATTATGTTGTCCGACAGATAGAGGTACTTCAACATGGGCAGGTCGCTTAACGCGCCTGGGATGAGGGTCCCGATGGCGCAGTGGCTGATGTCGATCACCTGACAGCGTCGTAAGCCATGGATGGGGCCGATGGAATTGAACTGAGTGTTGTGGGACACATTCAACACGACGACGTCGTTGTCAGACGATACGTTGATTGCCACCTCAATGTGGCGTGTCTCGTTCTTGTAGACGATATTGTCGGCGTAGGTGACCTGAACTGACGGAGGGACGGTGTGGCAGTGTTTCTGTCCCTCGTGTGTCCTGCCTCCGTGGCACGTCTTCACCGGGGGCGGCGGTCGACTGTAATAATAATCATGCTCAATGTAATAATAATAAGAAGAAGAAGAAGAAGGAGAATAAGGAGAAGAAGACGACGACGATGATGCAGAAAAAGAAGAAGAAGAACACGAATAATAATAATAATATAACGAATACTAAGAAGAAGACGATGGTGATGATGATGTTAAAGAAAATGAAGACGAAGAAGAGAAAGATATAGAAGAGGAAGAAGAAGATGAAGAAAAAAGAAGAAGACGATGATCATGATGATGAAGAAAATGAAGGGAAAAAAGAAGATGATGAAGACAATGAAGACGAAGAAGAGGAAGAATTAGAAGAGGAGGAAGAAGACGATGAAACAGAAGAAGAAGACGATGGTCATGATGATGAAGAAAATGAAGGCAAAGAAGTAGAAGAAGACGACGAAGAAGAAGACGATGATCATCATGATGAAGACAATGAAGACGAAGAAGAAGAATTAGAAGAGGAAGAAGAAGACGAAGAAAAAGAAGAAGAAGACGATGGTCATGATGATGAAGAAAATGAAGGCAAATATAAGAAGAAGACGACAACGAAGAAGACGAAGACAATGATCATGATGATGAAGACAATGAAGACAAAGAAGAAGAAAACGATGATCATGGTGATGAAGACAATGAAGACAAAGAAGAAGAAGACAATGATCATGATGATGAAGACAATGAAGAGGAAGAAGAGGAAGAAGAAGACGACGAAAAAGAAGAAGAAGACGATGGTCATGATGATGAAAAAAATGAAGACGAATAATTAGAAGAATTAGAAGAGAATAAGAAGACGACGAAAAAGAAAAAGAAAACAATGATCATGATGATGAAAAAAATTGAAGAAGAAGAAGAATTAGAAGAAGAAGATATATATTATATGTTGTAAACGGTTGACGTTAATCTGACGTTGATACAACTTGCACATTTAATCAGTTTTCAGCAAAAAAACATTGCTACAACATTTAAACATGACGTTGAAACGACGTCGAAAGCCGACGTCGAAACAACGTCGAAAGCCGACTTGTAAGTAACTTATCAATTGTTTTCAATTTGTTTTCAAAGATATTTGTTTAGCAATACTAAACATGTTTTAGATAATGAATTTCAACTCCTGCCATCTGTTGCGCAATTCTGTAATCCGTGTATGGGTGCGCAATGATACCCCTATATAAGCCCCTACACGATCGAATAGCGTCGATGCGCACCTGAGATTCGATGGAACAACCTATCTGATTCAGAGTCTTCCGTGTGGCGCTGTCACTCTTGTAATTCGCGATTACGCTGACGTCCGCAGGATGCAATAAACGCAACTTACTTTCTTACCGTGTATTACGGCCTGCGACAACATCAATAGAAATACTATTTATGTTAGTCCCCTCCAAAAAGAGCTCAGGAGGGAAGGGTGCGGCGGGGCAAGGTCCTGATAAATGCTGTCTGTTGCGCGATAGGGGTACGCAATGACACCCCCTACATAATCCCCTTACGAGCTTACACCTGATTCTGAGTCTTCCGTGTGGCGCAGCCACTCTTTTAATTCGCGAATACTCTGACGCCCGCAAGATGCAATAAACGTAAGTTTCATTCTTACCGTGTATTACGTCCTGCGACAATATTTAAATACTCCTTCGTGCCATTGTCTAGCAAACAGCTTAACTCGTGATGCCTGCTGCCGGTGTCATTCAGTTAACTGTCTTCTCATTGTTTGCTCAAAAATCATAATAAAAATCATAATAATATACACAGGTATTCTGCCGTGTTTTAGCCATGTCTCAGCACAACAGTATAAGCGATGTGCATGCAATATATATATAATGTTTATTTATTTTATCTGTTGTTTTTTGTATTATGCAGTTACATCTGTTCTACCCAAGACACACTTCTCAGCTGAGACAATCAAGAATATCTTATCTTATATGTTCTTGTCTTGCCTTATCTTATCTAATATCATCTTATCTTATCTTACCTGTAATCAAGATCATCGTAGGGCGGGGGCTCGCGAAAGAAATAGTCTGTCGGATCGGTCGGATCCTCGGTCGAAGACTCCGCCTCTTGAAAACAGTAGCGTTCTCTAAAGGTGTGCCTGTCCGAGAAGAAGTCTGAGATGTCAATCACATCGAGGTTGAGACTAAACAAAACGTCGATTGCAACGGCTGTGCGGTTTATTTTGGGCAGCATCGCAGTCACGCTGTTGTATCCACCGTTAACGTGGTGCAGCCTCTTTAGCAGTCGCAGTAGTCGAACATCCAACTCTACGATGTCATTGGCTCGGGCCGATAAGCGCACGATGCTACTTAAAGCAATGTGCGCAAAGTGTTCCCGGTCAAGAATCCAACCACTGGGTGCAACGTCATCAACGACAAGCGTTTCTAGTCTCATGGCCTTCGCAGCGGCAATGGCCTTGTGGATTGCGCTGAAGCCCACGAATTCGTTGCACGCAAGATTGAGCGTCTTCAAGTGTGACAACGGTGCCAATGTTCCACCTTCCATTGTCTTTAAATGGCAGGCTTTGATGCACAAATGTGTAAGGTTGACATCCCTTAAGCTGTGGAACATGGTGTCGCGTAATTCTGGTAGGTTACACCCATGCCCAGCAAACAGGAGAGTCTTCAACTTGGTCAAGCGCCCGAAACCGTCGCCGAGTTGAACAGTCGGTATCCCTGTCAAAGACAGAAACTCCAAATTTGACAAAGGCGCCAAGCTTTCGGCCGGGTATTCAGCGTGTTCCGTCCCGCACACGTTTGACGTCATCGCGAGGCGACGAAGTGACGTCATCCCTCGGAATATCCCGACGGGGTACGTGTCATTGTTCAAACACAGATTATTGTACGCGAGGTCGAGTTGCAACAATCGCGACATGCCGGAGAATGCATGCACGCCAAGCGCACGTAGATCGTTACGTGACAGGTCCAGTGACGTCAGTTCCGTGTACTTCTCCAGCGAATAGTCGCTGAGTTCAGTGATGTTGTTGTGCCTCATTATCAGTTTACGCGTGTGTGTTGGCAGATCGTCAGGAATGTGACCCAGGTGTAGATTGGAGCAGTCTACATTCACACCGACACAATCGTCGGCTGGCATTATGCGACAACCGTCCTTTGATGTCAACTCCTGGTTGCCAGGTGGCACTCGAATTCCGTCTGTCGTGGCAACAGCGACAGTAATGACGACACACACCAACAGGTGGCGTGACGCAGCGCCACGAGACGGCATTGTGCTACAACAAACAACATAATATCACGATTTACCTTAGCGTGCCTACACGGAAACAGTACCAATGGCTTCTTTCCATCAATAACAGGGAAGCGTCTGGGGTTTTTTGTGAGAAGAATTGCAGAACTGAAAATACCAAAAAAACAAAACAATGGAGGATCTAAGGAAGGTGTTCGGTATGAAAGAAAGTTTAATGGGGAAGTTGAAGATGAGTTGGTTGAAGTGGGTGGGACAAGTGGAGCGTACGAAAGACTTAATGACGTTGAGCACGGTGGCACCCTGTTTAGAGCATCGGACTCCCAATCGAGAGAACCCGCGTTCGAATCCTGGGCTGCCGTGTTGAACCTTGGGCAAGTCCGTTCACTCTAGTTTGCTTCAGTTCATTCAGCTGTATGAATAAGTACCTGGCTATAGACAGTGGTATATGTATATATATATATATATATATATATTAATATATATATATAATATATGTATATATATACATATATACATATATAATATATGTATATAATATATGTATATATATATATATATTAATATATATATATATATATAATATATGTATATAATATATGTATATATATATATATATATATACATATATTATATACATATATTATATATATATATATATATATATATATATATATATATATATTAATATATATGTATATATATACCACTGTCTATAGCCAGGTACTTATTCATACAGCTGAATGAACTGAAGCAAACTAGAGTGAACGGACTTGCCCAAGGTTCAACACGGCAGCCCAGGATTCGAACGCGGGTTCTCTATATACATATATGTAAGAATAGTATTCACGCATTAATTGGAGCGTGGCTCAATGCTTCCCAGTCGAAGATGGTTTTCGATTGAACAGGTCTGCCAGGGAGTAAAATGTAAAGCGCTTTGAACAGTCATAAATATTGGCTTTAGCGGCATATCGACTGGATATTGCGCTACATAAGAACTTTCCTTGTTTACCTTTTAATGACGAGTGCGGGTGTACTTAGTGTGGAGGTTTGGAAGTTGACGATGAAGACAGCGTTTGGGATGGGCGGACTGTGTGAACAAATCCTTATTTATGTCACTTTCGTAATCTGTGTTTCATCAAACTACTATACGACTAACGTAGTTGAAATATGTCATCCCTTTGTATACCAACTGCATTTATATAACCATTGTATTGATATAACCACTACAATGATAAACCACTGTACTGATATAACCACTACAATGATAAACCACTATACTGATATAACCACTACAATGATAAAACACTGTACTGATATAACCACTACAATGATAAACCACTGTATTGATATAGCCATGTTATTGTCGTAAGCACTGTACTGATATAACCACTACAATGATAAACCACTGTACTGATATAACCACTACAATGATAAACCACTGTATTGATATAACCACTACAATGATAAACCACTGTACTGATATAACCACTACAATGATAAACCACTGTATTGATATAGCCATGTTATTGTCGTAAGCACTGTACTGATATAACCACTACAATGATAAACCACTGTACTGATATAACCACTACAATGATAAACCACTGTACTGATATAACCACTACAATGATAAACCACTGTACTGATATAACCACTACAATGATAAACCACTGTATTGATATAGCCATGTTATTGTCGTAAGCACTGTACTGATATAACCACTACAATGATAAACCACTGTACTGATATAACCACTACAATGATAAACCACTGTATTGATATAGCCATGTTATTGTCGTAAGCACTGTACTGATATAACCACTACAATGATAAACCACTGTACTGATATAACCACTACAATGATAAACCACTGTATTGATATAACCATGTTATTGTCGTAAGCACTGTACTGATATAACCACTACAATGATAAACCACTGTACTGATATAACCACTACAATGATAAACCACTGTACTGATATAACCACTACAATGATAAACCACTGTACTGATATAACCACTACAATGATAAACCACTGTATTGATATAACCACTACAATGATAAACCACTGTACTGATATAACCACTACAATGATAAACCACTGTACTGATATAACCACTACAATGATAAACCACTGTATTGATATAACCATGTTATTGTCGTAAGCACTGTACTGATATAACCACTACAATGATAAACCACTGTACTGATATAACCACTACAATGATAAATCACTGTACTGATATAACCACTACAATGATAAACCACTGTACTGATATAACCACTACAGTGATAAACCACTGTACTGATATAACCACTACAATGATAAACCACTGTATTGATATAGCCATGTTATTGTCGTAAGCACTGTACTGATATAACCACTACAATGATAAACCACTGTATTGATATAACCATGTTATTGTCGTAAGCACTGTATTGATATAATCACCGTACAACGTTGATATCATTGACTGATTTAACCACGTCGCATATTGAGCTTAAGACGGTTCCCGCAGAGATCGTAACAACCTAACCACTGCATTGCAATACTGCTACAGCTTTCCTTATTTAGAGTTTGTCTGCTCTAATACGATCATTAAGTAGCACACATATTTGGCATGCATTGATATTTAGCCACTGTATTGCACGTTAGCTAGGATACCACAATGTGCGGACACGGCAAGCGGAGTGGGAAATACCTCTGTAGTGACGTCATTTTTGGGAATTCTCTATACGATTCCCGTGAATCATTAATGACGTGATTGAATTTTCAGCATCCGCGTAAAAAATGCATCCGTCTTTGTCCATATGGAATCACATATATTACGTCAATTAGGGACTGTATTCATTGTGCTGTCGTATACCACGACCGCATGCCGTTTTTCGTACATTGGAATCCTACCTTTAGCGGCATAAATGTAGGAAATACCCACAATACCATCTTATTACATCCGTCGCAGCACAAGTGACATGAAGTGTCGTAGTGTTTCGCATACCTCTGTACACGACTGTCGTCAACGAAAATGGTAACTGGCGGTTTAAAGGGTATCTTCAACTTGCGCGACTGCACTCAACGCATACGACTGGTGCCAGTGTATTTGCGCGTGTCGTTTATACGGCTGGTAGACAAGTCGTGACAAGGAAAACTGGTGGAGTAGTTATTTGGTAGCCAGCCAATGGCGACGGCGATTGATATAGGCCTGGGAACACCGGCTGACGCCCACTGCCGTGATCGGCTAGTTACAAAAAACGACACGTTCTAGTGCACACGGTTCGCGTTCTTCCAATGCCATCGCTTAGTTCGATCTCGAGTAACAGGGAGACTAGAGTGAGGGCTGTCATTGCTAGATTGTCTTAAATCGTGAGTATACGTGGAGTACTGTTGATATATATATATATATATATATGTCTCTCCCTCCCTCCCTCCCTCCCTCCCTCCCTCCCTCCCTCTCTCTCTTCATGGGGCGCTTCCACGATGGTTTGCAGTCGGAACACCAGACACCAAACAACATTGTTTGAGTAAAACATTGTTTTGTACAAACCTTACCATTTATATTCAGGGTTTTTCTTTAAAGGAAGTAGTCTGTTCCAAGTTTTCAATGTATCACTTAATATAATGTTATTAAGACTATAATAACTTTGTTGAAAGTATACTGCCTGCCAAATGGTGTTTAGTAAGCCCGTAACAACGGTGGCAATTTTAAGGCACGATCACGGCTACATGTTCAAATAATAAATAAAACATCCAGTTTCCAAACATGCTGTTTTGGCAATACGAAAAAACCTTCGTGAATTGCACGTATGACTTGATCTTGACTAATGACTTATTTTGATTTGTTTGCTCTATAATATGTTTCAACCAACATTCAATAAATATTAAATTAAATTATTGCCGAATATACAACAATATCAGATGTCATCAGACATGGAAGACTCAGGTAATTCCCGCATGTGTGTCGTATACCAATCGAAAACCCCTGAACGTAGCTTTCATATAAGCTATTTGTGGATTAGAAGATTTCTTTTGTGAAGCGCAGTATCTAGTCCTAATAACCTCTGTATGCGCTTTACATTTTACCCCTGGCGCACCTATTTCTTCTTATACCTTTATGAGAATTAATTATTCATTTGATGACACCAATATCAAATAAATTTGCGAGCACTCGTACAAGGAATCGTTATGCAACGAGGCCATAAAATATTGTGTTTCCTGTAAACTGTTAAGGGTGAAAGCACAGTTACGTGTTTATTGATTATTTATGCATTATAACATCGCAATATTTGGTATATTCATAACATCGTAAGTGTTAACTGTAACCATTTCATACTGCCGGACATGATATCGGAAGATGGGGAATGTTCGCTTGTTTAATCCCCTCAAGTGGAATCTGTGTTTTAGCGGAGGGTGTCTCGCTCCCTATGCACTGCTCAACATTTTAACAGGCCTGAATTCTCCACACTGATACCGCAAGATACGAGCAGAGTATGTAGATAGTTGATGTCGACCGTCAGACCCTTAACTTAGATTGTCCGACGGCTGGGCGACTGCAAAATAAAACAACTTGACATTGATCGTGCATGTATCCAAGTGGAAGGTACGCTATTAAAATATAGGTTAAACTTAAGAACAAGTCTGGCCCTGCCTAATAGATAACCTCAATCATACGCACGCAATCACGCACGAACGCTTGATATGTGACTTAACCTTTACTTTACTAAGGTATACATAAAACATTCTAGCTGGTGATGAACCATTTGAGGCAGAGGCCAAAAATCACACTGCTTGGCGTCAGAGTGTATACAGAGGCATTGGATGTGCTGACGGAAAGAGACACTAGCATGCAGCTGAGAAGAGCTCTAGGATGAGGCACAATTAATAAAAGTATATAAATATATATAATAACAATTCTTCAATATTCAAAATAAAAATTACCGGCCCCAAAAAATAAAATAAAATAACATAATGTGCGATTCAAGCCTGCGACCAAAATATTTGTGATTTGGTGCATTGTTCACTTGGTCAGATAATCTCCTGCGATACTTAGCAATGTTTTTTCCAATTATGTGAACACACACACACATATATGTGTGTGTGTGTGTGTGTGTGTGTGTGTGTGTGTGTGTGTGTGTGTGTGTGTGTGTGTGTGTGTGTGTGTGTGTGTGTGTGTGTGTGTGTGTGTGTGTGTGTGTGTGTGTGTGTGTGTGTGTGTGTGTGTGTGTGTGTGTGTGTGTGTGAATCACGGAATTACAAAAGGGCCCAACTCCATGGAGGCATTTTTTCCAAAGAGAGGGAAAAAACATTATAATTCCTAAAGTGTGCAATGATATCATGTTTAGTGTATTGTATTTTGAACAGGTCAAATGATAGTATCTTTAGGCTAAACAAACTTGTGATAGTCTTTCACATAAGATTATGGCGGTCAGTTGAATATGGCGGAGTTGGGCCCTTTTACAATTAAAGTACATATATTTACAGGAAAAAGACAACAACTAGCCAATTTCAACTTGCTAATTGAATTTTATTCTAAATATAAACACAAACATCCTTTTCTTTTGTAATATTGGATGAATACATGTACCAACATTATCACTGTCAGACACGTGTTCCATGGGCACTGCCATCTTGGATTCTCAGTGTTGCCTCCTTTTGGTCGGAAGCAGTTTTAATTGAAGAAGGTCCCAACTCCAGGTGTTGGGCCCGTCTTCAACTCAACATAATACACACACCATGAATAAAGACTCTTATTGTGGGGAGTTGGTCATTCTTCTCCACAAAAAGAAATCTTGAAACCAATAGAATATGAAACAAATAAAACCTAGATTTCGAGAAAAAATGGAGTTGGGCCTTTTTGGAATTATGTGATTCATATATATATATATATATATATATGTGTGTGTTTGTGTGTGTGTGTATAAAAAACGAAACGAATACAGAGTGTTAATTAAAATATATAAAATGTGAACTTGGTTGTGTTTTGTTCTGCTGTGTAAATTGGGCCAATATAAAGGAAACGTAAGTTCTTGTATAGCGTGGTATCGAGCCAAAACAATTCTACATAATTCTATAGGTTTTCTCTAGATTTCTACATATATGTACTTGTATCCGTTTGTTTGCTATGGATGAACCACAACGAATTGGAACCATATGGCACAACCATTGCCTTGCAAGACAGATGGGTGCCTTGTCGTGACTGGCATGGCCTATATCTTTTGTAGTGAATATACTTGTATCTGCGAATGCCGAATGCGTGCGTAACTACCACGCTTCACTGTGCTCATACAAAGATAGATGACGTTATTGTGATAGTTGCACTTCTTGTTATTGATTGCACTATTGTTCTGTAACACACACACACACACACACACACACACACACACACACACACACACACACACACACACACACACACACACACACACACACACACACACACACACACACACACACACGCACGCACACCACACGCACACACACCACACATGAACACGAACATGAACACACGCACACACGCATGCACACACACACACGTATACATTAATTGACTAAATCGTCAGCTTTCATAAAGTCTCTCATCACCACCTATCAGATAAGTTAAACTACTATGGCATCACAAATAACACCTTTGGCTGGACCAATAGCTTCATCATGAACAAGCTGTTTCAGTTAATGGGATACATTCTTCCTGGGTTAATGTCATTTCCGGAGTTCCTCGTGGATGTGTCCTGGGGCCGGTCTTATTCCTTCTATACATAGATGACATCAAAGAACAAATAGATTCAACAATTAAACTCTTTGCAGACTACAACACCTATACAGAGAAATAAAGAACACACAAGATCAACAGATGTTACAAAATGACCTAGAAACTCTTACAACCTGGACTAAGAAATCGTCAATTCAATGGTAAGAAATGCGCAGTCCTCACCATCACACACAAACTAACCCCAAACTAGATCTCAATATTCACTGCTGGGAAAATCACTAAACCATGTCCAAAAGCATGACTATACCGAGGAGTCATGATATCACATGACCTAAGATGGAATGCCCACTGCTCCAAAATAACTACCAAAGCCAGTCGCGCACACTTGGTCGCACATTTGGACTCCTAAGAAGAACACATGCTATCACCATGCTCACAAAATGTCAAAGAAAACGGTTACCAAACTCTTGTCCACCCACTAATTGATTACGCCGGTGAAGTCTAGAACCCCAACACAGAATCCGATTTAAACCGCATAGAGCAAATCCAAAGAAATTGCTGCAAGATTCGCCTTCTCTGGCTACCAGAAAGAAACACATATTATTAGACCTCTTATAAACCGAATCAAGTAAGACTCACTCCACGCACGTCGCCTCGGTGCAACAATCATCAATGTTCTACAAAATCCACTACCACATGGTTAACATCAGTCCTCCTTGGTGCTTCCAGCTCGCCACACATATCTCCAATAGAGTCGATCATCCACTTATAAATACACCAATACAACCACTCCAACCATCAATGCATATAAATATATGCATTCTACCCCAGAGCAGTATCCATATGCCATGAATGCCAGCCTCCCTGTGATTGTGCGTGTGTCGCCGTGCCAGCCATCAGGGAAATGCCACCCTTGCATGACATCCATATCCTGTAGTTATAAAGTGATGTATATATGTGCACCATTTGTTTTTATCCGGGCTTTTGTTTTCTTTATTTTGAACACCTCTTTACACTTGTTTTATTGTTTTTGATTGCTCTGACGTTGCGCACCGCACCAATCCCAGTTTAGCTAGGGTAAGACCACATTTAAATTGTACATAGTGCTCGAAAAAAATTCACATGACACCAAAACGGTGTTTACAAGGGCACTCTTTCGGGTAATGGCGGACGAATCCTTAATGTGGTCTTACCCCAGCTGTGAGCATATATTCCACACTATGTTGAATTCATTGTAAAATGTTTCATGTTTTTCTACTAATTAATTAAACTTTGTTTTGCAGAGTCAATTACTAGGAAAAACCGTCAGGGTAGTGTAGTCAACTATCATCCCTGCCGTGGTTTGCGAGGATGAAATAAACAGGGTAAACAATATTCGTCGACAGCGGAAACGGAAGTGGATCCAAACCCATCATCGCGCGCATGTTACGGCTTCGTAGAATCGAGCAGAATAAACAACCGGTTTCAAAATGATGTCCCGTGCTATCCGCGCGGAAACAAGAAGTAGAGCAAAAGAGGAAATCAAGAACGTAATCCATGCTATTGATAAAGTTAGGAAATGGTATGTTGACGTATGTCGTATCGATATAACCATTTGATCAAACTCGGAGAAGGCCGCTTTTGCCCGAGCTGAGCCTCCCATCATTTGAGTTTGACGCGGCTTTGTCTTTGTTGTTGACAATGTTGTCAGTCAAATAACTAATATTTCCTTTCACAAAGTGTAAGTATTTTTTAAAGCAGAACTAAGGGCACTTGTGTCGAATCCGGACCCACCTCGATTTCGCGGTTACAACTTGAGTTTTGCCTAACTTTGATAACTCGGACTCAAGGATCCAGACTCAGTGCGTTAGTTCCATCCTTCAAAATCATGCCACGCATATTTATAATTATTATTACGAAAACATTGTATCCTAGTGCACATATAGCGACCCGATTTGCGCTAGTATGCAATGTTGTGATCGTGCGTTACCGCATCGTGCTCGTAAAATGAGCGATAAATGGCGATATAGCTGCTTATGTTGATGCAAACTAGGGCGCTATTCACACCTCAAAAATGTGCTAAGATGCAATATCAATAAAGGTAAATATGCCTGGGATAATGCACTGAAGTATCAAAGTTAGGCAAAACTCAAGTTATAATGGTAAAATCGAGGTGGGTCCAGATTTGATACAAGTACTGAACTAAGTAAAGGAATGCCAGACAACTCGGCCCACGGACGACTCGGCCCGGGCCGAATTGTCTCGAGACATATCGGCCCCATCCTGAGACAACTCGGCCCCCGCAAGTCGGCTCGATGAAAAATTAATGCGTGTGTGTATTTTTTCTCAAAGACAATGGGAATTCATCTGCCTTTCATACTTTTTCATCGAGCCGATCTGATGGGGCCGAGTTGTCTCGAGACGATAAATATTTAACATAATTATTTATTCATATTTAAACTAACTAAGCCACCCAACGGTCTTTGATCAGAGTTTTTCACCAGATCGCATGAATGTTCAGTTATTCACACGTACTCCGAGAGTACGTAGCATGCCAATTACCCCGTTGTGTCGTTTCATAGATCAAAACACACACATAGGGTGTTTGAACTTCAGCACTTTCTGACAAGACTGGTTTACCTTCACTTTGATGACGAGTACATGAATTAAAACGTAATCAGTCCAGCTATGTCATTCGCATACATGCAAATGGCGGATAATCAGCTGACGATAGAGTACAACTCGCTGGTTTCCACTCAGGTGGAAAAAACATCACTACAAAAGCAGAAAATATCAGGCAGAGGGGAAACATGCAGCAAACATATGACACCGACATATGCTGCGCTGTGAAGCTCACGGAAAATTTTGTATTACGAAAACATGGCGTGAACTAATGTGCGATTCTGTCTATGAAAGTATGAAATCGGCTAATATAACCATATGATGTTAGCCTGGACTGTAAAAGAAATATATTCATTACTTAAAAATGAGCTAAGTCCGTGGATGCAGAAGTAGTCTCAGAACGGGGGCCGAGTTGTCTCAGGATGGGGCCGAGTTGTCTCGGGCCGACTTGTCCGAGGGCCGAGTTGTCCGCCTACCAAGTAAAGATAGGCACTTTTTCTAGAATCCCGACTCACGTAATTTTTGCCACAATATTACAACCATTCTCATACAGAGTCACATACTAGCAGCGAGATCTTGTGATATTCAAGAGGACGCATAGATCTTGGAGTGTGACGGATAATGAACTTTTATTACATTCACCGGCTCGTTATCTGTCAGACTCCAAGATGCATCGCGCGAGATCTAGCTGCTAGATTCTGAGCCATCTCTTACTCTGTGTGACTTACAGAATAGAGTGTGACTTCCCAAGGCAGTTATGTCGACATCTGTTTTTCATTGGTTGTAACTGCCTGTACGTTTAATGTTGATAGCAGTATTTATGCGAGGTTGTATTTTTTGTATAACAATTGTAAGTATTTCACTAAAACTTGTCTAATAATTTGTTTGCATAACATGAAATAAATAAGTTGTAGGAAGTTACAG
Source organism: Escarpia spicata (assembly GCA_963995525.1). Lineage (NCBI taxonomy): Eukaryota > Metazoa > Annelida > Polychaeta > Sabellida > Siboglinidae > Escarpia > Escarpia spicata. Next base: position 27,278,512 of record OZ023213.1, read on the forward strand.
TATGGATGTATTTCTAAAAAAAATTAGATTTTAACAAACATTGCATAGTTATATATTAAGGGGCCATTCTTGTGTCGGTTTTAACTTTTATATGGCAATTCATCCCAGGATGATCATGAAATAGCCATAGGTCTAATAATATATGGGTATAAGTTGGAACTTTTTATCCAACAAAATATTTTTGATATAATATCAAATTTGCTATCACCTACTTACGAAGTATACAAAATGCCACGTCCATAACAAAAAACAAAAAGTTGCATTATCTTGATGACACTAACTCATATTTCCATGTCTTTTTGTACACAATACTAACTTTATTAACAACATCCAAACACATATGAGTATTAATTATTTTTTTAATTATTATGTGTCTATTAGCCCGTTATGGACGTAACATACAATAATACTGAGATGGCACATCCGTAACATCAGTTTAAGTTGTTTTTCCGTTACTCTAAAAGTAATAATGTCACTTGATGATGCTGCGGCTTCACTCCTAAATGATCTACAATTTGTTTGTGGCATGTCTGTATAAAAAAGGTCTCACAAAGTTACACACCAGCACTGTTCAGGATGAATATTGTAATATAAACAGGTAACATGTACCGGTACACAAGAAACATTAACATCTTCTTACATAGTTCAAAAAGGTTTATTATAGAAATTTATAATTTTTTGCTCAAAGATGAAGTGCAGCCTGCAACTGGGATCAAACACAAACATAATTGTGTATTTGTATGTACACAAAGTGTTTGAGAAGAGATCCAAACACCTGAATTCATTGGCAGTTGATTCCGATAGCATAGTTGATGACAAGACAACAACCCTAGCAAGAACTTGCAAGGGTGAAACAACTAAAGATTTGGTTAGATGGGCAAGCCTTTTATTTTTTAAATGGATACATTGCCTATTATCTGTCTCTCATTAGTGCTGCATACAAAATTCTGGTGTTTTGTAGTTTATTTTCCCCACCCCACATAGGAAGGGCCGTGTTGATGGAGTTGGTGGCGTATTGAAACATGCAGTTTGTGACATGGTTTGCAGCCAACTAGTTGGGGGTTACAGATTCATCTGTACAGGCATACAGGGGGTGTATATTAACTTTGGGTGGATCCACCGAATTGATAATTTGCACCCGACAATCAAATTGCCATACAACATTTGTCCAGTGACACCAGGCGATATGACCAGCCACCACACTAAGTGGCTGGGTGGTGAACTGCAGGTCTTCTTAAAGTCAATTGCTTCAAGCAAGATGCTTTGATGATTTAACAGTGACATCACAATCAGGAATGGGAGGCTCTATTGCTTCCAGGAACACCTGCATTTGCCATTTGAAGCAACTTCATAGTAGTGTGCATGTTTGGTAAAAATGCATCGACAATGCAGAATTACCTACTACCAGTAGCGATGGTAACAAAATCCACTGGCAAATTATATTGTTTCCTTGACAAACAATGGGACAACATTTTCCACTGATGACAATGATGAATGGTCAGTGGACCAAAATGTCATGTACTGCACTTGCAAGTGCAACCTTCACTTCACAAGTCAATATTCAATCAGTATGACTTCAGAGAAATATACATTTCCGTATAGTATAATTATACATGACAGTCTACTAACTGTTATGTCACTAAGAATGCATTTCAATTATAAATTCATGTTTTCCTTAATTTGCCATTGATAATTTGAAAATATTATTGTCTTTCAAATTTGTGTTGTTCATAATGTGGTTGTAATATTTAATGAAATTTTTTTTTAAATTTCATAAAACTTTCCTAACAATGTTTAGCTGGTGTTAAATTGTCAATTAAAACTTTAATTACTAGTTTTCTGTGTTTGAAACTTACTGTCAACTGAATGTCCTAATTAATTAGATTGAATACGGACAGTGTCGTTGAACAGTTTGCACGATGCCACGTCCATAACGCTCATGCCATTATTGACAATATAAACTAATCTAATCATACATTAAGTATAAATATATATTATTAAGCTTATAAAACATAATTAGTACAAAATCCATCATCTATAAAAGAGCAGAGTTTTGCACTTATGTTTCACTGGGGTCAAAACAGGTTCTGTAACTTGCCACATCCATAATGGTTTTTCATTAATCAATAACAAATACTGATTAATTTTTCCCAATATTAATTAATATTCAGTACTGTCCACAAGACATCACATTAACATAATCCCTCATTCAAAAGAATGTGATCTAAAATCTTTATACACTATTGAAATTAAAACACAATTTTGTGTTCAAAGTGCCACGTCCATAATGCCGGAATTGCCCATATGGGCATATACTTACATAAGTGTAAATTCCTCTGCATGCCAAGATCCACTGCAATAATGTCTCGCATAAAAAACTCTTAAAAGAAATAAAAACCCCTATCACTTGAATTCATATTATGTTACATCCTGCTGTATATTTTAATCTCCACCAAGAAAAAAAAGAAAGAATTAAATTAATTAATAATTCCACATTATATGCTGTGCAACTGGCCTTCTTCGAATATGCATATTTTGGCGACGTTTTTGGCATGCCTACATGTGACATCACAGTTGACATATACTCGCATCAGGCCGACCCTTTCCATGCATTCAGAGCATGTTTACAAGGATAGCTTTTGGGTCGAAACGAGCATCAGAATGAGTTATTGTGCGATATTACGATGTAATACAAACACTAGTCATCATAGAGAAACAAGCGGTTATCTTACGGTTCCACATGAATCCAATTTTATACAAAACAATGAATGCAAAGTGGGCGAACTAGTTCCAGGCAATGCCAATGGGCCTACAAGCCAACAAGGTTTCGCTGATGTCCGGCTCGTTTTCAGAATAATTATATCGATATGAATAAATAAAATTGAGAAACATACAACATTGTTATTAATAATTACAATCTTTTTATTTTTGTAGCGAATAAATGCTACACAAATTCTAAAATATTTACAAACAGTACATCATAGTATACAAATTATTTGGTTTGTAGTACTTGATGAAAACATTAACAACAAAACTTGTCAAGAAAATCAATGGTTCAGTGTCAAGCTTGAACCGACATCTCCCGATTGTAAAGTTAATGACACCAAACCAACACGTCTATCGATTGAGCTACCGGGATCAATGAAAATTCAGTGACTGAATTAAGTTGTGATAAATTGTACAATTCCTCCTTCATATATCGATATTCTAATGACATTATACAACATTATTTTCTGTAGCTGGATACAATATCTGTTTGCTATGTATGTTTACTGGTGTAGGTTATCTCCCGTGGGTTGCAATTGATATAATTATTCTGAAAATGAGCCAAAGCTCAACAAAACCTCATCGGCTTGTAGGCCTATTGGCATTGCCTGGATCAAATTCGCCCACATTGGATTCATGTGGAACTGTAAGATAACTGCTTGTTCCTCTATGATGACTAGTGTTTATATTACATCGGAATATCGCACAATAACTCATTCTGACGCTCGTTTCGACCTAAAAGCTATCCTTGTAAACTTGCTCTGAATGTATGGAAAAGGTCGGCCTGATGCGAGTATTTGTCAACAATACTACGTGATCACCTAGCTCACTAACTTTCTCTTTTCCACGGGAATCGCTTCACAGACAGGTTTAAAATCAAATTTCTGCTACAAATGCATTTTTCTGTATTTTTTAATGTTCCCAAATGTTACATACAATATTAAACTTTGTGTACACATGGAAAACAGATTTTAGCTAAAGCCTTGTTTTTAGTTCCTTTAAATTTGTGCTAGAGACGGACAGACCTGTATTTACTTATGCATGTAAGTGTTAGTGGACACAATGAAGAAAGAATGTGCTTTGTTGAATTAAACTATGAATAGTAAGTTGACAAATTGCATGGTGAGACATTCCCCAGAAGGTGCCACTGATATGAATTTAAAACCAAAATACCGTAACACTTGATTATGATAGATCTTGAATTGTGTTATCAGGGAGAAGAAGTGGGTGACGATTGGAGACACAACTATGAAGATATTTAAGTGGGTGCCAGGTAAGAGATTCAGCCTAAATACAATGTATTAAACCACAGTGCGCATTTACATTTGAAAAGATGTTGGCTGAATTTTAATATATGTAAACAAATACGGTAATGTACGAGCACACATGGACATGCACACGTGCACGCACACACATTTGATAGTTTGTCCAAGTACAAGAAATGAACAGCTACATCGATACTTACCAATGGTCAAAACAGTTCTCCCACATTTAAACATTAAAGTGTTTCTAACATGTATCTTTCACTGTGTAGCGCCATGGTGCAGTGGCTAGAGCTTCGGACTCTCAACCGAGAGAACCCAGGTTCGAATCCTGTGCGGCGGTGTCGAACCTTGGGCAAGTTCGTTCACTGTACATTGCTCCAATTCAAGCAGCTGTATGAATGAGTACCTGGCTATAAACAGTGGTGGATATTTGTGTATGAATACCGGGTGGTCATCGTGCATTAATTGCAGTATGGCTGGATGCTTCCCAGAGAGGTCGAGATGGTGTTCGATAGAACAGGTCTGCCAGGGAGTAAAGTGTAAAGTGCTTTGACCAGTTCTGAGGACTGGATACTGCTCTATATATGAACTAACCTTTACTTTTTCCTTTCTAATAAAAGTGAAATAGCCTACAGTATGAAACACAAATTATATCTTGCAATTATATAAATTGAGTTAACGAGTTGAACATTTAAGTACTTGTATGTATTTCAAAGTTAACCAGTCTTTATTTATGTGATGATTTGCTTTTTATTCCAGCTTTAAATCAAGAAAATCAGGTAAGAGGAATCTTATGAATCTCAGTATCTTCAGAAATCTCAGTGGCCATGTTTATTTGAACATGTGTACTAAAGTATGTAGTTGTCTATACTCTGTTAATAGAATGTAGTTACTTGAACATGAAAGATGCGGTGTTGTACAGAAAGATCGATCACATAACTCGATAATCTACATGTTATGTGATTGATCGTGTTTAGGGGAGAGCATGGCTAATTGTAGTAAGAACAGTGTATAGGGGAGAGCGGGGCTAACTGTAGTAAAAACAGTGTATTTCAAGATTGTGGTTTGGATTGTTGCCCGGTCGAAACCTTTTGAATGGCAGTGAAACTACAGATATATCCCAGTAATTCATCAGATAACAGGTGCGCAAATTAACACTAGTTGTACAAATTTGACATGATACAGCATATCACCACTAATGTGGACTGTCCAGACAGTAAAAACCCACCAGAGGGAATGAAGACTTCTATCAGACAGGAGTTCACTAGTGTTCTCTGCCTTTGCAAAAAGTTGATGGTCAGCAGAACCTTCAACTTTGAAAAGTTGCAGGTCCCACTCAAGCATTGATGATAAAAAAATGTTATTATTGTAAATTTTAGAAGAACAAAAGTCGATGTATTCTGAAGAGATTGCTGTCATGTGGGCCAGCAGTACCTATATCAACAGAAGGGCCCAAATGGTCAGTTGCCTGGCAGGACAATAACTAATGGACAAAGTGCCAAGTCGCACATTGCAACTAAAGCCATTTATCTAGTGCAAGCATAATATTATACTCACAAATGCGACTAGGTAGTCGCAATTTTGAGCCCTATGCAGGCCAGCAATTTTGTAGAGTTTTTGAATGAAAGTCAATGTATTATGAAAAGATCGCGGTTGTGCAGGCCAGCAGTTTTGGACATTTTTTGAAGAACAAAAGTTGATGTACTCTGACAAGATTGTATTCATACAGGCCAGCAATTTTGTAGAGTTATCGAACACAGGAACTGACGCTTTGTTGTTTCCCAGAACCCAGTGAAGCCAATGGCGGCGAATCTGCCCACAAACAACTTGACGGAGGGAAGCGACAAGGTCTCATCCACGGAAAAGCCTCTCGGCAAGATGAGCAAATCTGTGAGTGGCGTCTCAGTGGAGGAGAACAGCAACCTATCACAACCCTCGCTTGACAGCAACACACAAGGTAGAGTCATACTTAACCTTAACAGCAACCTGTTCCAGTCCTCGCTTGATAGCAACACACAAGGTAGAGTCATACTTAACCTTAACAGCAACCTGTCCCAGCCCTCGTTTGACAGCAACACACAAGGTACAGTCATACTTAACCTTTACAGCAACCTGTCCCATATCTCGCTTGACAGCAACTCACAAGGTATAATCATACTTAACCTTGACAGTAACACACAAGGTACAGTCATACTTAACCTTAACATCAACCTGTCCCAACCCTCACTTGACAGCAACACGCAGATATAAGAGTCATACTTAACCTAAACAGCAACACACATGCTAGTGCCATACTTAACCTTAACACCAACACATAAGGTAGTGTCATACTTATCCTCAATAGCAACACAGAAAATAGTACTTAACCATGACAACAAACTGTCTCAGTCCACTTTTGAGAGCAGTGAACAAGTTAGCATCATACTTAATCTTCACAACAACGTGCAAGGAATTACATAGCCTCAACAACAACTAGTTAACCTTGACATGTGATATGATATTTTGTGTTACAGACTTTCCCGAGTGTTCTGATGCATCAACGTCAGCGGCTGTATCGACGACAGCAAAACCCCAGATGCCTGCCCGAAAACAACTTTTGCCGGGCTTCCTGGACGAAGTCTCGCAGAACGGCAGCGAGTCCAATCTAGGTGGGCACTTTGTGGTGGTCAGTTCGTGTCTACTGTTACCGTGTGGTGTCCCATAAAGTCGTATCGAACACATGACTGTCCACATACATGAGATATATGTAGATGTCACACTCACTGTGACATCCATGATGACGGTGACATCCGATCTTGTCTCTTGTTGCTTATTTCAATTTGTCCATTGTCATCTTTGTTGTATTCCTGAACCAGTTGAGCACTGACACCATAGTGAGTGTAGGCCTCCATGTAGTTGTAAGCCCTTGCCACTCTTTGTGTACCTGCTTGATCTTTCTGTCACGGCTGCCAAGTGCCTCGAACCGTTCACTTTTTTGTCTAGCCCATACTTGGACATGGTCCAAGTATGGGCTAGACCATACTTGCATGTTTATAATTGTATCCCACCAAGTGGAACTTATTTATATCCTCCACAAGACTTCCGTTTGTATGTATCCAGTTTCTCTGTCAGTCTGGCCAAATCTCTCCTCACACAGTCGTCCCACCTCAGTCCTCCTCCGTTCTCTCTACACCTAGTCAGTCTGTGTTCACTGTCTTGTATTGTTGCCAGAGTCGTCTCTGTACAACGCGGATGACAGCACAATGCAGAGTCAGGACTCTTACAGCAACGAGAATGACAGTCTGGTGAACGAAGACTCCAACATGTCCTTCCCCGGCACACTGAGTACGCACCAGTCCGCACACGATAGCAGTGATGCCGACCCTGACATGAGGTTTGGTGAGTAGTGACATAGACCCTGACATGAGGTTTGGTGACTAGGACATAGACCTTGACATGAGGTTTGGTGAGTAGTGACATAGACCCCAATATGAGGTTTGGTGAATAGTGACATAGATCCGATATGAGGTTTGGTGAGTAGTGACGTAGATTCTGATATGAGGTTTGGTGAGTAGTGACGTAGATTCTGATATGAGGTTTGGTGAGTAGTAACATAGACACCGATATGTGGTTTGGTGAGTAGTGGCGTAGATCCCGATATGAGGTTTGGTGAGTAGTAATGTAGGCCCCAATATGAGGTTTGGTGAGTAGTGACATAGACCCCGATATGAGGTTTGGTGAGTAGTGACACATGAGGCACAGAAGATAGTTCCAAGTCTAGGGGCCCACATTAATTAAATAAATGGCGAAAATGATGCAGGTTTGTCAATGAAAAAACTAAACTGTCAAACAAGGGCTGTGATTGACATGGCTGCCACACAAGCCATTCGCGTGCTAAAAGGCACACTTTTGATTCATTCCAGACTGGCAAAAATTATTTATGACTAAGGGCCTGATGAGGCGTGATGTTTACAGAGGTTGCAGATCTCTCAACCACTGCATTCAGCAGTACCTGTTTGTTCTGATAACGGTGTCAGTCCCAGGAGCAGACTGCAGTGGGATACCAGTCTCACAGGTCGACAGTAGATGCGTACACACAAACACAATGTGAACAACTGGACATGGGGAGCGTTTCATCGTGATCACGTGCTCAACAAAAATAATCCACCATTAAACAGAACCCATTGTTAAATTTACAAAGCTGCCACCAAATCACAGAGGACACTATTTCCGTGACAGACCGGCAAGTGTCCCCGTGGCGCATCCTGACGTTAACAGTTAGGAGCGTAATAAAAGTTTTAATTTTCCCCATCCGAAGCTGTTGATTATAAATGAGAGTTGTAGGAGTTGTGTTTGTATGTTTCAGCCATGAGCATGGTGGGCAGTGACAACCTCAAACACAGAAATGAAGACACTAGAGGTAGGACATATGCACTGTGTGTGCGTTAATAATTATCATCAGGTGGAGCATGGTGGTAAATGGGATAGACCGTCAGACTCTCAATCTAGAGAACCTGGGGTCAAATCATCCAGCTGCTGCTGAACCTTGGCAAGTTCTGTTCACTCCACGTCGCTCCAGTTCACTCAGCTGTATAAACGAGTACCTGGCTATATACAGGGTGGATATTTATGTAGGAGTAATCTTCCCGCAGTAATTGCAGAATGCTTCCCGGAGAAGTAGGGATGGCTTTAAATTGAACAGGTCTGCCAGATAGACTGGATACCGCACTATGTAGTTTTCTTGTTTAGGAATCGTGACCGTTGTGGACCTCAATTTCCAGGTATCACAACCAGTCCTGGCCAGGCTGCTGGAACACCAACAATTTTAGTTGTGACCTCTGTTGTTTTTCCTTTGATTGCTGCTCGTCGATTCTCGGATCAGACGTGTGGATGGTTATTATGTTCAGTCAGTTTTGTACGTTGCATGTCAAATGATCAAGTCAAACCTCACTTCACGATACAGCCTCCTCACAATTAGTCTCCCTAGGACAGTCCCAAATTACTTTTTTGACAATCAGGTATAGGAGATTTGTCTCGCTAATAGTTATATATGGTCCTCTCGCAATTCAATTCACTTTTGTTCAGTCTAAGGCAGGCTTGTTAACGAATGCGAATGTCATTTGAATATTTGTCATTCGAATGCAACCATTCAGTTCAGTCCATTCACATACGAACCTTAACCATTCGCATGCCAAACATTTGACTTTTCAAATGTTTCATTGAATACGTATCAAATGCTGGCATATTGCAACAATATTTTTTACGTCTGTAATAAATACAGTTGTAGACAGGTTTTGAGAATAAATATCGTGTTTGTAACTTTGTATGTAATTATTTAAAATATGTAGCATTACGTTTTTTATATTTCACTTTCAAAAATGTACATTATTATTATATAGGCCTATAGCCCTACACTAGGTGCAACACAAACAAACATTCGCATGCAACCACCAAACATTCGCATTCGCATGTGATCATAGAAATAGGTATTCATATAAAGGTACGCATTCGTTAACAGGGCTGACTAAAGTTGATTTAAATATTGACGTTCCACTATGTATAGAAAAACATCATCATCAATATGTGACATGTAACACCTTTTTACATTAAACACCACTTCCAAAATTTTACAGAATATAATTTTGGTGTAGTGCGTTTTGCAGGAAAACACTTCTACACAGAAAATGTAGAAATGCTTCTCATACAGTAATTGAAAGTTCACAAACCAGTGCCGTTGTCGTTGTGTGGAAATGGCATGTTGATGTTTATTGTTGCTTTACAAGCCATATTTATAGATTTCTGTCATGATTGTAAGCTTGTTCTTCCGTCGACAGATCCTGAGCCCCCCGTGTTGGAGCCTGAGACTGACGTCCCAGCCCCAAAGAAACCCAAAAAGCCTGAAGACAGTGCAACAGACGCCAACCGATAACTTAAACATCTTGTTATGTGGAAGAACACTACAATCGAGATCTTGTCGTGATGCCCATAGGGCTGTGATGTTGAGAAATGATCACAGTGCATACGTTGGTAATGGGTACAGCATGTGCAATTAAACGGAAGTTTCAGGATCTGAAGAACTAAAGGACACACGTGATGTGTTTTCGTTGAGTACAACACCTGAAGAGAGAGGAATCAGTGAAGCTACCTCCCGCGACAGAGAGCTATAAAGTAGCTAAACAATCGGTTAGCGTATTAAGTATTGGAGGACGTTGTGCAGCTTGTCGCATGTAGAGAGGTACCTGTGCAACGTTAGTTTAAATCATTCTAGACATGGCAAGTTGCACGGGTAGATTTAGGAGACTCGTAGAGTACCAGACATTTTTAGAATTAATTTGTCACAAGTCCATGCATTCTCCAAGACCCAAATTTCATTAGAATTTGCATTCTTCGTAAGAAAATGAACAACATACTCAAACGTGCATTTATTTAAATTTTTTATTGTTTCAACCCAGCGATATCAGGGTCCATCTGCTACAACCAGATGTCATGCATTTTAGCGTCATCGTAAGTCAACCAAATAAATGTTCATATTAAAATTGCACAATTTGTTTGTTCTCGGAGTGTTGACAACACAGCGTATGGGATGGTGTCATAAATTTGCAAAATCCAAAAACATGCATTTACTTAGACCACCCTTCCAGTACGTGATGTGGAACGGTTTATACGAGCCAACATTGCTGCTAGCATCAGCTTGCATCAACATGTTTCACTCACTAGGTGTTGTCACTGTAGCAATACATTTTCCAGTGACAACCTAACCCCCATATGTGATGCATTTAAAACATATTTTGCGAACTTATACGACCGTCCATGTTCAGCAATTACAATAGATAACCCCTTGGCATGAAACATCAATCATGATTATACAAAATATGCATACATAGATATGTGTGGATGTGTATCGCATCAATATGAATACTCATTTGCTAAAAAACTGCAGGTAAATGTCTGAATGGTAAAATATACGCTCACAATACACAACTATAAACTACTGTGTGTGCGTGTGTGCGTGAGTGTGCGTGTTCCTGAAACAGAGCTGTGTACATACATCACCATAAATTTGTTTTGACTGAGCTATTAGTGCTACGGACCTTGGCCAAAATATGTGTCAAATTCTGCATAGACAACACGACATCACAACCCCCACTTTCGACTACTCAAAAAGTACAAATTCTGATCATTTTATCTCGTAAAATCATGTATATTTTAAAATCGTGATTCATTCAAACATTTGCATATTATGTAGCACATTTTAATTATAAAAATGATACCATATTGTATACATTTAGTGCAAGTAAAATGCTACTCCAAATGATTTATTCTGGTAATTTCAGAAAATAATTTTACTAATACATGGATGACCTAACAAGATATATATCGCCTCTTGTTAGCATGTAATAACTTTCTTTACATTTATCGTATGTAATTCTTTACACTGGTAATATGTACAGCACTGGTGGTACGTAAACAAACTAAATATTTCATACTTATTACTTTGTTATAACTTCAATGTGATCTTTCTCTACAAATTTAGATAATTGCTTTCAAGAAGTCCATGTAATGCTAACATATTAACTAGGATTAATGTTATCATATATTTACCATTAATAATTCAGTCCAAGTAACTAAACTGCTAATACTGCTGATATGCAAATATATAACAAAATGAACTACATAAGTTTTAAATATTACATAAAAAGACTAGATGCATAAAATAAAATGCCCATACATATGTATAAAAATCAGTTAGAATTTAAAAAAATGACATCTACTTAACTTGCCTCGAATTTGGCAATATTGGGGTAAGGCTAGTTGACCTTCAATTATTTTAATTTTTGCAAGCATCAATACAAGGTACTAGCAATTTAGCTAGGAACCACTGTTTCATTTCCAAGATACAACCAGTTTCTAGAGCACTGTGAAAAAATCTGCTGCCAAATTCGAGGCCTTGTGTAATACTGTAAACTTATACATTCTACCTATGATAAATTACATTCTACATAATAAGTTAATTTTCTAACTCCATAAACAAGTAAACATTTGTTATATTCCTATGTGACTGTGGGGTGGACTGTAGATTATACATTGATGCCAAGAATTACAAATGTTTTCTTCATTTTTTTACTACTACTACTACTACTACATGGCAAGTTTAGTGGCAAATGCAAAGCATTGCAACTATTATTTACATGTCTGCAAAAAGGTTTGTGTTATCACAACAGTGTATTGTTGTAATAAACATAATGGAATTGTTTACCTGTTTCAGATTTATGCAAAAACTGCCAACAAAAAAACTTACTTAAGTTGGAAATATTTCCTGAACTGAAACATATTACATTCGGCAACATTTCACAAGTTTACCTGAACTAAAATTCTGCATTACACATGGAATTTTATACTTGAGTCAATTGACAAAATTTTAAGACATCTTACTTTACTCTACTGTAAAAGATGCAAACCATTCTATGTAAAGGTCTCCTTAATTATGCCATTACGTGTAAAATTATATATGCAATGTATATATATATTTAATTATCTTTGGTATATATGCTAACTGTACAGACATTTACTACGAAGCCAGCAGATTTAGCAAGTTACTCCGCCATTTTATACAATGTATACTTCTAACACAAACTTGTGTTAGCTTCTAACACAAGCGTTGGCTCTTAAACGAGTGTTTGATATTCACACAAAGATGTGTTTCGCCGCTCCTGTCTGGGTCGGAGTTCTGCCACCAGGGGTGGTGCGAATGTGACTCGCCCTGGAAAGACATTCAGAATGAATGAACAACTTTAGCATTTGAACCAAGTTACACACACCACACACACACAAACTTGTAACATGTAATATGCACTCATGTTTACATACTTTCCCACGTACACGCAAACACACAGACACTCACTACAGTTACACATGTATTCTCTCACGCATGCACGCACACGCAGTGGTGCAAACGTAGAATTGTACACAATTAGCAAGATCATAAACATCACCAACAAACAACGAAAATCACAAGACAACCCCAAGTAAACAGAAGGAGGGGGAAGACCAAAAACACCAGGTGAAGGGAAACAGATGCCGAGTTGGAACGGCTACACCTGGAAGGAGATAGTGAGGACTGCCCAAAGTCGTGTGCACTGCAGAATCATCATGGATGGCCTATGCTACCCATGGAGCAAGGGGCATAAGTAGCGAGATCATTATTTCTCCCAACACATACGAAAAGCCAACGTATATGTGACTGAATAATTTTTAATAAATAAATAAATCGCAGAAATGTATAATGACAATTACATGTTTTGTCCAAGAGGGGGCTTTTGAGGGCCCAAGAGGGGGTTATGTCCAGATAGGTTACGTTGTGAGGGGGTTATGTCCGTATTAAACTATCACATTTTCTACAGTAAATTGGTAGCCCTGAATTATCTTGACCAGGTCACAGATTTAATATTAGCTCCATGAAACAACCCATATTATATACTTTAGGGTCAAACTACAGGCCTTGAGATTAAGATTTTGTATCCACCTGCACAGGCAGCCAGTAAGTTCAAATGTGCCGGCCTCCGAAAAGTTGCCAGCCCAAAATATGCAGGAATATGCACTTAACAAAAAAACTTAAACAGTTTGCTCTGTTTTACAAAATTAAGAAAGCAGCTATAATAAGCGAGAATGTGAAGTTAAATGAAGATTTTAATTATGGCCCCCCTTTGTTATTATTTCAAAATCTGAGACGTCATTTGCTATAAACAAGCTTTGCAAGAACGCCGTACCAAGGTGTCATTACCAATGCACTCAGTTCGCAAGAACTCTGCACGGTGTCACTAGTAGTGACATTGTGCAGAGTTATTGTGAACCTACAACACGTCATATTTGTGAAACAAGATGGTGACTACAGTTTCAAGCGAGAACACAAGATCAGATGCAGATTTTGTTTTTATTGTAGTGCAGTGATGAAAAGTGATAGAAACGATTTAAAACGACGGTTGCCAATCGGATTGAAACATTGGCCCGAAAATATGAAAACTGGTGGCCCGAACTGGCCTGGCAGCTTCAAAAAAGGCGCTGGACCAGGCATGTACTGATGTCTCCACTCACCGTCGTGGTTTCCTTTCTATGGCCCTGTTCAGATTGTCCCCCATGCTGGTGAGTGTCTCAATCCCCACTGCCATCGATTCCACGTCCCGCGCCAACTGACCCGGACTGCTGAAGTTGAACCTGGTGGCATATGACAGAACGAACATGAAAAACATGCGACTCACACACGCAATGTAGCAAGTGTATAGCTTCATACACAACCATATGAATCAATTCTGCCGATGATTGGTTGTTTCATGCTTTCGATTAATTTATTTATTACAATCTTGTGAAATTGATCATCATTTTGACTATGTGGCATTAGTTTGGAATGAAATATTATTGTATGAACAAAACCAGTTTCGGTTTGTTGAAAAAGACACTGTTGACATCGTTCAAAACTGCTATGCTTACTGTTTGTGCGGAAAGCTTGTTATATGAAGAAGGATTGCATTACCATTAAAGGGGGTCAGTCCATTCCTCTACCCAGAATTAGCCAGCGTTGTAATTTAACATGGCAAAATGGGAAATCGTTGAACATCAAAGGGCATTGTGGTAAACTCAGCCTACCTTGGCAGTGCTGCCAATAAAGTGGGTTGAGAAACCGGTATTTTATTTGCTATTTGGACATGCTGCAGTGTCTACTTTCAAACTGCGAACATTGTCACCGGCTTACTAAACACAATTTACCATGCATTATACCTTCAACATAGTTATTATAGTCTTAAGAACATTATTTTAATTAATAACTAAAAAACTAGGAACATACTGCCGCCCTCTAGAGATGTTTAAACATGTATAATATTGACAAATTCAAAGCCTGCGACAGTATATAGTTCCTAAGATCATGATGACACACCTCTTTGGTTCGTGAATTCCCATGCGTATCTTGTTAGGGGTGCGGGCCGGGGTGACAATGCAAAAGGGTGAGTACATCTCTACTTGACCACCCTGGAGCTGGTCAGCGAGTCTCCTTGACCGTCTGACCACTGAGGAGGGAGTCTGAGATACAAGGCTGCGGGTATAGAGACAGGGAGACTCCTCAAACAGCCGTTTACGACGTCGGCGGATCGGCAGACGCAGCTTCTACAACACATGCCAACAACCTATATAATATAGTCTGAATTTCATACGCTAATGTTGGATAATCACAAGTGTATCTCCCCCCAGACACCAAAATTAATTCACTTCTTTCTACGTGTCATTCGCGTCCTTGGACCACTGACAGGCCCCAAGCCAGAAATAATAGTTTTCTAGTCTTGAAATAGTGAAAATTGTGCCTTTTAGCACGAACGAAATGGCTTGCCTGGAAGCCACCCATGTCAGTCACAGCCATTATTGGCCAGTTTAGTTTTTTAATGACAAACCAATGTCATTTGAGCCATTAATTTTATTGATACTGAGCCATTAAATTTGTTTCACTACCAGTTGTGTCCATGATAGTCATTAATGCAGGCCCCTAGACTTGGAATAATGATTTACTCCAGTGGCCAGCTAGCTCCTCTAAATTGCACCAGTCTTATCAGTTGTAATTACCCCATCTTGGCCAGTCAGCTGCCAGTCTTGAAGACAGGTGGGGGGACTTTGGCTGGCCCATTTGCTTTTTTCTGTGTTCATTATCTTCTTTGGACCATTGGCCTCCGATATATCACTAGGTAATCCATACAATTTGGAAAAAGGCAGTTATTGATATTGTTTTCAGTGGGCAGCCTTCCCCAGGTAATGCCACTGTTGAGTTATATTAAAATTGTTACCTCCTGCTTGCAATGCCACAATTGGTGACAGCAGAAACTAAATGGGAGCAAGTTTAATTTTAAATTCAACATACAGTTAGTGAGTTACAGTGACAACTGCTGCTCTTGGTTTGTTGCTCCACAGATGGGAGTCAGCTAGTTAATATTGTCTATATATTTAGTTACTTCAACAGCCTGAGCCGAGGGTGTTCACCATCAGAGTGAATGACCAAGTGCTAAGGATTAGGGCAAAATGAAATGACAATACTGATCTTAAGCAAGTTAATTGCAGAAGGTTGTTGTGGCTTCAGACAAGCTTACAGTGATTGGGAGCAGGCTCCGGATAAAATAGATTTAACATTTCTAAATGCATCAATTCTGCTAATTTATTTTTTCCAGTTCTAAGCCTTTACTTGATATCTGTATTAAAAATAGTCAGTAAATTGGTGCATTTGGTTAAACAATCAATGTAACAGTAACACCAAATACAGCAACTACATATTGCGGTACCACCATGTGATCAGCTTGATTTAATGAACATGCAAGTATTATGTTTAGAAATTATTATTTTATTTAGTATCTTATAATTTAACCCACGTATCTACCATTTAATGAAATAATTTCTACAAATTATTTACATGCAATACAGCTGATGAATGGACATCTTACCCTAAGTACAACTTTAAATGAACTTGTCATCAACTGTCAGTTCACAAGACTGAGGTAATTACCCACATCAGGGCAGTTATCACATTAGGGCATCTACTGGTCATTGATACTGGCCACCATTGGTCAGTGTCACCTGCCTGACCAAGTACTGCCCACCTGCCCAGGTAGCTAGCATCAAAGTCTATTCCAGAGGTCAGAGGAGTAATTGGTCACACTTGGTCACCAAGCTTTGTTTAATCAGAGTTATTTATGGTCAGTGGGTAATGATGACAGAAGTTGTGGAATGTCTATACCTCCAGACAGGTTTCTTCTAAATTGAATCACACACATTTTCAGTTATTTGAAATTAACTTCAGATCTATTTAGACTTTTAGTTGAGTGCCAACTGGCATGGACTGAGCAACTTGTTTATAATTTCCAACAATTTTGAAGAATGGATGAGAAAATAACAAATTTGAGCATGAAAATAATTAGCTAGTTTCCCTAGTTTATGTTGTTTTAAACCTATCATCATATATATGGAACTTGAAGGCTACTGCCTGTTTTTGCCCCGGTCAAAACTATTGCATTGCGTAACCGAATCTTCTTTTCAGACTTGGGTATTGTTTTGTTGATGTATCATGTATTTTAAGCCTAAGGGAGGATATAGCAGTCTTTAGTCCAGTGCTTGTCAAGTCTATTTTTGAAGCAGTTTAGAGAAATATCAGTCACATTGTAAACCTATCAGGGATTGGCTTTAAATAGAAACTGAGCCTTGATAATCATCAGGGCTGGGCCCGGTTTTATGAAGCGGCTAAGAACGTTCTTAATGCTAAGATGATTGTTTTAGTAAATTATGTGATTTTGTTTAATATAAGCGAACAGAGGAGTTTACATAAACAGGTGACACTATGTAATTGCATAGCGCCTTTAGTATGCTTCATGAAACCGGCCCCAGCTGTGATGGTATGGGAATAGCCAGGGTGTTATCAGTCACATTGTAACATAGTTGTCACTTAAAGTATTCAATCCTGAGCTGAGTGACGGATCAGCATGCATAGCACATGCCACATGGCCTCCTTCCAGCTGGCTGACAGTGTACTGATAGGGATGTGCCTTTGTAGTTGTAAGGCTTTACTGGTACTTTGGCACACTGTGGCAGTCCCTGGTGTCATATTCCAGGGTGGAGTTTGTTTTACAGTGAGTATGTATGCATGGAATGCTATGCCGTTAGTTCACGTTAGCCTAGATTTAATCTAGCCTAGAAGCATGCTTCAAACTACTTAAGTTTTGGCAGTTTGCCTTTGCTAAATAAAAACGAGTATCAACAGGTCTGTCAAAATACAAAAACAGTTTTGGCAGTGTGTTTAATATGCACCGGTTCTTGTCGCTTTTTGTACATGTCACATTAAATAATAATATTAAGTAACACACGAATTTTGTTTTGGGTTATTTTTCATTTTGTCATTGACATTGTAATGATTGTTCACAATCATTCACTGACATTTAACTAACAACGAATGAGCGACATTCCCATTCGGACAATTACCTGGCGACATCTGATAATATTAGTGTTAAATTAACCCCACTAGTTACCTGTCTGAGCGTGCCAAAGGCCTCCTTCGGTTTCACCATAACCGACTTCATCCTCGTGAGCGTTCCCATCTTGCGCATCCCTCGCTTGCACGCACGAGCGCTCGAGCTCGTCTTCTTCGCTGACTTCTCCCTGTCCGGCGGAGTGTTTGTGCTGTCAGTCAACGGGCAATCCTCGGCCTCCACTGATCTGCTCTTACCCCAGTTCCGCGCCCTACGAATCCAGCTGTCGTTCTGAGAGTCGTGTCGCGCGTCCGTGGCCAGTTTGCGCCACGAGAGTCCCTCGATCACGGATCGTCGCGGCGCCATCTTTCCTCCTTGCGCTTTCAAAATGCTTTTGAAAATTGCGCCATGTCCGATCCCGTCGTGCACCGCGCGCGCACTTGCTGCCGGTAGTCGGCGCCACAGAGCCCATCCCATAATAGAAATATCATAGTGTCGGTCAGGAAGTGGGAGGGTGATTAAATGTTTTAGGACGTTTTTTTCACGATGGACTAGTGATATCCTGAAACCCGCGGACACCATGGCGTCGGTGCACATACCAAGAGTTCGAAGCAATCGGGGAAAGACACAAGTACAGATTGATCGGGAGAATTTCGAGAAGAATCAGGTTTGTTGTTGTTTGTCCTATCCGCTCGAAGCCTGGGCCAGGCCGAACTGTGCTGGTCTTGAGTCGACTTGAGCCTTGATTGCTCGATGGGTCACTCTGACAGACACGCGCGTGACACTATGATTGGGTAAACAAACTGTTCTGTCAAACAACACTGCATTATACAACTGTCTATCAGATGGAATGCGACCAAAGTTGTATAAATCTAACATCACACGTATGCCTGCAATGTAATGAATCTAATAGTACAGTTTATCATTTGACAATTATCACATCACACATGTTCTCTTTTTCATAGACATGGATGATGGATGGACACAATTCACGCTCAGTGTCTGTGACTCTAAGTGTAGTTATATGACACTATTAGTCTCTGTTCATGCAATCATGTCTCTGTATCATATGTATGATAACAGGTCCAAGTGTTCAAACTGTAACAACCATTGGCATAGTCTTGAACTAAAACAGGTTAAGTCTACTACTTATAGTTCTGCACAAATCCAAAAGCTTGCAAATTTAAAGAATTAAGCCCATGAAATTTAAAATATTTAAACAGTAACTATATATAGAATACACGCACTAAAAAGTTTTGTTTACTCCGTCATATTTCCGACTACTATCAGACACTTCCTGCCAGTACCTCGAGGCAACTGCTCCACTTGTGTGAGAGATATTGTAATTGATAAGTTCTGTGGAATGTGACATTGATTCGTTCATCTCAACACTGCATTTAGCCTCTGTGCTAGATTCCACAGAGACTGGAGTCAGGCAACTTTAGTTTCAGCACAGTGTTAACTAAATTCTGTCTTATAAGGGGTCATCCATAAACGTTGTCATGTTTAGGGGGTGGGTGGGGCTGTCTGTGGGTCATTTTTTAAATGCAGGCTCATTGAGCTGTCAGTATTAGACAGAAAACATTAATTGTTTTGTGAGTATTTAGGTAGATTTCAACACCATTCCAGGGAAAAACCAATACCGGTAGTTCTATATATATATATATATAAATATTGTTTTTATATTACTTTGAAATTATTATTTTTTTGTGTTAACAACAAATCAATACAATGATACAATATATATAATAACAATAACATACATCTAGTCCTATTGGTGTAACACTGGTCCTATATATGTAACCATGGTTCTATTGGTGTAACACTGTTCCTATATATATATATATATATAATTATATATATATATATATATAATTATATATAACCGTGGTTCTAATGGTGTAACACTGGTCCTATATGTAACTCTGGTCCTATTTGTGGAACACTGATCCTATATGTAACCGTAGTCCTAGTGGTGTAACACTGGTCCTATTTGTAACAAGTGCTAGAGGTGTTACACTGGTCCTAGACGTTGTCTGTGTGATGCACACAATAGAGTGTCCGTCCTGATTATATATATACACCTAATATAATTTTTTGTATATATATGTAAAATTCAAAAAAATTATTAACTGACACCTAAGAAATATACATGTATTTTGTATCATTACAAATGAAATGTACTCGATATGTTTACGTTTCAAAGTACTCATACTTGTACTTTACCTATACATGTACTTGTACTTGGAATTGTTCTTTACATGATAATTGATTTATGGATGCCCTCTTGGTGCACATAAATATACCATGTAATTTCCTCTTAGTACATTAGTATCTAGGTGACCTGATAAGTGACACTCCTTGGTGACACAGAGTACACTGTCAGTGATCTATGACACACTCCCAGCTTCCTTGGTGACACAGAGTACACTGTCAGCGATCTATGACACAGTAACAAATATGACTGTTTGTCCTCAATGGTATGTACGATGTGTAATGAAACTCACCATATGTTAGTGACCCAATTTGGCTGCTTGACAGTCAGGCTATATGTTGTCACATTGTCACCTGTCATTTGATACCCAGCTGGGGGATGGTAACATGAACCAGATGACCCAGAATTTGTCACCTGTTTAGATGACAGGAGTTGTCAATGCTCTTGTGTGTGATGACATGGTTCATTCAAGGTTCATGTATTTAACAGATTGCATCTAACAGCTGAGTAGAACGGAACACAAAATTTAAACATAAAGGCATATTTTTGTAAACAGTTCACATTTAGTAAATGTGTTAGATATTTGATACTAGATGATAGTATAATAAGTATTTTACAGATATTTTATGGCATATTGTTCAATGTAATTTTTGTATTGAATATGCCTCAGCAACTCAGGCAGTTTATAGTAATACATTTTATTTTGACACTCTTCTACAGTACAACTCTGTTCAAGGGTGTTGACATTTGTGTTTAAAATTATCACCATTTTAGTATTCGTTTACAATGGTGCTATCTGGAGAGTGTACAATTTGTTTATGTGATGTGTTTAAAATTATCACCATTATAGTATCCGTTTACAATGGTGCTATCTGGAGAGTGTACAATTTGTTTATGTGATGTGTTTAAAATTATCACCATTATAGTATCCGTTTACAATGGTGCTGTCTGGAGAGTGTATTACTACTTAGTGGTCTCTCAGGTAGTCATGGAACTTAAAAAGCAATAACATATCAAAAACTTAAGTAAATAAGTGTTTTTGTGTTTTCCGTGGTTCGTAGATCAGAGACTAATATGACCCAAGGAAATAAAAGAACACAGAAAGAGTGCCTTAACGGAGATGACTTAGGCCTACAGTGATTCAAAGTTAGCATACTCGTATATGTTGCCTTCTAACTTTCCTGTGCAGTTATCATGTTGGATGAGTTTTTGATGGGTTGGATTAATTACAGTTCCAGCCAGTCACACACATCATAATTAGATCATTGTTAGAATTGGGGTTGACAGTTGGTCTTGAAAACAAAATGTTGACCAACTTGGGTGAGTTACAGCTGTGAGTGGGGAGAGCCGGGCATGGTAGGAACAATTTCAAATTGCACTTGGTCGCAGATAATCACATAATTCTAGCGAAATAGTCGGCAAATAGCGCAGTTAATGTACATGTATACAGTATCTGAGACACGTGTAATTGTGAAGAATGTGGTGATGTGATGGTGATTGTGCAACTAGTTAGGGTGTTTGTGTCGCATATTTAGAGGGCATTGACCCCTTTGGTATGGTGATAATTGTTATCATTTACCCAGGATAAATATCAGGAAATGTTTTAGAGAGAGAGAGAGAGGCAGGGAGGGATAGAGAGAGAGAGGGAGGGAGGCGGGAAGGGGGGAGAGAGAGAGAGAGATCTGTAATAATCATACAGCTATGTCTTTCAGGTAACACTTGTCTTATATGTAACACTGATCCTAGTGGTGTAACACCGGTCCTATATATGTAACCGTAGTCCTAGTGGTGTAACACTTGTCCTATTTGTAAGACAAGTGCTAGAGGTGTTACACTGGTCCTATATGTAACCGTAGTCCTAGTGGTGTAACACTGGTCCTATATATATATATATATGTAACCGTGGTTCTAGTGGTGTTACACTGGTCCTATTTGTAACAGGTGCTAGAGGTGTTACACGGGTCCTATATGTAACCTTGGTCCTATTTGTGGAACACTGATCCTATATGTAACCATGGTCCTAGTGGTGTAACACTGGTCCTATTTGTAACAAGTGCTAGAGGTGTTACACTGGTCCTAGATGTTGTCTGTCTGAAGTACAAAATAGAGTGCTCGTCCTGATTATAAATATAACTTATATTATTTTTAGTATACGTATGTAAAATTAAAAAAAGGTATTTTAAAAACTGACACCTGAGAAATATGTATTTTTTATAATTACAAATGAAACGTACTTGGAAATGTACTCAATGGGCTTTTATGTTTCAAAGTATCATACTTGTACTTGAGCTATACACTGTACTTGTACTTATGTAATGTATTTGTTGTTGGAATTATATTTTATTAATGTACTTGTACTAGGAAATGTACTTGGATCAAATATACTTGGAATTGTACTTGATCTAATGTATTTGGCCTTGGAATTGTACTTGATCTAATGTACTTGTACTTGGAATTGTACTTGATCTAATTTGCTTGCACTTGGAATTGTACTTGATCTAATTTGCTTGCACTTGGAATTGTAATTGACCTAATGTACTTTGACTTGGAATTGACCAAATGTACTTGTACTATGAATTGTACTTTACCTAATATACTTGAAATTGTACTTTTCCTAATGTACTTGCAGTTGGAATTGTACTTGACCTAATGCACTTGGAATTGTACATGATAATATCTAATTAACCTGAACATTGGTTTGTTTGTTGTAGAATGCGAGTATTGCGAAGGCGATCAACGTGAACGAGACACCGGTGAAGGAAAAACACGCTCGCAGTATCCTTTCTACCTCCTCCGGGCTGCGGGGGGAGAGTTGTGAATACTGTAAAAGTTTTGCACTATTTCGTAATTTTGTACTGCAGATTTACAAAGTTAATTAGAAGCTCAGTAATCATCATTACGTGGTGTGGGGTGAATGACAAAGATTGTGCAGTTTCATTTCTAACAATTTCACTTTCTGTGTGTTGTGAATGTGTGGAGTGCATAGCCTGGTCGTAGTTTGCCACCCTAACACAACCTAAGGGGGTAATTGGCACATTACTCCTGCAGTTTTCTGTGTTGGCAGATGCTACCAATGGATCAGTCTTCTCATCTTGTTTGAATAACGACTTAACAAAGTGCACTTTGTGTGGGGGGAAGCCACTGTTTACAAAGCTCCTTCTCTGCTGACAACGTGTACAAACAGCTGGAATAAAATACAAACAAACCTAATTTTTGTACTTTTACTTTAGTTCACCCCTTGACAAGAGGTCCTATTTCAATGTAGAGGCTGTCCCACCTGATCTGTCTTCTGTGGTGCCTAGGTGGGTCATTAGGCTTAGATTGGACCATTCTGTTAGGTGCTACGGTCTATTAATACCGGTATGTCATCCAGTCAGTTTCTCTTCTGGTTGCCCAATCTTCCCATGCCCTTGTATTGTAGGTGACATGGCTAAAGCTGGAGAGTTAATAATTAACACGTAGTTCTACTTATTTCACAGTCAATCTAACTTTTTTCTGTGACATTTCGATCGCTGTCAGCAGTCTTCACCAGACAATTGCCATTAGAGGCGACACAGTAGTCAGTCTGCTCAGTGTTGGCATTGGCCCGGGTATTTCCATCAGCTGTGGTCTGGGTGGATCTTCAGAAGATCGTCGTAAATGTGTGAGACTCGGTACTGTGTCGCCATCTAGCGATAGCTGTATGATGACAGCAACTGAAATGTCAGATGAAAAGGTAAATTGGCAGTGAAATATGAAACAAAGTTATACCGATTTGAACTGTCCAGTTACGCAAGTGTAAATAGAATGTGGCATCAACAGGCAATAGCCTAATACAAATTCCGTACAAGATAATGATGACAATGAACCTCTTCCTTATATTACTCTTACCCTATTTCAGTTCTGGATTACGATTGATGTCAGGTCGATTCCTGACAAACCTAGTACCGATCTATTTTTTGTAGACCAGCATGTTTCATAGCCAGGTAAATTTTTCCACAGCCTGGTTAAGCATTAAAAAATGCTATACAGATTTTTGTGTGTGAAATTTCAAGTCAAAGTACAGATTTCAACAACAAAATGTTTCATGACATGTACGTATCGACAGCAGGGTCAAACCTCGGCTACAGTAGAACCTCACAAACAAGGTCATAATTGGGACTAGGACAAAGTGACCTGAATAGCAAGGTGACCTTAATTGCGAGGTGGCTGTATTACTGAGGTGACTGTAAAGTGACGTTCTACTGTACCTACTTCAAGCGGATAGTAACAATGACAACTGGGATCAGTGGCTGTGGTCCTCAGGCACGAATCTAGTCTCAAGTTATTAAATATTTAAAGAAATGCAGTTTACTAAATGTTTCGCCGGCCTTTCAGTTTATGTTTGGAGTCAGTCTATACGGTTTACTGGAATGTTTCAGATCACTGTAACAGTGTTTAATGTCATCATAATAACATATTAAGTTGTGTCAGTAATAATAATAACCTTTATTTATATACCATCACATAGGTGAAAATAGAATCTATTCAGAGGTGCATACAAGTAAAACATTAATAAAAGCAATTTTTATTATAAAATTAGTAAATCATTATATGTAATATATATGTAGATATATATATGTATATATATATATGAATGTATATTATATATATAATTAAAAATTTAGACATACAAATTTTGCATTTATATAAATTAATTTGCCCCTCAAGCTGTTAAACAAATGATGGAAAATATGAATATTGGACTATAAAATATCCCTATTATGGCATAAAACACATTCTTGATTATAGGTGATATGCCAGGATTGTTGGATCTGCATTTTGTTGAAACAGGATCTGGATAATCATTTCCTGGCAAGCAGGTCCTGATGATGACCTTTATGTAGAAAACACTGGAGGAGATGAGTCACTTGTGAGGCCGAAGCTAGCTGTAGTGGAGGATGACTCATGCCACGGCATACTGCAGCTTCCTCTAGCAATAGATGGCTATTTTAAGCAAGATTCACTTTCATTATAGGCCGCTCCCCAGGCCAGAAATATTTTTTGCTCCCCAGGCCAGAAATAATCTTTGAATTAATCAAAAGTGCCTTTTTGGCTTCCATGGAAGTCACTCGCAACAGTCACAACTCACTTGAGCCATTTATTTACTGATCCATTCGATTGGCTTCACTACCAGTTGTGCCAATGATAGGCATTAATGTGGGCCCCTAGACTTGGAACTATTAGTTAATCTAAATGGCCAGCTGTCCACCTCTAAATCCAGTCTTAATTACCCGTCTTGGTAATCAGTCATCATCAGTCTTCAAGACTGGCAGATGGGGATCAGGTTACGCCCCTGTTGCTTCCACAAAGAAATTGTGTATAATCACTGGCGTTGGAACAAATTAACATTGAGGGGCTGAGCTGGAGCTACTGTGCTCCACTGTCAGGCATGACTTAAAGATGGCGGAGGTGTGCTGTTGAAGATTTCTTGTAGTGATTTTCAGAATTGTTAAATTTTATTCATCATCGTCATCATCATTGTGCAGCCGTAGTGTCCAGTGTCTTTTCCAAATCTGCCTATCTTGCGCTACCCTCTGCCAGATGGTGCCTTTCCAGTACTCGTCTAGTTCGTCTCTCCAGTCTTCCTCTAGTCTAGATCATTTCCATTCATAAGGTCTCCAGGTTGTGATACGCGATGTCCATCAGTAATCTCGTAGTCTGCTGATGTGCCCTGCCCAGGTCTACTTCTGTCTTCTGATTTGTTCTATCTCGTCTATGACCTTTGTCTTCTCTCTTACCCAGATGTTTGTTTTTCTCTCCCGGTATGTGATGTTTAACATACTTCTTTCCATCTTTGTTTGTGCGGCTGCTAGCTTGTTCTTTGCCTGGACGGTGAGTACCCATGTTTCTGCGCCGTATGTCCTCACTGGAAGTAATCATGAGTTGAAGACTGTCTCTTCAAGCAGGTTACAAAGTTATCCTTGAAGGTGTCACAGTGTTTGGCGAATGCTGTCCAGCCAACAGTGATTCTTCTTTGAATCTCCTTGTCTTGGTTTTTGTCTCTAATACTGTACAGCTGTCCCAGATAGACATAGCTTTTAACGTTCTCTATCTATGTAGTGTTGATATATATTGGTGTGTCATTTTCTAGCATCATTTTTCGAATTTTCATCTTCTGACCTTGTTTTTTACTTTCATTATATATTTTATTATATATATATATATATATACAAATCCAACTCGGAAGTTGCAACTTGAATGGTAATCACCAAAATATCTACAAAACCCACAAAATACTGGGGTTCGATGCCTATAATAGTAATAGACAACAGCCAGCGGCCATTATAAACACTAAAAAAAAGCCTAACGTCTGGATGGTGGCGTGTCACTACATATACAGCACACATTATAAGCAGATGCAGAAGACAGCTACTTGGAGTGTTTGTATGTGACATTTGATATGATGTAAATTGGAAACAATTTTCATACAAGTTAAGTAAAATGTTGCCAACTAATTGGGGTTTCTCAAAAAATTGCAGAAAGTATGGATTGACATTATGAACAATCAGTTTTCGTCCGCTTACCACATGGTATGAACCCTAAAACCAGTAAAAACTCTTAACCAGTGGGGAATTTTGATAAAATTAAGGCATCATTTTTCTTCCGTGAGGAAGTGTCACATGACGAATGTCATGTGACACCAGCTGGAGATGGACTGATGGAAGCTCCTGGCCGACATTGCTTTTCAGCTTGGATGTTGATTGCCGTTGAAATACACAGATTGAATAACCAAGTTTCTTGAGAGGTAAATGTGTCAAATAATAATAACCAAGAAGCCAGATCATCACATCAATCCATTCAATGGTTATGGAGATGGTTTGGAAACGGTAACTTTAGAAACATTCTCCGACACCAATGAGGCAGCTTCCACTTGTAGATAATGTTGTCAATTGCATTATGAAAGTGTACGAGTAACAACTAACTAGTGCCGTCACATATATTTACAAATTGTGAATTGAAGACTCATTTATGAAGGGGGTTGGGTAAATACCATTTTTATCCTTTAATATTCCTGTCAGTGATCAAACGTTGATACCTTAAAAATCCCTTATATCTTTGGAAGTCTTATGGGAGGCTTCCATGAGAGCATTTTTTTTCAATAATTTCTATACTATTTTTGACTATTATTTGTGATTATAATATATTTTTGCATATTTTACATACTCTCTTATTAAATGATATGTATATGGGTCAAAATAAAGAACTTCTGTCTGTCCGTCTGTCTAGATGGTGACTAAGTCTTGATGTACACTATAAAAGTGTGCATCTGTAGTAAACACTAACCGCAGGTCATATTGACCTGAATGACTGAGAAAGACACAACAGAGAGAACTCCAGGTGATATCAGATTAAAGCTTGCCTGGCTAGTCCTCTGTGCTTTAGTTCTGGCTGTGCCTACTTAGACAGTTGACTGGACCAGGTTTCAACACAGAGTAACGTGCATAATAGGGTTATTTGAAGCACTGATCTGTCATGGGTACCAGTAGTTTCCTTTCGTAGTGTGTTGGCTCAGTGCTGCGTAGTGTTTTGGAGAACTTTATCAACATGTACCAGCAGAACATATCGTTCTCTTCTCTCTGCTGTAGTAAATTAATAATGATGGAAAAAAGGTAATGACACTATTTATTAGTAGGATTAAAGAGTTAATAGTGCAGTGGACTGTCTAGTATTTGAGTGTGTATTGTTGTGCAGGTAACACAGGTGTGCTGTCCTGTCTGTGCACGCAGTCTGTATATATGTATCTGTAAAGTGTAGCTGAGTGAAAACTGATGATGTCACAAATAACTATCTTGTGTTGTTGTCTGCACATTAATATTTGTTTCCTCACAAGAGCATTCATGTACACACGCGTGTAATGCATTCATGCATGCAAACGTATAGCGACACACAATTGCACCATGTTTGCATACACACATGGCGACATGCACACACTCGCATGCCACATGCGTGCACACACACATGTTTGAATGTCAAGTACCAGGGCATGTTCTTCTTTGTATACACACAACAACAGATTAAGGCAACAGGCTCCTCATTAAATGTCATGCTTTAATTAATTAATTAACTGTCACATCTTTAAAAAACTACTTGTGCAATCTTGACCATATTTGCAGTGTGTGAAGTCTATTTGAAAATAATGCCAGATATTGAATACTAATCAATGTGCGTAACAGTAACCATGGTAACCAGATAATTCTAGGAAATTCTGACTGGGGTGGTTTTGTGGATAGTCCCACAGAAAATGTTCATATATTTTCATTTGTTTATGTATTCTGACAAATAATATATTAAGTTGCACAATTAAGTAGTTTGGCTGAATAAAAAATAAATCTTTTGGGAAAAAATAATGTTTACTATTTGTCTATAATTTCGTTTAACTTACAATAGTATTCAACAATTATTTTTATCAAAAGTATTACTAATTTTGTTCAAATAAACTACTTCATTGCACAGCTTAGTACACTGTTTGCTAGAATAAATAACAAAAATGGAAATATATAAATTCAATTTTCCTTGGGACTATCCACAAAACCACCCCATCAGAATTTCCAAGAATTATCTGGTTACCATGGTTACCGTTATGAAAATTGATTAGTACTTAATATCTGACATTCTTTTTATATAGACTTAAGACACTGCAAGACACTATTTTAAGGTAGAACTACTTTTATTACGTTATTCATATTTTTTATGTCTGTACTACATTTTGAAATTATTATTGTTTTGTATGGAACTTTATCTCATTTAAAATCATAATTACCACATATGTAATGTGCCAGTTAACAATCACAATTGATCAAAAACTATTGTTATTTATTGAATCTTGCAATGTAAATTTTTCCAAACAAATCATTTATTAGTAACTTTTTATTATATAGGGTAGCACAACTAATAGGAGTCAAGTACTGAGAAACAAGGTCTCTTGTCTCTTGGTCTTATTACTCATAGTTCAAAGCAATATGAATCACAAACCCTCAACCAGGGAGACAAATGTGACATGTAGGGCCACACCTTTATGTCATCTCTGTCACATACTTGACCTTGCTTGCAACTT
The DNA here is from genome assembly GCA_963995525.1 of Escarpia spicata. Taxonomy (NCBI): domain Eukaryota; kingdom Metazoa; phylum Annelida; class Polychaeta; order Sabellida; family Siboglinidae; genus Escarpia; species Escarpia spicata. The sequence continues at coordinate 27,307,801 of OZ023213.1, forward strand.
TCTCCTTCACTTTACACTTGTCTTGTCAGTTATTAGTGTCATAATCATAATTATTCAGTATGTAATACCATTATTTTTTATATGTGTCGGGTCGCGGTGGTTCAACACTTACGGTATATTTTGGTGGTATAAAGTTAAGACAATCATGTTAAAGGACAACAGTTCAGATCTGCAACGATGTAAGTGTTATTGTTTATTTTTTATACTTTCACCCCTGCAAATGTATTTGACTTTCCTCAGTTTTCTGAAATGTACCTACGGTCCGAACCCTTGCGGCATGTCACAATTCACAGACGTTAATATTTGAATGACTTCTGATGCACCAATTCAACATATGTGTTTCTTGTGATGTGTGGATGACCGTAGTATGTCCAGTCTATTGTGACCCTCCTTGACCACCGTCCAGTCATCATCCTAGGCACCCACCATGACAAGAGTGGACAGTTGTTCTGGTATTCAGTGCAGCACCTTCAGCTACAAGGTCACCCCATCCTCTGCTGGAAGTTCTGCCATGTCCTCCACAAGATGCTACGGGATGGACATCCGCAGGCAAGTACCATGGAGGGTCCTTTAAGTACTTAATGTACCATGAAGAATACTTGCAACCCACATGCAGGTACCAGGGAGAGTACTTGATGATGGAAGAGTACTTTGTTAGGGTCATTGCCACACACAGGCATGTACTACATATGGTATTATAAGTACTAAATGTAACAAGAGTACTTTATCAATAGAGAGTACTTTAAGTACTTAATGTAGCAAGAGTACTTTGTCAATGTTATTGCCACCCACAAACAAGTAAGGCACAGAGGGTTCTCTAAGTACTTTAAGTATTAATTGTTGTCTCTAAGTAAATTCCAAATATCAGACAGAGGGTGCTTTAAGTACTTGATATTTACTGTAGCAGAGGTACGTGTCATTTCTAAATTGTAAGTATTCAATAAAAGGTACTATAGGTGAAGTACTTTATCGCCATTTTGTACTCTTAGTGGGTTAGTATGTAGTATTTTGCATATGCGTGAAGCATTGCATGCTTTGAAACGACCCCCCTTTGCTGTCCGCATTGTGTCATGCATGACCGACCTTCAGGTAACAGACATTTACACACCTGTTAGACAATATTGGTATGTGTTGAGTCTGTTATGAGAGCAGAGAGAAGTAATTAGATTGCAATGTGTATTGTCAGACTTGATCACCCCATGTGGAGAAGGGTTATTTTGGATGCTACCCTGGGGTACACAGGGGAGGAAATGGGGTAGTTCCCATGTGTTTAAGCTCCTGTTCTATTGTCTGCAGAATGGCCTCAGATGAAGAATTTTGTGTAATTATAGCTGACATGTCAGGTTGAATTCACATTAATACACTCAGTACTTAGGAGGTTGTAAACATGGCAGTCCATGAATACATTTATGGGATTGCCGGACATATTGATGGCTGAGTGCTGATTGTGTCTTAACTGAAAGTTACATGAGGATATAAAGCATAATAAAATAACAACACATACATCATAATTACCATCTAGGCCAGCATTCCACAAACCTTGGCCTGTGGGCCAAATTTGGCCCGTGGACTTTTTTAGCTGGCCTACGAGTCCTGTCCTAAGATTTTGCAATTGAACAAAAGAAAATGGTAATGTTTTTATAATAAAATTTATCATTTTAACCATTATCCATTATGTAGAGCGCCGTGATGCAGTGGCTAGAGCTTCGGACTCTCGACTGAGAGAACCCGGGTTTAAATCCTGTGCAGCATTGTCAAACCTGGGGCAAGTTTGTTCACTATATTTTGATCCAGTTCACTCAGCTGTATGAATGAGTACCTGGCTATAGACAGTGGCGGATACAATAGTCTTCGCGCATTAATTGCACAGTGGCTGGATGCTTCCCAGAGAAGTTGAGATGGTGTTCGATTGAACAGGTCTGCGACGGAATAAAGTGTAAAGCACTTTGAGCAGTCCAGAGAATTGGATATTGTGTTATATAAGAACTGACCTTTACCTTTACTTTACTGTCATGCAACAGTATTCATATTGTTTGTTGATATGGTTTAGGGTAGCACTGACACAGCCTTTACGAGCACCTATGGATAGGTATTTTATCTCTTACCAAATTAATAGCTTTGGCCCGCAGAGTGTTATCTGGACAAAATTTTGCCAACGCCTGAAAAAGTTTGCGGGACCCTGATCTAAACCTACCATCAGATCTACAACCAGCACCAACACAAGTATACAAGACATGTGCCAGTTACGGATAGTCTACCATAAATGTGATATAAATGTAAAAATTATGTAATGTCAACTGCAATATAGATCTACGCGTTAATTTAGCATATTGGGGGACATTATATCATATCATTTTATATTGCCTTTCACTTAGCTACGTTTTCTAAACAAATATATAATCTGTTGCACCATTACATTTAGCACAGCAAAAAACCCCTTCGGTGTGCCAACATTTCACAAGCATGAATGTATATGTGTTATTTCTCTACCTGTTTTTGTCCCAGTAGTGCTAGCCCCAGGGTAACCTGTGAAGTGAGTGTACGTTGTCTGTCTAGATCTATGTAATAAAAACTCATGTGGTTACATAACTTGTCCAGGTATTGTAAGTACATGTAGCATTTAATTTGTGTGAAATATACAAAATGCCTGGGCTCTGTGGGAAACCTCTGCTCTATGTGACCAGACTCAGCAAAGTGGGTAAAATATTAAGCCGCAAAATTGTGAAATGGAATGTTGTACCTTTTTTGATTCCGCATACCGTGAGCTTTAAAGTGATACCTCATTTGTTGAAATATCTTCAGTAGTTTGTGATTTATTTCTAAAATTGAAGAAACAAATTTTAAAAGGACATTTTGGGAAATTAGGTCATTTGTTTTTATTCACTTTTATTATTTGTCAAGGAAAATAAACTGAACTTTGAAATATAAGAATATAAGGTATGCGTTCCTGCTACAATCACAACAATGACGGGAAATGACCTAGGCAGCTATGTTTTGTTGGTGCGCAGAATAGGACTGTGCTGCTTAATAACCAGTCCTGTGTTGCCGGTTACATGTATTGGTATTGCAGTTACCTCTGGTAGTTCCACTGGTGCAGATAGTTCTGACTGTGCTTGTGATCCTCTACTGGGTGTGCTCTGTGCAAGCTCTGGACTCATCCATCATGGACAGGGGGGGCTGGAGTGGTAGAAGCTCCACTGACATTTGATATTTAGAATCTGGGTGTTCCTCAGAAACTGGAGTAGTTGGTGGTTGGCAACTACTGTCAGGGTGTACAGGTGTGAATGTGCATCACTTTCTCCTATATGTAATTTTACCTCTCCCTTTCTCTCCCTTTCTTTCCCTTTCTCTCCCTTTCTCTCCCTTTCCCTCCCTTTCTCTCCCTTTCTCTCCCGTTCTCTCCCTTTCTCCCTTTCTCTCCCTTTCCCTCCCTTTCTCTCCCTTTCTCTCACTTTCTTTCCATTTCTGTCCCTTTCTCTCCCTTTCTCTTCCTTTCTCCCCCTTTCCCTCCCTTTCTCTCCCTTTCCCTCCCTTTCTCTCCCGTTCTCTCCCTTTCTCTCCCTTTTTCTCCCTTTCTCTCCCTTTCTCTCCCTTTCTCTCCCTTTCTCTCCCTTGCTCTCCCCCTCTGCCATTATCTGTCCCTCTCTCCGCTTCTTCTCCCTCCCTGCCTTCTCCTCTCTTGCTCTGTCTCTCCACTCTCCCATCTCTCCCTTCCTTCTCTATCCTCCATCCTCCTGACATTATCTCTCCCCCTGTCTTCCTCTCCTTCCCTCACTGCATCCCCTTTCTCTGTCTCTCCCACCCCCTTTCTCCCTCCCCTCTCTCTCCCCTCTCCCACCCTTCCACTTTCCCTCCCTTCCTCCCATCTTCCCTCCCTCCCTCCCACCTTCTCTCCCACCTTCTCTCCCTCCTTCGCCCCGTCCCTCCCTCCCTCCCTCACCCCGTCCCTCCCTCCCACCTTCCCCCCTCGCTCCCACCTTCTCTCCCTGTCTTCCTCTATGATAGTCATCACCCCCTTGATCTCATGCATAGCAAAACCATATCACCCGATCTACTCCACCCTCTCAAAGATTAATACAACCTATACGATACACCCTGTACAATACAACTTCTGTGATACACCCTGTATGAATCACCCCATATAATACACAGCGTATGATATACTGGAATCATTATCTTACCGCCACCCTGACTCAGTCCGATAGAGTATCTATGGGTGTCTCCGCCAGTCCATCTTCTCATTGACCCACCCAGTCTACTTGACATTTATTGCCTTCAGAAAACTGAATCATTTCTCCTCTTATCATGACTCACTATGTGTCATTGTTTATTGGCACCCTTTTAGTTCACCCCTGCAGGGTGTTATGTATCACAACCCCTGTAGGGTATCTGCAATAGGCTTGAGCCTTGTAGGAAGAATGCCATATTTAATTAGTCATTTAATGTGTAGTGCAATTGTTAAAGATGCTTCCACCACTGGGTTGTTTACACTGCTGGTTTAGCTGTCACATATCCGGTTCTTTTATGTCTAAATACGTTATGTGTGACTAGATTAAATAATACCACAGTCGGTTTAATAAAAAATGCATGCATTTGTTTAACTGGTAAACAGGATTGGTTTGGATCATTAGATCTGCTAGCTTGTCAAAGCTAATTGTCAGGCCAATATATAGCCATCAACACACTGAATTTGTCTGTGACATGGTTTTTGAGATAGCAAGGAAAATCAACAACATGAACACTGAACATGCGCATTCATGTGAAGATTCAAATTTTTAAAATAACTTGAATTGATTCCTCCGCAGAAATTAAATAAGTTAGCAGTTTGTCTTATGATTTGGCCAAACCTACATGTACAAAAGTTGCACAAATGTCCTAGCATGTTATAGTGGCTACTGTGAGTGTTTGATTTGTTGCAAAATTAATTTGAAACAAGACGATGGAATTGAGGTGGCATTTTTAATGTTTACTTGCTACTGAAAACAACATCATAATTATAAGTTTTGTCACATATGTTTAAACAGTTGCTCCAAAGTAAGTTTAATTCTTGCTGTCTAATGGAATCTTCAAGCCATAAACAATATCTTTCATATCATAATTATCAATATATCAATGACAATTCATCATAATTACAGGGCTGCCTACCATTAATGATTTTCCATAATCATTACGAAAATTCACGAGATTACGGTGTTAAACTGCCCGCTGTATTACGGAAATGGAAATATCCGACTACAGAAAATGATACCCATTAAAGAATTGTTAAGTCTATAAATAATGCTGCTCCAGATGCCCTGGAGAAACTGTCATCATTTACTTGTTACAATTTATCAACAGATATTTAGTCCACTACAAGTTCTACAAAGTCAGTATGGTGACGCCATCCAATGCTATGCCTGTGTACAATGTTACAACTTTGACTGCCACCAGCCTGATGATGACGACTGCCTTGGCACTTGGGCATATTATTATGTCTGCATTTGTCAGCCAACAGCAATTACAGCAGCCAAAACTAACAGTGTCATTAATGTGCGTCTAGACATGAATAAAATTTACAGGTGTTGAATTATACAATGAAATAAATAAATTAAGATATGACGTTAGGAAGAACCATTAAATTACATTAAATAGTTATGGTTTTCTGAATGTTATGAATATAATTAAATGTCTTAGAAGAATATAAAATAAGTATTATAATTGTAATATTTCCTGCTTTGTGGTGTAAATGTAGAAGCTCGTTGGATAATTATTGGCTATTCACTGGCGCTGTCTTTCCCACAGAGATGCTCTACAGCCATAAACACTTGGACAAGTCTGGCCATGCATGCACTTTGACAGTTGTAATGAACACAATGTAACGTATTGGATGTTGTGAAACAAGCATCCCTTTGAAGTGCGAACCAATGACCTTAACTGCTGACAACAGTTACAGTGTAGCAACACAATATGTTGAAACAAAGTATATCTACTTTTGATGATTAAATTAGTAACTTCCTGGATTCCCAGGCACCATGAACAGGCTGGGCTTGTCACTGTATCCACTTCAGAGAAAGGTTTGATTGGCAACCTTGTGGACGGGGGCAAGATGTGATGGGGCGGGGGTGTATGCGATGGGGGGATCATTACGGAAATTGTTTTTGTCAGGTATGCAGCCCTGTAATTAACATCCTTACCTTCCCCTGATAAGAACCATATTTTTATAGAGACCCTAGCCGTATACAAGTTCCTTGGGTTATAGACTGACTATGTAGGCCGACTCTACGAATCTATCAAGGTACAGCTTTTAATTAGAGTTTTTTGTTCCCTTTCGTCTGGTGTTGCATTTCCCGGGGTATGTCTGCGAGTCATTTTTATTGCGTAGCTTGAGCGAGATAAAGGCATGTAAGACCTTTGTATAGCATAGAGCTACCGAACCATGTAGGTGAATGGCAGCACTTTGTGTGTGCCTATTTTGTGGCTGTGTAAAGAATGCTATGATAAGGTTTTATTGAACTATTTATAGAACATGTCTAGCCTTAGCAGCTGGCTATATTAGTGAATGGAGACTTTGATTGACAGCTTGAGTCTGATGGATGTGTGTGCTGTTGAATGGCGTTTATGTAGGACATTGAACATTGAGTGTGTCTGTCATTATACGGGTTAGAACCATGATTGTGTGTTTATTCAGAGAAGCACGGACTGGAAGATCGTGACAAATTCTCAGTTTGTTGTTATTTTTATTTCCATGGTTACTGATAAACAAAGTGATAGCTTCGCCAGACAATATCACGACCCTCGTCAGTCTATTAATAATGGACGTAGAATGGGAACGTTCTGACATACAGGAGAGAATATCACTATATAAATACAGTAGAATATAATAAAATCTGTCAACGATAACCCAAGTACCTGTGTGAATACAGTAAATAGCCATGTATAGTAGTAGCAGGCTAGGGTAAATAATGACTAACGGCTACAGTTAGTCATACTCATAGTGAAAACACATTTATGTACAGGATTACTTGCAGACGAGGGGAAGTTTATTTTGTAATTATTGACATATTAGGATGATGGTCATCATATGTCAATTAATCTTGGGTCAGATTATTGTGGTTCGTTTTTGCATTTTAAAAGGGTGAATGACATTAGCAGGACTAGTTTAGACAAGGATACGATAGAGTCAGTTGTTTTGTTTGTTTTCTTGGTTGGTGGTTTTATGCCAAGAGATTTTAAGGAGGTTGTCAGTCTTGATTTGTTTACAAGTTGAAAATGTTTACATTTCTACGTTACTGAGTAGAATTTTAAGTTACTTAGTGTGTGAATTTTCTGTAGTTTGTGTGGTTCTCTAGAATAGGTTAACTTCAAAATTTAAATAACTTAGAACAATTTAATAAGTGTTCTTCATGGTTGTCAATCTTTATTAAATAAGTATGACAATATTAATTGCAAATTTATGCCATGTGTAATAGTGGATTATTTGTAACGATTAATTTGTGTTCAGTTGCACATATTTTACTATAGTTTTATTTAAATGTTCTTGAAGCTTGTTTACTATAATCAACAAATCTAGACATAACATAACCTTTCTACTGACAGTTGTATGTCTACAGTAGTGTCTACTTTCATGAATTGGAATTATTTTAGTACTGTACATGTTTCCAGACATCTATTATTTTTACGTGTCCGAATACATTCAGTAGATAATTGTTATGTTTCAGATATCAACAATAATTTTTGTACTGTGTTTTTTCGGAAAGCTGAGAATTTAATTACTTTTAGGTGTCCAAGTATGTAGAGTTATTAAGATACCCTGTAATAATTAACAATAAACTTCTAGTGAGTGCCTAAAAAGGAACCTTAGCTTTAAAAACACCGCCATAATTATTATGCCTATCATGAATAGGTACCCGCAAGAGTCATCATCAGCTTGGATCTTCATTCACTGTCTAATCACTGGTCTGTGTCTTTTGGTTCTTAATGAGATCAGTGCACAAAGGTGTAGCAAAGTGCATCTGTGTGCACTGAAGCGTGTCCACATGCAAATAATGCAACATTGTAAAGAGAGTGAGTGCACAAGTGTTTAGTCACATCGCCTGCCTTGGTGTTTGCCGAAGGAAATCAATTTGCATTGTAACTGAATGATATCTGCGAGATTTACTTGAGTCATCTCGGGTGAGAATCGATCAAGAGTGACACATGTTGCGACCATGGCCAGGTAGAAATGAAATATTTTTGTTTCAAGTTAGAAACCTTTGTAGTTGGGACCTTGGAACAAAAATATTGTGACCACCCTTGTGTTGTATTATTTAAAGCTTGAATACTTTTGCATAGTTTTGACAGTCAACAAATTGTTTAACTGTTTTTCCAATGATTTAACCAATAATTAATAACAAATTTGTTGAAATGAGCTAACATATACCAAAATGAATGCTAGATTGAAAAATAGATTTCACAAAAAGATAACCGTAACATTGTAATAATAGTGAAATTTTATTACAGAGTGACCTTTAAAAAAGGCTTCTAATTGTGGCTTTACACACATGTATAGTTGGACATGGCGTGGGAATTTAATTCACACTTCTAAGAAGGAAAATGTTACGATTGTTACTGAACAAAAACACACACAACATAATAATAATGCGCCCGATCAATTGAAATTGCACTTGGACGCTTTACATACATACAGGAATTGTCGCACATGATATATGTGTGACAGGATATTGTCACACAGGACAATGTATTGTCTCGTATTGTCTCATGCAGATCTATAATTTTATTTTAAGATATAGTGTGGGTCTCTGTCTGCGTGTATGTCCGAGCATATCTCTGTCAGTTTCACATGTTTGTCATTGAAATTTGGTAGAAACCCTAGCTGGGCAATTTTGAGGGTTCGTAGAATTTAAAAAAAATGTGTACCCGGGGATGCACCAGTGGGTGGGGATCTCGGGCACAAATGGAACTGCTTTTGCTGATCACAGCAGCTATTTCTGGCAGGATATCAAACACTGCGGCTTTATGTAATAACATTATAGCTTAGCATTATGTAGTAACATTATTGCTATCCATAGACATTGTATAATCTCCAATGCTGGCTTTAACCAGAATGTATACATGTATAGGTGTTGTTTCTTACCGGAGTACTCACCCAGAGTGTAATATTGTGTGATGCAACATCATATTGCGACTGAGATGGTAATATATATAGAACTTTGTGTTTTCCAGGTGCTTATTGACTCACGCCGTTACAAAGGCTTCATTACAGAGCTCGGCAAATTGTGGGTGAGTGAAATGTTTTCCTCCGTATTAACACCTGGTGTTGACAGGCTGCATCTAGGTGTCCATCTTCCCTTCTCCTGGGGTGCACAGTCATGGCGTCAAATCCAATTTGTAAAATCAAATTCCCATTTTAATTAATTAAAAAAATCAATTTCAATTCTGAATTATCCATTCTAATTCCTACATTAAAATCCTAAAATCCTAATTAAGGACAAATCAATTCCGGTTTGTTTTAATGAGTTTTATTTGTACTTAAAAACGTGTGCACAATCATATTTAATCAGATATAATTAAAATCACTCAAGTAAGTCAAGTTCATTGGCTCAAGTCTGCTGCAAAAAATCACCTTCAATTCCCTCAAAAATTAATTACATTTCCAACTGACTTTCAAAAATCAATTCCAATTTCACTTCACTTCATGAGGATTAAGGCACAAAAGAAGTTTATTAACTGGCGTACCTACTAGATTCCCTTTTTTGTAACATTACATGACCGATGTTGGTGGGAATTTCTGGTAGTGAATTGTTTTGAATTTGGTGCAGCAAATTTACGACAATAAAAGAATATTTGTGATATTATTGAGTGCATATCATACATATCGTAGTTGTAGATATATATTAGGCAAGATTTTTTGTTAAAACTTAGCTAGAGTGGGTAATCTAGGGTAGTTTAAAAGTAGGCGATTTAAGAGCAATAATTGGGGACGTTAATGTAATCAAAATGTTCTTTACAAATTAGGTCACTGGCAAAGTTAATGTAACATGAATGACAATAGAATAGGGTTAGTTGAGATAGTCGTTGTAGTTAGATAAGTAATTAAAACCTGAAATAATAAACTTATAAAGTGTATATTAGTACACAGGAAACAATCTTTGTAAAGATTACCATGAATCTAAGCCTAACTTGAATACATCGTCACTGTGTGTTAACAATTATAACTAATTATAACCTAAACAATCTGGTGTAAATTGTACACTGAAAACTCTTTTTAAAGACTGTATAAAACTATTTTGAATATAAATAAATTCTGGCACCTTGCAAGTGGCAATTTAGGGCAAAACGACACTTTGTTTGCAAAGACTGCCAGAGCTTGGTGGATTTTGTGTTATCGGGCTGTCCAAAATCATGGGCAGAGACCAAAGAAGATGGCTAAATTTTTTGGTGTATGGGGTGTTTGAGGGTGGAATGTCTGATGAAGGAGGTGTGTAAGTTGACGGATATAGTGAAGGAGATGGAGGTGAGACTCAACATGGAAATAGATGGAGCAGAGAGGGATGACAGGGAGAGAGTTGGGAATATTACGACACAGGAGGAGCAAAGTGGTGACACAGAGACTGAAGAAAGGAGACTGAGAGGAGGGAAGGTGACAGGTGTGAAGGAACAAGAAAATGAGAAGAAGAAAGAGGGACGGAGGAAAAGTGTTCGGCAGAGGAAAAGAAAACGGGTCAGTGGGGATAGATCAACAGGTGGTCAGACTGTAGAGAACGAGGAGAGACGTGACAGCGATACAGGTGGTGAAGAGGTAGATACCACAGAGGCAGTTGGTAAGACTGTGAAACAGAAGACTGAGAAGAAGACAGATGGAAGAAGACAGTGTTCAGTAATAGAAAGGTAAACAGGTCGGTGTTGAGGAGCTGCAACAGAAGGAAGGCAAGAGTTATGCAGATGCAGTAGTTAAGGGGAAAGAGAGGAAACTGAGAGTGGTCATGTGGGATTCTACTATCAGGAAGTTGGACAAGACACTAAACAAGGGGGAGGATATGGCTGTATGTCTACCAGGGACAAAGATAGAGGATGTCACAGAAAGAGTAGGCCAGGTCATGGGTAATGGCAACAGGGGATCTGTTCTTGTGCATGTGGGCACCAATAATGCTGAGAAGGAAGGTCCGACAGCAATCATTGAACAGTACTACAAGAATTGTAGAAGAATGGCCATCAACACACTGGTACAGAAGTTATGTATGGAGGAAGGGGTCGGCTTTGTAGACATGTGGGCAAGCTTTGTAGGGAGAGAAGACCTGTTTATGAGTGATAGGCTACATCTGACAGGAAAAGGAGCAGCAGTTCTAGGGCGCGAGTTCATCAGGTGCATAGGTGAAGGGACAGGCCCAGTTGAGTATTTAAACAAGATGCTCTGGGGGGATACATAGAGCCACCTCAACGAAATAGTACAAACAAATTTACAAGGAAAGGTTCACCAAATATCCATAAAAATTAACTTAGATGTGTATGCCAGAAGCATAGTAAATATGAGAAGCGATTTAGACATCATGGTAGCGGATATAGACCCCGATATTATAGGCATCACAGAATCATGGGCACATGAAGACATGGGAGATGCTGAATTAACTTTGTCGGGTTATGTCATGTTTAGAAATGACAGACAAGAGAGAAGGGGAGGCGGAGTCTTTCTGTATATATATATTAAAGATTCTATACAGACATATGAAGTACAAATGAAAAAATGAAGCAGATTATGAGGAAGCTATTTGGTGCAACATAGTCACCAGAAAGTCAACATTAACAATAGGACTAGTTTATCGTAGTCCTAACATACGACAAGAGGATGATGTAAAACTGCACAATGCTATAAAAGAGATGAGTAAAGGTGAATGTGCTATAATGGGTGATGTTAGTCACGGACATTTTCAGTGGAAATCACTAGAGCGTGCTGGAGGCGATGACCAACAGTTTCTACTTCTAATACAGGACTGTTTCTTTACCCAACATGTTTTGGAACCAACCAGGGGTTGAAACGTTTTGGATTTTGTGTTCTCTTCTCAAAACGAAGTAGAATTAACTGTTAAATTAAATGTTAAAATACATGAATCTTTGGGATCTAGTGATTGTAACCAGTTCCATTTTAGTGTAAAAGTACAATCAGGGAATAATGGTAAAAAGCGATGGAGGTGAAACTTTAACAAAGGCAAATATAAACAAACAGATGAGAAAATATTTAGCACACATAGATTGGACTAACTTAATTAATGAAGGATAAGACAGCAACAGACTGTTGGACTGTTTTGAAAGATGAGATTGAGTGCATTATTGAAAGATTTGTTCCCCTAAAAAAGCAAGGGAAACGATCGAGGAAGAACCACCTATCAAAAGTAGCTATATGAAAGATTGCTTACAAACAAATTATGTGGAGAGTTTACAGAAACACTGGAAATATAGAAAAATATAACAACTACAAAGAGACCCTTAACCTAGCTACAACCGAAATTAGACAATCCAAACGAACTTTTGAGCAAAAATTGGCAGATGATATAAACAATTATAGCAAGAGTTTCTACGCTTATGTAAGGAGTAAACAGAAGGTTCGTGATAAGGTGGGACCACTAGAAAACAGCGCAGGAAACGTAATATCTGATGGGTTTCAAATGGCAGAGGCCCGGAACGAATATTTCAGCTCAGTATTTACCACAGAAGATATGTTTACTGCCATTACCAGCTACTAAATTTGAGGGGGGTGAATCAAATCAATTAGGGCAGTTGTTTGTTACTCCTGAAATGATATCAAAGAAAATTAAGATGATGAAAGTAAACAAATCACCTGGAGTTGACGGGATACCACCAAAACTGCCTAAGGAAATTGTAGACCAAATCAGTACATCACTTGCTATATTCTTTAACTTGTCACTTAAAGAGGGAATCGTTCCATTAGAATGGAAAGAAGCAAACATTACACCATTATTTAAAAAGGGATCAAGGAACAAGACAGAGAATTACAGACCAGTGAGCTCAACATCAGTTTTATGCTAATTATTAGAAATGCTTATTAGAGACCACCTGGTGGAATTCCTTGTAAAACACAAATTAATAAATGAATGTCAACATGGCTTCCTAACAGATGGGTCTTGTTTAACCAATCCCTTATGTTTTTTAGAAGAAATTACAGAGTGGGTAAATGATCTCGATAAGCCAAAGGCTTCCTTGTCTGCATACTGTCTGGAGTTTATAGCTCTGGATGGCAGTCTTGTTAACTCTTGTTAACTCTTGTTAAATCTTGACTTATGTGTACACAGATTGAAGGCTTAAACAGGTTTTGGTATCACCTGAGGTGTAAATACGTAGATCTATAATAAATTATTGAATCTGCCTATGTCCAACAGGAATGACCACTGGTGCTTGTTGTAGGGTCACTTGAGAGATAGCTACGGGAATCTGATTGCTTACTACATCAAGCTTCTTATAGGGCGTCTCACATATCACAGCAAGGTGCGTCTCAAATCTTCTCTTGTGTCTGCCTTAAAAGGGATGTTAAATATTGCATATTGAATACAATTCAAGTTACCCACTATCACATATTGTACCCTCTCTACACAGCACCCATCCTATTTGTTTATAGTCTCCGTCGTTTTTCCGATATCCACAGGAATCTCAGATCATCTCTTTCACAACGACTTTTTGTTCCGAAAACTAAACTTAATATTGGCAAACATGCTTTTTCTGTAGCTGTACCGAAAATAAGGGAATCAACTCCCTATCGCTTTAAAATCATCTGAGACTATAGATATCTTTCGTAAAAAAATTTAGATTTATTTAGTTGAAATTGGTTAACGATTTTGCCCAATGATTCTTGTATGTTGTACCTCTGAGCTCAGATTCCTGGGGATTTAGGCGCTATAGAAGTTTGTCATTATTAGTACTGGTATTTTATGTCTGACACTAGCTTACACCCACCCATGAAGCTTTCAATCAAGGTCAACAATTCTCACCGTTACAATATTTTGAACTTAGTGTCATTATTGTGTCCAGCTAATGTCTGCTGTCACCGACTGCATGCAGTAGATGATAACGGGCCAGCTAATGTCTGCTGTCACCGACTGCATGCAGTAGATGATAACGGGCCAGCTAATGTCTGCTGTCACCGACTGCATGCAGTAGATGGTAGCGGGCCAGCTAATGTCTGCTGTCACCGACTGCATGCAGTAGATGATAACGGGCCAGCTAATGTCTGCTGTCACCGACTGCATGCAGTAGATGATAACGGGCCAGCTAATGTCTGCTGTCACCGACTGCATGCAGTAGATGATAACGGGCCAGCTAATGTCTGCTGTCACCGACTGCATGCAGTAGATGGTAACGGGCCAGCTAATGTCTGCTGTCACCGACTTCATGCAGTAGATGATAACGGGCCAGCTAATGTCTGCTGTCACCGACTGCATGCAGTAGATGATAACGGGCCAGCTAATGTCTGCTGTCACCGACTGCATGCAGTAGATGGTAACGGGCCAGCTAATGTCTGCTCTCACCGACTGCATGCAGTAGATGGTAACGGGCCAGCTAATGTCTGCTGTCACCGACTGCATGCAGTAGATGATAACGGGCCAGCTAATGTCTGCTCTCACCGACTGCATGCAGTAGATGATAACGGGCCAGGTAATGTCTGCTCTCACCGACTGCATGCAGTAGATGATAACGGGCCAGCTAATGTCTGCTCTCACCGACTGCATGCAGTAGATGATAACGGGCCAGCTAATGTCTGCTCTCACCGACTGCATGCAGTAGATGATAACGGGCCAGCTAATGTCTGCTCTCACCGACTGCATGCAGTAGATGATAACGGGCCAGCTAATGTCTGCTCTCACCGACTGCATGCAGTAGATGATAACGGGCCATCTAATGTCTGCTGTCACCGACTGCATGCAGTAGATGATAACGGGCCAGCTAATGTCTGCTGTCACCGACTGCATGCAGTAGATGATAACGGGCCAGCTAATGTCTGCTGTCACCGACTGCATGCAGTAGATGATAACGGGCCAGCTAATGTCTGCTGTCACCGACTGCATGCAGTAGATGATAATGGGCCAGCTAATGTCTGCTGTCACCGACTGCATGCAGTAGATGATAACGGGCCAGCTAATGTCTGCTGTCACCGACTGCATGCAGTAGATGGTAACGGGCCAGCTAATGTCTGCTGTCACCGACTGCATGCAGTAGATGATAACGGGCCAGCTAATGTCTGCTGTCACCGACTGCATGCAGTAGATGGTAACGGGCCAGCTAATGTCTGCTGTCACCGACTGCATGCAGTAGATGATAACGGGCCAGCTAATGTCTGCTGTCACCGACTGCATGCTGTAGATGATAACGGGCCAGCTAATGTCTGCTGTCACCGACTGCATGCAGTAGATTATAACGGGCCAGCTAATGTCTGCTGTCACCGACTGCATGCAGTAGATGGTAACGGGCCAGCTAATGTCTGCTGTCACCGACTGCATGCAGTAGATGATAACGGGCCAGCTAATGTCTGCTGTCACCGACTGCATGCAGTAGATGGTAACGGGCCAGCTAATGTCTGCTCTCACCGACTGCATGCAGTAGATGGTAACGGGCCAGCTAATGTCTGCTGTCACCGACTGCATGCAGTAGATGATAACGGGCCAGCTAATGTCTGCTGTCACCGACTGCATGCAGTAGATGATAACGGGCCAGCTAATGTCTGCTCTCACCGACTGCATGCAGTAGATGGTAACGGGCCAGCTAATGTCTGCTGTCACCCACTGCATGCAGTAGATGATAACGGGCCAGCTAATGTCTGCTCTCACCGACTGCATGCAGTAGATGGTAACGCGCCAGCTAATGTCTGCTGTCACCGACTGCATGCAGTAGATGGTAACGCGCCAGCTAATGTCTGCTGTCACCGACTGCGTGCAGTAGATGGTAACGGGCCAGCTAATGTCTGCTCTCACCGACTGCATGCAGTAGATGGTAACGGGCCAGCTAATGTCTGCTCTCACCGACTGCATGCAGTAGATGGTAACGGGCCAGCTAATGTCTGCTGTCACCGACTGCATGCAGTAGATGATAACGGGCCAGCTAATGTCTGCTGTCACCGACTGCATGCAGTAGATGATAACGGGCCAGCTAATGTCTGCTCTCACCGACTGCATGCAGTAGATGGTAACGCGCCAGCTAATGTCTGCTGTCACCGACTGCATGCAGTAGATGGTAACGGGCCAGCTAATGTCTGCTGTCAGCGACTGCATGCAGTAGATGATAACGGGCCAGCTAATGTCTGCTGTCACCGACTGCATGCAGTAGATGATGACGGGCCAGCTAATGTCTGCTGTCACCGACTGCATGCAGTAGATGATGACGGGCCAGCTAATGTCTGCTGTAACCGACTGCATGCAGTAGATGATAACGGGCCAGCTAATGTCTGCTGTCACCGACTGCATGCAGTAGATGGTAACACAGCTTCACAAGACACAGTGACGCCACCTGGGGAATAACTGAAAACTCAGTTTATCCATTGAAAAAGTAAATAACTCGAAATAACTGCCTTGGTTTTTTCTCAAATTCATCGCCAGTTGGTAGATCGGATGCCATTGGTTCCAGGGTGTGAATGAACGTAGAAAGATACGAGTGGGCCACGGCCCCTGGGAGGGGATACACTTGCATATGTTCCAAGGTAGAGTACTAATATATATTATATTCACAGACTCAATGTTTGTTGATTGCAGTATCCAGAGATCCCAGGTAACCTGTTGTTGCAAGACGAACAGCTAGAGAAGATATGTGCGCACGACATAAACAGCTAGTAAGTGGAGAATAATAAATAATGGTAATAAAGTCTTATGTAGCGCTGTATCCAGTCCTTAGTTCTGTTCAAAGCGCTTTACAAAAAAATTCACAATTATATGTCGCGCATTTAGGTAGTGAAAGCGATTTTAAAAAGGTGTGTCTTCAGTGCCGTCTTAAACGACTCAATAGTGTCACACTATCTGACTGACTGTGGCAGATTGTTCCAAAGTACAGTGGCTGCTTTGGAGAATGAACGGTCTCCGAAAGACTTGACGCGTATAGTTGGTACTGTCAGCAGACCAGCAGAACTCGATCGGAGGGAGCGTGTGGGCTGATATTCAACAAGAAGCTCGGAAATGTATTGCGGTGCAAGTCCGTGGAGTGCCTTGAAGGTGATCAGGAGAATTTTAAACATAATTCTTTCTTGGATGGGAAGCCAATGGAGAGATTTCAGGACTGGTGTTACGTGCTCGTGTTTCCTTGTTCATGTGATTAGACGAGCAGTCGTGTTCTGAATGCACTGCAGTCTACGTAGCTGACACTTGTTAATTCCGAATAGCAGCGAATTACAACCATCAAGTCTGGATGGTATAAATGAATGGATGATTTGTTCGGCAGCTTCTGGCGTAAGAAATTTCATGATTTTACCCATATTTTGAATTTGCAGACCAGAAGGTCTACATGTGACACTGACTTGTTGATCCATTGTAAGTCCAGCATTGAAGATTTCTGACACATGTACTGGGGGTCACTTGGGCGTCTCCAACATCGATCTTTGATGTTTTTGGTATCTTTCTACGCAGCGCCTCTGATCCCGTGAACAGAACTTCAGTTTTATCACCATTTAATTGAAGTTTGTTTGCTGTCATCCAACCGTTGATGTCAGCAATGCATGTTTCCAGCAGAGATATGACAACAGATGTGTCGGGGATCTTGAATGTTGTGTAGAGCTGCGTATCATCAGAGTACATATGAAAATCCAAGCCATGTTGTCGGATTTTGCAACCCAGTTCACCAGCCGTGTATATGGTGAACAGTGACGGTCCCAAGACTGACCCTTGGGGGACACCACATGTCAGCACGGACACGTTCGAGATGGCTTCTCCAATCTTAATAGCTTGTTTTCTGTTTTCGAGGTACGAGGTAAACTAGTTTAGGTCTGTGCCAAAAAGACCGATCTTCTTAGACAGACGTGACACAAGCACCTGGTGGTCAGTCGTGTCAAAGGCAGCAGACAAGTCAAGAAGGACTAGACACGAGACACACCGATTATCTGCAGATAAGAGTAAATCGTTCTGGATTCTCAGCAGTGCAGTCTCTGTACTGTGGCCCTTTCTGTATGCTGACTGATTCACTTCAGATAGGTTGTGCTGTGCCATGTGACGTGACAAACGTGACGACACCACCTTCTCAATTACTTTGGGCAGGAAACTGAGATTAGATATCGGTCGGTAGCTTGTAAGACATTCGGTATCCAGGGAGGTCTTCTTAAGAAGCGGAGTCACAAGTGCAGCTTTCAAGTTAGCCGACACATCTCCTGTGGCCAACGAGATGTTCACAATCCTGGTAATGACAGGGACAAGTGCATCAAGGCAATTCTTCAGCATCCGTGTCGGCAGAGGATCGAGAGCGCAGGATCGAGGAGCAGATGATGTAATGATGTTTCTGACCTCATCCTCAGAGGCTGGCGACAGCCTGACCAACGGATGACTTCCATCATGTTCATAAGTAGTGATCTGGGCATCACGTTGTGCTCTCGCTCGGCGATCCAGTGCATAGCGAATGCTTGCAGTTTTCTCTTGGAAGTAATTTCGGAAAACTTGAGCCAGAGCTTCTGGAGAGGCCTGTGTTGGCAGTGGCAGGTCCACCCGAGTGTGCATCAATGTTTGCACAATGCTGTAAAGTTTCTTTTGGTTTGATCCAGCCTCAACAACCTTGTTGGAATAGTATCGATGTTTGGCTTGACGAAGACAGTTATATGCGACCGTGCACTGGTGTCTGAACATCTGGCGATGAATTTCAAGTTCAGATTTCCAGCATAGATGTTCATATTTCCGACATGTCTGTATCTCCTTGCGTAACTCTTTGTCGTACCGTTTCACATCGGGTCGCACCGTGATCGTCTTCTTCCTTACGGGAGCATGTTTATCCAACAAGCCGCGCAAGACCGAGTCCTACTGGCGAACGAGTCCATCCAAGTCATCAGCTGGAACAGTGTACAGCTCTGACTGAGAAATGTCTGCCTGCAGGTCACACGCACTTACATTGCGGTATAATCTGTAGCTGACCCGTTTCTTAGGAGCACAAGGTTTACAACCTTGTGTCTTGAATGTCACTGCAGAGTGGTCGGATATACCCGGATTCTCAACTACGATATCACCAATGATGTCTGCTTCGGATCGCGTGATTATCAGGTCTCGAGTGTGACCATGTGAATGTGTCTTTTCCATCACATGCTGATGCAGACCATGAGATTCTAGCCATAGTAGGATGTTGTGAAAACGTACCGTCTTTGTATCATCAAACAAATCAATGTGTATGTTGAAATCCGACAATCGCCAAGTTGTCATGGCACATGCAGAAAGATTGCAGAAAAACTGAGAATTCATCCATGAATATCGATGCGCTCAGACCATTATGGGCAGAAGGTGGAGGACTATAGATAACACATACCCGGAAACAGTATGATCTATACATCAGCTGAAGACACATCACTTCAAATGATCTGTTTGTGTTTGTGACAAGTTGCCTCATTTCGAAAGATTCTCAGTTCAGTCACTACACGGTTTGTGGTCAAATTTGTAGCCATTTGGTGACAAAAAATTTATCTCTGTCCGACTAGCATCGCCCGGGCTCAGCCAGGTTTCTGTCAGTGCTAGAATATCAAGTTCGTTGTCATCAAGCAACTTGACAAGTTGATCCACTTTAGATTTCACGGACCGGGTATTTAGTAGACATGCAGTTATTGTAGGTCTCGCACAGTTAGTTACATGTGGAGATGTGTGAATATCCACTGCAATCAGATTGTGTAGGCAGGCTTTGCATCTCACAGTAAACGGGGGGTGGGGGGGGGGCGAGGATTAGTCAGCAATAAGTCTTTTCTTGGACCTGCCAGCCCTACAGCCCTTGTGAGTCCGATGACGATGATTCATGCGTTCATGCGGTGCAATACAATTGTCCAGTGCTGGGTAAAGTTGGGTGACAGAGGCACATCTAATTAGCAGTCATTCAGTCCTATTGTATGTGATCATGCTGTAGGAATGGACGTTCAATGTTCTTGTCGTCAATGTCATGCCTGGTCGACCAGCAATGTCGCAATACACACAATGTAAAAATTACAATTCCTAAATTGCACCATACTTCAATTATAGTATCTTATTGTGGTTCTTTAATTCAAACAGAATTTCGAAATTGTAGAAAAAAGGCGATAAGAATTATAACCCATAGCGAATATAATTCCCATACAGAACCTCCAATGAAATCACTAAACTTATTGAAAGTCAACGACATTTTCACGCAAAAATTTCTGATATTTTATCACAAATTTGTGAATAGTATAGTTCCTTCTTACTGTAAATCTTTATTTTCACTAAATACCACACACCATGGCCATCACACTAGGCAAAGTCATTACATCTCTATTCCGTACAGCCGAACCTCCCGAGCCAGAAAGTGTATAAGATACTACCTGCCAACTCTACTCAGAAACATGCCACCTAGAATTACAAAAAAAGTCAATAGTCTTCACGGTTTTTCTTTATATCTGAAGAAATATTTTTTGGATCAATACCAAGAGACTTGCACAATTGCTAGTTGCTATATAGGTAGGAAAAACAATAATCTGTAATTTTTAAGTGAATACTTTTTATTATATAATAAACAGCCTACCGGGTACATGCTTATATTGGCATAAATTGATTCGAAACCACAAATATTTCTTAATTGTATCCTCTTTTTACTAATAGGCCGATTTCTATGTGTATTCCCGAACCAGAGCAGCCCTGTTTATGGAGATCTAACCTGCCTCCGCTTATACTAACCTTTTAGTATTTGTGTCGTGTCTCGTCTTTCATAATGTATGAAGCAATTGCGACTAAAAGCAAACTATATTTTAGTATAAACTGAGCGTGGTATTCTGTTCTCCAATAAAGTGTTTTTCTATTAAATGAAACAGCCATTGATAAATCACATGTAGACTCATAATTATTGTGCTGGGTTATGGCGACCTTGTGTATATTCTACCAAATCACTTCATATGTTTATGGTGTGCACCACAGTGGGAGAATACGGATATGAATGACATAAAAGTAGTCTACTGAATAATCATCTACAATGTTTAATTGACTAATTGCAGTAAATATTCTCTTCCCGTGGGTGGCTCTCACACTAGCGGCTTTTGAGCCTTAGTGAGAGCCTCCCGACATAGACTAACTATTGGAAAAATGTGTGTTGCATTGTGTGCTTTTGTTTGTTTATTGTCGAATAAATTGTTCCAGTTCCAGTTACTAAAATACAAAAAAAAATTAAATGTTTGCTAAAACAGCATAGTCTAGCATCATCATTAGACTTTCATAAAACCAGCTGTACAAACTTCACCACTGTGTCCTGAATAAAAACTTGATAAAATTGAAATATTCCAGAGCTTGTTATGGTGCAGCCACATACAGGCATATCCCACAATTCAATCCAATGATTGAATGATATAAACAGTTAAATGTAGATCTCTATAACTCAATAAAGAAATGTCCTAAATGGTCTTTCCTATGCCCCTCCCAAAATAATGTTGTCCCTTGTCTCTTTTCCTCTCCCAGGAAACCATCTTTCTCTCTTTTCCGTCGTTCTCTTTTTCTCCCTCCTCTCTCCCTCGCACCCTCCCCGCTCTTTCTCTCTGTCTCATTCTCTTCCCCCTCTCTCTCCCTTGCACCTTCCCCACTCCTTCTCTCTGTCTCATTCTCTCTCTCCCTCGCACCCTCCCCACTCCTTCTCTCTGTCTCATTTTCTCCCCCTCTCTCTCCCTCGCACCCTCCACTCCTTCTCTCTGTCTCATTCTCTCCCTCTCCCTCGCACCCTCCCCACTCCTCTCTGTCCCATTTTCTCCCCCCTCTCTCTCCCTCACACCCTCCCCACTCCTCTCTGTCTCATTCTCTCCCCCTCTCTCCCTCGCACCCTCCCCACTCCTTCTCTCTGTCTCATTCTCTCCCCCCTCTCTCTCCCTCGCACCCTCCCCGCACCTTCTCTCTGTCTCATTCTCTCCCCCTCTCTCCCTCTCTCCCTCGCACCCTCCCCGCTCCTTCTCTCTGTCTCATTCTCTCCCCCCTCTCTCTCCCTCGCACCCTCCCCGCTCCTTCTTTCTGTCTCATTCTCTCCCCCCTCTATCTCCCTCGCACCCTCCCCGCACCTTCTCTCTGTCTCATTCTCTCTCCCTCGCACCCTCCCCGCACCTTCTCTCTGTCTCATTCTCTCCCCCCTCTCCCTCGCACCCTCCCCGCTCCTTCTCTGTCTCTCTTCCTCCCTCCCTCTATCTCCCTCGCACCTTCCCCGCTCCTTCTCTCTGTCTCTCCCCCTCACTCTCCCTCTGTCCCCTCTCTCATGTCTACTTTTGTCAATTTCTGATTTAATTATTGTACTTGGTTCACTGCCTTTGCCACTAAACACTTCCAATAGATCCCTGGCTTCATTCAGTATTATATGTTGTCATTAGTTACTGAAGTGGGATTATGTAAAATAAAAAAAATTTGAACTGAAATTAGGATGTACACGCGTTCTGAAAAATTGACTGGTGACTTTCAATATAACTCCTTTTTATTTCAGTTTTGAGCTGAGTGTTGACATGTTAGATTGCATGGATGACATTTTAGCCTTGCAGGCAGCAGGTATGTTCAACCATTGCTCTTCACATTGTGACAATCTTATTTAATACAGTTGATGAAACTTTAACAAATGGTACATTATATACATGTTATCATAATATTTTGCTGAAAATGTAGATATAACATTATGCAAAATCTTAATTTGGGAATATATAAGTAATAATATAAATAAACTTCTGTGGTAATAAATGGCCACGAACCAAGTCTTAGATGTGCAAAACACAGAATTAATCAGCGTAAGTCATATATACTCATGAAAAAGGACACGCAAACATCATCATCAGAGCTAGGGAGTGTCAAAGATTGATGGCAAATTTGTTTAATATGTTTTTATGGAAGGTAACTATAATTACAGATGAACTGGTCATTCGTTTTCAGTGTTTGGATCGCTGGACATGTCAAGGTCGAATTCGATGACGGCGAGTGGTCAGTGTCGACTCGCACCACTTATTCTCTGTGTCCAAGACTCCTGTCATGTCTACGACTACATTGTCCAGCTACTTTTTAAATTGCACTCAAGTAAGTCACGTGACCTTCCCAGGATGCAGTGGGGAAGTGTTGGGAGAATTTGATGTAATTTTGCTTTGTGTGGAAGTTGTTTCGATTGGTAAATTCATGAATGACAAATTGTATTAATAGAGATACAAAAAACTTGTGACATGTACATGCGTATTCATGTTCATATACGTTCCCACATACATGCAAACACACACCTGTGAACATACATACTTGCATGCTCACACTCGCGTATGCACACACGCACACGAAATTGCACACGCTCGAATCATCTGATTTTATTGATGAAGGGAAATTGCAAACCAATGGTACAATGACTATAGAAATGGTTGAGGTTTCAAGCACATGCATGCACGCGCACACGCACACACACACACACACACACACACATACGATTTTTGCCAAAATATTTATGTGTTTAATAATACCAAAATATGTCGTTCTGTTATTAATTGCTGTAGACAATAAACTGAAAGTTATTCTTTTCTTTCATAATCCTCAGGATGTGGTAGGTAATCGGTTGTGGGCAGTTTTCCTGTTGGATTATTATGGTTTGTTTTATTTTGGGGGATGTCTGTGGATGCCAGTATAACACCCCTTGGTCACGGGGTCACTAGGTCACTAGGTCACACTGCTGTTACTAGGTGAAGTCTGGGAACATATTGGAGGATCGTGGGAGCTTTTTGTTGTTGTTTTTGTCCCCTCCGGTTTAACACTTCACAGTTTTCTTGTTTGTTCAGGCATTGAACATAAAACTGCAAATAAACTCATTAGTTTTCTTTAACCCTTTCCACTCCACCAACCTGCAAACATCTGTACACCCTCTTCCTCAACGGCTCAGTTGTGTCTTTCAGCTTTAACAACGTGTAAAGGTGGCAGCATCTTCTAGATACTTATGTAACTTGTGTCACAGGATTCTTTAGTACCTGCTGTGCATTAAAGGTATTTGTCATATGGCTTTGATTTGGAAATTTGTCAAAGAATGACGTTTGAAGATATCAACTGACAAAGTAAATCTGTATACATAGCTTTGTATACAAACACATCCAGACACAGCATTTCACATTTCATACGTTTAATTAAAGGTTGATTAATATATTACTATATTTAGAAACGTCTTTTATAGAATTCTGTTATTTTTTAAATACGCATAACGTGTAATGTTGGGAAACAAAGTACAAGAAAGTTCAATGCAAAAAGTGCACACATAGCGTCATTCTCACTGCAGGGACCCAGAGCACATTTCATAAAATGATGGGGGGTATAAAGGGCTAACTAACATTTGTATGTTGTTAATATTTTTGGTTTCACAAGCCTAGATATCACCAAACCTGATATAGTTTCATTACTGTTTATCGCCTCATATTTACGCTGGTCTATGTAGCGTGCATCTGTGTTGGAAACACTGTAGAAAGTAAATGTTCACACACAGCAACAGTGCATTTTACAGTGATCATCACTCTGCAAGCATGCAGTTAGAAAATTATAATCGCATAGTTTTGTGAAGTTGTTTAGCACGGCGCATCTTGTCAACTTGTTCACTTGCTACAGTAATGGAAGTAGTTCCAGTTATCCACAACCCATGTGGTGGTGCCACTGTATATGCTGTACATCACGTGATATGGAGGGAATATATCATGGTGCCATCTTATGGATTATGCTTGCATTACGGAATGTACTTGATAGCAAAGATGCTGAAATGTTATCGAAAACGGCTGTTTCCGGCAAGTAAAGAGACACTGGGAGAGTGAAACAGCTTTCAGGAGAGCGATTTTACCATTCTTCTCATATTTTAAAAATAGGATGACTGAAATTAATTAATTAATATCACGATCACGTAAAATTTATGCAAACTAATATGCAAACCAGGATGGATATGGTGCATTCGTTGTTGTCTAATGTTTTTTAAGAACTGTGTGAGTTGATCTGTTTATAGGTGGTACCAAGCCCTTAGCCACAAATATTTTTGCCAATCTTAAAGTCATCAATCAAAAAGGGCCTTTTAGCATGCGAATGGCTTGCATCAAAGCCAGTCACGTCAGTCACAGCCATTATTGGCCAGTTTAGTTGTTTCTATAACAAACCAGTGTCATTTGAGCCATTTATTTAATTAATGCTGATCCATTTAATTTATTTCACTACCTGTTGCGCCATTGATAGTTATTAATGTGGACCCATAGACAAGGAAGTATTAATTAATCTAATGGTCAGCTGACCCCCTCTAAATTTCACCAGTCTTATCAGTTGTGATTACCTGCCTTGGCCAGTCATATGCCAGTCTTGAAGAAGGCAGATGGGTCTCTGGCTAAGCCGTCATATGTAACAGGTGATGTTTGATACTTCTTATAAAGTTAGTGTCATGTTTAGTGTCCACCAAGTAGCTAGAATTGACCGGTGGTGTGTCTGGTCTGTTGTAGGTCTTCCTCCGGACACTCTCGGTGGTCACAGAGACAGGTTCTATCAACAATACGAGAGGTCAGTGACCACTAGTGGGCAGTGGTGACTTTGACGGCGATGGTGTAGCATTGACTGAGATGTTAGTGATGACATTGATGACAGGAGTGACAGATGTGACAGCCAATGACGGAGGTGACAGTGGTGACTGCTGTGACAATTGTAACAGTGGACTTGTGACAGTAATGGCTAGTGCAGTGGTGACAGTGGTCACATCTGTGAGGGTGGACTAGTGCAGTGACGGTGTTGGTGACAGTGCCAATAGAGGCAACAGCAATGACAGAGATGACGTCATTGGCAGAGATGGTAATGGTGACATTGGTGATGGTGGTGACAGCAGTGACAGTGGTGACACCTGTGTCAGTAATAACCTTTGTGAAAGCAGTGACGTTTATGACAATGACAACAGTGGTGACAGTGGTGACAGTAGAACCTGTTACAGCATTACTGACATTAGACCAATGACATCAATCACTGTATGAAACAACACAGTTCCGTCCACAGTTTGACATGTGATACGACCGTAGCGAGACAAGCAGAATCTGTTTACACTTTCGGTTCTTTTGCATAACACGATATTTCCGCATATTCAACTCGTCTGAATTCACTAACAAAATGAAAAGATTTTGCAAACTGTAGTTTCATTTATGCTAATGTTGATTACAGTGAGGTAAATCACCGCTGTTTTGTTTCAGATTGAAGAAGTTCTACAGTAACTCTACCAACTTGCAGTACTTCAAACATCTAATATCAGTGCCAGTGTTGCCTTCTGTGAGTACACAGTCAAGATATAGTAATAATAATAACAAAATTACTTCTTCAGCAGCAGTATCCTGGGAATATCCGGGCTCAGTGAGCACAAAAAGAAGGGCATTTTCATGATCGCGTAAAATGTGAAAGTTATTAATAGATGGATGGAATTGCTTAGAAGCCAAGGAGGACAGAAAATATTTAAAACATAGATTTTTAGATGATGGTGAAGTGAAACTATATTTTCTGCTGATCTAGAGCTGATCGGAAGTAAATTTCTGAGTTTGTGTGGCAACTGATAAAGCTCGAGTTTGTTTTGTTTTAACACACTGGGAACATAAAGCAAATTAGACTTAGATTGTGTTCGAGTGAATAACAATGTGTGTCTACCATTTTCTTATTTTGCACAATATTTAATTTTAGATAATAATAACTATTAGTATATGTATTATCTTTATCATTTAATGCTTTATCGATGTTGTGATATAAAAAAAAAGGATCTTGTGCTGCACAAATAAAATATTATTATAGAAAAAGATTTGGTGTATTTTTCCCAGGAGCCTCCCAACTTCCTGCGAGCTGCGGACCTGACGAGTCACGTGAAGCCCGTCGCTGTTGTCCCGGAGCCGACAGTGGCGCCAGAGAATGACTCCGTCATAGACCTTCTTGTTGACACGTCATCGACGACGTCGTCACAGGTTAGTCATGGTTGTCCGCATGCTCAGATTGTAAGAAAGTTTAGGGACATAAGCCACATCAAAGGAGTACCACCAACCCGTGATAAATGCATCATTAAATGGAATCCGTTGTTAAAGTTGAGCTTTTTTAAAGAGGACACTATTTCCATAAATGTTGAGGGTTTTATCTTAGGCGCAGCACAAATAATAAAATAATAGGTAAATTATATTGGAGACATTAAAATAAATCAAATGTATATTATTTGTTAGGTTTTATACAATGTTCGCTCTACGACTGGGAGACCCATAAGGACAGTTTTCAGTCAAAAAATCACTGTTAAAGAACAAAATCGATTTTAAAGTGCAGAATTGAGCTAAAAAGCTCATAAGAATATTAGTGAAATGCTGCACATACACAAGTATTCATACAGAAAGTATGTTTTTCAAGTTGTTTGTCAAAGTTATGTTATTGTATTTGTCATCTGTCTTGTGTGACTGCTGGTTGTGGTGTAGGATGACCAAGCTCGTTTTGAGGAGACATTTCCCCAGAATGGGGCCAACTCACCCCCGGAACCAACAGAGAAGTAAGTGCAAGGTGGTGTTTCTGTAATCCAGGTGGCGTACATATTGTATGTGTGTGTGGGTATGTTGCGTTGTCATATTTGGTGTATCTCTGTCTTGTGTGACCAGTGGTTGTGTGTTGTTGAACCAACAGAGAAGTGAGTGCAAGGTGTTTTTGTGTCCAGTGAACAATGAACTATAAACCAACTCACGTGCGTGCGTGCGTGTTAATGTTTTTCTCCTAGATGGTTTGCATCTTGGGAGCCAAACTTTTGTGGATTCATCTGTGACAAAGAGAAGTAATGTTTAGTATGTTTTCTGCATTTGTACGAAATTACGTAAACCTTCCACATCAAACACAGCTTGTTTCATAAATGTTTCCTACAAATGTTTGCCTCCTAGTGTTGGAATATCTGACCGACTGGCCTGCCTGCCTGCTGGCCGGCCGGCCGGCCGGCAGGCAGGCAGGCAGGCAGGCAGGCAGGCAGGCAGGCAGGCAGGCAGGCAGGCAGGCAGGCAGGCAGGCAGGCAGGCAGGCAGGCAGGCAGGCAGGCAGGCAGGCAGTCAGTGACTGACTGACTGACTGACTGAGCCAGTGAGTGAGTAAACGAGCCAATGAGTGTTTTATTTTATTTATAGTCTGCAATGAAGTGAGGTGTAAATCACTTTGAACTGTCTCGTACACTTGCATCGTGCTATGTAAGAACAAACATTCGCAGGGAGCGCACACAGGACCGATTCATTGAGCACCTAATGAAGGAAGTGGAGCGACTGAAGGCTGAGTTAGTCACTCAGAAGGCAGAGAGTGCTATGATGATAGAGTCGCTGCAGTCACGCATACAACAACTAGAGATGGAGCTGAGTGAAATGAAGCAGATCGCTGAGTCGACGTCTCACGTACGTCTCACCATGACTGGGGAAATAAACCTCGATGAAATGAAAAGGCTGTGTGTTTATACCAAATACTGAATTATCTTTCAAAGTGTTGATGATTTTAAAAGGTGTCTGGTAATTTATCTTTCAAAGTGTTTATAATTTTTAAAAAGTGTTTGATATTTCACAGAGCAGAGGATGCTGAATGCAACATTCAAAACCTTACTCCCACAGATATCCTTCAGTTTCCTTCGTTGGCAAATTGGGTAGTACTGAGCATGAAAACGCATTTTTATAAGTGTTGTTGTTGTAAATTGCATCTTCTGGCAGCCTGTTATGATGAGCTGATGTATACAGTATTATAATGTTCTCAAAAAAGGCAGTCGCATGGACCAGTAACTCAAAAATGTTACCGACTTGACGGAAAGTAGGTGTATATTTTGAAAACTGCTACAGGTAGACATTGAGGTCCTCGGTATATTTGTAGGAGAATGACACTCTGCGAGACGTAGTGAGAGACAGTGAGAAAAACAACGATGCTACAGACAAACTTGCCTCTGTATCACGTGAGTTACACTGGTCTACTGCCTGCTCATTTCTGCTCAAATATCTGACACAAATGAATGATATTTTTACCTATTTCACAGTCGGTTTACCATGACGTAAACCTACTGAGAAATGAGTAAAAATATCACTCATTTGAACCATCCAGTCTGATGAACCTCGTCACTCAAATATGTGATCCTCCTCAGCGAACCAGGTATTAAGTGACAACGGCCTATTCTACATACGAGCCAAAAATAGCTATCTAGGTCATGTTCCAGCAATTGTGTGATTTTGGCCGACATGCCTACCCTAATCGCGTCGTTCAGTGTCCAGTCTATTTTCGTCAACAAACAACAACAAAATTAATAAAATACACGCATAGAAACCCATAGATTAAAAAACAATTGACTGTATGAATCAAAATTACCTCGTTTCTCAAAACGATGCTTTTTTGAAGTTTGCTTTAATTTGTGCAATAAATAAAAGACTATTTAAGGCCAGACACGGCAGGTAGATAGGATTATTTTTTTATTTGTGCAAACAGTTCTATTTTTTTTGGCCAATGCATGAAATGGGTCCTACTGAGTAAAATATATATTGAACTTTTTTCAGCCAGACCCCCTGTTTCCATGGTAACAAACAAAATGGCCACCATTTTGAGCAAATATTGGCAAATTTGGAAAAGCTGCCACTTTTTATTGAATCCATATATAGGTATAATTCTTGCAAATCCGTGTTCTCTATAGAGTCTATTGTGCAATGATCAGAGCATTTTTTGAAATGTGTTTTTATTTTATAAATAATTTTTTTGTAAAATACAAAAAAATCTTGTTTTTTTGCAACATATATGGCTATATCTTTCAAACTATTCATGATTTAAAAAAGTGTCTGATCATTGCACACAGTAGAATATGCTGAATGCAACACTGAAAACTTTATTTACATAGCATAATTATTCCAAGAGATATCCCGTTTCCAAATGCAGAAATTTGAAGAAAAATGTTTTTGAAAAAAATGGCTGTCAAAGCTTGCATAATGGATTTCATTACATGATATCGACATGCTTGATACATGATTAAAACTCACTTAGAGGTACGTAATTGTCATAGAAGTTAACTTTATTGATAGTATGCATACAAAGGTATAATAATCTGGCAGAAAACCATTTTCAGTATTTTTTTTCAAAAAACACCATTTCACCAGGGGTGTCTGGCCTTAATATTTAGCATACATTGAATTTGATATGTAATCTAAGAAAATTAAATTATAAATAACTAAAAACTTTAAATTGCATACAAAGAAGTAAATAAAATAAAATTAGGTTCAGTGTTAATTATAAGTAATTTATAGGATATGAAAAATGTGTCCGTGGTTACTGCCAGTGATACCATACATGTATGACTGTGGGGAGTATTCAGCCACCTGTTATGTGTTATTGTAGTGGTGGCAAGGGCGAGTGAGGACAAGTTTAAGAAGATGAAAGACATCTACACGAAGCTGAGAGAGGAACACGTCAACCTGCTGAGAACGGTCGGTTAATGGTCATTGATAATACAATATTGACCTTCTACCACCATGGCCATTAATAATAATAATGAAAAAAAAATTCATTGCAATCCTGGAAATTGACTGAGCATACAGCAAACATGATAACCTATTAATTTGCTAAAACTAGTACATTTTGTTAGAAAATTATTACAAAAATTAAAACAACAAAATATACATATATACACACATGATACATTTATATATATATAATATATCTCTTTTAAAAATAGTGTCATGGTATGGAAATTTAACTGCCAAGAACAAAGCAAAGCTGGCTCAGGTGGTTAACTGGGCAGGCAAAATTGTTGGCTTGAATCAACTGCAACTATGTGATATTTATCTGCAGGTTTTAAGAAGGAAAACTGTCCAGATTCACCATGATACCACTCACCCACTCAGTTCTTCTTTTGAAACTCTGCCGTCTGGGCGACGGCTCAGAATGTCCATTGCACACAAAAACTGTTACAAGAAATCTTTTGTTCCTTCAGCCATAAACCTACTGAATTCTAAGCCTGAACCTGCGGTTGTATACCATATCAATGTCTAATGTGCAGTTGTGTGGTGTGTATATGCGTATATGCATGGGGAGATTTAAACTTTATGTATTGTACCTGTAAACATATCTAATGTGTATACAATGTTTATATGTGTATATGTCCTAACACGGTGTGAGCCCAAAGGAAACTTTCCATACTATGTAAACTATTCTATGGACAATAAAGGTGTTTCAGTTCAATACATACATATTCATAGATACATACACATAAAGATGTAGTGTTATCTACAGAGGAAAATCACTCTGAGCACAGATAAACATTATTGATTGAAAAGGCACCAGTTCTTAGTTTCGACTGCAATGGGAGGACTGTGTGGAGAGAGATTTGGAGGGATTGGGAGAGGAGGGGAGAATGAGAGGAACAGACAGAGGGGAGTGGAGACAGTTGGTGGAGACAGCAGTACAAGAACAGTGAGGGGGGAGAAAAAGAAAGTCAAGGATCAGTATCGGGGCCAACCTCACTCCTGACAGACTGGGAAACAAGAGAACAACAACTAAAACCTATTTATTTTGTGTTGTCACGTGCATTCGTGTGATGTGATGCTGTCATGTGATGTTACAGTAGTTGTGTGTTGTAGCATGCGGAGGCGACCCGACAGATGAGGACAGAGAGAGGACTGAGGGAAGAGGCAGAGAAAGAGGAGAAGGTATGTCTTCCCTTCCCCTTTCCCGTCTTCCCAGCACTCATGTTCCCTGGGTATTTATGTTCAGCCAGTCTGCAGTTTGCCTTCTAAAGGGAGACCTTCAGTATGTGATTGGTACATTTTATTCCTGCTAGGCATGGGAGAGGGAGGGGAAGGGAGGGGGCGGGGGGGAGGTAGGGAGGGAGGATGTTAAGGATTATTACATTTTTCATTTCATCCTCAATCTTTGCACGTTTAATACTTTGTGTTGAAATTATATATGAGTGTGTTTATAATAAAAAACATGGTGAGTAATTTAAACATCTGGCACAGAAATACAGTAAATCTGACTGAAAATCTGACTTAACCAACGACAATATATCCCAGCGCTAATACCGCAGTGTTATATAAATGAAATGACAGCCTGTGTATGCTTATTGTTAGGAGCTTAGTCAGAGACTGGCTGAGTTAGAAACAGAGAAAAAGAAGGTGGAAGTATCACTGGAACAAACCAGCAGCGAAACAGCAACAAAACTGACAGCAGCCGTCAGTGTACAACAGAAACTGGACGAAGAGAAACAGGTACGGAGGCTGAAGTGCCAACAGATGATGCTCACTAGATAGAAACAGGTGGGGGTGCTGAGGTATGATACTCACTGCGTGGCATACAGTGCCTTTTATTGCAATGACCTTTGATTCCACTGTGGGGAATAGGATTTTTATGAAAGTAGGTGTGTGTGTGTGTGTGTGTGTGTGTGTGTGTGTGTGTGTGTGTGTGTGTGTGTGTGTGTGTGTGTGTGTGTGTGTGTGTGCATGCGCGTGTGTGTGCACACGCACATGTGTGTTTTTGTTTGTTGCCTGTGTGCGTACATGTGCATGAGAGTTTGTGTGCATACACTTGCGTATACATCAGCACAATATTTCACTCATCACATTATCTTTTTAACTCTCACTCTTACCATTCCAATTCACACTAAACCTCCATCCCACTTATGCATTTCATCGTATTATATTTCACTAAACTTTTAACCATCAAACATAATTTTTTTCAAATTGTAAGACTGAAGTATTTGTACTGTAAAGGCTATGGATGAATCTATCAAAAATATCAACAAAACTATTTTGCCGATTTCAACAACTTTCTTTATCTACTGAACAGGCAGGAAACACCTTATCCTACCTCTGTTACAGGAGAGCTTTACTATCATGTCCAGCTGCACCACATTTTGTTTTAATACACTCGTTTATTGTATGTTCAAACAAATGTGACTTACTAAAAATTGAAGCCAACTTTACAAGGCAACGTTTTGAGAAATTTGGTAATTTTGACTCAGAATATCTATTGTTTTTAATATATGACTTCGTAAATGCATGGTTTTCATTAGTTTCAAACTATTTTTCGAGGAAGATAAACTAGACACTTAATGCTGAGATTATGAGGTATACATTTCTACCAAA
Source organism: Escarpia spicata (assembly GCA_963995525.1). Classification (NCBI taxonomy): domain Eukaryota; kingdom Metazoa; phylum Annelida; class Polychaeta; order Sabellida; family Siboglinidae; genus Escarpia; species Escarpia spicata. Next base: position 27,341,021 of record OZ023213.1, read on the forward strand.
ATCACTAAATTTATAGGACATTGATAGGACAATTATATTATGTAAATTTTTTGACTCAGAGTCTGGAGAGTCAGTTGGCGTCAATTGAGTCGACAAAGACAGAGCTGGAGCAGAGTCTAGCGGAGTCGAGGACGGCTCTGGAGACTTTGAAGGAAGAACACGGCACACTGCAGAGCTCAGTCAGTTAAAAACCTAATCTTTCTCACTCTACTCACAGGATCTCATGTTCAAATATATTTATCATATTCGTTCTATTAAGCGTACATGCCCTAGTTAGCGTACACCGTCCTTGCAAGCCAGGTATGGTGACTACCGGTACGTGCCCTACCCCTGGCAGATCTATGTATTGTGTGGAAGTCGGCTGAATCAAACTAGAAATTGACTTCGCCGGTCGCGAGTGTACCACCCTTGAGAATAGTACAGATATCCGTCCGACCTGCGTTCTAGTTCCAAGATGAAGCTCTCGACTTTCGGGAATCCCAATATAATTACCCATTTGACCATTCTCACGAGCCAGAGAGTGGTATTGTGTATTCAAAACTATGTCTACTTCTCAAACATTCCACCAGAACTTCCTGGCAACATAAGACCCCTGGGGTTTCTAGAGGATCTTTTCGGTTGCACCATATGCTTATTGTAATCCATCGTAAATATGTTCAGAAATGTTTATTGCGATCGAAATATTCTATAACCTTTTAAAATATTCTTGTGGACCTTATACACTTCTGTTGTTGAGCGCAAGCCAGGATGCAGACATTTATTATTGTTTTTATTATTTCAGCTTGAAGAAGTGACTCGTCAGGCAGATACGGAAAAACAGAAGAAAGAGGAGGCAGAAACTAGGGGGGAGGTAGGTTGTGTTGTGTCTGTCAGTTTCTCAACTTCACGGTCCAGTGTTTATCCCACCCTACCCTACCCTATAAAATCCACAACCAGTCTGCTTAAGGTCTCAATCATGATTACCTGGATAATACATTTTAGTTAACTATTTTTCACTATTTGATTGTCGATGTCTGTAATTTACTTGTCTGTCTGATTAGACCATTGTTTACACTTCTGTGTGGTGTGAGATGTTTATTGCCATATTATGTTACGATGACACTTGTTTTCTTAAAATGCCCGTCCAGTGTATAACAAATTCCTTTGAAAAAACCATAATAAATGTTTTTATCTTTATCTTATTCAACCTGTTAGTAAAGGTATACATGGCATAACCAAAAACAGAATAATAGATCTGACCTGAATAGTGAGGTGACCTTATTAGCGGGAGAAGTTTCCTATGATTTATGTCCTTGTTATGGAAATAATTTCACACTGTCCTATGGGACATTAGGTATATAAATGTTGTTTTATGTAAATGGAGCCTGTTTATGCGTGTTGTCAGGACCTGAGTCAGAGACTGGCTGAATTGGAAACGGAGAAGAAGAAAGTGGAGGTGTCGCTGGAACAAACTGAAAGTGAAACAGCATCAAAACTGACAGAAGCCGTCGGTGTAAAACAGAAACTAGACGAGGAGAAACAGGTACGGAGGCTGAAGTACCAGAAAATGATGCTCACTAGTCAGTATATAGCACACAACAAATGGCTGAAGTGCCAACAGATGATGATAATAACTTTTATTTATACAGCGCCATATATACGAAAATAAGAAAGGTGCTTAAAATAGAACATTGAGAAACAAGGTCATTTTGAAACATACTGGCTGTTGCTTTTTAAACTATGGACTTGTAAACGCATGTATTTGAGTAGTTTTGGATTATTTGTTGAGGAAAGTAAATTGGACATTGAACGTTGAAATTATAATGTATGCTTTTCTGCCAAAATCACTAAATTGATGGGACGTGACCAAGTCAGCTATTTTTAGCTCATGTGCAGAATAGGCCTGTGCCACTCCATACCCAGTTCGCTGTGGTGAGTCACATATTGCTGGCAGTGATTTTTGCCAATATTGGCGCAAACTCTTCCCACATATATCCAAAAATAAGAAAGGTGCTTTGATATAGAACATTGATCAAAATTACTATTTTAATGAAATTCATAAATAAATATAACTTTCAGAAACCACAACATAACTGTTACCATGTACATTGGCACTGGATTGTATATGCACATGTGTAACTACCTGGATATTTGTTTACTGGTAACAAATTGATCCTGCATAAAGCCTGGTTGCTAGGCAACGGGTCAAGTGATGGATATGTCAGTTGCAGTGTTTGAAATATACTCTGACTTGGTCGTCAATGTCCACCTACTTTTCCGCCAGATCACTGACTTTTTAGAGTTACTGGTCCATGTGACTGCCTACTATTCTGGGGAAACTACCATTTTCAGAGCAACTGGTATTCATGTCAGTTGTGACAGTTGTAATAATCATATTATTTAGCCCCCTAAATGAATTATTGCCCGTAAATTGGTATAGCAAAACACAGTTCTGTTGAAGAGCGCAAGTTAAAGTAATTATTTTTTTTTTAAACCAGCGTTATTTGTCAGGTCTTTTGCGCTAGCACATTGTGCGTTGGCAACTTTGTAAAATGCGGACCAGTAACTTTGCTACCCGTGGAAGTTGTTGGTCCGGCTGACCAGAACCTTGGGGGTAAAGGTCAAACACTGGTCAGTTGGCCCACGATACTGACGCGTCATCATCTGTTGACACAGAGTCTGGAGAGTCAGTTGGCATCAGTTGAGTCGGCAAAGTCGGAGCTGGGACGGAGTCTTGCGGAGTCGCAGTCAGCTGTGGAGGTGCTCCAGGGTGACGTGGCGACAGCGGCAACAGAGAGACAGACGGCCGAACATCAACACCTACAGGCCATGTCTGAGTCACAGCTCGACCTACTTGGTGGGTCACTTGACTGTCACATGACAGCTATTTATAGGGTCTGTTGAGTGAGTTTTGCACATAATGGTTGCTATGGTTTGCATAAATACAAGAATTTCTTCAGTATACCTGTTTTTCTGACATAAAAATAAACAAATTATTAGTATTATTACTTGTAACTAGTACTAGTATACTATCCCAGTACGGAGTTAAGAGAATAATATTAAAAGACAACATTTTGGTTTTATAATTGTATCGGTGCATCTAAGTCAATTAGTTGTGAACTTACGGGTGGTTGAATCGACCAACTCGAAGAATTCAAATTTTGAGCCAGACAACATCAAAGTATTTACGTGTTAAAAAATGGTATGCCGTTCATTCCAAAACATGTCAGAAATACTTTTTCAAGATATTCCAAATTGCATTACTAAAACTGGTTTATCAGAAGGATGTTTCTTGTTATTGAGCAGTTCTAAGGCCTGGATAACGTTCAATTTAAGAACTTACTTTGACTTATGTATACACATTTGATTCACTATGATCTGGCCCACGTAGGACGAGTGTTGCATATTCCAGTGTAGCTGCTTGTAGAATGTAAAAGTAATTTAATAATAAAAAAAAAAACATTTGAACTTTAGGTTATTTCCGCCTGCGTTTTAAGTTTTCTGCACTTGGCTGTGTGGAATTTCATGAATTTGTATGCATTTGCAACAAAGTTTGAGCCATTGGGTGTGTTAAGCTTGCATGTGTTAAGCTGTGTGTTAAGTCGTTAAGCGGTAAATTGGCATAATAATAGGTCTACTCCTGCGCTTTGTATGGTAGTAGTCCAAGAAATTATTACTACAAATATGTCCAGACACGACAAAGTGGGTACTAAGTTGCAAAATGGTGAAATTGAGTTTTGTAACTTGACAGATCATAAGCTAAAATGATACCTATTTTTTAAATATATACAGTAGTTTTTTATTTATTGCTACAATTTATGTAACCTTTAAAAAAGCAACGTTTTGGGAAACAGGCCATTTTGAGTCATATTGCCTATTGTTTTTTTAGCAATGGGTTCATAAATGCTTGTATTTTATTAGTTTTTGATTGTTTGTTGAGGAAAATAAACTGGACTTTGAAATATGTTATTATAAGGTATACATTTCTGTCAAAAATACAAACATTTATGGAATATGACCTATATAGCTATTTATAGCTCATGTGCAGAATAGGCCTGTGCAACTTAATACCTGGTTCACTGTGGCGGGTCACAAATAATACAAGGCTGTTGACGTGTGTCGAGATTGGCTGTCGATGCTCAGCTTGACGCGTCACTGCATGCGTCGGTTTGCGTCAGTGTGTGTCATGTGTTGACAGTAAGCGCTGTGGAGGAGGGTCAAGCCATCATCACCGAGGCCCTTGACCAGCACGATAACCCGTCTCATTCCACGGTCATGTGTCCTGCAGGTAAAACTGACCGCTCGGTAACCACTTCTCTGGTTCTAACCTGTTTTTACTGTTTTTAAATTCAATTTATTTTCTAACAAAATGTACTGTTTTAGTAAATGAATATTTTATCATGTATTTCATGCAATCTCACAATTGCAAATAAATTAATTATTTGTATAAATGTCATGCCTATGTGTGGGGTCAGTTCTATTCCAGAATTGTAATTTGACCCTCGGTTCCGGAATTGGAATTGACCCCCGATTCCGGAATTGAACTTGATCTTCAATTCCGGAATTGGAATTTACCCTCAATTGTGGAATAGAAATTTATTTTTGGAGGTTGGAATGGAGCTGAATTTTTTAAAGGATTGAAATGGAATTTTTTGAAGCAACAGACATGAGCCAGTGCATTTGACTTAAACGACTGATTTTGAATTAACAATATAGTAAATTTTAAAATCATTTATGATTGTGCAAAGATGTTTTAAAATACAAATGAAACTGTAAAAAGAATTGTAACTGAAGTTGTCCAAAAAAATTTAAAGTTGGAATTTGAATTGATAATTTGGAAATTACTTTTGCAGTGTGGAATTTTTTTTTATTTACTATAATAAAATGGGACGTCAGTTCACTATTTAGTGGCACTTACTCCTTTCTCAAAGCAAGTAAGATTAGTAAACGAAAGTGCTGTCTATAGACAATCCATCAAAGCTGCAACACCCAGAAATGGATAAACAAATTCATCATGATAGACACCGTATAGAAGCTACAGCTCTTGGTGTCTCTTCCAAAAGACACATTGATAGGAGAAATTATATGGAGGAATACCTTGGCATTTTATGAGAGACAGATGAATCAGTCCACAGACCGAAGTAGGTAGATCTGCCGGCATGTTGTGGGAGGTAGACAGTGCCCATTTTGTTTGTTGTTTTCTCCCACAGTTCCCTGCCTGAGCTGTCACTAAAATGCATGTTGCGTTATTGTTTGATAAGAGTTAACCAGCTGCATATGGTAGATGAGAGCTATGTATGGAACTGCTTGTAGTATGGTCCCAGGCTAGCATGATAAAGATCCAGTTGGATGTGATGAAGTGCTGTGTTTTGTCCTATATGACGTCACCTGAGAAACTCATGTTTGACATTTCACTTGTGTTAACATAAAATATTGATTTTTTTTACGTAAACAACCTGAACTGTTGCCTCGTAATTGTGACATTTGTACAAAAAATCTTAAGAGTAGCAAATATTTTGCTTACAATTTCTACTGGTCATCATATTTTATTGTTTCTTGACAATACAAGTGTCACTTAATACGTACTTATGCATGTTGTACACAAACGCAAAATGTGTGTATCTGTGTGTGTGTACATCTTGTGTGTTGTGTACAGGCACAACATGTGTACATATGCATGTGTTGTATATATAAGTATTAGTAATATGTTGTGTACAGACACAAAGTGTGTATATGTGTATAGTGTACATGTGTGCGTGTGTTCAGAGTACCTCATTGAGCGGACACGTAACGCCGTCGGAGCTCTTAGATGTCTCAAAGACACGTGTGAACAATACGGCAAGGACAAGAAAGGTGAGTCTCTTTAGAGTCTCTTTAAAGGTTTATATTATGCGTGAACCATGTCACATTTTAAGGATGGCCTCTGACTCTAACCACTCGCTGTCCCGAGATCATGCAGCAGAGCCGGTGACTGCACATTTGGCAGCGCTACCTGCAAAACTTCACTTTAAGTCAGCCTTTTATGTAATTTAAGAATGTATTAGTAGCCAGCTGAAGCACAAAAACATCATCTAAAACAGGATCATCCACAGGAATTTTGTTCAGGAGGGCAAGACATTTTGGAATACATGTACGCACGCATGCAAGCACTCTCGCTCACACACACACACACACACACACACACACACACACACACACACACACACACACACACACACACACACACACACACACACACACATACACACACATATATTATAAAATGTAAAGATATTACATAAAATGTAAAGTTAACATACACTTTGACTTAGGAATATACATTTAACAAATTTCAGATCCAGTTCCAGAAGGGCTAGAGCCCCTCCTGCAGACGTCCGTGATCTGAAATTGTAGATACATGCTGCCAAAGACACCATAGGTGTTTTTTTAAATTGCAATTCCGCTACATTGCCTTGCTCTAGTGAAAACTTTTGCATATCTGTGTTCATGATATGGCGCCTTGTGGTTCTTGTTTGCTATAGATGTTTGTTAATGATATAAATTGTCACCATATGTGTCGCTTGCTTTGTCTGCAGTTGTCGGAGCTGTCATCAAGGCCATCTGTGATTTCTCCCATCATCTCGGTGACATTGTCATTCTGGGCTTTGCGACATCCCATTCTGCATCAATAGAGGCCGGAGAAGGTAGGAACTTTATGTTTTCTGCATACCGTATTCGTTCTATTAAGCATACATGCCCTAATTAGGGTACATCCCTGTTCTTAGCAGCATCTGACACCGTGACAGCGATCTCCAATGCCAACCTTGACTGTTGAATCTATCATTGTAATTTAATTTCTACCAACGTCACACTAGATTCAAAGCTCAACGACACAAAAAATATAGAAAGGTCCACCTAAATTATCAGACTACAATTTTCTGGTAAATATCAGTTGGGTTGTTTGTAGTTTGACATATGGTTTGCTGAAATGATAATATAATTAATTGTGTTGCTATAATATTTGATTATAGAAACGGGTTATCTATGCTCCATCCGCAACTGGTCAAGGATGAAGATTTAGTGCTTTAGAATGTTAAAACTTACGTTGTTGTGTTTATAGTTGGCTATAACGTGTGTTGACACAGTGATTGGTGTGTTTAGAGTTGGCTGTCGGGTGTGTTAACACAGTAGTGTGTTTAGAGATGGCTGTCATGTGTGTTAACACACTGTTTGGTGTGTTTAGGGTTGACTGTCAGGTATGTTAACACAGTGTTTGTTGTGTTTAGAGTTGACTGTCAAGTGTGTTATCACAGTGTTTAAAATTGCCTATCAGGTGTATTAAAACAGTGTTTGGTATGTTAAGAGTTGACTGTCAGACGTGTTAACACAGTGTTTGGTTTGTTTATAATTGTCTGTCAGATGTGTTAACACAGTCTTTAGTGTGTTTTGAGTTGGCTGTCAGATGTGTTAGCACAGTGTTTGCTGTGTTTACACTTGACTGTCAAGTGTGTTAACACAGTGTTTTGTGTGTTTAAAATTGCCTATCAGGTGTGTTAAAACAGTGTTTGGTGTGTTAAGAGTTGAATGTCAGATGAGTTAATACAGTGTTTGGTGTGTTTAGAATTGACTGTCAGGTGTGTTAACACAATCTTTGGTGTGTTTAGAGTTGGCTGTCAGATGTGTTAACACAGTGTTTGGTGTGTTTAGAGTTGGCTGTCAGGTGTGTTAACACCGTTTTTGGTGTGTTTAGAGTTGGTTGTGCGGTGCAAGGAATCAGGAGAAGAAGGCATCAAACTACTTGACCTCCTCAAACAAGGTACGCAACTTTTACCAGAAAATATAGTTTCATATTCACAGTTATCATATAGCTGCTGCATTAGGGTTAAAATAATGGTTACCCAACTAGATCCATCAGACTCTTAACATAGATTATATGATTTAACCAGTGTGTTTTATTTAAATAATTTAATTTAAATCATTGATTTAAATCATTATTTAAATCACTCCAAAAATATCAAAAAAATCATTGATTTATGATTTGTTTACATCTGATTTTTTAATCGCTGATTTAAATGAATCTGGGCTGATGAGCTGCTAAATCTAAGTATGTAACATGCATACCAATAAAAAATGATTGGTCAAGGAAGATCAGTTTGAATGAACAGGAAGCCCTGCATCATAAAAGGGGTCCATGGACAGCTGTTGTGCAGTACAAGCATACAGCAGAAGTGCTCCCCAGCTTAATCACCTCCCCAGCCAGGAGGGTACTGATGAACAAAGGCTACCACAGTCAGTGGGCAAATCTAGCCAACAGCAATACCATGGATTATGCAAAATAAGCAAACAAGGCAACCTGGGTCTTAGAGTGAGATCAGTAGGGAATGCACTGCTCAAAGGCCAGAGGCAGAGCCTAATCAAGGCAGCAAGGCAGAATTGTACAAGGCCTTCAATTGGGATTGGTGTAATTCAGGGTTTTCAGTGATTTCATGGCCCAGTACCGACCGTGTTGCTTGTCTTCAAAAGGAAGCATCTTTTCAAGTCAAAAGCTCAGAATTAAAGTATAAAGAAAAAGAGTCAAATAAATCCAATTTAAATAAAAAAGTCCGATTTTTTTCTCATAAGATCATGATTTTTAACCCTGGATTTTTTATTCAGCAAATCATTTGTTCCATTCATCATCAATTGCCTCTGAAGACTGGTATTTTTACAATTTATAACTATCAGTGTTTGTACATCTTATTTATGTGTAGGATGATAGGGTGTGTAGGATTCAAGTGACGTGTCTTACAGGATAACTATTTCAAAAGTATACGTAAGTGTACACAAAAACAAAATGTGGGATGTAAACTAATGCAAGACAGAAGCGCGGCTTGTGCAGTGGTTGGCACATCCGCCTGGCATACCAGTGCTCTGAGTTCAAAACCCGGCATGATATTTGGTTAAAAAAACCTGGCTCTCAACATTGGGGACTGTGTATCCCTTGTGACTCGGAGATCACGTTAATGTCGGTCCCGTCTCAATTTGGGACATAAAAGAACAAACAAACACCCTGGCAGTGACCACCCTCAGTGCCAGCATATAAAGGTCGGTTAGGCTATAATGTTCTGAATAAGGCTGACTTGTTGAATGAGGCCTCATAAGACCATTACTTGTACATTGTAACCACAATAATACAGACTAGTCAGTTAATAGAACGTTGCCGAGCGCTGGAAACAACTAGAACTTGAACAGGATTTCTTCTAATTTCATTACGCAATGTGTTATAGTTTGTATGAGCAGTGTGTTTGATCAAGTCAGTATTATGGCCCTAGAAAATTGTGTATGTTAATACCCACACATGTTAATTCAGCATAAACGGTCAGCTATTAACGTCACTTTCCCATCCGTATTGTTGCATGACATACAGTCAGAATCCATATACCTGTTAGGCCAAGTTTCATCTATTCAAGCCACATTATTGACCATCAAGATCATTCGATTATATTTAAAAGCGTAGTCGATATATACCTCAGAAGGGTGGGATAAACAAAGTGTGGACTCTGAATAAGCCAAAGGCTTGTTTGTCCACTTGACATATAGAGTTAATTCTCAGGATGGCAATCTTGTTCAATCTTGTAAATCTTGTTAAATTGTGACGTTTGCATTTAGTGTGCAGAACTGTCAATAATAATTTTATGAATTGATATTATTCAAATTCCCATTGTATTGGCCTGAGGGTAGTCGTATTGGCCAATCAATAATAACCCCAAAGGTAACTTCTATTGCACCTAGATATTCTTGGAAACCAGCTCAGATTTGTAAAGGGTTGGTCAATCTTAAAAAGAATAAACAGTATTCCTGTTGTCCACAGATGGATGGATATGCCAGGGAGCTGTGATGGATAAGCAAGGTTGTAAAGATACGTTTTTAAACGACGGCGGATTTGTGTAATATTTTCAACTGACCTAACATTAAGAGGGGGCTCAGATCAAACACTTTCATTTTTCATATCCATTTTTCATAGTGTATTTTACCTGTTAGAGGCTTTCGTCTAACGTCTAACATTGACTTCATCAGTACCAATGACGCTGAATGACATCATCATACACGCAAGGCAGTCCGTAATTGCCCTCGTCTCTGTTGATGGGTGTTCTGGTCTTCCTGATCCAGATGGCTTCCTTGATATGCCGGATTCTTCGTTTGGGTTCCTTGTCTACAATTTTTGCTCCCTCCCAGTCTGTGATATGTTCACGAAGACAAAGAAGCGTGTGAAATCATCAGAAAAAGACTAGAGAATGACACGACACTAAAGAAGAGAACAAACCTAAACGTAGACGACATCATGGAGTTGTTGAAATTTGTCTTGGAGACTACGTACATCAGATTTGGAGGAGAAATTTACCAACAGAAGTTACGAGTAGCCATGGGCAATCCGGTATCCCCCATTGTTGTGAACTTGTACATGGAGGACTTGGAGCAGAAAATCATAGCCACAGCACCAGACGATTGCCAACCGAGAAACTGGAAGAGATATGTGGACGATGTAATTTGACTGGTACACATAGGAAAGGCAAAGAAATGACAACAACACATGAACATGGTAGCCCCTATGGGTAGCATCGTTTTCACGAGAGAAGAAGAAGAAGAAAACAACAGCATGCCCTTCTTGGATGCGAAGTTCACCAGAAAGGAAGATGGCAGTGTGAAGTCCACAGTGTACAGGAAGAAGATGCACACTGACCAATACCAGAACTTTGCGTCCCACCAGAAGTTAGGAGTTGTCAGAACCCTTATGAACAGATGTGAGACGTATCGTCTTTAGAGGAGGGGGACAAGAAGGAAGAGGTGGAACACTTGAGAGGAGCTCTAAGAGTATGTGGCTATCCATCCTGGGCCTTGATAAAGGTCACAGATAGCAAAAAAGAAAATCCAAAGGACAAACTAGAGCTAGAAGAACAGGGTGAACTGGTGTACCAAATACCATGCCAAAACTGTGGTGCTGAGTACATTGGGGAGACAGGAAGACAACTCAAAACACGACTGGAGGAACACAAAAAGGACGTAGACAACATGAAAAACGAGAAATACACAAGGAGCGAGAAAAAAGATTGATGTCTACCATCAATAAATCCGCCCTAACAGACCATGCGACAACTGAAAACCATATCATAGACTGAGAGGGAACAAAAATTGTACACAAGGAACCCAACCGAAGAATCCAGCGTATGAAGGAAGCCATCTGGATCAGGAAGACCAGAACACACATCAACAGAGACGAGGACAATTACGAACTGCCTCACGTGTATGATGACATCATTCAGCATCATTGGTACTGAAGAAGTCAGCGTGAGACGTTAGACGAAAACCTCTACCATGTAAAAATACACTTTGGATATGAAAAAGTGAAAGTTTTTGATCTGAAAAAGAACTATCCTAAAGACTGTTCAGTAAACTAAGAGGAAGCATATTCCAAAGAGTTGGTGCAGCAACAGATGAAGCTCTAGTTCCAATGTTAGTGTTGGCTCTAGGAACAAAAAGTAGGTCAGAACTAGATGATCGAAGCTGGAGAGGTTTTCTTGCAGGAGTAAGGAACAGGAACAGGAAATATTTATTTGTCCCAAAATGCTAAATACAACAGTATAATTGTTACAAAAACCCATACAATATATTATAATCGAGTCGATATGAAAAAGTGGTAAGTATATAATGTATGGTAAGAAAAGAAAAAAGGTGATGTCATAAAAAGGGATGGAAGACTCCTACTAAGACTAAATATAGTCGCTCTCATAGGAGCCACCCTATGAATTAATTTAAACAATTATTTACCTTATATAAAAGACAGTCAGTAGCAACATTAGTGTGTCATTACAACAGAATTAATGCATATATGTCCACATATTACAGGCACTAAGTAAACAAAACATTCATTTTTTGTATTATGTAACATAACCACGGTGGTACAGGGTTAGCAAAGTAAGCAGTGAATGTAAGTAATATAACAGTGAGCGTCATTACGTTTGTCTCCTGACAGATCTGGTGTCGGACATCCCAGCGCAGTCGGACAAGGTCCACCAACTCATAAAGAGGCTCGTCACTCAGGCCGAGGAACTCCTGCCCAAGATAGAAGACGTCCAGGCTGAGAAGATGGGTGATCTCGTTGACCAAGAGATGGCACTCACGACCAAGGCCATTGAGGATGCAGCGTCGAAGATTGCGGTCAGTTGAGCATTCGATTCTTCTATCCATCAGTCAGTTTTTGGTCCATTAGTTGGTCCTTTGGTTTGTCAGTTGGTCCTTTGATCCATCAGTCAGTCCTTTGGTCCATCAGTTGGTCCTTTGGTCCGTTATTCAGTCCTTTGATCGGTCAGTTTGTCCTTTTGTCTGTCAGTCAGTCCTTTGGTCCGTCAGTCAGTCCTTTGGTCTGTCAGTCGGTCCTTTGGTCCGTCAGTTGGTCCTTTGGTCCATCAGTCGGTCCTTTGGTCCGTCAGTCGGTCCTTTGGTCCATCAGTCAGTCCTTTGGTCTGTCAGTGGGCCCTTTGGTCAGTCCGTCCATCAGTCATTCCATCTACAATCCATCTGTCGGTGGTCAGTCTGTCGGTCAGGCAATAATACAGTTAAAGGGCATATGTTCTCAAGATGTTGAGAAAATACACTGATTTTGTCAGCTGTAGAAGAGAATGTGTACTCATAGACCCAGTGTTCATGTCCAGACAGACGGCTGTCTACTGTAGTCGTTCTAATAAGCGTACAGTACGCTTATGAAAACTTCTTAAGGTTTACACCAACTGCTGTTTCTGTGAAAACAATAAAACGGTGGCACCACCTGGTGGCACCTGTGTAGTGGCACTGATCGAAATGTAACCCGCCAGGTGGTGACACCATACAAGTCTGGTTCAGCAGGGTTGACACATCAATGTCGGTTGACAGGAAGTTATTTATACATTCAAACGGAGGTGATTTTTGTGGTAAAAGGAATATGCTTCGGGTGTATGTGGATCTTTCTCATGTCGTCACTGTCTGACAGGGAATTGCTTACAATAAATTTTTCAGTTTTCGCATAGATCGATGTCAGAAACTGCTAAAAAAAGGGACATATGCTAATTGATGTATCCAGTATTTCGCAGTTTGCGTACGTCACAATCGAAATTATGCACGTGACCTCCGTCGAGTTTTGCCTTTGCTAACAATGTTGTGAATGGTTATATACATGAACTACATTACTGTCGCTGCATGACATCTCATAAATCAAACATTTCTGTATACAGTTGACACTTTAAAAACTTTGTCTTAGTTTCTGTCATAAAGAAACACTTGTGGCTAGAATTTCAACAAAATATAAGACGGAAATTTCGAACTCACCACGTGTTTTGCATCCTTTTTTGATCGCTTTGCTAGGCAACATGTCACATGATTGCTAGATCAGTTAGGGCATGTACGCTTAATTGAACGAATACGTTATCTGTGTTTTGTTTCCTCAGGAGATGTTGGCGAAGTCGAGAGAAGCGCACTCTGGTGTCCAGTTGGAGGTGAACGAGAGAATTCTCGACTCATGTGATAGTCTCATGATGGTGAGTTCATCTCTCAAATTCTTCCTTCTTTCCTCTCACCACTTTCCAGGCCCTTAGCCAGAAACCAATTTTTGCCAGTCTTGAATTGGACAACAGTGGCCCTTTTAACACGCGAACAGCTTCTGAGAAAGCCATTCAAGTCAACCACAGCCTTTATTGGCCATTTTAGTATTTCAGTGACAAACCGGTGACATTTGAGCCATTCATTTAATTACTACTGATCCATTTCATTTGTTTCACCACCAGCTGTGCCAATGTTAGTCATTAATTTGGGCCCCTAGACTTGGAACTATTAGTTAACCTGGTGGCCAGCTAGCCCAGTCTAATGTCCATTGGTCTTATCAGTTGTAATTACCCTGGCCAGTCATCTGTCAGTCTTGAAGACTGATCTCTGGCTAAGCCAATGTTAGTCATTAACTTGGGCCCCTAGACTTGGAACTATTAGTTAACCTGGTGGCCAGCTAGCCCAGTCTAATGTCCATTGATCGTATCAGTTGTAATTACCCTGGCCAGTCATCTGTCAGTCTTGAAGACTGATCTCTGGCTAAGCCCCTGCCACTTTCACAATTCTGCCGTACTGACTGTGTATTCAAACACCTAAAAGTAATTATTCGCAGTTATTCGAAAACATACTGTACAAAAAATACTATTTTTTGTTGTGTCCAAGAAAATATAGTTTCCAGATGTGTAGTAATTATTACAGCGTGAATGTGCTCGGACCAGACCTGTTAAGTTTCTGAAATGACAAAACTGGAGATTTGTGCGTAAAGTAAAATCGAGCCGTCAAAGACCGATTTCGTTGCGCGGCAGTTGAATAATTAAAAGACATACAAGAAGTGTAAAAGACTTTAATTGCAAAATATCTTAACAACTTGAGATATTCACAAAGTACACTGTTATATATAATACAAGACAACATTGTGAAAAGTATTTCACCCACTGAAAAATATGAATGAGAAGTATTCTTTATATGCATGAATTATAATTATTTAACTTATTCACATATAATTTACAAAACTATTAGAAATTCACCCTATACATGAATTCCTAGCACTAGCAGGACTCATTCTGTAAATGAGAAGTTACATAACAATGCTCCATATGGTGAAACTAATCAGTGATCACCATGAAAATGCCAAAGAAAATTTACCAAAAACAAATCCAAACTTGTGTAATATACTCTCTAAATGACAAGCATGTAATTCCTTAAATGAATTACAATTATAATATAGATGTTATTCATCTATTCAAAGGAAGACAGTTAATTGGGTCATTAAGTATAATAAAGACATGAATGACACACCCCAATTATTATCCAATCTTAACAACATCAGATATACACAAAGTACAATGTTATAAATTAAACAACTCACCATTTGTGAAAAGTATTTCACCCAAAATATCAATGAGAACTATTCTTTATATGCAATGCATGAATTATATTTAATTTATTTACATATTATTTACAAAACTATTAGAAATTCACTCTATACATTCTGTAAATGAGAAGTTACTTAGCAATGCTCCATATGATGAGACTAATCAGTGATCACAATGAAAATGCCAAAGCAAATTGGTCCAGCAAATTTACCAAAAACAAATCCAAATCAGAACTTGTTTCGTTCTGGAGCGATCGCACCCTTCACTATCAATGTCATGGTCGTTTTCTGCCGCCCACACGAAAACTTCTTTGCGACTTCACTGTCTGGAAACATTTTCTTGACGATCTTTGTGAAGTGGTCTCCAAGTATAAACAAAAGGTTGTGCTCGGCGACCATATCAGCAAAGAGAGTCTCCACCACAATTACCCGCCTGGTAATTTCTTGGTCTTTGTGGTTGACAAAGAACGACGTCAACCCCGTCATTCGATCGTTTGTGTGCGAGGCACGTTCAAGATTCACGTGCTGCGACATTGCGGCATGGCGAAGGGCATCGTAGTTCCCACCCGCTGCAACACTGAAGTGCAAGTTGCACACCCGGCAAAACGCGTGCATCACACCTCTATCACTGTTTGATATCCAACGTAAAAATGTGGACGAATATTTATTTTTCGGTCGAGGCAAACTTTGTTTCGTTGGTGCCATAACATTGTGTGTTTATGTGTGCCTTACTGGGCGCTGTAGAACGACTGATGAGATTCGTTGTTTCGAGACCACGTGATAGTTTCCATCCAATTAAAATATCTGTTGCACATTTCCGGTGTGTCCGGTATTTAAAAATGTCATTACACAAATAATAATCGAAAAACACTTGCGATTCCACCAAAACGAAAATACCGGAAATATTTGTTTATAGAAACGGAGCATATAGCCTTACATTTTGGAGGTTTAAAAATAAAACGGGAGAAGGCATGAAAAACTGGAGATTTCATTTCCCGCGCGGGAGAACGGGAGATGGGTGCCAAAAGCGGGAGTCTCCCACGAAAAGCGGGAGACTTAACACGTCTGGCTCGGACACAACAAATTATTCTGTTCGAAGACAGTTTATCAGCTTTTAAGTCACAAATAACGTGTAACTGTATTTTGCTTAGGCCATCAAAGTGCTGATTGAGAAGTCCAAGAACCTTCAGAAGGAGATTGTCACAGAAGGACGGGTAAGTTGGATGGAAAAGTAGTTTTTCCCTTTAGATAATTTTTTTTAGAACACTTTACTTTTGATGTTGTTCCTTCATGTATACTTGTGTCCTGTCACACAATTTTAATAATTAAGTGAAACGTTGATATTTAGTTATTTGTTATAAGGAAATAAAATATATTAGGAAAAATGTATGTGTGCATCTGTTTTATGTGTGTGTACAATAACCAAAGTCATTCACTCCACATTCACTTAACTGTATGAATAAGTATCTGGCAATAGACAATGGTTGATATTTGTCACAAATAGTAATTGCAGTGTGGCTGAATGCTTTCCAGAGAAGTAAAAATAGTGTTCAATTGAACAGCTCTGCCAGTGAGTAAACTATAAAGCACTTTGAACTGTCATAAAGACTGGATACCATGCTGTGTAAGAACTTACCATGCTGTGTAAGAACTTACTATGGTGTGTGAGAACTTACCTTTACATTTGTATTTCTCAATCGTTGCAAGTTTTCTATGATTGTATCAAGTTATGCAAATCTATGTCAAATGTCTGCGGGAGTTGCAAAACTGTCTTTCAATGATTTTGCAGTGTTTGCTTTCAGCACCTACTCAAGTGCTTTTTATGCACTATATACATTTTTTTTAAATAAAAAATAATCTATTTTTATAATGGTGCAATTTAGTCGAACATTGTCACATTCACTTCTTTTTTTAAGTAGCAGTTCCTGTCTCCTTTATGTGAAATATTGATATCTAGTTTTTTGCTATTGAGGATATAAAGTATGTGTGCACATAACTGATAAGTGCGTGCAAGCATGCATGTGTGTTTGTGCTTTTCCTCCACATTTGTTTCCCTCCCACTAACTAGGTGCATCTGTTTACATTTTAATGGTAAATTATTTTAATTCATTCACTTTGATTCTACTTACTATTTTTATTGTCTTCTATTTTTAGGTTTAGAATTTATAAATTGATTCATGGTTTTTTAACTGTTATCTCATTTCAATTAATTATATATTTTTTATAATTTATTGTTGTGAATTATACATTTTATGTAAAGCTGTGGATATAAAATGTTGATGTAAGCGGGTACTGGGTGATGTAACCACGATGTAACAAGTGACATGGTCAGCATCATTAAATACAGCTGTTACTACCCTGTAACACCTGACCATATCGTAACACACAGTGTGTCCATTATGGCCAGGTTACCACTATGGACAGGTAGTGGGCAATGCAAACTAGGCATTGGGACTTTCAAAAGTGTCCTTTATAGACAGGTTTTTGTTATGTACAGGTGACTGCTAAGGCAGGTTTCACTGTCCTACTATTGTTTCTTCAGGGTGCGTCGTCCTCGAAGGACTTCTACAAGAAACATCACCGCTGGACGGAGGGACTTATCTCTGCCGCGAAGGCTGTGGGCTGGGGCGCCAATGTCCTTGTGTGAGTACACGTCGACCTTCTTCCTTGTTCCCTTGAGGGGCGGGACCACATCACTCCGTCCATTCCTCCCTCTTGACGATACCAAATATCCTGATTTTCTGCAATTATGTCCCATTCTCGGCCGTTCATAGAGGTAACACGGTCTCTCTATCTTAATTTTGGTCATCCTCTTCTCCTTGTAACAGTCTCGTCTGTATCCCGTGTTCTCTTTGTCAATATCTCCCCATTACCTCTCATACCTACCGCCCTCTCTGCCGAACTTTTTCAGGTGTTCCTTTCCAATCTCTTCTCTCATTTCCCCATCTTCTGTCTTCTCATGTCAGTTTACAGACGTATGATGATATAAATTTATATAGCATCACACCCAGTGTTCTAAACTGTTGCTTCATTTGTTGAAATATCTTCAGTAGATTTTGATTTATTGCTAAAATTGAAGCAAACTTTAAAAAGCTACATTTTGAGAAACAAGGTCTGTTTGACTCATATTTTCCATTGTTCTTTTAATCTATGTGTTCCCATAAGTGTATTTTATCACATTGGGATTGTTTGTTGAGGAAAATAAACTAGACATTGTAAAATGAAGTTATAAGCTATGCGTGTCTCCCAAAATCAAAAAATTGATAAAAACATGAACAAGACAGCTGTTTTTGGCCAGTGTCTAGAATTTACCTATGCGACATAAGACCCAGTTCGCTGGCTCCAGTATAGTGTGTAGTTAGATATAAAAACCATGACTATTACATGTGATCTGTTACAGCGAGGCAGCGGACAAGGTTGTGACCGGTTCGGGTAAGTTTGAGGAGCTCGTCGTGTGCTCGCAGGAAATAGCCGCGAGCACCACACAGCTCGTCGTGTCATCGAAGGTCAAGGCCCCTCGAGGCAGCAAGAATCTGCCGGAACTCGCCAAAGCGTCACATGACGTTACCACGGCAACCGGCAAGGTGGTGGCATCCGCCAAGAGCGCAGGACAGATGATTGAAGATCTCGGTATGTTTTGTGTGATACAGATAGCTATTTTTGGATCGTGTGCAGAACATGCATGTTCGACTTAATATCCGGTTTGCAGCGGCGAATCGCAGATATCCGACATTCCATATAGGCTCCAGATTTGACTGCTCCAATGGCAATGTAAATGTTGAGAGGTCACATGACCCTCTTATGAGTGGTAACATGACCCAAAGGGCAAGTCTGTCGATTCTAATGAATGTGCGATTGATCATCATGTCGTTTAAGGTGTATAGATTTTTGTGTGCCATGTTTTAATTACTTTAAATATGCTCTCACTGAAAATAGGATTTGATAAGCAGTTGCATTTTATTGTTTTAACTCTACTGTATTTGTATATTTACATTCATTGCTTACCCCTGTAAGAAAGCCTATCCAGCTTCGATCATCTAGTTCTGATTTACTTTTAGTTCCTAGGGTCAATATTAATATTGGAACTAGGGCATTTTCTGTTGTTGCAACAACTCTCTGGAATATGCTCCATCTTAGTGTTAGATCAGTTGAAAATATTCCACAACTTCTCCGTCATTTAAAAACTTACCTTTATAACCTTGCATATCCACCATAGCTCCCTGGCGTATCTATCCGTCTGTTGATGACTTTAATTCGGCTTATCAATTCTAAGAATATTTTGTATTGATACGCCTCTGAACTTGGTTTCCGAGGATTTAGGCGCCAAAGAAGATACCTTATTATTAGAGTTTGATATTATTATATTATCATGAACTTTTACAGACACAATGGCATTCTCGAAGCTCACTCTGCACCAAGCAAAACGTTACGAGATGGAGTCACAAGTTCGTGTCCTTGAACTACAGAGCGACCTTGAGAAAGAAAGGATAAAGTTGTCGGAACTGCGAAAGATGCACTACCGACTGGCTGGGGAGAGTGAAGGATGGGAGCAGGAGGTGGGTGGGGGAGTTTGGGTGGGCTGCTTGGGAAGAAGGGAAAACTGTGAGCTCAAAGTCTAAAGATTTAAAGGGAGGCAGGTCTGTTCCGAGTTTACGTAATGTTCTATGCTAACTAGTTTGAAGGTATATTGCCTGCCAAATTGTGTGTAGTAAACCAATAACCGTGGTAGCAATTTGGAAGATATGACCCCAGAGTATGTTCAAATGGTAAACAAAACATCCAGTTTCAAAACCAGCTTTATTGGCAATATGGCCAAGTCGGGCCAAGTTAACTGCTATAAACTTTGATGTTCAACTTTCCCACGTTCAACATAGCAGACTTCCTGTCACAAATTACTACGTCCGCTAACTCCGGGTACGTCCCTTTAACAAGAACAGAAACCCCAGATAAAAACGCCTTTGGCTTATTAAGAGCCAAACAATGGTTTATCTACAAATGTATGTGTATTTAAGCCTTTCTGAGATATTTGTCTATATTATATTATTTTGGTTTTAAACATTCATGCTACAGTAATTTACACTGTCGGCTGTAATCTGTTCCATTAACTTATTGTCCTTTTTGAGCATGAATACTTTCTGATATCTTATCTACATTGTTCCATCACTTATGTTCCTTTTTATCCTATAGTCCGTATATCTTTCTAGCCCGAGAACAAAATAGAGAGATTTTGATAGATGAATGAAACAAAGTAGAAATTAACAAAAACCAAACAGCTACAATCTGTCATACGTATTAATTATGTCATTCGCTTTCAGGACATAGATCTGCAGAGTTGAGATGACTCCGGAGTTGACCTCTGGACGAGGTTGCAGCACACCTGGTGGACACGGCCGCAACTAGCTAGCGCGTCACCTTGACCTTGTGATGTTACTTCCACCATGGGAAATGTGGCTCTTACCAAGGGACTGCATGCGCTCTGGGAGCATCCAAGAACAATGTGACAACACTCTATAGATGTTAGATATTACTAATAGACGATAGCAGCAGGATATGGGAGGAGAATCGTGCGGGAAATCTCTCGTTCAATTCCTTCCTTAGCACGGATGACGTTTTACAGCACTCTTCAGGAAGTTGCATTATTTCTATGGGTTTGTGAGATGTGTTATTTTTCTCAGCTACTGTTATGTCTACATTCGGCAATTGTTAATGATGATGTCAACTGTTGTGTATGTCAATGGTTGCTTACATAACCACGTCAACGGTTGCATATGTAACCATGTCAGTGGTTGCATATATAACCAAGTTAACAGGTGCATACATAACCATGTCAACGGTTGCATATGTAACCATGTCAATGGTTGCATACATAACCAAGTTAACAGGTGCATACATAACCATGTCAACGGTTGCATATGTAACCATGTCAGTGGTTGCATATATAACCATGTCAGTGATTGCATATGTAGCCATGTCGGTGGTTGCATATATAACCATTCTACAAGGTTCCGTCTAATGTGTTGATACAGTTCTCTGAAATTGTTTTGAATTACCCGTGGGTACTTTATGTTTAACCTACAACACATCATTGACAGCAGAAATTGACCAAAAATGTGTTGAACATGTTAAGAAACCTGATTCCTGAACTGTATTTAGATCTTGCCTGAAATCTTGATTATCTCAAACTTGTTTCCCACGTAATAAATAAATTACTACTTGTTGATAGTAGGCAAGAAATATAGTATATATTTTACCAGATTTAAGACATTAATCGGATTGAAATGTTTTGTTAGGTGCAAGTCAGAGGTTTTTACTTTTTCTTTACTTTGGGGTTGTCTCAAGATACTGGTGTATGACATTACATGGAAACGTTTTTTTCACTACAGCATTACATGTCGATGGATTTCTCATCAAAACATTTATGTTCCAACAACAATTTGCAAAGGTACCGAAAGTGTGAACGCAGTTTTTAGCATGGTGACTGAAGCGCCACGTGGTGGAATGCGGTGCAGTTAAACGACATGACGTCTTGCATAGCCAGACTACCCAGACTCTGTAATGAGGCAACAGTGTTTGTCATTCATATTAGAGCTAGGGGACTTTCCATTTGTACTGTGACAAAAATTATTAGTTATCCTGAAGCAGGGTCACCAACGAAAGTGACGCTCGTGCTAATAGCATTTTTCTAAGTTTATATGAAGTGTTCGAACCAAGTGTTAACACCAATTTTATTGACACAAATCAATTGCAAAAATATAACTGAATCATAAACGATAATGTTTACATCGCAAGTTCATATCTCATAAGTCTTTTTTTCTGTTAGACACCTAATAATTGCATTATATAAAACACTTATAATATCAAATTAATATACATTTTTTGTACACGTAAATACAAGATCATTCGCCAAAATGAAATGATGTCATCTGACAATAACCATCATTTGGATATCTGTCACCAGACTCTCTTTCTCGGCGAAGTCATGTAGCCGGGCAAGAGTTAGTTAAGCAGTGGAGCGCAGTGGAGCGCAGTGGAGCGCAGTGGCTAGAGCACTGGTCTCTCAATCGCAAGAACCCAGGTTCGAATGTTGTGCTGCCGTGTCAAACCTTGTGCAAGTTCGTTCACTTCACTTTGCTTCAGTTCACTCGGCTGTATGAACGAGTACCTGGCTATAGACAGTGGTGGATATTTGTGTACGGATAGTCTTTTCACATTAATTGAAGCATGGCTGAATGCTCTCAGAAGAAGTCAAGATGGTGTTCGATTGAACAGGTCTGCCTGGGAGTAAAGTGTAAAATGCTCTGAGCATCTTGAGGACTGGTGCTGCGCTATGTAAGAACTTACCTTTACTTTAAGCAAGACTAGTTCTTGTTTAATGTTATACACCAGTACTTTGAGGCCACCCTCGTTAGATTATTGATGGCGTGATAGATGTCTTGCCATAGCTGAAGTTACTTGCCAGAGAAGGCCCTCCTCACAGTATATACCCCACATTGTTTAAACTGTAGAACGCAAGCAGCCGATGGGTGTATGCACTATATGGTTGCCAGGGGCAGGAATGACTTCATGTTTGCAGAAAACTACTTTCTGACAGATTTTGTTTATGTATACTGCGTGCGCAATCTGGTGCATGTAATACAAGGATGCAAAATGGGTATACCGCAAAATGTTCTCGTTTGCCTAACATGTGACAGGCCGCAATGATTCAGACCGTAATGTGCATTTCGCAAAACTGAGGAAAAGCCAAAATACATTCACAAGGGTGAAAATATAGATTTTCGTTATTTTTGCATTTAAAAAAATAAACAATTAACTTGGGATAAAGTGTTTATGATGCATGTTTCGATTTGAATGGTGATTTGAAATGTACATACTTAACGTTGATATCGTCTGTTTCAAAACTTGACTTTTTGGGTGGGTCAGTTGCAACATATTGACTCACGCGGACGTTATTGTTGTAAAACTGAAATGTTGTCCTTTAACATTATGCTCATAACTCCATACCACGAAAATGTACTTTACAGTTACAACCCTTGTGACTTACATGGACGTCGTCGCTGTCAAACTGAAATGTTGTCCTTTAACATTAGGCTCATAATTCCGTGACACGAAAATGTAATTATAGTCGGAACCCTTGTGACTTACATGGACGTTATCTTTGTCAAACTGAAATGTTATCCTTTAACATTATGGTACTAACTCTGTACCACGAAAATGTACTTTACAGTCACAACCATTGTGACTTACATGGACGTTATCTCTGTCAAACTGAAATGTTGTTCTTTAACATTATGCTAATAACTCCGTACCACGAAAATGTACTTTGCAGTCACAACCATTGTGACTTACATGGACGTTATCTCTGTCAAACTTAAATGTTGTCCTTTAACATTATGCTAATAACTCCGTACCACGAAAATGTACTTTACAGTCACAACCATTGTGACATGTCACAATTAAGAAGACTCTTTCTTCAGTGGTGATGAAGGATATGTTGTTTAGCTACTTGAAGCTGTTTTACTGTATATGGTCAGTAGATGTCACAGCGGCATAAGCAAATGTCACTGGGCAGTTACACATATGATACTGTTATTATTATATTTAACTAACAACTACACAAGTTATTGTGCAGGAATACGTAGGCACAGATAGATTATTTTGTCAGGTTATTATATTGATTTGATGTGTAATGTAATATATTAACTTTAAGGGGAAATGCTTTGTATCTAACTACAAGTGTTGGGGTTACCATTAGATTCTAGATCGTTCTTGCAAAACGTCTAGAAGAAATACAATGCATAGGTGAAGTTGTAAACAAAGCATATGCCATCTTTTAATGGTGTTTCTGATATCACATGAGTAATGTTATTTTTGCACTGGTCTTTTATTAAGGTTGGCTAAATTAATATATCGTCATTGTAAATTGACGTAATATAAGAGGGAAATGTTAATTCACCATCTTTTGTGCATATTTGACTTCATGTTCGAGCAGTTTGAAGAACCATAGTTGGGTTGTCCTGATCATAACATCGTGATATAGGATACACTCGGTCTGTTCTATCATTTACAATGTACAAATAAACATATACAGATAAAGTATAAAAAAATATTAACATCAGTTATAGACCACAATAAAACATGCAAATCAATGGTAACCAATCATGCAATAAAATAAACATTGCCAGTGACAGATGAGAATTGTTTTATTGATGTAGCTAGTTTAAATTGGTTAAATTATTGGTAAAACGGGCACTGCATTTAAAATGGCCATTGCATTTAAGGAATCAATGGTTTGCTCCGTCACAGATGTACGTCAAATTCACCATCGCTGAACCAAATTCATTTAAAGTATAGACCGACTGATCATTGTCTCTTCGTTTCTGCGATATGTGATCGTCAAAATAAACACTAGATTTGTATGTTCGCGTTGTTGCTGCGATGCACAATCTTATATTTATAATCGAGTTATGGAAGAGGGCATTATGATAATGTATTTACCTTTGTCTTCTTATTCTAGATGCCTTTGTTTTCTCATATCGAACTACTATTGTATGTTAATGCGGCTCTTGCAAGAACAAATCATATTGATGACGAGTTTGGGCTGCACGTGCTGGAGTTAATTATAACTGGACAGTTAATGTTGGATTTATTCCCTGGCCTTTCTCATGAGAGATCGTGTCCAAACCAGATCCGAAATGTACATGTTTGCAACCGTCTTCGTCAGGTCACGAGAAATAAATAACAGTAATATAAGATGTGTCTGTGTTTCATTGTGAATCATCCATTGCGTCTCTGATCATGATGTTCGTAAAGTTTGCAATGTCCAAAACACGTTATGCGTTTCAACCCCCTTCCCTACACGCATACACCCTCGTGCGCGCATACGCACGCACACAGTAAACGTATTTTTCCTCTTGGTCTTCTAAACAAATTGGGTAATAAATGGGGTATGAAAATAAACCTCTCTAAATGCAAAGTAATCACCTCACTAGACAAGCATGTTATCTTAATTTGCGCCGTAACGAGTTGCCCAACTAGGAATTGTAGTTGCGTTACTGGCGTACGTATACTGACGACAACATTCTTACGATGTCTTGCGATATCTTCCGACAGATGAGTTACCCAAAAATGGTAAACTAGTCGTCAGTGTACGCCGGCCTATACTAGGGCAGACATATTATGAAATAGCCAGGTCAGAGATGAGTTATTCACCCCTGAATCCACCCCAGATGTCATCAGACAGAAGCCGCCGGTGGTATGGACATGTGCCGTATGCCAAACGAAAACCTCAAAAATAGCTTTCAATGAAGACTTTAAAGGACACAGAAAACGAGAACGCCGCGGAAGAGGTGGAGTGACCAAGTTAGACAGGACACAGGGCTCCCGCTTTTAACAGCAGAGCGGTGTGCTCTAGACAGGACGAAATGGAGGGGTGCGACATCCAGGAGGATAGTGAGGGGTCAAATTGGCCTAGGCATTTAAGTCAAGTAAGTCAAGTTAAGTCTTATAAACGTAACTGTAGTCTATTGAACTTAGCTAATGCAATTTCATGAACCGAGGTTCAAAAGACTTATAATGTTTTCGACGAGTTGTGCTCTGAACCACCATCACAGGGCTGACCGACGACACGTCTACGTTGGTTACAATTCAATAGAACAATCGCGCACGCGCCGGCGGCGAAAGACAGATGGCAGTTGGTCAGACACACCTAGACCCAAAGTTGTTCGCTCATTTTCTTCTTGGCTTGGCTTCGTGATCGAAGATTCAAGAAGGCGGTGGTCCTCGTCTGCCATAGGCACGCTAATGGCTGGTCAGGCCTATCATGGGCAAGGACATGTTCTTGCAGCGGCTGCATGGTTGGTTGCTTGTAGCTAGGGGGTGCTGATGGGGTCTTTCTTACCATCCTCTTCTCTTCAGCAACTGCACCAAGTGTCAGACAAGTCATGCTGATGTCACTTGTGTGCCACGATCACTGACCATGAACAATATGAGTGTTTTTAATAGTGACATATGATTGTTGTTCACAATTAGATGTTGATGGTTGATATATAATAATAAATCTTATTCGTAAATGGCAATAATTTATAAGTTAAATTTCAAGGTTGCTTTTATTCAGATTCCAGCCGTAAACACAATGTAGCAGTTTCCACGAAGATTAGGCTAACAATCATCAATATTCAATAATACATGTGCGGCCTTCTGACTTAGCCCGTATTATTTGCGTGGCCCTCCATTCAAAAGGTTGCCGGCTCCTGTGTTAAATTATCATCGATAAGCAGAGTGACAATTATGTAAGCAGACAGTATTCAGCGACTCGATTAAATACACATAAAGGATCCGCATATTGAGTAACCCTACTGAATGTGCTATATATGTGTGATAAGGCTACATCTGCGAACTTCTGACTTTCAAAATCCGGTAGATTAGAGATTTATTGTGAGTTTCAGCTTCACTGGACTTCGGAAGTCGGAGGGAGTGCTATTCGATATTTTTGTGTGATTTTCAACAGTTCAGTTTTGTCGGCTTGGACACCAGAAGACCTGGTGCTGTTAAGGGTCAGAAGCGAAAATCATGTAGATTTTCTTGGCAACCCGGACGATATTTTAATCTTTTCTAGGATATTCACAACAAATCCGGGAGACTACGTGTAAATCCGGGAGGGTTTGCAACTGCAATTTTCATGATCAGCATCCATATGTAAAGGGAGGCCAGGCACTCCATCTAGGCCACTTTTGTCTAAATCTTCTATTATTACTATTCCAAAAGTATATTCCAAATAGCTGATTTAGATGTAAAATGCAAGAGCAAGAAAAACAGTTTTACAAACCCCCATTATTTCCATGGCAACGCAAAATATTACGGAATAATGACCAAAAATGTAATTTTGAGGACGCAGTGCTAACACAAAACAAATTTATCAAGTTAATTCTTTTTGTATTAAAACTATATACCATTAGATGAATATTTTATACAACGCAATTTTTTTATATATCAAGTTTTTATAGTTTAATTACGCGGTCAGATTTGGACACAAATGCCAATGTTAATTCTCCAGGAAAAATCGCTATTCGGTCAAAATTAAGAAGGAGAACAAGACACTCTTTTTGTATATTTCAAGATATGTATCCACTGTTTGTAAAACTAAAGAAGATTGGTCTATCGTGGAACAAGGTAGTGTGACTTTTAGTTTAAAAGGTACATGTTCTGAGGAAATGGCCTCTAAAGATTGCCAGGTACATTGTACAGATTCATAGTCAAAAATCAACTTTCTTTGTAAATCAAATCCTAGATTCAATTGCACATCCACATATCCGTTACAGTAACAGTTGTAATTTTCTCAGTAAAATGGTTTTAAACATGCATGTAATGCTTAATGTTGTGTATTATCTTGTAGTAAGTAGTAGTAATTTTCATTTAAAGTTTTCAAGATGGAGTCAAACCCATTGACCCTTGCCAATCACGTGGCAAGTCAGTGCCCACATGACACAAGTAACCCAATCACAATCGCGTTTCCATTTAAATACCACAGGTATATGCAAATCCACAAATGACAGTGGTCTACATACCGGTAATCCAATTATATCTCGTATACTATCTGATATCCGACATGACGAATTTTATGAATGAACAGTGGAGGTCAAGCAGAATCCAACGATGTAAATGTGTATCATCTAACGCCATCGATACGTTTTTTTGATGTTACAACAAATAATTCAGTCGTGTAAACTAATAATATACAGGCCCGTAGCGTCGTTGATTTTTAGCGGTGCGTTTTTTATAAAGCTCCCAAAAACCTCCAAATGTATCCCCATTGAAGCTCCCAAAAAGCTTCTAACTCTACCCCACTTGAGACTCCCAAAAACGTATAACTCGAGGACCCCAAAATCCTCCATTTGCACCCCCTGAGAACCGCAAACTTATTCAACTGCACCAACGTTCAGGCTCACAAAAGTATCCAACTGCACCCCCATCAGGCTCCCAAAACCTATTCAAACGAAACTGTTTTTGAAACGGATCGATTTTGCCTCAACGGGGAGTGGGGCAAAGGGCCTGGTATATTATAAATGAGTTACGTTTACAGGAGAATCGACTGAAGGGAGGCTTTGTTGGCTGTTTTACCGCCAAGACGATCCAACATGGCGACTAAACTTACTTCCGGCACAGATGACGTCAGCAAGGACCAGGGGGATGTGGAGGAGGGGGAGTCTTGGAAACTCTTCCATATGGACAGTAAGTCTTCATTCTTGCCCAACTGGGATAATGTTAGAACAAAAGTAGATAGTTGCTAATGGGAAACAATATGCATTTTTGGGCCTATGCATCTAAGAGTTAATAAAAACTTACCATTAGCAACTACAATCACTAATATTACATAAGCAGTTTACTAGAATAATCTTGCTGAAGACACATAATTGCACGGACAGCGCCGTTGTGATAGAAAGCCTGACGTCACCAATGTCTACTCTTTCCAGATCGTCAATTGCCGCACTGAGAATATTACTCTAGTTTGCATCATATATTTCGGGTAACTGTTTGTTTGCCGTTATAATGAAATCTTCTCAGCTGATTGTACCACACTTTTAAGTGAAGTAAGTAGTTTTTATGTATATTGTGG
>OZ023213.1:27369716-27400705 GCA_963995525.1 Escarpia spicata
CCGCGGATGTAACAGTTTTACAGGGACAAATCACATTTGGCGATAACAATCGTGTTTAAATGTTTGGTCTGCTGTGGGCATACCAGCTGTCAATATTAGCTTGCCACAATATACATAAAAACTACTTACTTCACTTAAAAGTGTGGTATAATCAGCTGAGAAAATTTCATTATAACGGCAAACAAACAGTTAGCCGAAATATATGATGCAAACTAGAGTAATATTCTCAGTACGGCAATTGACGATCTGGGAAGAGTAGGCATTGGTGACGTCAGGCTTTCTATCACAACGGCGATGTCCGTGCAATGATGTTTCTTCAGCAAGATTATTCTAGTAAACTGCTTATGTAATATTAGTGATTGTAGTTGCTAATGGTAAGTTTGTATTAACTCTTTTAGATGCATAGGCCCAAAAATACATATTGTTTCCCATTAACAACTATCTACTTTTTTATAACATTATCCCAGTTGGGCAAGAATGAAGACTTACTGTCCATATGGAAGAGTTTCCAAGACTCCCCCTCCTCCACATCCCCCTGGTCCTTGCTGACGTCATCTGCGCCGGAAGTAAGTTTAGTCGCCATGTTGGATCGTCTTGGCGGTAAAACAGCCAACAAAGCCTCCCTTCAGTCGATTCTCCTGTAAACGTAACTCATTTATAATATACCAGGCCCTTTGCCCCCCTCCCCGTTGAGGCAAAATCGATCCGTTTCAAAAACAGTTTCGTTTGAATACGTTTTGGGAGCCTCATGGGGTGCAGTTGGATATTTTTGGGAGCCTGAACGTTGGTGCAGTTGAATAAGTTTGCGGTTCTCAGGGGGTGCAAATGGAGGATTTGGGGGTCCTCGAGTTATACGTTTTGGGAGTCTCAAGTGGGGTAGAGTTAGAAGCTTTTTGGGAGCTTCAATGGGGATACATTTGGAGGTTTTGGGGAGCTTTATAAAAAACGCACCGCTAAAAATCAACGACGCTACGGGCCTGTATATTATTACTTAAACCAGTGCGTGATCTAATGTAATTCACATCATATCATCAGTAGTCATACAGGAGGATAGTGCGTGCGATAACAATAAAACCAAGCAGCACTATATATACATTTTTTTGCAGCTCAGATTTTGTATTGTTGACCAATTGTGGGGTATTTTTATCTGAACAAATGCAACGTTTGAGCAAATAATTTTTTTTAAATCTTAATATATTCAGGGTGTAACCTGCCAACCATTTCAAATGTTTTCTTCGTAGGCCTACGTCGATGGTTATGATAAGGGATGTTGACAACATTGTGTAAGGCCCGCTCAGACTATTGTAAGTATAGAACTGAGTTGACCAACTATTGACCCATAAATTCCCGCGTTTTAAATCGTTTTAATAAACTCTTTAAATTATTAAACCTTATTACGTGCACATGTGTAACGAATAGGATTGGGTAAATGTTGCAATTTGGTGAAACAACGTAGCAATTTCGTGATACATAGGCCTAGATTCTTCTTTGTAAACCACTTGATAACTTGTATGTATCTGATATGCAGTGCAACATTATATAATTTACATAAATGTAAATTACTTTAATATCTAGACAAAATGTTAAATCAGATTCATTTTTTTAAATGTTATACAACACCCGTCGTAGAAGTTGTACCCAACATTTAAGAGCGCTCCCACTGACAACTAGGGGTCGTAGAAGTCAGCGATCGTTGTAAAAGTCGTCGAAGTCAAAGAAAATACTACTAGCCTGAGCGGGCATTAGATGATTAGGCCACTTACTTGGCGGATTGCCTTGTAGTAAAAAAAAACTTCGAAAGCAACAATTCATTGTCTCACAGTCTCAAATAAACTGATTGTAATGGAAAAAAAGTCATCTGTGATGGTTAAACTCGCCTTGTTAATGCTAATTAAGCTGAAATGGCTGGCATGTCGACTCCTTGTCCGTCGCCGTGGTCACGTTACTTATATCATCGCGTCACGTGGCGGCATAAAAAACGCGTCATTGCGGTGACGCGACGACGTAGAAAGCTAGCTCAGTCTAAAAGCTAGCTCTTCGTAAAAAGTAAATGTAAGTTCTCATACGTCGTATAGCGCGGTATCCAGTCCTCAGGACTGCTCAAAGCGCTTTGCACTTTACTCCCTGACAGACCTGTTCAAACGAACACCATCTCGACTTCTTTGGGAAGCATTCAGCCAAGCTGCAATTAATGCGCGAAGACTATTCGCACAGATATACCCACCACTGTCTATAGCTAAGTACATATTCATACAGCTGAGTGAACTGGAGCAACGTAGAGTCAACAAACTTGCCCAAGGTTCAAAACAGCTGCACAGGATCAGGGTTGAACGGTTTTAACCGCCCGGTTTTAACCTGGTTAAAACCGGGCTAATTTTCCCTGAAAAGTGGTCAAAACCCGGTCAAAACCTAATTTACTGATAATTGTATGCAATATTTCTGTAATCAATTGTTAATTAATATAAAAACAATGCAAGTGTCCAAATATATGTTCAATATGAATAAGAAACAAGATATCTCTGTGACATATTAGTGCGATGTTGGTGATATTTTATTTGACGCAAGTGTACTCGTTGTTAAAATCGTACAATAGTGCATAACATTTAAAATTTAAATCACGTCGACACTTTCACCACGCCAATACAATCGCCAGGTGGCGTCCACGTAATGTGTTACGTTTGTCGATTTCACTATTAAGCATACATTTACATCCGTTCCAAAATTGTGTAATACATTAGCAAAACCAAAAATTTCATATATTCAGATTAATAGTTTAAAATACGCAGGACACGTAAATCCAATCGTTTCCATTAGCATGACACTGCAAAATTTGACACCAGACAACGTATTCGAATTCGGTGTAGCTAGGCCGTTTCCGTAGCGTAGATTTAGGGCCAGGCCGCGGTCTATGTTAATTATTCAAGAACACGGCCATCTTTTTTCTTCCAAAATAATTTCTAGAATATTTGTGCATATAAAGAACTTTGTAACTGGTGAATACTTTACAATAATTTATACACATGTTTTATTTATTAAGCATGTGTGTCAATTCAGTTTCAGTTTTGCAAGAACAAGGACTGCTTCAGAGGAATTTCACGACAAATCAGCATTGATGTTTCATAATCTCTAGCTATACTTGTTTTAAACAAGTAGATATTTACATTCTATCACTAGGTAAAATTAGTATATGAGCTAAATATAATCTAGGAGAAGTTTGGAGTATGTTAGGCTTTTCAATAGTATTAATATGTTTTGGCCGGGTTTTGACCGGTTTTAACCTTGTTTTAACCGCTCAGCGGTGACCGGGTAGAGTGCAACCCTGCACAGGATTCGAAATTAGGTTATCTCGATTGACAGTCCGATACTCTATCCACTGCGCCACTGCGCTGCGTCTATCGACTTCGACGTCAAATGAGGTGGTTTATTTGATATATTGTTTCAGCAACATGGTTTAAAAAATCCTTTCAAAGATGCGTGTTGATCATGAAAATTGTAGTGACTATTTGTTTTTTTTCCTACTTAGGGGTTGCAATGCGGCAATATCCAAGATGGCCGCCAATAAACTAGGATATCACTTTCGACTCTAGAACCAATCTAGGCAGGCCCCAAGCTACCCTACATGAAGTGATGACAGTTACCCAACGACGATTAAGTGTTCTTTGGATGACCGTTTGCGTAGAAAGGCCATAACAATATCTAGGAGAAGTTCGGGTCATTCCTATACCGTCGGGTAAAAAGTAGGTCTAGCGACGCAGTTGCCAAGAACTGGTCGATAGGACCTACTTCGAACAGTCCTCTTGGCTTAGCTCGGTCAATAGGTCATCGTGTGAAAAAAATCGTGAAAATAACATGCTTCGATTTTTCAGAAAAATCCACCCAAACCTGATAAATCTAAATTTCGTCCCGATTTGGTGTCTGATTTTGAAATGTTAGTTCTACAAGATATCCACTGGGCGGATGCGAAGATGACTAGCGGATATGTTATTGCTACCAAGTGAAAGACTCAAGGGAGTGGTATATATATTTCACCATTATACTAACTTGTCCCATGCAAAAACACCCACTCTTTAGGTGTTTTGTTATTCTTGGTGTTCTTTGCACGAATACATGTTTCCACCCACCGTTCACCGGTACGGCTCTGAGAGATATTAGGGCTGCTACTTCAATGTGTTAGAAGTTGACATATCACGATAAAACTTGGTCAACTACATACCTCTCAGACACAGAGTGTCAATGTCGCATGCACACAGTTAATTTGCGACGACGTCGGCCTTGTCACAGAGAGATATGATATATTTAATACTCAGGTTGTATGTAATATAGCTGTTTTATGTGTACGGGTGTACTTAATCGACTCGCAGAAGACTGTGTCTATACAATTCTAGCTGTTTATAGACTACCTTGACCATTTCAATAAGAGCGCACAATTTAGGCATAGGCCTGTCCGATTGATAACCACCTGCCTTTGACCCATGACGAGTGCAGCGTATGTCCGATTTTTAGTTTGTCAGCAATGTAAACAAGTGTCGTCGGTCAGCCCTGTGTAGGAGGTCCAGCTCACAACTTCCCGGAAACATGACAATAGTCTTCTGAAGCTCGGTTCATGACACTGAACTGGCTAAGTTCAAGACTCTACGGTTACGCAAGTTCATAATACACAAGGAGACGTATTATGTGTTATTTATTACACTATGCGTGTGCGTGTGCGTGCGTGCGTGCGTGCGTGCGTGTGCGTGCGTGCGTGCGTGCATGTGCGTGCGTCCGTGTGCGTGCGTGCGCGTGCGTGCGTGTGAGTGTGTGCATGTTTTGTAGTACTATTGCCCTTCCATCTGTGACGTTCTGTTATAAGCTTGGGCTAAATACTTTTAATGCCCCTTGTATGCTCGATAAGCATTTAGATTTAGCCAAGTTTCTGTTTATATTTTGCAGTTTTTTTAACGTATTCTTATGTTATTTATTTAATTTTAATCGTAAACTTCACAACATGTGTACATTTTACAACACGTATAGGCAAGAATATATAGTTTGTTTGTGGGTTTTTTCATAAATAACTGACAGAGCTAATATTTTTTTAATAACTGCGTCTGAAGACAACTTTCTGTTTTTAAACGTATTTTTTAAAGACAAACAATAAAGTATTTTAATTGATTTAAATTGAGAGATAATAACTGAGACCTAAAGAGAAACAATACGCAACTATTTGGTGGTGTCATGCTCCTAAAACAGTTAAAGTAAACTAACGATTTGCAATTACAGTATACAACGTACAATTAAAATTTTAACGTAAGTGGTTGGTCAAGCCTCCGCAAGTTGTCAGCCTTCGTGTTATCGGAGATTTAATTAATCTTCCACTTTGACATCACATTCTGTGTAAACGTGAAAACTGTCATTGTAGTTGCAAATAGTTAGTTTGTATTATGTATTTTGTTTCCCTTTAAAAGTTAAGTGCCTGTGTGCAGGCCCCAAAATAAAAGGTCGTAATACTATTTAGTTAGCGTCATCCGATAAATACGGATTTCAATAGGTTCATATGCTACAGATAGGCCCCACTAATGTAGTCAGCAAGATTGTAAATTATGTTGAAACTAAATTGAAGATATATTGGAGAACTTTGTTTCTACACCAAACAATTCACAAGTGTTTTCAACGTAAATCAAAAACACTCGTACGTATTTTCAACTTACGTTCAATATAATGTATACACTATTTTTAGCCACCAGTATGAATGATTCAAATGGTAGTAATTTCAGGCTCGAAGCAACATAATGTAACAAATTCTAGCCCACAACTTGTAGTGCGAGGCGTGTGTAGGAAGTAGGTCATTCGTCACGCATGGGTAATTCCACGCTCCCAGACAAGTGTGACTAGCATTATCGGCACAGTTTTGACCATCATTGCAGAAGCACCACATTCCAAGAAAGGTTAAAGTATATGTTTGTGAAATAAGAACGCAAACAGTACCGGAGAACCCGCGTAACACTGACATTGCAAAGGCGCTGTCATTACGGCTAGGTGTCATTGACTATCGCTGCACCAAATTGACCTGAGAATAGTTAATTGCTATGTTTCTGTAATTTCTTAAGAAAGAGCTATGAGAAGAATGGTCTGTTACGGATATTATGTAATGTCGTTAGTAGGCCTATGTGGAGCTGACAATATTTAGTTGTTGTGCATCTGTAATGTCACTGGTGTGTAGACTTGATAATACAGCACTGTAGTTATTTGTTACGGATATGTAATGTCGCTAGTTGGTAGACTTAAGACTAGTTATTTTTACGGTATGCAATGTCGCTGATGTGATACATAGAAAACAGTTATTGAGACCAGTCATGAACAAAATAGTTATAGTACGTGGCCATCGATGATAAACGTTGATTAATCCAAGGAGACCTGTACTAAGACATAAAAGATCGCCGACGTATATGCCATCATGATAATTATATACAGACTAACTGACCAACTAATAGGACCTACTGATATTATAAATAATAGTCAGATAACATGGTTCTAAGACTTATTTTTTTACCGATCTGAGTTATATATATGTTGCTGATGGCGTTATCGTAGATATATGGGAAACGTTCTTCAGTAGTTCTTCCTACATACCTTTTCTTACGTGTTCTTTTTAAAAAAGTCGTAGGAAATAGTTCTCTGTATAAATTCTTTAACTTTATTTCCGAATAAGTGTGCGTTAGTTTCAACAAACAAATTCATATTAGTCGTGGGCATGATACTAGAAGCAAAAATACTAACGATAAACTTAACAAGATCATGTGCAACCTAGTAGCTTCAATGTCGCCCTTTATCACGAACATACAACAGTAAATTACGCATAAATCAGAATTTGGCCGGATATCATGAACCATCAAACAGCAAGTGGTGCACTCTCAGCAACCAATTATCCTTAAATCACACAAATAAACACCTACGCACGCGATCGGTTTCAGCACGTCTCCAAGATATCATATTTCAACAACCCTAATTGCCCATGTAATACGACACTGCAATTTAAAGGCGTGTATAGCCAATGTAGCAGGTTGTTAAACCGACAAAGTGGCAACTAGATTAATTCGTCTACACACAATGAAATATAAACGTCTGTAAACTTCATACAAAGGTCCGCCAATCACGCCATATCTGTCATTACACTATTTCGACATACACGTGTTGATACATTGAGCGAACACTCGAGCGAATTAAATGTTGTCTCTTTCGACAGAAGTGTTCCGTGGGGTGAGCGGTCACAGGTGATTAACAAACGGCTAACTGACGATTATCTGGTGATTAACGAGTGTCCGAGAACTGTTTTAAGCAATCTCCGTGACCAGTGTGAATAGCGGTCCTGTCCTCTAGCGTAACTACTAGCAACAACACCATTACTAAGAATAACAACAACGTTTAGCTCACACGTACGCGTCAGGCAAATCAATAATATTACAAAATACTCGACTATATCTACGGACTATCAAACCTCCAAAACGTGGCATATTCGGTAGTTATGCGTTAACACGGAATCTCATCTAAGTTTCACGTTCAATAAATAAGCAGCACTTTTATAAATCAACAACGAAAACAACACGATACGTATACAAAAAGAACTAACTTTAACATACATTATAACAGATCCTATAGGATGGTCTGATTGTTGCTTCTGGTCCCTCCACCAGTGGTTGCCGATGTCACGCGTCACTTAGAGACGTTATCCACGTCATCGTCGTCGTCATTTCCGTTGGTAGCCTCGGCGTCCAAGGCTGCCTCCTTTGCTGCAGCCTCCGCATCTTCCTCTGCGTTTTTCTCGGCGAGAGCGGCCATGAAACCAAAGCGCATGTGTTGGAGCATGTAATCGAAGAGCCGGCTCCAGGCGCTCCTGATCTCGTCCGTGAAGGCCCGACCCATGCTCGTGTGCCATGTGTACATAAGGGCGCCTCCGAACACGTTGAAGAACTCGTCACTGAGGTCCTACGTGATAACAAGTCGTGTTATGTAACCAAAACACACAAGCACACATGTTTTGATGTGTATAATTAATGTTAGTGAACAGTATAGGGTGTATCGATAGTTGTGTTAATCTTAAACAAGCATGTGCGGATCATGTGTCAATGTCGACCACGTTAATATATATGCTTTGACAGTGTCGACTACCTGGAACACGATAAACATAACGTTCGTTTAAACCGATTACACAGCTGGTTGCATAACTGGAATGTAACACATTGGATTTTGTTAATACAGTCAACTGAAAAAGTTATCGAAACCGCTGCAAATTATCCACTTCCAACCAACAGGCACTCTAATTATTCAAGCTTTATTACAATATTTTTTTCTCAAAAGCTTGCTTCACTCTATCGCTATAGATATGTGTACCAGACGTTTGTGTACCATTAAGACATTTTACTGAACACCCAGTGACAGGAAGTTGGATTTTGGTAGTAAAAACGGTGTGAGGTTGGCCTAAAGTTGGTCTAAGAATAGGTGAGGGATGTGTCGTGGACTCTAATAAAGTGGGCGAGATTCTCCAAAAAATTAACAGGCGGGAGGTTGAGGCTTTTCTTACACCCCCCAATATGACAGCACAGTCGAAACTCGCTATTCGGGTCACATTGGCCAAGTCCCGAGGCTGGCCTTAATAGCGAGGTTGCACTGTATTCAGGCAGTGATAACGCACCTTGTAGTAGATGTGTCTGCGGCCCAGGTTGAGGAAGATGGGAGCGACGATCTCGGCCAATTTATCGAGGTTCTCAACCGCCGTCTCAATCGCCTGCATGAACTTCACCGAGTGCATCTGTCGACAATGGAACGGCATCGCAGGTTAGCCACTAACACTGTCCATGAAATTGTAGTAATTGAATTGAATTTTGTTTAAAGATAATTATCTTGTCTACGAGAATGCCGCTGGGTGAACACCGGATTTATTTTTAGCTTTTGAGTTATTGCCGTTTGTGGTTTGCTGAAGGATAGGACGCGCTCAGCGGTATCTCCTTCGGTGACATCACCAACCGTCGCTAGGTGTCGTAACAAACTGTGCAGAATGTACCGCAAAGCGCGACCAAAATGGGCCTTGCACAGGGCGAGGAAGACGGTTATAAAAACTATTTGAATAGTAGGACACTATTTTAGGATATATTTAATTCAGTTTTGGATTTTTAAAAGTTCAATAACTCGACTGTGTCATAATGGAGGATACAGTGCCGTAGCACAAAACACGATACAACACACGATACAGTGCCGTAGCACAAAACACGATACATCACACGATACAGTGCCGTCGCACAAAACACGATACAACACACGATACAGTGCCGTAGCACAAAACACGATACAACACACGATGGCAATTCTTTAAAAAATGTAACAGCTCTTATTGGAATCAAACACGCTTTACGGTCACCTCGGTAATACAACCACCTCGCAGTTACGGTCACCTCGGTAATACAACTACCTCGCAGTTACGGATCACCTCGGTAATACAACCACCTCGCAGTTGCGAATCACCTCGGTAATACAACCACGTCGCAGTTACGGATCACCTCGGTAATAATACCACCTCGCAGTTACGGATCACCTCGGTAATACAACCACCTCGCAGTTAAGGATCACCTCGGTAATACAACCACCTCGCAGTTACGGATCACCTCGGTAATACAACCACCTCGCAGTTACGGATCACCTCGGTAATACAACTACCTCGCAGTTACGGATCACCTCGGTAATACAACCACCTCGCGGAGAGGCGGAGAGAGACGGAGAGAGACGGAGAGAGACGGAGAGAGACGGAGAGAGACGGAGAGAGACGGAGAGGCGGAGAGAAAGAGAGGAGGAGAGAAGGAGAGAAGGAGAGAAGGAGAGAAGGAGAGAAGGAGAGAAGGAGAGAAGGAGAGAAGGAGCCGACCCACCTTGAGTCTGGGCATCTCTTTGATCTCCTCCGGTTCCAAGTTCTCCATGTGGAAGACGGCCTTGATCCCTGGACTCACTTGAAAGATGCGCAGGTACATGACTGTGCCACTCTCCGCTAGGTGGCCACTCATGAGTGGCCACGTGTCACGAATGACACGCTTCTGATCTTCCGTGACCTTCACCGTGTCTATGTCGGCCGGACGCGTCACCTCCAGTCCCTTGCGTAGCCACACTGGGGGAGGGGGAAACACAATACAACGTTTACACGACAGTCCCGCAGCAACTAGAGTTTAAAAGTAAGTAAGTTCCTATACAGCGCATTGTCCAGTCGCTGGGACTGCTCAAAGCGCTTTATGCTTTACCCCTGGGAAGACCTGTTCAATCGAACACCATCTCGACTTCTCTGGGAAGCATTAAGCCACGCTGCAATCAATGCGCGAAGACTATTCGTATACGAATATCCACCGCTGTATATAGCCAGGTACTCATTCATACAGCTGGATGAAATGGAGAAACGTAGAGTGAACGAACTTGCCCAAGGTTCGAAACGGCAGCACTGGATTCGAACCCGGGTTATCTTGAGTGAGAGTCCGATGCTCTATCCACCGTGCACCGTGCAGTATTGTTAACAAGGTTTAACAATATTGTCACCCAGATAATTAATTACAGATGGCAAATAGACAATGAAATATGTGGCTTATCATGCATCCATTTTGCTTATTATCATATATTATATATATATATATATATATATATATATATATACATACATATATATATATCCCACCCTTATGGGGTATACGGCTGAACTCCCCTCAGTCTGGTGATGTTGTGACGCAGTGACAACATCAGTCTATTGTTAGCAGACTCTCGAACATGCTCAACTCGTGAACGAGGGCCACGAACAATACAGTATGATAGCATAGCTAACGCTGCGTGTCAACGTGTTGTCGCGGTTTTGTTTACGTACTCTCATCCCGGGCGTATATGCCAGGCACCGTTCCACAAAGAGATTGGGCTCGTAAGGAAAATACACCATTAAACATAACACGTTGTAAAATTTCAGGAGCTTTTTTCAAAATGCTAAAAGCCACTACGCCGTATCATAGAGGACACTATTACCGTGACACACCGGCGGAAATATCCTGGTGCCGTATCATAGAGGACACTGTTACCGTGACACACCGGCGGAAGTATCCTGGTGGTGTATCATAGAGGCCAATATTACCGTGACACACCGGCGGAAGTATCCTGATGCCGTGTCGTAGTGGACACTATTACCCTGACACACCAGCGGAAGTATCCCGGTGGTGTATCATAGAGGACACTATTACCGTGACACACCGGCGGAAGTATCATGGAGGTGTATCATAGAGGACACTATTACCGTGACACACCGGCGGAAGTATCCTGGTAGTGTATCATAGAGGACACTATTACCCTGACACACCGGCGGAAGTATCCTGGTGGTGTATCCTGTTGTTGATAGTTCTAAGTTTACGAGACCACTTTTAAGTAGCGAAATCAATATTAAAGAGGAATCGGGCTTATATTAGGTCTTAAGAATGCTGGTGAAATTATCCCCTGAGTACTTACTGTCTTTGTGGAAGAGCTTCCATGATTCCCCGTCCTTCACCACGCGGGGTTTCTTATCTTCTTCCTCGGGGTCTGGGGTACGTCTAAAAGGCATGTTGGTTCGTCTCGACGATCACACGGTTAACAGTGTTCTCCTCCGTTCACGCTACCTGTGAATCACGTCCAAGTCATACATGTTTAACGTCGCATTGATTACGTTAGCGCGTGATACAATGCTACACAGATCAAGTAATCAATAGATTAGGCTTGGCTATGATGCTTGCATACACGCATGGACGAACGCGCGCATGCACGTACCCAAGCACACACGCGCGCACGCATGCATGCATGTACACGCGCACAACGTCATTAAAGGGAAACGAAAGGCATTTTTTGGGTATATGCATCTAAAAGATTTAACAAAAACTAACCATTAGCATAATTAAGTAGATTATGCCAGCAGTTTATTGGAATAACATTATTGAAGACACATTATTTAAATTGCCCGGACAACGCATTTGTGACAGACATCCTGACGCCATGTAACTACTAAAATGTTACATCCGCAAGATGCGCTGTACGACATCGAGGTCGACGAAGCTCCTATTGGTGAAGCATCGGGGACGTGTCTCAATATGGCAGCCGTCGGGAACAGTGATATTTCAATAGAACCTCCCACTTTGAAAATAAATTATGTGTAAACGACAGGTGTGATATTGTTTATTGTAGTTGCAAATCGTTAGATTGTATTAACTCTTTCAGGTGTATAACTCCACACATGCAATTGCCTTTTGTTTCTATTTAATGTTCGCTACCAAAAAACAAAGAGAAGGTGAGCTTTTCACGTCGTGCGCCATTGCTCCACAATACGATTCGAGCGTGGACGTTGGGGGTGTCATCGATACGTAAATAATTCAACACGTTCGACGTTAATTGAGGTGAATGCATCCAATACTTCGCCCTGCTAAAAGTGCCTTACGCGTCACCCTTGGCAGAACTGTTTACGCCAACTCTATTTACACGTCTCCACTTCGCAACGACGCCATTACTGCACGACGACTATTCGTTTTTAAATAACCACCATTGTTTATAGCCAGGTACTCGTCAATACAGCTGAGTGAACCGGAGCAACGTGTGAAGACAGATAAATTGTCTAGGTTTAAAAACGGCAACAATATAGCATTCGGAAACGGATTCTCTTGATTAAGAATCCACCGATCCAAACATTGAATTTATAAATTCACGAAGAGGTTTCCCAGTGAGATTTGGAAACAATTTTTGACAAAATGAACACTTCCTTTGGATAAGATGGGTGACATCGACACCGATACATGTACATGTGTATATTGAGAGAGCTGTCCTAGCTGGTTGATTCTCCAGTAAGAAATGGACGATATGGTGAATTATCATGGGCCTTATAATAACAGTAATAAATCAATTTAAATAGCGCCGTAAACTACATTAAATAAATAAATCTGACAATAAATTGGTGATATGTTCTGGTACAATACCAATCAATGGTAGTGTTGCCAATAGCAACAACTAGTGGTCTCCTCTATCCCCATGACTTTCGATATAACTATTCGAAAGATAGCAATATAGTTACTAGCACAACATGCCCTTGAAGCATAAATACGAATTCGGAGTTTTGTTGGGGGCACCCCACCCAGTAAATCCAAATTCAACATACGTGTTGAATGAATCTGAAGGAGTTGTTGGCGTTCTTCAAGAGGGGCTGCAAAACATGTTTTTATTTTGAACGTCGCCGCGAAAAAAATCAACAACACCCCGTCCCCGTCTTCCGGTGTCATGATCTGATAGCGGAATGAGTGTCGCTGAAGCGAACTCAGCCCATCCAATATTAATTTCGTTCCCGCGCCTGTACTTTGAAGCCCATTGTGAACGCCTCTCCAATGAAATATGATACCACACCACGGCAAGACTAGCAATGCGCTTAAGGCGAGGCGAAGGCTATGAATTCTACCTGCATGTCCGTGTGCATTTTTACACACCCAATGGTTAGACCAGAGGCTAACGAGGCGAATAGACATAGAAAGAAGCGA
Source organism: Escarpia spicata (assembly GCA_963995525.1). Taxonomy (NCBI): domain Eukaryota; kingdom Metazoa; phylum Annelida; class Polychaeta; order Sabellida; family Siboglinidae; genus Escarpia; species Escarpia spicata. The sequence goes on from OZ023213.1 coordinate 27,383,249, forward strand.
ATCGACCTCACCACATCGGCGGAGATATCGTGATAGTGCCACAAATTGAGTGTATTAATATAAATTATAGACAGTTACGACATCTGAATAGCGCTGTTTGCACAAGGAACAATCGCAATAGCCCGTGTGACATAAACCACAAGTAGGCATGTATTTCTCCTGGTTGTGCACACGTTTGTATGATACAAAGCCCATTGTATAGTTCGTAATGATTACGCCGGATTGTCATCGTCTAGTGACATTGAATTCCTGAAATGTGGTCCACAAAGTGCGTATTGTTTTCATACTCAAGTTCACATGAGGGCGTTCTCATAAAAACACGGCGAGTTGCCAACTTTCCAGAAAAAAAACTGCAGGACGTTTTTCCTAGTTGGATAATTACTGTAAGTTAGATTTCGTTACAAGCGGCAATGTTTATATCAAACACGCACGTTGATTGTAACGCGACATAATAAACGCATGGTTATGAAGTGGACTAAATCACATTATGCGATACATGTTGAGTCAAGAATCTTCTTACATAACGTGCAAACTATCAAGGCGTTTCTTTTTACACTTGTTTTTTTAAACGTTCCAAATAGACAATTAATTCAGGATGTTACGTTATAAAAGCGATTTTGATCAAAATGGAGCGCCTGCGTTGTTTTTGCGCATCTTTGGAAATAGTTTAACGAGATTTAATAAGATTGCCACCCAGATAATTAACTCTAGATGGCAGATGGACAAGGAAGCCTTTTGGCTTATCGAGAATCCAACCCTTTTATATATGTGTATCCCGCCTTTCTGCGGTATGTGTAGATTTTATTTTTAAACATATTCACGTTACTAGCACCCACACAATCAGCAAGTAATCTGTTCCATTCATTTAGAATCCTTTGTGAAAATGAGAACTTTCTTATATCTAATATACATATCTCCCTTACTAATGTAACTTCATGTCCTCTAGTCCTTCTATCTTTCATAACTGAGAAAAAATATTTCTATCAATATTTTCGTAACCATTCAATATTTTAAACACTTCTATCTGATCTCTTCTCAATCTCCTGGTCAAACCACATTCGTTTAGGGGTATTTCGTAACTAACCGTTTTGGTATAATTTTAGTCGCTCTCCTCTGTACTCTTTCTAGCATATCTATGTCCTTCTTGCGGTATGGCCTCCACGCTTGTATACAATATTCTAAATGAGGTCCAACTATTGTTTTGTACAGCGTTATTATTAGTTCTTTTCCTTATACGCTATATTTCGCCTAATTAATCCAATGATTTGATTTCCCTTTGAAGCTGCAATTCCGCACTGCTCTGAAACCTTCATATAAGCACTAATTATTAACCCTAAGTCTTTTTCTCTTAAAGTAGTACTTAGTACAAAACCTCCCATTGTATATTGTACATCTTTGTTCCCATGACCTGTGTGGAGGCATTTACATTTCCCAATATTGAACAACATTTACCACTTTTCAGATCATTTGATCAACCAGTCAAGATCATCTTGTAAATGCTGTCTATCTCCATCACTTTTAATCCTTCTAAACACTTTTGTATCATCCGCAAATTTAAACACCTTGCTTGTTATTTCATCATCCAAATCGTTGATATATATTAAGAATAATATAGGTCCTAATACTGATCCCTGTGGTACCCCACTCAATACCGATTTCCAGTTTGAAGCCTCCCCATCAACTACTACACGTTGTCTTCTGTCAATCAGCCATTGTTCTATCCAGTTAATTATACCATTTCCTATGCCATGGGCCTTTAGTTTAAGCAGTAATCTTTGATGTGGCACTTTGTCGAAAGCTTTCTGAAAATCTAAGTAGATGGTATCTACTGGTGATCCCTCATCTACCCACTTAGTGATATTTTCCAAAAAAAACACAACATATTTGTTAAGCATTATCTCGCTTTTAGAAACCTATGTATAGATGGGTTTATCAAGTTATGTTTAACAAGAAAATTCACCATGTGATCTTTAATTAGTCTTTCTAATAATTTGCAAATACTGATGTTAAACTCACTGGTCTGTAGTTATCTGACTTGTTTCTCGAAGTTTTTTTAAATAACGGTATGATATTTGTTTCTTTCCTTTCTAAAAGAACCACTCCCTCTTCTAATGACAAGTTGAAAACTGCTGCAAGCGGTATGCTAATTTGTTCTACAATTTCCAATCAGTCGAGAGTCTGAAGTTTCTTACCGCTGCGCGATTGTGCTCTCTCCTTTCCTATCTTGTGTACAGACCCTTTCTTGTCGTGTACCAATACCTTCTCTACCCTTTCAGACACATGTTCTATCTTAATCTCCAGTAAACAAAAAACGACGTCCTCCCCTTCGCTTACTGTCTTGTCTGTCTTTCTCAGAATAAAGTCGCCCATGAACACCCTCTCTTTTCTCAATGCCCCCTCAATCACTGCCTCGGAGTAGCTCTTTCTCCGGTTTGCATCTGTCTGGTTGTTGTCTTTACCCGCCTGTCGCCTTCTCTCCTGTCACATTCTCTTCCGTTCCATTCTTTCCTGTCGTTTTTTCTCTTTTGTTACCTTTCCTCCTGTCATCGTCCCTTTTATCGACTTCTCTTCTGTCACATTTACTCTCACTTCCTTTCGTCCCGTCAACTTTCCTCCCATCGCATTTTCTTCTCTCCTCTCCCGTCCCATTTTCCTTCCTACATCCTTCTCTACGGTCACTTTCTCCCCTGTCACCTTCACGCCTGTCGCGTTTTCTGCTGTCGATTCTCCAATTTCTTCTCCTCCAATCACCTTCCCTCCTTCCTCCTCTTCTTGCCACTACGCTCTCCTTCATTCGCACAGTATTCTGAACTCTCTCCCTGTCGTTTATCTCCATTTCATCTGTCTCCTTGCTAATTCTTATCTCCATCCCCTTCACAATATCTGTCAACCTAACTACCTCCTTCAGCTGACATTTCACCTTCCAACACCCCACGCACTGAAAGGTGAATCCCTCTTCCTTAGTATCTGCCCATGACTTCCCATAGCCGGGCAATGCAAAACCCACCAAGCTGTGGCAATCATCGCACACCAAGTGTCGCTTTCCATTGAGTTGCCGCTTGCAAGGCGCCTTGACAGAATCTGTTTAATAATAATGATAATAATATAATTAGCTATTCATAAACCTTTCTACGTAGTCTTTAGAAAGACGGTTTCCTCTGTATCATGTATACCAGAATGACTAAGTTTAAATTAAATGGCCTTCATCTACAACATAACTATATATATATATATATATATATATATATATATATATATATATATATATATATATATATATATATATATATATATACATGTGTGTATGTTGAACCAGTTCCGCACTGGTTCATGAGTCAAATTGAAACTAAGTTATTATGATATTATTAGTTTAATAACAATTCAATTAGTCAATTCAATTAGTCCACAACAAAGCAATAATAACATATGAATCGAATGAAAACATGCAGATGTGAATTCGGTTTTAGCATAGACCTATATTTTGCGTAGATTGTCGATTGACATTTGTGTCTTCTAATACTTGAACATTTTAATGCACCGATAAATAAATAAAATGCATTTTTATAATGACATCTGGCAAGTGTTAGATCTAAATAGATCATAAACATGGTCGAATACAGTGAATGCCCATTTAAAGCAACTACACAGATTTACCTACACCGCACCATCGCCTCAATCAAGCTTCGCTAGTGGGATAAAACGTTAAGTGGATTAAGTCGCTTTGTTGGCACAACAACATTCAAAATACTTCTCTATAGGTCAAACCTATTTGCTGATATCATAACGTCTTTGTGTGACAGTGTAGGTACTACGCAGAAAATTCCAGAAGTTGGCTTGTTTGTTTATGATCTCTCGGGGCGGAAAGCATGATGTAATGCAATTCTAGTACTGCCAAAATGACACCTATTCTCGTTGTCGTTAAACTCTGTTGCTGACTAGCTTTGCTTTTTCGTAAGGTGAATATTCAAACAAGGAACGACTGATCATGGGTAGATCATAAACAGATCATGGGATCGTGGTTTGTTCTAAGTGCGCGGTCGTGCCGATTGACCTCGCAGTATTTTGAGCAAACAATCAGGTTGTCAGTTGTGTGGGAGTAGGCGCTACACCACGGCAACCCATCGCGAATTGAGAACGGAACATTGACGGATCGTGGACGGATTATTAGTGCACCGAGACGGCCGGGTATGATCATTTGCAGATTGTGGATGGCTCATAGTCGGAGCATGGACCGATCGCAGGTGGATCACACACGGATCAAAGACAGATCATGGCTTGATCATGACTGGATCGTGGACGGATCATGGGTGGATCATAGACAGATAACGTACGAAATATATGCGGATCACGGACGGATCATGAACGGATCAGGACAGATGGAGAACGGGTCGTAGACGGGTCATACATACACTCCAAGTACAGCCAATGATTATATAAAATCGTGTAGGTGCAAGAGTCGTGGGCGAGACACTAATCAACGCCAGACACCAATACTGCCTCATGAGTTACGAGGCATTTCAATAAATAATACCCACTGCAGATCAGTATCTCAAATAAGCATCGAATATTTTAGCGGGCTTTTTTTTTAATAGAAACATCACCGCAGTACTTAGTGTACTTATGGTATTGTGGTTTGCCGCTTTCGGTAGTAAACAATGTTTTGTTATGCTGCACAAATATTAACATGCTATTTGGAACTGATCAGGATGTTGTTGAATCATTGATTATTGACGTATGCCTATAGATATAATTAAAAAGATAACAGTGTACTTTTATTTTGCTATAATGTTTATGGCAGTATTGAATATATGCGTAGATTGCATAACATGCAGTTTTGCGTCATCTAAGATCAAGTTTAGCAATAATTAATTGTACCAATATGAGCGTCCGTCTGCTGCGAAAGTTTGAAGTGCAGTAAAACGCATTTTCAGTGAGCTACAAATAACTAATTAACATTTATATAAAGATATATTTGAAGACTTTGCACCTATACATAACAGTGCGTGTTTTTTTATTTTGGCTAATTGTTGATATAGTTTGTGTTTCCGGTCTTATATAAAACAAGAGTTCGGCAAAGCACAAAACGATTTCGAATGCTTTGAGTAATGCTAAAGACCGCGTAAACATTCAACTTTTAAAATGTCAACGTTGATTTTATGGTATAATAACGGCTGTTTATTGACTGGTTATGGACACTTCCGTTGTGTATATAAGACATACATGATTCATAAACATCACGATGCAATCAAACATGCAAAATCACTTAGTAACAATATCCAGCTTCAATTAACACTGATGCCATTGAATTGTTCAAAACGCAAACATTGGCTACATGTTTTGTATGGGTCTAATGCTACCTGCACTTAATTATTACGCACAATATCAAAGTTATATTCAATAAGTTAGTTTCTTAAATATTACACTGTCTAGGAATTTGAAAATCAACTGAAAAACTCACTGAATTGTAAGGTCTACAAAAACGCTTGAACTTTAGGTACAGGTACAGGTGATAATCAGTTTATACTAATTAAAGTGTCTCCAGAAAACTCTCATTGAATGTCTAAGTTCCAAGCCAAAGCCAAGCCAATGTCCCATAGAGGACATGCTGCCAGTTACAGATGAAAATACACCATTCCACATGTGTTTTAAATCGAAACCCGGTTTAAATACGGCATATATATTGCAATCGGATGGGAAACTGTAATGTTATTGATCGAAACTTGAGGTGTAAATATTCCATGTGACAAACTCGGCGCCATCGTGGTGTCGCAAGATAGTTCGCAAACTCATCAGCGCAGCATGGGGAAATTAATATATTGAATCGCGTGCTTGACCAAGACACGCTGTAGATACATATTCAATTTATACATTGCATAAATACTCAACGGTATCCATTGGTACGTACGCCGTGGTTCTAGTTCTAGTTGTTTCCAGCACTCGGCAACGTTCTATTATCTGACTAGTCTGTATATATATTGTGGTTACAGTGATCTTATGAGGTCTCATTCAACTAGTCAGCCTTTTTCAGAACATTATCGCCAAGCCGACCTTTCTATGCTGGCACTGAGGGTGGTCACTGCCAGGGTGCTTGTCGTCCTCAGTGGTTCTTTTACGTCCCAAATTGAGACGGGACCGACATTAACGTGATCTCCGAGTCACGAGGGATACACAGTCCCCAATGTTGAGAGCCAGGTTTTTACACCAAATATACCATACCTGCCCGGTCCGGGTTTCGAACTCGGGGCGCCGGCATGTCAGGCGGATGTGCTAACCACTACACTATCGCGCGCTCCCTGCGTGTGGGAACAGCGAACCGATTGAAACGATGCCCCAAAGAACGGTTTCTTCATAACCACAATGCAGTCGAATAAAGTCGACAAATACCATTAGTTGGCAGCACGAATGAATTCGTGGCCAAACACGCGTTAATTGTTATAAGCTCATCCAGATTGTACTTACAGTGCGTTCCTTGAAATTTGCGTGGATCACGAACGGATTGAAGCCGACAAGAAATACGACTGTTCTAAGGGGTGCGGTCACGTTAAATAGTTAACGTCTTTGGCAGAAATATCGCAGATGTTATCGTGCGTTCCGGACGCCAGGTTTGGCAAAGACGCAAATTCTACTGCGCTAGTTAATTAGACGTTTAGCTTAAGCGTGTGCTCTGTGCTTTGGCGCCGTCTTCAATTACAAAAGACAGCAAAGCGTGTAATGACTGTGACAGTTATCATTTCTAGTCGTAATGACCTTAATTACAGGGCGCCCGCCAGCGTTTAATGTCTACATATTAACAACAGCAGCGTGCCGACAGAAAGGGTTAGTACGTGCCCGTAAACACGCACGCAAACGCGCACGCATTTCACAACGGTAAAGGGAAATCGACAACCGGAAACGCCGATACGTCCACGCGCACGTTCCTCCCTGGATAGGAATTGGGCCTGCTCACACAATTATTCGCGTTTAATGACAAAACTAGCAGCAGGCATGACACAGAAACCCGCACGCATGCATGGTGAATGAAGTTTGGACCTATGCGGACTTGTCCTGGCACGAGCCGCTGTGCTAATCTAATTGTTAAAACTAAAAATACAAATCTGATGCAGCTGGCATATAACTGAGCAAGTTCATCCAGAAAGTAAACTCAATGATATCACCCCAGGTGTTATCGCTTCACGATACTAGCTTAGGATCATTATATCGTTTTTAAGTTCACGATATCGCCTCAGGATCAATATATCGGGTCATGTTCATGTCATTGGCTTACGTTTGTGATATCGTTTCAGGCTAATAATATCGCGTCAATTTCATTATATCGTCTTACGTTTGTGATATCGCTTACCGTTTTTTTCATAGAAGGCTGAGCAGATTTCCGAGAAAACACAGCGGTACGTGCTTGATGTAGATGTATTTATAGACCGGTAGATGGCGACACTCGGCAGGACTAAGAATGTTATAAGCCGGCTAACCAATGAAACAACAAGAACATGTTTAACGACTAACACCAACAGTATGAAATACTGATTTCTTCCAGGAACATGCGGCAAATCTTCGTAGATCCCGCTTGGTCGTGGCACCGCCGGCGGCAGTACAGACAGGCCACAACCTGTAACACGTTGACACAATCTTTTTGTATCTAACGAGAAAACATATCATATGTCGTTAAGCATTCTCGAGTTGCCGTGCCAGCACTCTCTATTCGGCGCGACATTGTCATTGACCTAGTAGGTGTCATATGGAACCGTCTACTTGCCGACCGTGTTATCAGGCGGGAACATGTTACAGATGGGGCGTTTTCTTAGGACAATATCAGTGTGACCTACCACTGATCGTGTTGAAAAAACAATCTTTTGTTGTTGTAGATCTGCCATCGATACATAGGCCTCTATAGAATTACGTATTGTAATAGTAACAGCTTGTACTGTTATCGGGTATCATTAGGAGCGTGTAACGGTGCTGCACGTTCACGTAAACGTGTCACGCCAACACGTCGTGTAGTAGCGTAGGTCTGAAGGAAGATATGACTTGGATGAACACACGACCGTCAGGGTTTATGAACATCCGAACGTTGTGGTATAAAAATAACAATGTGAAATTAAACCTGGGTGTCATATTTAATGTTGGATATGGGAGACATCCATTAAGACTAAAAAAAGTCGCTATCGTAGATATTCAATGAGATTATTTAATGTATATTTCCACTTGTGTAAATTAATTGTTTGACTATAGACTAAGTACGTTCCGTTTTCGCATCAGCGTTCAACCAATCGTGAACACCCGACCCTAAATGTGTCGTAAGTGTTCTACCCGTAGGGTAATGTGAATATCTGACCTTTAGTGCGTTGATACCACACAGTTATTATGACGTGAACACGCGACCTTGGGGTTTTGTGAACATCCGATATTTAGAGTGTAGTGATGTCAACGCCGATCGTCAGGGTGACATGAACACCAGATCATCAGGGTGACATGAACACCCGACCCTCACGCAGAGGTGAATACGATGTGAAATATGTGCGACGACTATTAAAATCTTTATTTTCGCACATTAAAAATGGCAATTGTACATTCTTTAAAATACAGTAATTTCCGTAATAATACGGCTGACATCATCATCATCATTTAAAATAGTGCATGTCTTAAAACAATTTTTCGTATAAAACGTTCACATGTGATATTATTTCATTTGATACACCAGCCAGACATACGCGACGAATATCATATGCAGGCACATCTTGAATTGTGTTATATTCATTTAGGATGTGACGGTAATTTGCGATACTATTTGACCGTGGATTTTCAATAGATTTCTTGGCAACATATATATATATATATATATATATATGATGGCGCAGACACTATACAATACGGTGCCATTGAAAACCACAGTTCTGTTGTGGGTATACATCTACGACCTCTAAAAATCAGATGTCTGCTCTTATAACCGTTAACATTTACACTGTATTCATCTGCATATTTTTTTTCGCAAATAACGATTAAAACTGTCAGTCCAGATCTTTTGGGTGTTAGCAAAGTGAGGTCATCTGCGTAACCAATACCATACATGTAGTGATTGCCCATATAGCATCCAGCATCTCGGCTCACTGTTATTTAGTGAGTTCGTCATCTCTGTACCACCTACTATTATACGTATTTGTTTTTGAAAAACCTCATGCCCGACTCAACTTGACATCGAGTTGCCAGCAACATGTCCGGAGAGCGGAGGGGAAAGGAGACGAGGACGACCTAGACTGCGATGGGAGGGTTGTGTAAAGAGAGACTTGGAAGGATTCGGAGAGGAGTGGAAAACGGGAGCGAAAGATAGAGGAGAATGGAGACGGATGGTGGAGACAGCAGTGCAAGGTCGGTGAAGAAAAAGAAACAGAAATTGAGGATTAGAATCGTGGCCACCGACAGACAACAACAACGTGTTACGAACAACAACAATGTATTACGAACATGAGAGGGAGACGCTGAACTAGAGTTGTACATTCTCAATTCACCTCTCCCTATCGTTGTCTCTACTTAAGCAGCTCGTCAACGATAAAGAGTAATGAACGCTACGCACCAATTAGACGCGCCGTTTTTCACCGCTCGTGTACGAATTACCCTCCTTTTCTCTAATTCTTCCTGTACATGCGTGCGTGCGCATGTTCCACGAAGTTCATTCGAGCGGTTAGCTACACTGTTTTTGGACTGTCTAGAACTGTGTAAGCGACATATTTGCATTATCACAATCGCATTTCAAGGCACGATATGTCTAGTGTCACGGTGGCGCCTTACATAATAATGGGTACTCAAATGTTTTGTTCTCCTTACCTTTCCCTGTATGTTCAAGGCAGAGTTGGCCTCAATACTGGTTCTCGATTTTCCTTTTCTTTTTCTCCCCCTCATTGTTTCTGCACTGTTATCTCCACCAACCGTCCCTACTCCCCTCTATCTGTCGTTCTCATTCTCCACTCCTCTCCCAATCCCCAACATTTCTCTTAACTTATCTTTACACAATCCTCTCAACGCTGTCTTTGTCGTCCTCGCTTCCTGTTCCTTTCCCCTCTCCGGACAGTTGCTTTCTTTGCCATTTCCTTTTACTGCCATTCGACCAATACGCGCGCCCACTTTAGTCGACTCCCGGGTAGTTTCTTCTTAAAACTTTCTACTGCATCAACCTCCTGTCTCAGCTCCTCCATACTCCGCTAGTCGAGTCTCTTCACTCACGCAATCCATCTGACCCAGTCACAAATCTGTACTCTCTCCTGTTGTTTTTCCGTCGTTCTCATGGCCGCTAGACATTTCCCTTCTCTCACTAACTCGTCCACCTTCCTCCAAGCGTTCATTTCTCATTAATTTTCCTGCTAATTTTCTGTCTCTGAGCTGCCGCCTTCGCAAAATAACATTCGGATATTATCACAATCGCACAAGCTTTAAAACGTGCAATTTGCTAAGGGGAAATTCAATACCCCGGTCAGATATTACCGAAAACAAGAATGTTGTCTCTACATGTGTGTGAGTGTGCGTGTGCGTGTGCGTGTGCGCGTGCGTGTGCGTGCGTGCGTGCACACACACATATGCACACACACACACATACACACACACACACACATATATATATATATATGTATACATATATATATATATATATGTATACATATATATATATATATATATTATACTCAACCATGTATATTTACTTGTAACAATTTTTAAGGGTGAACAACATAGAACAATGTGCACGAGGACATGTCTGTGTATATTACAGTGTCAATATACACACAAATCGTGTCAGTCAGTATGAATTTACATACACTTATAATATGTACGACATCATATAACAATATAATAATAGTCCAGCAAATATTTACGTGCATGTCCACACATAGTATATCACTAGTGGAGTAATGATAGAAAAGAACAAAACGTAAAATATACATATCATGCATTTGGACCATGGATAAGCAGTTTTATATTACAATGTCCATGTCAGTGCGATACGTTGAACAAGACTTGTTTCTAAACCATCACACATACCTTTTAGAATCAACGCTCCACTGCGTCTGATCCGAAGAATGAACATGCCACCACTAGATCGCACAACGCCAGCACACGGAGCATTTTACTCCAGTAAAATATGATCAAAACAGCACAGGTTAATATAAATACGTAGATTTAATCTCGTCGATCAGGTCAGCTTCGAGTTGCGAACGAAGTAGAAGTTAGTATTGATTGATCGATTCATTCTACCAACCGACACAAAACAATATTCTGTTCAGTCACTGTTTGACTAATTTATTTAACATTCATGCAGTGAAACAGTTTAGTAATACCATTATTATTTGTTAATCGTGGAGTGATAAGGTCCATTAAAACGCACTCAAGTTCGGTTGACTGAATTACGTTCTGCGATACGGTTTTCAGTTGAAGGTGCCTTTAATTGTCACATCAATATTGCAAGAGGAAATATTTGATTGTGTCAGCGTAATTGGTGGGAGTGGTGGTGGTGAAGGCGGCGGCGGCGGCGGCGGCGGCGGCGGTGGTCATGTCGGCGGCGGTGGTGGTGGCGGCGGCGGCGGCGGCGGCGGCGGCGGCGGCGGCGGCGGTGGTGGTGGCGGCTGTCATGTCGGCAGCGGTGGTGGCGGTGGAGGCGGCGGCGGTGATGGTAATGGAGCTCACGTAAAATAAAATACATAATTTGTGTTGTGTCTAGAACTGTGTAGGCGGCCAGTTTTCTTCAGCTGGCGGAAAGCGACCATTTGCTGGGAACAAAGTTCTACGGTAAATTTTCATATGTGTGTAGTTTGCGTTTGGTATTTAGCATTTTCCAAAAGAAAATGGACAAGACCAGCATGGTTTGACCCACACATATACGCTAGAACAAACACGTGCTCGTTGGAAAATTTATCTCCCTCTCTCCCTCTCTCCCTCTCTCCCTCTCTCCCTCTCTCCCTACCTCCGTCTCTCCGTCTCTCCGTCTCTCCGTCTCTCCGTTTCTCCGTCTCTCCGTCTCTCCGTCTCTCCGTCTCTCCGTCTCTCCGTCTCTCCGTCACTCTGTCTCTGCCCATCAGTATCTTCTTTCCCTTTAAATTGTCCTCTCCTCTCTCTATTGATATAATTTAATAAAATTATATATTGTTACATGCTAACACAGCGTTGCGTTTGAATATGTGGTTTCGGTACCTTAGGCTGGTATGAACTACAAAAAAAGATTAATTTTTCTCCCATCAACTTTTACGATACGATGCGTACATGCTTAACTGTTTCTGTGAGTAATTAAACTAGTTTGTCCACACATTTTATTCCAATTTTCGCCATTTGATCTATTCTAGCAAACTGATCCTTTGGTTCAATTCTATTGAGTCTATAGGTTCCATGAAAGGTACGCACTCGACTAGACTACTGTTGTTCAGTTAAATTTAGTTGGTACTAAACTATTTTGGTAAACATATTTCGCTTATATATGTGCCCTTTATAGCGAGTAATTATTACACTTGTATCAGCAAGAACAACGCACTGTCTTCGTTTGCTCTCCCAAATAAATATCGTGGTCACGTCGACATCATGAATGTCCGTGTTTGAAGTAAATGATCGACACGACACCTGAGTCATAAGTACCGCACCGACGCAGATTCGATTATCTTCATTTCAGTTCAACAATAGAACACCAACAGCCGACGTATTTGAGTTGTTTTGTCGCGTCTTTGTCGAGTGGCACACCCTATCGCTGTTTCCGTTTTGTCTGCAATAACTATTGTAATAAGATTAAAGGGAATGCTTTGCTGTGAGATTATAGTCTGTGTGTGGCGTTTCAATGGGGATTAGCCGGGAACAAGGAGTGTCGGAATGGATATGTGTCACCTTCGATGTTATCGTAAAAGGCGACTCCGCGTCAGATCAACGCGCGGCCCAGACGGAGTAACAGGCCCGGGCAGGGCGCGGTTTGAGTGGACACGTGCGTACTCACGCGTACGTGCATGCGTGCTGGCAGTGCGGAGAACACGTGAGGAGGAAAGTTGGTGGAAACGAACAACTGGGAGGGTGTGTCGTCGATTGGGAAAGGGAAGACGACTGATTAGAGTAGAAATTGGGAAGGTGTAGGTGATTGGGAGGTGAAACGATTGGGAAGGGTAGAATATTGGAAAGGGTAGACGATTGGGAGAGGTTGATGACTGGGAGAGTGTAGAAGGTTGGGGAGGGGTGGGAGATTGGGAGGGGAAGATTTTAACCAGATTTAACAAGATTGCCACCCAGAGAATTAACTCGTGTCATTTTTTAAAATAAATATTCACGCTACTAGCACCCACACATTCAGTAGATAATCTGTTCCTATCATTTACAGTCCTTTGTGAAAATGAGAACTTTCTTATATCTAATCTACACTGCTCCTTTACTGATGTACCTTCATGTCCTCTGGTCCTTCTATCTTTCTTAACTGAGAAACAATATTTCTGTCAATATTTTCATAACCATTCAATATTTAAAAAAAAATTCTATCTGATCTCCTCTCAATCTCCTAGTCTCTAGTGTTGTTAAACCACATTCTTTTAGGCGTATTTCGTAACTAAGATCCCTCAGTTTTGGTACCATTTTAGTCGCTCTCCTCTATACTTTTTCTAGCATATCTGTCTCTTTCTTGCGAGATAATAGGATAGGCCAGATGATTTGAAGGGTGAAGACAACTAGGAAGGGAAATGTTTGACGATGGTAGAAGATAGATAGAGGAACACGCAGACAACATGGGAAACCAGGTTCACAACATGGACATATCAATTCGACTTTTATTCATAATAAACAGTTCGATTAATAAGAACAAACACAAATAAGTTATTTAAAACTTTTCAGCATTCACCGATGCAGCATCTTGGTCTCACTATGGTGGACTTTGCTTATATGTATAACTATACCACGGAGGACTTTGCCGAATGTCGCATGACTATAGCAAAGCTATGCATTTAGCTATTCTAAGACGTTCACATTAATATCATAACCAATACGCCAATTATACAAATAATTATAACAGTGTTTATCTTGCTTTAATATGATAATGCTCTTACACGTTTTATGGGAACACCATCACAAGAATTGCATTTGCAAATATAAGTATAGTTTGGCAGTTTACTGCCGCACAGCTAGAGAACGAAACTTTCAAACACGCCTTTCTTGTTACATAACTGTAAGAAGTTATTGTTAAATAACATCACAGAAGTGGGATTGCTAAGTTAGGCGTCACACTCGTCGAACATGCACAGGAAGTTAACTAATGGTCTAAACTGCGTGTATCTGTACTTCGTGTAAATACTGTAGTGATCTCCATAAGATCGTTTATCATTGCACCGCTGAAACATCTACCTACATTCATAGTGTGCATGCGTGCGTGCGCGTGCGCGTGCGTGTGTGCGTGCGTGCGCACGTGTGGCAACATGTAAATGCCTATGAATGTGGGAGCGCATTCACGAATATTGCATATAAGAAAGACATTTTGATATCACACTTGCTCTTAGTTTTGTCATTATTCGATCAATAGATTACACTTACTATACACAATTGCACCGGTGAAATATAGTTCTTTGTGCGAAGCGTGAACGTCACCGACGCCCAACTGCCATATAGCGCTCCACATATGCCGCCGTAGTCTGAAACTACCCTCTCGTCACACATAACGAGGCAAATAGTTCGTGTCTGGGTCGGCCTACACGTAAAGTAGTGCGATCCAGCACTGTATCTCTCCGCGGGGCCAGCAGTTGACAGCCCGACGACGTCACTTTTCGGCGGCTTCCCTTGCGCGTTGCTCCTCTATGGCGAGTTCCCAGCCGAACTTCATGTGTTGGAGCAGGTAGTCGAACATGTGACTCCACGCCATGCGGGTATCGTTGTCAAAGGCTTTGCCCAGGTCCTCCCGGAACACGTACATCATGGCGCCGCAGAACAGGTCGAAGTAGTTCCCCTGGAGAGACGGAAAGACATGCAATCAACAGCTGGCCAGTAAGCTGGGGTGCGTACGGGTGCAGGGGGTGGGAGGACACAAAAGAGCCGCTTTTGGAAGTAGTTCCGCTTGAAATGAAAATTGTTACGTAGCATTTTAAAAAGACTTCCGAGTCTATCCCCCTGGACAATTTCCAACATTACCCTACATCGACTCGGAATATTTGCAACCTACACCCGCCACCGAGAAAATCTACAACACTACCACCATCGACACAGCGAAGAATTATATTCGACTCTACCTCCCCTCGACCTGGAACATCCCCAACAGAACCCCTCATTGACCGGCAATATTTGTAACCTACAACGCGCGACCGGAAAATCTGCAACACTATCCCTAAACACCGCGAAAAATGTTCCACGCAGAAAAAAAGTCCCTTCAAAATAACCACCCTATACAGACCTGAATAGCGGCAATTGTCTACACCTCAGCTGCATTGTTGGTGTTAGAGGTTAGACTGATTCCATGAACCACTTTCTGGACATCCATAAATGACCTCGAACCGAACTACTAGCCAAAGTATCTAACACAGCAAATGGAACTTCTGCGAATCACAACCCACTCTATGCCCGTCGCGTGGTTGATTTTTGTTCGGGGAGTGTTTTAGAACTCCAAATACTCCCCCTTCGGGCTCGCCAAAACTCTCCAATTGCAACACCCTTGAAATTCACCAAAAAAACTTCCGATTGCTCCCTCCCCACATTGAGGCTCACCAACAACATATAATTGCACCCAATGCAATTTTACGTCACAAAAAACAAACAACTCAACCCACCTTTAAACCACCCCATATAGGTATGTTCGAGCGGAGCTATTTTGTCTCAGTGTGGAGGGTGTGCATGAATAAGCCACCTGATACTGAAAAGTTAGTTTTCAGCACTGACACGTCGTGAACATCTGAGGCGTACCATGTGACCTGTTGTAACACGTGACCTACTGTATCATTGACCTGTTTGGAGATCGCCAATTTACACTACTGCGCATGTGCGAACATGGAATTGTAGGGAAGATTGCGTTCAGAGTGTAAATATGAACAGAAGAATCTATAGCAGACAGTGTTTGGTTGCTCTGTGATTGGACAGCCGATTTATGTATTTGTTGCCTTTGCTATATCAAACTGACTTTGACCGCAGGCATCACAGTTGTTGTTAACACGTTTTAGTTAAAATGAATTTCGCGCTATGCAGATGAACGCAATTTTACCCATGATAGTTTGCGTAGAGACGAAATGAACCGATATCCGAACAGGTCAATGTAACGTACGTACCACGTGGTATATGTACCACGTGACCTACGTACAATGTGACCCCACTGCTCACCTTGAGGTCGGGGAAGTGAATGTGATGTTTGCCGAGGTTGATGAAGACGGGTGCCACTTTGGTCGTCAAACTGTCGATGTTCTGGGGACACAAACACAACCTCAGTCGATAGAGGTTCACACTGTCATACACACGTGCGTACATGCGTATATATATATATATATATGTATATATATATATATATATGTATATATATATATATATGTATATATATATATATATATACGTGGATAAGTGCAGGTGTGCATACGTACATGCGTACATCAGTACATACGAGCAAATATGCCAACATGCATACGTGCACACGTGAACACGTGCACACTGCATACGTGTATGCGGGCATGCCTCCATAAGTACATAAGTTCAAACGTGCCTACGCACATATCTACCGTGTCATGCGTACTCGTCTGAATGCGTTCTTACGATTATATGTATGCGTACTTATGTTCATACGCACATACGCATGTATACACATGCATACATACCTTTATGTATACGCACATGCATACATACGCACAGACGTGCAAACATACTTGTACATACGTGGATGCCTGCATACGTGATTACGGGCATACGTGCGTAAGTATACACGAGCATACGTATAAGTGTGTACATTGTACAAACGTGCTGTACACACGCATACACTGAACACAACAGGTTTGTCAATATGCCTAACTCAGTAGTAAAGTAGTAATCCAATAGTTCACTATATGACTACCCAGGTAATCAAATTGACTACCTTCTGCGTTGTTATATCTACTACCCTCATAATAGGAATGACTACATTATTAGTCAAACCGACTACACAATACCTGGTCATAATGACTAATTTGTTTGTTATATCTGACTACCTTCTCGTCATAGTGTGTTATATCTGACTACCTTCTCGTCATAGTGTGTTGTATATGACTACCTTCTCGTCATAGTGTGTTGTATATGACTACCGTATGGTCGTGACACGGTTAAAACTTGGTCAAACTACAAATTGTTAGCAGAATGCAAACCTCTTAGTTCTTCATCACGTTTCTTTCTGCGCATGCGTAAGGCGGAAACACGCAATTACTACCTAAGCGTGGTCAGCGCGACTACCTCAGAAATCACAGAATGTAGTACATTAGAAAAGTAGTAGAACTGACTATGCTATAACAACTCTGTGTTTTCAGTGCA
>OZ023213.1:27400905-27483289 GCA_963995525.1 Escarpia spicata
AGTAGAAAAGGAACAGAAGGAGGATAAGAAGACGATGAAAAGAAGTATAGGAAGTAGAAGGAGAAGAAGTCGAGGAAGTAGATGAAGTAGAAAAATGAAAACGTATAAAAACAAAAGAAAAAGGAGTAGGATAAAAAGAAAATAGAAGATGAAGAAAAAGTAGAAGAAGTAGTAGAAGATGTAGAAGAAGATGAAGATGTAGAAGAAGAAGAAGTAACAATAGAATGAGAAGTGCTATAATAAGAAGAAAAACACGAAGAAAAAGGAAAAGGAGATGAAGACGAAAAAGAAGAGATGGTCAACTACTGACCCGTCCGGTCCTCGAGAACCGGAAGTTTTCGGAGAGACCTGTGCACTCACCATAACGGCGTCGTTAAGGGCCTGCATGAAGGCGAGGGCGTGGTACTTGAGTCTCGGGTTGTTCGCCACTTCGGTGGGGTCGGAGTTGGGGCCAGTGTAGTTGAACACGTCCCGCACTGTCGGACTCAGCTCGAAGATCCGTAGGAAGATTCTTGTGCCGCTGTCGGCCATGTGAACACTCATCGACTTCCACGTCTGGATGAGGATGTCCTGACAGCGGAAACAACACGCTACAGTCGTGGTACTGCGTATGCACGTTATACGTGTTGGATCGAGATATTTGCACACTGTACACACACACAGACAAGCACACACGCACGCAAACACACACCCACGCAAACACACACACACACACACACACACACACACACACACACACACACACACACACACACACACACACACACACACACATTGCACACGGTAAAGTCGGCAATGAATTACACGCTAGAGTCGTTGTATAATTCCACGATAGAACCTACACGACGACTACGCCGGCAGCGACGACGGCGGCAGCAACGGCGACGACCGACGACAATGGTGATGATAAATTCATATTTACACATTAAGACAATTTAAGACTATTTAAAACAGTTTAAGAATATTTTATCAGACGTAACCATGATTGATCGGTGACTGACTGTAATACCATTTCGCCATTGTTACATAATATGCCATAAGCAAAGACAGGCTGTTGACTCCTATGTCGAGTTGACCTTCAATGAATGTTCCGCACTTATATGGTCCACTGTCACTCGACTGACGTGTTCGTGATGTGTGCGTACACGTAATGACCACGTGACGACGTATGTCTGATGACGTAGTATAACAACAGGCGAGTTAGCACTGAGAGGTATGTGGTCTGTGTGTTCGGGTCATATGGGAAAGGTAGGCTGAGTAATGATTTAAGCAAAACAAGCAATAACCGTGTTTATGTTATAAATTACAGCCCGCCTACATGTATTCAATGGTGCTGTAAACACGGCGCCGACATACGTCTACATGTTTGTAATCCACTTAATGTGTTTAATTACGACGTACGTTGTCAGACACAATACAATTGTATGGACACAGAGGACGCATTGTCAAATGCAGTAAAACAATTGTATTAACCGGCGCCTTAGAAGCGATATCCATGAAATATTGTATTGGTATAGCGTGCAAATACTTTTACGGCATTCATGGATAATATATTTACAACGATAAGAGACATGTCGCCCACGTGTTTAATGTGAATCCATAATGTAGATAAGCATAATTTAATAACCTAACTGCATTGTGGATCTGAGCAAAATGTCAGGCGATATATAATAATTGACTCGTCGTGACTGGTAATGACTCACTGATGTCGTTGCGTTTAGTTTTAAAATCTGCGTTACTACATGCGTGCGCGGGTGCGTGCGTGTGCATTCGCGTTTGTTTGCGCGCGCGCGCGCGTGCGTGCGTGGTTGCCTGTGCGTGTTCGTTTCCGTGTGTGTTTGCGCGTACGTTTGCGTGCATATAAGAATGAGTGTGTGTGCTTATGCGTGCGTGTGTGTGGTGTACACGTGCATTTATATATGGTCTGCGTGTCCTTGCGTATTTGGGGATGTTTGTGTGCGTGCATGTGTGCGTTTGTGTATGAGCGTGCGTATATATATGTGTATGTACGCGAGTGAATGTGCATGTACATGTGTATGGCGTGGAACACATGAGAACACGTGTGGTCAATCTAGTCTTGCAACGCAAATGATTGTTATAACACATTCATTGTAACATGCACTTTACAAAATATTCAACAGTGCAAATGTGTACTTATGGCGCACCGTCCTATACGTACTGTGCAATGTCCTGTTCTAGAGCCTATTGGAATAATTGAGAGCGTAACACGTACCTTTTGTTGTGACGAGATCTTTATTGTCTCAATTGCGTCCGGCCGTCTCGTCTCAAATCCGCCGCGATCAATCCATTCTGCAACGAACCAGGCAATGTTCTGTCAACTTCTAGATACACACTCATTACTGATACCGTTCAGAATCATTGTTGTGTTGGTTTTAGCCAGTCTGCCTTGCTATATTTGTATTCCAGTGGATATTATATCGTTCGATTTTCTCTCCATCCTCAACGATTCGTGTAGGCCCTATATTTATAAGTCTTCACTGTGTTCTCAAAAACTGTTTCTATTCTCAAGTAACACCCCCGTTGTCAAGTCTGTTTTCCCACGTCTCTCTTCGCAACAAGAGTGTCTTAAGTATCCAGTCCATTATCAACTCTCCTCTCTGTTCTCACGTTTCTTCTCTATTCTCAAGTCTCCATACTATTCTCAACTATCCTCTCTATTATCAAGTCTGCTCTCTATTCTCGTGTATCTTCTCTTTCACCAAGTCTCCTCTCTATTCTCATGTCTCTTTTCTATTACCAAATCTCCTCTCTATTATAATGTCTCTTCTCTCTCACCACGTCTTCCCTCTATTACCAAGTTTCCCCTCTATTCTTAGATTTCCTCTCTATTTTTAAGTCACCTCTCTATTCTCAAATTTCCACTCTCTATTCTAAAGTCTCCGCTCTGTTATCAAGTCTCCTATATATTACCAAGTCTCCTTTGTAACATCAAGTGTCATGTCTATTCTCACATATCGTCTCTATCATCAGGTCTCCTCTATATCATTGTTATCATCATAATCATCATCATCATCACCATTTACTTTCTCTTATATACCACTAGTTAACTAGTTTTCATAAACTGGTTAACTTCGAACGTGATTCTGAATATCGCCCATTTCACATAATTAAAATGAATCAGCAGTTTTTCCTTTCACAAATACTGCGTATTCTATACTATGATTAAACGTTATATATGTGCCAAATTGGCATTACTTCATTAATTATTAATGTAGTTAATACAGAGGCACGCCAAATCAAACAATACGTTCGTTCTCAATTATTTTGCAACCAATTTTAACAACCGTCGCCGCCACCATCGTTGCAACAGATCTAATCAATATCGTTACAAAAGATGCCACCAATATCGCTACAACAATCCTCATCCAGATCATTACAATAGTTCCAATCAACACCGTTACAACAGTTGTCATATCCATCGTTACAAACGTTTTCATCAACACTGTTACAAAGGATTTTATTAATATCGTTACAACAGGTGTCACCGACATCGTTACAACAATTCCAATCAACGACATTACAATCATTACCACCACTTTTGGGACAACAGTTGTGATCAATATCGTTACAACATGTGTCACCGACATCGTTACAACAGTTCCAATCAACGACGTTGCAATCATTACCAACACTATTGTGGCAACAGTTGTGATCAATATCGTTACAACATGTGTCACCGACATCGTTACAACAGTTCCAATCAACGACGTTACAATCATTACCACCACTATTGTGGCAACAGTTGTGATCAATATTTTTTACAAAACGTGTCACTAATATTGTTACAACATGTGTCACTAATATTGTTACAACATGTGCCATCAATATCGTTACCACAAGTATCGATGTCTTTACAACGGGTGTCATTAACTTCGTTACAGCTGTTTTTTCATCAGCATTGTAACGATAATTCAACGATATCCCGTCAACATCATTATAACAATTGGCACCAGCTTCGTTTCAACAGTTGTCATAAATATCCCAACAACAAGGGTCATCCATACCGTTACAACACTTGTTGATAATAGCATTGTAACAGCTGCCATCAACATATTCACATTAGTTGTCACCAACAGTTGTTATACTATTAATCGCAACTATTTTCATTAATAGTGTTACAAATATCGTCACAATGTTAATAGTCTTGTCGTCAACATCGTTAAAACAGCTGTCGTCAACTTCGTCACACCTTTTAGAGTCAATACCGCACGAACAATCTTTGTAGTTGACCTATATCCATCACATGATCTGTTGCCTAGCTAAATCTTCCTCAAGCCATCAAGAATTGATGCCGAACACGTGGGGCGTTTGTGCGTACCATCGTATAATTTGTTGAAACTCCAGCCACTTCAGTTTCTTTATAACAAAAACATAAGGCAAAGTTTCATAGTGACAACTGTATGCGGTTACATCTGATATATGAGATATCATGCCGCAATAGTAATGCAAATCACTGATATAACCGTTATAAACGTTGTTGGCAAAGGCAAAGCTTGACGGACGTCACGCGCAAAAAGTATATTGTGACGTAGGTAAACCGCGACTTACTGGATACGTCAATTGTTATAGATATCTCACAATGAGAACTCACTTTGTCCCTCGAATAACTTCGGCTCTGGCTTGACTTCCTCCACCACCTCAATCACCTCCTTTTCCTTCTTCTGCCCACCTCCTTTTCCTTCTTCTGCCCGACCTTGGTAATGTAGGGCTGTCTCGGCTGCCTCGCCTTGGGCTGCGCTCGAACCTTGCTCGCCGACATTGTCTGCAACACACAAACACGAGTCTCAGAGGACCAATTGACTGAAAGGTCTGAACGAACCATCTGAGTGGAAAGTGCGAGGGGACCATATGGTCGGAACGTCTGCGTGGAACGTATGGGTGGATTATTAGAGTGGACCATTTAAGTGGAACGTCTGAATGGATCATCTTGTTGGATCATCCGATTGGAAGGTCTGACTGGACAATCTTTATGGAACATCTGAGTGGAAAGACCTTATGAGTATCCTCCCGTGAGGACCATCTCAGTGGAACATAAGATTATTTATTTTTAGTTTTAGACCTATTTAATCGCAGAACTTAGAGTTCATGTTCTGTGGTCAGGGGTGGACCCAGGGAGGGTAGTTTGGGGGAGGAAAAATCTCCAATTGCATCCTTTGACACTCATCAAAACGGGGGCACCTTTAACAGATTTATAGGGGGCACGCCACGTTTGCGCAGGCATAACGCGGCCAAAGGAGGCACGTGCCCCCACGTGCCCCCAGGCCCCCTGGATCCGCCTGTGGTGGTAATTCTATTGTAGAGGAATTGGCCTAGGTTTAGATATTTCAACGTTTCATCCTGACTTAATTTTGTAAGTCCTGGTTCTCTCTAGCTGCAATGGCGCGACAAACGGGGAACCGTCCTACAGATTGACTGTGGGAAGTGTAGGACCTTCAAGACACTGGGAATACTAAAACTCTACGCAATGCTCACACCTGTTCGCGTTGTCTGGTCATATAAAATAAAACACAGTGGACTCTAACGAAGAGTACACATACACCGCATGGAGCGCGGTGGCGCTGTATTTACGACATCGGACTATCAATCCAGAGAACCCGGGTTCGAATCGTGTGCTGCCGTGTCGAACCTTGGGGAAGTTAGTTCATTCTACATTGCTCCAGTTCACTCAGCTGCATGAATGATTACCGCTAGTGGTTAAATAGTCTTCGCGCGAAATTGAAGCCTCCCAGACAAGTCTAGATGGTGTTCGATTGAGCAGGTCTGCCAGGGAGTGAAGTGTAAAGCGCCTTTAGCAGTCCAAGATACTGGATACTGCGCTACACAACAATAACGTTACTACAGAACACACGCAATACAATGCATGCGATTGAGACCTGCTTCACTGCAACAGTGTATCGGGCAAACCAAGAACGCAAGTGTAGTTTTAACAGAGTGACCATTTGTCTGTAAACGATCGAGCATGGACGCGATATTATTTTAACCAACAATCCTTACCTGAATCGGATACGATATCGCGAGAGACTATTTGTTACCCTTGTGCGCGTACTGACCAATTAATTTAAGCTAATACCACTAATCCAAAGCTGGCTTCTATGACTGATTTGAGAGCGAACACTACCGATAATGTTACGCACGATCGGTGAGAGTCGAAATGCAAATACTTAAAGTGCCTCTGTGTGAACGGATAAAGCGCAATGTCACCACCGTATTGTTGCTGTTGATTGGCTTGAAGGGTCAATGCAGGTTTACATCGCACATTCGATGAACACGCCTCGTATCAGGTTTGATTGGCAGAAAGGCAGGATCACTGCCTGTGCTGACGAACGAAAAACGCCGCCACGTGAATGAGCGAGGTGCGAGGACGCGGACAACGAGGTACATACTTTGGCGTCGATTGCTGACGCCGTCTGCGTCGAGGCGTCTTGCCGTAGACAATACTCGGTCTTCGAACGTCGATAGCACACCTATACTGTCCCACTACACTGGCAGACGGGCGATAAGGAGATCAAACGGCGGCGATAAAAGTTGCCTTGTTTCGTGCAAACAAAGGCCAGAGCTAAATGCTGTTGTCGGAATGAGCGTCTGTCTGCTAAACGTGGGTCTGTACACGCAGAGAGCACGAATTAAAGAACGTCGATTGAGAAGCGGTAACTATGATGTTAATGAAAATGACAGACAGTGTTGTCGTTCCAAGAATAGCGGGATTTGATGAGCGTGATGCCGGTAAATAGGAGCCTTGCATGTATCAGGTTCTATGAAGTATTGACCTGTGTCGTTGGTGATAAATGTCACGATTTAATTTGATTTGATAGGCGGGACGGTGGTTGGGGGTGGAGGTGGTGGTTGTGGTGGTTAGTGTTAGGCACGACAGGGAGGGCGAATAGCGGGAGAGAAGGAGGGGAGATAAGGAGTGAGAGATAAAACCGACAGTCTCTATAATACTACTACCGACACATGCATACACAGACAGACGGAAGAACGAACGGACTGGCGGACTGGCGGACTGACGGACGAACGTACGGACCGACACAGACAGACATACAGACATGCAGACATGCGGGCGGGCGGGAAGGCAGGCAGGCAGGCAGGCAGGCAGGCAGGCAGGCAGGCAGGCAGGCAGGCAGGCAGGCAGGCAGGCAGGCAGGCAGGCAGGCAGGCAGGCAGGCAGGCAGGCAGACAGGCAGACATAAAGACAGACGCATGCACGCACACACACATACGCACATGTATACATGTACACACGCACGCACGCACGCAAGCACACACACTTTCCAATACAGTCATACAGACAAATAGACAACAGACAGACGGACAGACATATTGAGAAAGATTCAGACAGGCAGACAGAATATCGCATTGCTTTACAAAAAAGTATACAGGTTTTCGCATTATTGATTACAGAATAGGAGACGGTAACGTTATACAGCGTCATGCTAATCGATAGATCGATTATGACAAGCAGCAAACGTGAAAAAAACAACACATGTATACATTATTAATGGAAGCAAGCATTGCCAATCAACAACGTAAGATAGATATGTGGGATAAAAAATGTACGCAATAACCTATAGAGCATATCATGTGTACGTCTAAAGATGCCATGTTTTTGTCTAAAGACGACAAATGTGACTCTAAATGCGACATGTTTGAGTCTAAAGACGACAAGTGTGAGTCTAAAATCGACATGTTTGCGTCTAAAGACGACAAGTGTGAGTCTAAATGCGACATGTTTGCGTCTAAAGGCGACAAATGTGAGTCTAAATGCGACATGTTTGCGTCTAAAGACGACAAGTGTGAGTCTAAATGCGACATGTTTGCGTCTAAAGACGACAAGTGTGAGTCTAAATGCGACATGTTTGCGTCTAAAGACGACAAGTGTGAGTCTAAATGCGACATGTTTGCGTCTAAAGACGACAAGTGTGAGTCTAAATGCGACATGTTTGCGTCTAAAGGCGCCAGAAATGATTATTTTATAAAGTAATTGTTTATATGTTATATTGCTAATACGTTAGTATTAGTGTTTTGTATATTAATTTGTTGTTTGACAGTGTAAGGATATACAATGGTTTATAAAAAAACGTTGTTTGAAAACGATATTATAAACAATAAATTTGAAAGACGTTTTGTTTTCTTTACAATAGCTCTTTGGATTATGGAGTGTATAAATATATTGATCACAAATGCGACTTATTGCATGATATTATAAAATTGCTGTTTTGTTTCTACGAAATATATTTGGATATTCCGACGTATTAGCATTGTAAACTATTAAAACGTTGAAGTTTAAAGCTTTTTAATCTACATAGTGGTCAGTTCTGCACAACCATGGCACTTCTACTTGATTTAACATATTTAATTTATTTTATAATTATTTAAATAATTTAATGCTTACATTATTAGCGTCCTATAACTAGTTTAAACGGGACACACGATACATTATAAATGCATGATTTATGTATTATTTATTATTCCAGCATCGACAATGTGGCGTCCTTGGAATGGTGGACGTATCGAGATAACAGTCTATTGGTCGTGTTTACGACGTCATACGAAGGTGACCGTTGTGGGGCTTTGTTGCAAAGCTATAATTGGAGAATAAAGAAACATATACTTACAACAGTCGCACTCGCCAAACCACAAATAACAGTCCACCTGGTATTGCGGTTTGGAGGCGGTGTTTTGATGCGCGCAGATACGAAACCTTTCCGCACTTGTATGTGTGTGTACATATCGTACGATTGGTCGTTTAATTCTCCTTTCAATCATGCGATTATATCGGAATGACATGATAGATGGTTCATGACAATAGCTGACTGCGGTACTGAGTGGTTGTTTTCAAATCATGTTATCATCTCCAGTAATAGTGGCTAGTGTCTCTGTTGTGAGACAATGCATATGGTAACCGCATGACACAGTAGATATCTTTCAGATATGGTTTAATCACATCTCTATATCGCCAATTAGGCCTGCATACTGGGCGTTTGCCTGTAGTTAGCTCCCCACATACCCTCTATAGATGGTTTTTGGAGGCAGTAATTGAAAATGATGTACTACACGTGCCATCTTCCACGTATGGCAGTTGCTTCTGACCACGTCACTGGGTGTACCCCCACCCCCCACCCCCGGACAACATGTTGTATTTATAAGTTATCATTAACCAGCTTGGTTTCGTCGCCACCTACTGCGATACAAGTGAATGTTAGTTTTTTTTGTAAATTGCGTGTAACTAACGAACACGCGTTGCAATCGTAGGTGTTCAAACTTGCAGATGTGTGAAATATTGTGTTAATTAAAAAGATACATTAGAGGTGTTGCTTAAAAACGAAGCGAAATAGCTTTACCGAACGTTAATGTCGCGTATGTCACCGGGCGCTTCGTTAGGAGCTCATCTGAGTGAGCAATTAATCGATTGATTGATTGATACAGTCAATGGGATCAAGTTCAATATCGCCACATCTATAGAACGATGCAACTGAATGTTATGTTGTTTTTAACAAACACGCGTTGCAGTCTGATATGTATGTGTTCAAACTAGCATACTTGTGAAATATATTGTTAATTAACGAGCGGTATTCGAGATGTTGCGTTTCGAAAAAAACGAAGCGAAATAGGTTTGTCGAAAGTTTAATTGCCTGCATGTAACCTGGTAAAACCTGGTAACGCATTTGATTGAGCGATTATTCGATTGATTGATACAGTCACTGCGTTCAATTTCAATACCGACCCCCAAAGCGATGCAAATGAATGGTGTTTGTATTTAATACGTTGCGAGTAACTAACAAACACGCTTTGGAATCTCACGTGCATGTGTTCCAACTAGCAAGCAGACGAGTGAAATATGGTGTTAATTAACAAGAGATATTCGAGCTCGTTAAAAAAAAACCGAAGCGAGATAGGTTTGCTGGATGTTAATCGCTCGCATGTCACCTGGCGAATCCTGAGCAACGCATTTGGTTGAGCGATTAATCGATTGATTAATGCGGTCACTGGGATCAAGTTCAGTCGTCACTTAGAGCGATACAAGAGAATTTTAGTTATTTTTAAAGTACGTGTAACCGACGAACACCCATTGCAACCTGATATAGATATGTGTTTAGACTAGCAGACGTAAAATATGGTGTTAATTAACGAGATATATTAGAGCTGTTGCGTCTCGAAAAAAGTCGAAGCGAAATATATTTGCCGAAAGTTTAATTGTTCGCGTGTAACTGAATCCTGAGCGACGCACGAATTGAACGATTAATCGTTCGATTGATGCAGTAAACATAATCAACTTCAATTCCACATTAAATGTTGGTCTTCTACGCTGGGCATATTATTTGGGTCGTGTTTCGCGTAATAAGATTGTTTCGTATCAATACTGTCTTGTGGTTTTGATCTGTTCCAAAAAGTCTTGTGGTTTTGATCCGTTCCAAAATGTACGGCCTAGAAATGCGGAAAGAAAACAACCCCTTTTGTTTATCCAAATTCACCGGTGGTTAAGGGTTTTTATTGGTTTTAGGATGGATGGAATGTTGACGTTTTCACCCTAGACGATTTGCATCTCGGGCGCCAAAGGTTAAGGGATTAAACTTACGACCCTTTGTGAGAAAGATAACCCCTTCATTTTTTTTAATCACCCGTTTGTTAAGGGTTCTTACCGGTATGTACATGTCCGTACGTTAAACGGACGTTAGCCCCGTTTGTTAAGGGTCCTTATTGGTATGTACATATCCGTACGTTAAACATACGTTAACCCAACGTTCATAAGCGAACGGGTTTTTCTGCGATTGTTCCAAGAACCGCCGATCTGTCGGGGACGTCGAACGTAACTCGCGTTAACGCGAAAAAACTGTTCAAATGTACGTCATAACAAACATTATTGACAAATAGTCCGGGGAACTGTCTCTTTGTCTCTCTGTCTCTTCTCTATGTCTGTCTGTGTGTGTGTGTGTGTGTGTGTGTGTGTGTGTGTGTGTGTGTGTGTGTGTGTGTGTGTGTGTGTGTGTGTGTGTGTGTGTGTGTGTGTGTGTGTGTGTGTGTGTGTGTGTGTGTGTGTGTGTGTGTGTGTGTGTGTGTGTCTCTCTCTCTCTCTCTCTCTCACACACACACACGCGCGCGCGCACACATGCACACACACACACACACACACACACACACACACACACACACTCTCTCTCTCTCTCTCTCTCTCTCTCTCTCATTTGGTGTAAGTTATGCCGTTTGAAGGTTATGTAGTCCCAGAACAAGAAAGAAACAGGCGCATATATAAAGAGTCAAGTCATTCGGGTTACTGTTTTAAATTCGAACTCTTGAACGGGGTCGCCCCTACATTCAGACTCGTGGTAATGTCGAACAAACTCGGCGTGAATACAACACATTATGTAAATTATGGTCTACATATCGTTATGCATACAGCCTCATTCGTTTTTCTGCATCACAGCAATTCATTTTCGTGATTTATCTGCAATAATTACGGTTTATTTACATATGTAAATGTAATGTTTTATAGAGCGAAACTTCAAACAGTATGTATTACACTTTAAATGTTCCCCATGTGAAAATTAGTATTTTATAAAGTTACGTTATAAAGTTGTATTTTCATTCTATGCACTTGTGTAGAATCCGGACCCACCTCGATTTCGCCGTTATAACTTGAGATCAGGGTTGGGGCGAGTACCGACTAAAGTACTCGAGTAACGAGTACGAGTACTGCGATATGTACGAGTACGGTAACGAGTACTTCAACCAAGAGAGAGTACTCGAGTAACGAGTACGACGACTTTTGAAAGTACTCGTATGGGCACTTTTGAAAGTACTCGAGCACATGTACTTAATATAGTTTTCGTTAATCGTGTGTCCAACAGCTCCTCCTGTTGCGCAGTCACGCATTCTGCCAAATTGTGCAACGCCAATTCAAATTTGGACTGGTAGAAATCTAGTCGCTGGACTGACCTGCACCTGAGCATTCCACTTGGGTCCTCATTCCACCTAACCCTATTTCATTCACTCATGCAGCCTTGAGCCTGTTGACAATTGTAAACAGCTATGCCTCTCAAGAGATGTGGCAGATCTTCAAAAGGAAGCCAGTTCCTGACTGTATGACTGGATTAGACAACACCAGCTGGTCAGGCCTACACAGTGTGGAGACTGTTTGAAACCATTGTGGCTTTATTTGACATTCAAGTGCCAGTATAGGTCATTGATGTGATGGTCAGTCCTGTCTCCCAGTCTTGTTCAAGTGATCTGAACCAGTCAGTAAACAGTATTCATGACAACCCAGAGCTCTCATGCAATGAGGATATCCTGTCATCAGTGCAAAATATGAGACATTTGTACTGATGATCATAATACATAATGTTATGATGAAATACATACAAAGTATTCCCAGAGTACTCCCAAAGTACTCGTAAATACTCTATTTTAATGAGTACGAGTACTTTAATATATACGAGTAAAAGTACGAGTAACGAGTACTTCGTGAAAAATCAATACTCGAGTACCAACGATTACGAGTAACGAGTACTTCAGCTCCAACCCTGCTTGAGATTTGCCTAATTTTGATACCCCAGGGAGTTAGTTCCTTTATTCAACATCATGTCAGGCATATTTATATTAAGAAAATATTGTGTCTTAGCGCATTTTTGAAGCCAAAATAGCGACCCGGTTTGCCCTAGTCTGCACAGCTGCAGTCGTGCGTTACCGCATCGCGCTCGTAAAATGAGCGATATAGCGGCGTATGTTGATACAAACCGGGGCACTATTTACGCTTCAAAAGTGCGCTAAGACGCAATATTCTTATACATAAATATGCCTGGCATAATGTTGAATAATGGAACTGACGCAGTGAGGCATCAAAGTTAGACAAAACTCAAGTTATAACAGCGAAATCGAGGTGGGTCCGGATTCTACTGATGTTAATTAATTAACCAAATTCTGTGATTACATGTAACATTCCATTGAAGTTGGAATACACCCAAAGAGACCAAATCTCCATCTCCAACGTGGACATACGTAATGTTTGAGCGTCACGGATATTTAACTCTTCATCCCAATTAATAAAAGGGACACGTTAAACTAATAACATGGTTTCTGTGGTCAGCGAAACACAACAAGGTAATGACTTGATAATATTCCTCTCACCTGATTATTCGCTACTGAGACCCTGTAATTGTTGCGTGTAATTATCTCGTATCGTCTGACGGACACCTGGTAATTGTCGCGTGTAACTGTCGAGTGTCCTCTCTACCTGACGAGTCGATCTCTACTGGCGATCAGTTCTGGCAACTCGCTCTGTACCGGTCTATAAACACATGAATTAGCAACGACCGATCAAAGCATGTGTCCTCCGCGAACTTGTTATCGCTCAATTTAATCCGTAATTGACAGACGATTTCCGTGAAGTGTACAAATGATTTATGAGTTGTGGCTGTCTCGCTCCGTGTGCGGTACACAATGCACAGACCGGCTTACGCCCGGCTCCGACTGGAATCACGACCAAACCTGTTTGTCTTTCGTCGAGTTTGCAGGTTGCAAGTGACTACGCACTTTTTCAAAAACCAATTAACAGCAACCGGAGTAGGCGGTATTCGAGGTACACAATCGTGTGCTCACGCAAAGGTCACTCATTTTGTCACTGGTTAATCGGCCGGATCAAGTAGATCCTATATGACGACACAACGTTAGATTCTG
Source organism: Escarpia spicata (assembly GCA_963995525.1). Taxonomy (NCBI): domain Eukaryota; kingdom Metazoa; phylum Annelida; class Polychaeta; order Sabellida; family Siboglinidae; genus Escarpia; species Escarpia spicata. The sequence goes on from OZ023213.1 coordinate 27,414,598, forward strand.
CGTAAAGTCACTATTTACAAGGTTGACGGTCGTTTGTACGAGTCATCGTGTACCACGACGAGAGTGGAGACGACGGCTATTGCGCACACTTGTTTGAAAAGAAACAAGACACAACACTAAAAAGTTGTCAATAAAACTGTAACCCGGGTTCGAATCCTGTGCAGCCGTGTCGAACCTTGAGCAAGTTCGTGTACTCTACGTTGCTCCAGTTCACTCAGCTGTATGAATATACATACCTGGCTATATACGGTGGTGGATATTTGTGTACGAATAGTCTTCGCGCATTAATTGCAGCATGGCTGAATGCTTCCCAGATAAGTCGAGATGATGTTCAATCGCACACGTCTGCCAGAGAGTAAAGTGTGAAGCGTTTTGAGTAGTCATAATTTCGCTATAAGAACTTAGCTTTCTTAACAATACACAGGAATCGGAACGTGGTGAATATTAGGAGGGAGAGGCGGGGGGAGGGGGCTAACGTTCACCACATCCCTTCAATTCTACCCCTTCGAAGTTCACAAAAAACTCCAGTTGTATCCGCTTTGAGGTTCACCAAAAACCTCCAACCTCACCCTCTTGACGTCCAACATGTCTCCAGTACCTCCACCAGAAATATTGGGGGCTCAGCCCTCCCAAGCCACCCTTAGGGTCCTACACATATGCAATAAATAACTATTATATAAACAGCCCATAGCGAAACACAACAGTTAGAACAGATCGAAATAAAAAGACGCAAGAGGACGGGAATCCTATTGTCATCTTACGAAGACATTATCGTAAACTGGAACAATATTCCCACCGAAGTGTTGCAGACTCCCAACTCGAGTCAAACAGAAGTCTATTGGTGGGCCTCTCGGTCCCAGAGTGAAACAAATACTACCTTTTTTCTACAGCTTTCTTATTAATTTTCACTAGCCTAATAATATTTGTGTTTTGTTTTATTTGTTTGCTCTGCGCATCTATGTAAAGTCCACAACTTTGTTGGATTATCATAATAGGCCCTATATTGAAAAAAAAAGGTCTAAGTTAGTCATCAACGTTCCACAATAAGAAGTTATTAATAGCAATCCACAGCAACAACGATAAACTGCAAAACAATACGTAGAACTCTGCTGAAACATATTTACGGACAACTTCACAGAACGCACTCGCAGGAGTCGTCAACGAGACCAACAACACGAAACTGTCGATAACAAGACACAACAGTAAGACGCTATATTGGTTGCAGAGAGCTGTTTTAATCCTGGTTGTTTTCCTTCAACAATCGTCAACAAAAGCTCCACACGCGTGTCCATAAATATTGATGTTGGCACAAAGGTAAGACATTACAGTGTTCTCGCACTGCGTGTGTGAGTTACAATGAATGTCAATACCGTAATTAAAATTGATTGATGTTACGAGAACAGTCGTTTCAAGTTACGCAGTCGAGTCGTGTTTAATCTGTTGGCCCCGACAGCGTCTGCGGTCGATTAGTGAGATCAGTCTTGTATTGTTCGGGTGTTGATGTTGAGGAGCGCCTTTTGTGTCTTACAAAATCAGGTGCGTCGAGCGGAATGATCATGATTGGTCAATTGGCGGAAAATTTTTCGGTAAATTGGCGGGCACTGTAGACTTATACCTTAAACTTAAAGGCGGTATCGGGTAATAACATCATGCTTTTGTGTTATTGTGTGGCGTTTAACTCACAAGCCGACGCCTTGCTCTAAGAAATTATATTCAGTCGAGGGAGATCAATTAAAACAAACCTGTTTGAACCAAGTGTCAACTTAGAAACCTATTAGTTTATTGTTATTACAATTGATTTGACGCAGAAAGTTGCCCGGTTCCCATGCACTGCAGTTATCATCCGCTCAAGTAGTGTATAGTTATGAATGCCACATGTTATTTCTCCAAAATTACACACTTTACAAATTATAATCAGTGCGTAGACTTTAATACATAATTGTCCAGCTCTTACATTAGGACATGAATAAAACCTGCAGATTAGTATCGTAACATAGCGTCATCGTATCACTTGAATGTGGACAACAGCTTTGCCAGACCTCAAGTGCCAATGACCCGGTGAGTATCGAACCATGAACATTCATTAATATTAATTATCGCCGACCATTCAGATCTTGCTCTGTGGACCATTTCGCCCCGGCTCAACTACATGTATTAAATCAATGATACGTTTCAAATGATGTTGTATTCGTTCATACAGTCCACATGCTTACGTGTACATCATCAGTTCCTGCCTTGTTGGACAACACAGCTGTATCTTAAAAATAAATATACTTCTACAACAATACTCTGGAGTAACCAACTGAAGTAAACTTGTAAGATTATTGAACATTTTTCTTAGAACATCCTTTGGACGCACATCTACTCTTGAATCGGCTGCCAGTTTGCGAAAAATTAAACGATGCATTCGTATTAATTTTGCATTACATTGTGACAGGGCTGCTGAATTACAAACCTCGTTTCCAGATCCTGTACTACGGCCTTCTTCCACTGCTGCCAGTTGCTGTTACGTCATCAAGAAGGCCGCGCTTGTTTCTACAAGTTATGTCTGCTTATAACATATGTGTCAGGGACGAAACATTCAATTATGTGGCCGACCTATTGGAATACGATCTGGTTTGCGAATACTGATCAATTAGACCAACGTACAGTACAATGTAAGAACGCACATTTACTGGGAGCCAGTCAGTTCCTCTCACCCGACTTAGCGGGAGTAGTAATTTGCAACAGTATGTCGGCTGTGTTGAAAGTGGGAAAAGGGACGTCTTTGGGCATCAAAGGATATTGCACTTAACTCAACCAGACTCCGCTGATTGCCAACAAAGTTTATTTTGAAACTGGATGTTTAGCTTACTATTTGAACACGCTCCGCAGTCGTATCATCCAAATTGCCAACGTTGTTACGCGTTTATTAAACACAATTTGGCGGGCAGCATACCTTCAACATAGTCAGTTTAGTCTAAAGAAGATCATGTTAATTAATAAATATCGAACTTGGAAAAGATTGCCTCCTTTTAAATGTCTACCTCTTAGAAACGCCAGTTCTACCACAATGATCAATTTCCAACTTCAATCCTCTCATCGCAGTCGTCTTGGTTTCTTTGTTTAGTCATTCCCGATATACGAGCACACGTCTCTTCAGCGGTTCCAACGAAACCTTTCTTGACAGCCGCCTATTCTGCTTCCACATCATATTTCCACAGCCTGGCCGCCTATCGTTACTTCGTGCACACTTGCCCTTAAACCCAGGCAATGGGAGGCGATAGGTGCGTACACACGTACCCTGTTGACGCAAAAGAGTTCCGCTCGATGGAAAATAGTTCCGCTTGAGGGAAAGTGATACAGTTGGAGGTCTCAAGGAGGTGCGTGCTGTTGTAGGTATTTTGTGAGCACCAGTTGTTAAATGTATCAATATGGTGTAGTTGAAGGTATCGAGGGATCGCACAGGGGATGTTGTAGGGGAGCTTTAAAGTTGGGGTGTCCATTTGGACGTTTCAAGGTGGTTGCACTTGGAAGTTTTTTTAGAGCCTGCAGTCGCAAGTCAAAAAAACCACACTCACTAAAAATCAACCATGCACAATACGAGCCTGATACATCCACGTTAAACAATGGTTTAAACCTCTAGATTCTTATATGTTCTTTCGCCGAAACATTGCTGTTTCTAATCTAGTTCGGTTGGCTTTATTGGATAATCAGACAATTTACATTGTTTCCTATTGTCCACACGTCTTTTGGGAAATTAATGTGGAAACCACCAAAGTTCTGAGTGGCATCTCCACCAGACATTGTTCACGAATCTTCTTGCGCCCATCCAAACTTTCCCACCGTCTCACCACTGTTCGGCCCCTTTAATGTGCACACCAAAGTCATCTGCCGTTATCACCATCAATCACACCGGCTAAGCTTTTGTTAGGAGTGCATGCATGTATACTAACGTGTACACGTCCCGCAACTACGAGTAGCGCGACTACCGCTCATGGGCAAAGATGTAAGATCTAAGAATAAACAGTCCTTGTGTTTAAGCTAGAATAAGCGTGTTGGAGATTTACTTCGTGCGAACGTAAACTAGTAAATACACAACATATACCAGCCCGTAGCGTGGTCGACTGCGGGGTACATGTTTCGCCTTAGCTCTACGCTGCTGTCGGAAGCGCGCGGCGCGGGCGGGCGGGATGGCGATATTTCGCGGTGGCGTTGCACATCGTAATTGCCGGAGTCTCATTAAGCACAACGCTGCTGCATCCCCAAGCATGATTTTGGAAGACGGGGGTATGCGCTACCTACTGTTATCAAAACGTCATGATATAAAATCAAGTGGAACTAGTTTCCTCCCAGAAGAACTGTTATGTCTCAGCGGGGGTGCATTCGCACCCACCGCACCCCAGCCAACCAGACTTGTCCAGGGGGACTGGGGGAACGTGCCGCCTAGAACTTTGGAATATTGCCGCGATATGCCTGAACTAGAGTGGTGTGCCCCCTAAACCTTTTGAATGTTCTTCCATTACTGAAGCTACGGCGGCGCGGCGGCGAAAAAATTACAACAGCATCCCGTCCCTCCACCCCCTGTGTCTTCCGATGTCATCAATCGAGTCGATAGACATCGGAGAAGCTGAAGTTAACGGCAGCGCGGTTGCCATAAAAAAAACGCAACATGAATTCGTCCTCCATTGGAGCTTTTTGTGCCCCCCCCCCCCCCCGACTACCCTTTCTCGAACCGCTCCATGCCTATGGACCTGTGGCCGGTTTCATGAAGCGGCTAGGAACGTTCTTAACGCTAAGATGATTGTCTTAGTAAATGACGTGATTTTTTTAACATAAGCGAACACAGGAGTTTACGCAAACACGTGACGCTAAGTAACTGCGTAACTTTAAGTACGCTTCATGAAACCGGTCCCAGAGGTCGGTTTCATAAAGCGGCTAAGAACGTAAGATGATTGTCTTAGTAAATGAAGTGATTTTTTATATAACCAGGGGCCGATTTCATGAAGCGTACTTAAAATTACGCAGTTATTTAGCGTCACGTGTTTGCGTAAACTCCTATGTTCGCTTATATTAAAAAATCACGTCAGTTACTAAGACAATCATCTTAGCGTTAAGAACGTTCTTAGTCGCTTCGTGTTATTAATTCCCCTTTCTTCACACTGCTTCACACTCACTGCACGCTAATTCCACATATTAAATCCAAGTATTAAGTGGTGACATCTGGCGGAGTTGTCAAAACCATTGCTGCGGATTTTGATGGTTTAGAATGCAGCAACATTAATATTTTATCAAATGATACTGTAATGATTGTGGCTGGTGTTTTTTTAGACTGTGCGTTTAAAAATGTTGTTGTTCTCCGCCATCGTTCCCTGTCTTCAGGGGTGAGGCTGGCTTGGGTATGTCGACATTTTCATTTCTCTCTCTTCCTCCAGTTTTTCCCTCTTCCTTCTCATTTTGCTTGCACTACTTTCCCTACCACCCTTCTCCATTCTCCTCGGTCTTTTGTTCTTTTCCTCCATTCCCCTTCCCATCCCTCCAGGTCTCTCTTCACACAATCCTCCCACCGCAGTTTCGGTCGCCCTTGTCTTCTTTTTCCCTCCACTCTCCGGGCATCTGTTTACTTTGCCAACCGTTCTTCTCCCATTTCACTGAGAACATCAATATGGCCTATTTGCTGAGCACCCCGCTCTACGGCAGCGAATCGTCGACCACCTACATGTGCCAGCAGTGCCGACTCAACACCTTAAGCCACATGCGGTGCCTCAATCGCATCTTCAGTATCACCTGGCAGGACCGTGTCCCTTACAGCGACATACTGGACCGTGCTAGGATCCCCAATATTTCCTCACTGCTGAGTCAGAAATGTCTCCGCTCGGTGGGCCTGGCATGGAGGATGGCCACTTGCCAAAAGTCATCCTCTATGGACAACTCGCTACTGAGTGAAACGAGTGGGACGCCCAGCCTTCAGATCTAAGGACGTCTGTAAGCGCGACCTGAAGGCCTGCAACATCAGCACTGAAGACTAGGAGGAAGAGGCCGAAAGTCACAATGCTTGGAGTCACACTGCTTGGCATCAGACTGTATACAGATATATTTTATGTGCTGACGGAAAAAGACACTAGCATGCGGCTGAGAAAAGATCTAGGACGCGGCGCAATTAAAAAAGGTATATATAGTATAAATTCTTCAATATTAAAAATAAAAATTACGGCCCACAAATAAAAATGCAAAAAAATTACATCGTGTGGGATTCAAGCCTGCGACCAAAATATTTGTGTTTTGGTGCTTTGTCCACTTAGTCACACAGGCCGCTGCGTAGAAACCTTCATACTAAATCCAGAGAGGTCTCCAGGGAATATCCTGTGTTACTAAGTAGTTTCATTATGTTTCCCCAATTGTGTGAATACATATATCATATATATATCTATATATATATATATATGTGTGTGTGTATATATATATATACATAATGTATATATATATATGTACATATATATATATATATATGTATACATATATATGTATATATATATATGTATATATATATACATATATATACACAGCTGTATATACAAAAAACGAAACGACAGTGCTATAATATAAAATGCGAACTTGATTGTGTTTTAATTGTTGTGCTGTGTAAGTTGTGCCAATAAAAAGGAAACTGTATAGTATAGCTGTTCAATGGAACATCATATCGATTTTGTGGGAAGAATTCAGCCTCATTGCAATTACTGCACAAAGACTATGTTCGTACACAAATATCTACCACTGTGTAGAACCAGGTACTCATTCTTACAGGTGAATTAACTGAATATAAGCGAAGTTTTATTATTTCATAAGTTTTGCGTTAGCTTATACGACAATTTACTCGTAACTGAATAGTTAAAGGTACTCAATCACTTCGTTTGCCCATCGCCAATCCGGTTCTTTTATGTCCAGATGTGTAATGTGTGAATAGTTTAACTAGTGCGCACAGTCGGTTTAATTAAAACAAAATGCGTACTTGTTTTTTAATCGTCAAAAAAAAGAGTTGTCGTTACAGCGGGTATCGCTGGCGAAAGCCAATTGCGCTGTCTGCCTACTGCGCCACTTCGGTCACGTGCTTTACGCGAGATCGGCATCCCAGGCATTCGAAAACAATAACAACACACACGTGCTTTAGCGTATCAAGATGAAGATTATAATTCCAAAGTAGTTGTACGAAGGTACGTATTACACTATCGCAGTTAGCAACAAGAACGCGTAGCCGTGTATTAATTCAATTGCAACTTGCGAATGTCTACACTCGACTCGAGCCTGACAAGTCTAAGACTAAGTCTAAGACAGTCACCATATCAGCCAGAGATTCAGTCAGAGAATGACAACATAATATTTGATATGTATTGTATTTGGTTACGCAGGATGTTGTTAATAAGCTGTTATTCCGGCAATACATATTGAGAGTAGATGACGTGAGGGTGCGAAATGACAAGTAACATTGCTTTGGCAGCAGGCCCCTGTTGATCGTCCAAGTAACTTATTCAGGGAGCATCCGTAATTTTGTGCAACAGAACGTCAAACACGGAAGTATTATGTTGGTGATCGTAATTATTAAAACATTTTTTGTGACTCATATTTTTGATACTATTACTGCAGAATATTATTGATTTGCATTGTATTTTATGCAAAATAATTTAGATTTTTATGACAAGCATGATGGTGATGATTTTATTCAATATAAACGTGTAAATACATAAAATATCAATACACCTAGAGTACACCATATATAAGGATTACACAAGAAAATGCACGCACTTGTCTCCATTGTGGTCCTTGATGCCTGGCTATAGTGTATGTAATGCATTAATTGGTATCCTGTGATACCTTTCAACTGACATATGCCGGCTATTCTTATGTATTTACCAATATATGTATATACTCTCACCACAGCAATATATGAATACATAATAATATATGTAACTTGAATTGTGATATTGCTAGAGACCACACTGCAACCCATGAATGAGAATGAGAGGAGGCAGCAGAAGGGCTAGAGGCGGTCACCCGGGCCAGGCAGACACAGGGAGGATACATAGTCTGCGGCAGGCCCACATTTGATCAATCCAGGTAATTTCAAATTTATAACAATCAACCACGTATAAGTTATCAAAAAATTGTAATGTGCAAATTTAAATATACCACATTTGTTTTCATACACATTTTAATAATAACATCTTGGGCATGGAAAACTAGATTGACTTCTGCACTTGTATATTATACCCACAAGTGTATCAACACAGACATATTAATACACCTTTAAACAGTATTTAGCATATGGCGATGACTCTGAAATAAGTTTATAAAATAAATTAGTCATTCTTGAAGAAGGTAGACATACGTATTATGAACCTTTGAATACTTGACGAGGAAAATATATTGTTAGCATCACAATAACGCCTCATTCTGTCATTTCCAACATTCACCTTGACCATTCAACCTCAGGCTTAAAATGTAAAACATGAATATGTATAGTAGTTACATGGCAGATACTGACATGAAGTTGTATACTGAAAACAAAACTAAAAATGTAAATGCGCTTTACTGATGAGCAGAATTCAAATCAGTCTATAATATTGACTAAGATCAGGCATCACTGTAATGAAATTGAAAATTTTTAAATTCATGTAATGACAATGAACACCTAGTAAAGAAAAATAGTTAAAATTGTTCACCGTTTTGAGAAATTACATATTCCACTAATGTCTCCATGCTGTATCAAGCCACCCTTCCCCAGAACAACCCTGCTAAACACTGACTGTTCCTAAGATATCAACATGTATAGATGCAGCTGTAGTAGAACATTTCTTGCTGCCTTTTTTCTTGTGAAATGATGCAGGTCATACATGAAACATTATTATATACTGATTATGACAATGAACACATCATAATTATTTACTCCCAACACTACTATGATGCCTGTTTTTGTTTACTGAATATATGCTTTTTTTTTACAGGAAATTGAACTAGTGTGCTTAGTACCACTAGCTCTCCAAGTTAATATGGCATACTGGGCAGTTGTATTTGTCCAGGATCTCGGACAAGATTCTACAGTCATGCAACATGCTGCATATTAACAGTTTATCATATGAATGTCCACTGAGTGATCCCAATTGTGTCGTGTTGAATCCGTGACAGATTCCCCAGTGCCGATGGGGTGTACACTGGCTTCCAGGTCAGTCAGTTAGCTTGACTGCCTGGAAACCAATGTAGAATGCAGGTTGCTCGACATAAGAATGTGATGACGCCTGACTAGCTCTGTAGTTGGTGATGGAACGGTGGGTGCCAGGGTCTGCAGAAGTGACAACAACTTTCGATACTGTCAGACAGGTTCAGTGTCGAGCATTCTTCGGTGAACTGCATCGGTTTAGATATCGATGACATCACTGTATGTTTTCGCTGTCTTTGATGGTACTGCATACCAGCTTCCTGACATTTTGCTGTACGTCTGCATCTACCTATACCGGAGACAAAATGACAATTAGGATGGCTCTGACATGCATGATATTTTTATATGTGACGACACATTTATCAAAAGTCAATAATACAAGGTATTTGTATTCAATTCAACTATAACTTTTAGCAGTGTCCATGAAAAAATACATTAATTATCCAGAATTGTTACAACTGGTAGGGTTTCATTGCCTTTGTGTTGCTGATAGTCAGTGGCAGCCAGCTGAGTTCTTGCAACATACACCAGGCACAAGTTTGTGAGGAAGTAATGGTATTGAAAGCCTTTTCACATTTTTCAACAACAATCTGTTGATACACTGACAGCAGCATTTTACTTGTTTAAATTATCTATGTATCACAAGGACTGTTATATATTTTTCATGCCATGTATAATTTTTCTAAATTATTCTTTTTTATCACTGTTTTATATTTTAACAATTTACATTAATTTTCATTTTGCATGATAATTAAACAACACTTGGGTAAGTTTAGTTCTGATATGGTGTAGTATCCAGTCCTTGGGATTACTCAAAGCGCTTTAAACTTTACTCCCTGGCAGACCTGTTAAATTGAAAACACCATCTTGACTTATGTGGGAAGAATTCAGCCACACTGAAATTAATATGCAAAGATTATTCATACAAAAATATCCACCGTCTGTAGCCGGTACTCTTCATACAGCTGAGTAAACTGGAGCAATGTAGCATGTAGCGATTGTACATGTAATTCTCAGTCACATGGCGATGACCCTGTCTAGTCTAGTCACTATTTTTTATATACATACCAAGCATTGCACATACTACAACAGTTTTGAATTTTATATCCTATTGATGTTTTTTAACAAAAAATAATAATATAGTTATTTTTATTTGATATGTACATATTAAATTTGTTCAACTAAACATCGTCCTAAGTAATTTGTTCTCATTGGTTTACATTTTATGGGCATTAAATGTAAAAATTTGTTGTTAAATACACATAATTGTTTAGTCACTAATTTTGTGAGTTATAAACATATAACTAGCATTTGATATCACATGTGTAGTGTTGTTTTTTTGTAACAAAGAATTGTGATAAAAGTAACTGTTTGTTTTGTTATATGTACCTGACATTTTTTCAACCTCTTCCTAATTTTTGTTTCTATTGTTGCATTTTATGTGTATGTGATAATAAGAAATTATTACATTATACACATCAAGTGCAATGATTGTACCTGTAGTTGTATTGTGCTTTTCATAATTTTGTAGACATGATCTCATCAAATAGTTTCAATAAAGTGTTTTTAATTTACATTGTCTTTATTTTAATTCACATGCATTTCTAACAATATGCAATTTAACGAGGACACCCATTACTGCAAAATCCTAATGCAGGCAACCAAAACTATCACATACAGTGGTGGAGTCTGGTCTGGGGGGCACAAAAACCTCCACTGGCGACTGAACCAAATGGTGTAGTCTAAATTTTGTCGCTATCAAGCTGCTATAACTTCAGCTGCTCTGCTGTCTCAGCTGGAGTGGTGATATCGGAAGACGGGGGGTGCTGTTGAAACATTTTCAAAGATGGTGTACCAAATAATAAGATTGGTCAGAATAAAACATAATTGTCAAAACAACCAAACACATGTTTGCATATCTTCCAAATGTTATGCTATGATTTATGTATATATATATATACAGCTGTATATATCACGTTTGCATACCAGCAGCAATTAATACTTACGTTTACTTACTGTCCTGAGCTGCATCCAGCCTCAGCAAGTGACTGGACACCCGACAGTGAGCTGCCTTTGCTATGACCGCTGATGCTCGATAGAGCCACCACAGATCTTGTCATATGTGATGGCTGCAGTGGTGTTGAGGTAGTTCACGCCTTTGTGTTGAAGCTGTCAAACAAAGTCATGAATTGGAATATGGAATGAGTCAGATTATTTGTGAAGGTGAACATGGTTTGACAGCACTACTACATGTAAATATATATAATATTATATATGTATGTATATGTAAATATATGTGTGTGTACATGTGGTGTGTAACTTATAAACGTTTTAATTTCATTAATAGGTAAAAATATTTTGCACGATCATTTGCCCAGCACTCAAGTGTGAAAAGGTCATTTGCCCAGTTGTAAAAAAATACAATAGATGATATGAGAGTGGCAAAGTTATTATTGTATTTATTGTAAAATTGTAGTATATAACAAACAAAATAGACAATTTACAAGTGTCAGAGCCAACAATGTGAAACAATTTGGATTGTGCACCATCCAATTGCCAGTATAATTAACTACCTGTAAGTGCAGGTAGAGCATAGGTGGGTTGGAAAGAAGGTCACAGGAAATAAAGTCACAAAGTAATTTTATTTAAAAAAAAAAAAGTTTTGCAATTTTTCACTGATAGTACTAGCGACATTATATCATATGTCTTATTAAGAGTCTCCCCAACCTTACGTATTATTAAAATAATTCCACACATTGTATGTTTAAACAGGTTAAATTAAGTTATTTTGACTTCTGAACACACACACACTAAAATATACATTCAAAGATACAAATCAGAAACTGAACATAAGCATCTTGTGCTGTGCAAGCCAGCAGGTGATTATAGAGATAAAATGTCATGTGACATAACATTAACATTAAAGCAGTTGCAGCCTTTAGCAGATCTGTGCGCCAGCATAAGCATAATTATTATGAAATGACAATCACTGAGGCTTGGCTATATTGTGTCACGTATACTTACTTGCATTGTATATACACATTTATGTTTGCAATACAAACATTCCAAATTAAATAAAAAGAAACATAAGTTAAAAAAATGATCTGCAAATGAAATGTGCTATGTAGTTGACAGTTTGACAACCACCCTATCATACAAACATTGAATAATTGTACACACATTAAACTGGTCAAACCAGAACATAACAGTACATTAATACCATTACTTAAACTGACATTGGTTGTAATGGTTTAGAGCTGCACCCAGCCTCGGGAAGAGAGTGAATACCTGACAGTGAACTGGTTTTACTGCGACCACCGATACTCGATAGAGCCAATGCAGCGGTTGTTGTCTGTGGTGGCTGGATTGGCGTGGACGTCATTTGCATATATTTGTGGTGAAACTCAACTGAAGACATAAAGTGGAATGGCCAAATTTTGATTAAATTTTACATTTTTTAATAGTACTACTACCCCTAAAAATGGACAGCGTAGTATAACACATCAAAATAATATCCAGGCTATTTAAATAACTTTCAGAAATAATAAAATAAATTGCCCTCCTATGTTCATACACCCGGTGTAGTTGTTTTCTTGCTCCCTATCAAACTAAGGTTAGCATAGAGGCCTAGAAGATCTCTATCAATGTGTATATATATTCTACACTTTTCAGAGATGTAACTTATAAACTTTTCTTTATATATTATACATACTTCTACACATACTATATGCAGTTTGGGTCGTTTACCCCTTGGTAATATATGTAGACTATTACGGTCACAATATACATATAAATGATTAGTATTCTCTACAGAAATCATAAATTATTACTACTCTTTAAATTTACATAATACAAGATTATTAAATTTATATGTTATTACAATCAGCATTCATGTTGTACATCACACATGGACAAACAGTAAAGAAGTGTTATTTTGTATTCTACATTGCTGAAGGCAAGTAAAGATATATTTATATCATACAAAACATGGTAGTAAATCTCAGACTCATACTGCTATTGAGTAGGCATGGGTAAAGCCTAAAGGTCAATTGGTAGCTGTGTTTTACTGGGTATTATGTGATTCCTGAGGTGATTGTCACTGATCTGCTGTCAGTAAATGTAACTAGCTTTGATGATCAAAGTGCACACTACAAGCAGCCAGTGACTCAAGTTTCAACTGACATCCAAGAAAGCATGTACTTATAGTTAGTTCCAGGCAATTATTTTAGACATTCGATTATTTTATTAGTCTCAAATGTCCAGCCAGTGGCAGTGTCAGTCAGTGATTGAGAGTAACGTGTGAATGTCCAGTGGGTGCTACAGCTGTATTATGTATTACATTATACATAGTTAAATATTGATATAATACGGCATGTCCTTAAATATGAAGGCATAATATCTACATTACTGTATATTAATTTGCGATGGAACGACACGGATTGATGGAACGTCGATGGAGCGGATTTTTAAGTTCATCTACCATTCGGTGTGTGCTTCGCAAGACACTGACACTTCGCACTTAGTTAACTATTTATATAATATAACATGTCCATCAATATAAAGTCATAATACCTACAATAATGTATATTCATGTGCGATGGAACGTCGCGGAACGTCGATCGAAGATGGAATTCAGATGGCAGACGATGACGGCTTTATTGTTTTGGCTGTTCCATCTATTGAACACACAGTCATGTGTGTGTGTGGTTGCTGTTAAATTCAATATTACTAACCTGTCCAGAAGAAACTTGGCGAATGCTGCATCACTTTTCACGCCAGCCGTTTCTTTCGTTCGGTTTCACAAATCCATAACCTTTCCAATATACACCTTTGTACGCGGATACTCTCTGTCTTTCCGCTCTCACCCTCTTTTTAGCTGAGTCGGTGACATATATCCGTGGGCATCCCTTCGTCACAGATAAAATTATCGAGCTATCACTTGTACAAAAAATGGATGGCGACTCGTAAATACGTAATGTTGACTGAATCCAGGCACCGAAAGGTGGGGGTCAAAGGCCGATGTCGCCGCATATTCCCGTTCACGTGACTATTACACGAGAGGTCTATCTCAGACCACATCCAAGTTCAGATATGTGTCTTGATATTCGGTTAGGACTGACCGAAAATCATTTTATTGTTTGTCTGTTAATTTCACTAAAACGAAGTAAAGCATACGTACAAATGAACCAGTGTATCAATAATGAATACCTGATACGATTACGTTTCGTGAAATTAGTCTGACACGTGAGGAGCACAACAATCGAAATGATTGAGCACCTTTAATGTCTTCCCATATTTCCACAAGAGCGCACCCGAACGTACAACGCACGTAAACATGGAACATAGAGATCGCGCGCATTCTTGTGAATGTGGTCCGCGGTCCGCCTTTTAGTGTGGCCCCATATTTACCGTTACACCAGCATCACTTCCGGCTCAAAAATGGCGCCGTGATCTAGAAGCTAGTCGCAACTTGTTTTATTTTTATTTTGTTTGCATGGACGGTCTCTGCGTCGACTAAAGATACTTGACGGTGTGCATGTACACCTTAGCATATATACGTCAAAGATATGTAATCGTGGGAACTAATTAACAAATGTGATGGTCTTCACGTACGGTTGTTAGCGACGCCTTCTGAAATCTGCACTGAACTGCAGTCACTGTCAGTGTCTGCAGTGCAGCAACCTACCCAGTTTACTCGGCCTCGTGTCAAGACACTTAGAGAGGTGCGTTTGGTGTCGCTGCGTGTGTTCCCAGAACCTTTTATGCAACGAACAATGACATTGTTAGAAGTTATATATTGGATGTCCCGAATTTCGCTGTAGGCTTAGATGATATGAAAACATCGTTTTAATTTAACAACACATCTGGAGAAACTCCTCCATGAGATAGTCATATGACATATTCTAAATATCAATATCGAAACACATTTGTGCAAACAAATTGCTTTAAAAGTTGTTTTAAATGAAATACAATTTTTAAACGGCGAAATTGCATTGCTGCTAAGACAAGCTAGCGCAAATAGCTGTGTTATGTATGGTAATAATATGTTAGGTACGTAGCATTGGTTTTTTATTTCTAACTCATGCAAATGTTCCATATTGTATTATTAATATCATATTTTCACCAACCAGATTTCACAACAGAGCACTCCCTTCAAAACAGAGTGCGCCTCAAGATGTTAGTACGGAGCCTTTTAACGTACACCAAAATTGATGTAATTAACTACACAACAAACACTGGCGATGATATGATGCGTCCATATGTTTTACGCACCTATTATAATTGAAGTCTAACTACTGAAGCTCCCTACTGATCTAGCTTACACACATCCCTGAAACAAAAAAAAGTGCACAAATGCCTATTTAATACAGCAGATTAGTGGGTGTGTAAATAACCCAGACTTAACATGCATTCTAATTTATAAAACACCTGCTCACCCGCCAACTTTTGAGTTTTATATTAAAATGGATCCAGGAGAATTTTAGGCACACCAAAAAGTCTATAATGCCCTTCTTGAGATCTCCAGTTGCACTCCCTTGAGGCCCACCAAAAATCAGAAACTGCCCCCCAATGCGACATCCAATGGCACCCCTGTTGAGGCTTACCAAAAAGCCTCCAACTGTACCTAGTCCTGAGATTTGTTTTTCTTCTGGAAGGGTGGGAGTTCCCAAAAAATCTGGGCGGGCTGGCAGGTATCGCCTGTCATTAGGACAATTATGGCTTGCAGGCCACTGTCTGCCAATGAAAGCCAATACTTGCGCCCTCTTTAGGGAAGTTGGTACACCAACACAGTAGTTTCCGTATTTCTTTGATAGGTGGCAAATGAGAACTTTTTAGGCTAACTGTTATCGCCCATATTGTAAATAAATAACTCTAAGTAACAATAATTGTTTATATATATACATTGTTACTAGTGGTAGTAGATCAGAGGGCAATGGTCCAAGGAAGCGAATTAACTGAAAGAGGTGGTTGGAACATGACACCTCAGAGGAGATGCAGTTACATGACTCAACAAATAGAATGCAGTGCCCTTTTAGCCACAAGTAGAAGGACCAACATTTATCAGTGAGTAATTGAAAAAAACAAGTTATAGGCATCAAAGACAAAAAAGTCTAAACCATGGTTGTAGGCATAGTCAGGCCATGGTTACCATGTTTATATTATACTTTGTAGCACCTGGCCATTGCATAACATTATCTTTCTGCATTGTGCATTATTGGTATACTTCAAAGAGGCACGTGAATTTTGTTGTTTATTAAACTCTTATTGATTATACCACAAGTCCTTGAACTATATTGTTATGCCATTCAACTTAAATTCTTCTAAAATTAAATGATGTGTGCCATTACCTCTAACCAGACATGGTAGTAATACCGTTTTACCTTTGGCATATCGACCTAATGAAATATGGCTTTGTACTTTGTCCCAGTTGCTGTCGGGCCTACATGTGGGCAGTTGGTTTTAATTGCCTGCTGACCGGTTATTTCTGCTTGGTCAGGTAGTGACTAGGTCTTTGATTTTGGGTGCATGTTGCACGCACCTGGTTCCCAGAATCAAGACTGACCAAGCCAGCAAGTGAGACGAAGTACACATGAATCAGCACAATTTAAATGTTTGTGGCTTCGCTGGTGTACTCGGCAGTCTGATGGCGAGGATGGTACCAATGAGCATTGTATTATTTGTTGTAACTTTTAAAAATAATGTGTTCTGTGTTATGCTTGTTAATTATGGTGCTATAGCTATATTTGCCAGATATAGTGTTATTTATGCACGCACACACACACACACACACACACACACACACACACACACACACACACACACACACACACACACACACACACACACACACACACACACACACACACACACAAACATAAAAACCTTGGAAACACACAAAAGTAAAAAAGTAAAGGTAAGTTCTTATATAACACAGTATCCAGTCCTCAGGACTGCTCAAGGTGCTTTACACTGTTCTCCCTGGCAGAACTGTTCATTCAAAAACCATCTCGACTTCTTTGGGAAGCATTCAGTCATGCTGCAGTTAATGCACAAAGACTATTCATACACACATTTCCACCACTGTCTATATATATAGCCAGGTACTCAGTCATACAGTGGAGTGAATTGAAGCGATGTAGAGTAAACGAACTTGCCCAAGGTTCGACACCACTGCACATGATTTGAACCCGGGTTCTTTCAGTCAAGAGTTTGAAGCTGTACTACTGCGCTCCAAGACAGATACACTCACACAAGCACACAAGCACACATGCAAGCACGCACGCACGCACACACAGGATCACACACACAGAGTGTGCCACACACACACCATGCCACATGCATGCATGCACACAGTACATCAAATGAAGCATGTTCCAATTCATCAATAACATTATGAATATTTAACACATTATCAAAATCACATTTTAGAAAAGATTCTTGTTTACCATGCCATTACACACTTATGCAGTTTTATCGTAACCTTTTTGATTTTGTTGATTTCAGAGAGACTATCATGGCCGAAGGAACTCTTGGCACAGGGATCGTCATCCTAGCTGTGCTGTGGTCAGTCGCCGTCTTCCTTGCCATCACTCTATCCCGTCTGGACGGAGGCCTTTCCTACGCAGGAGTCGGCGCGGTCATCTTAGTCCTTATTGTCACCGTCATCCTGTGGTTCATACCACGAGGCCCTGACCCAAACTACAAAGACTATGTAATCTATGACACCATGTACATAGGACGGACTGCTCTCATCTCCTTCTGTGGCTTCATGTTGTTGGTTGGTCTCGCCATGCTCGCCATGGATCACTTGTTCGAACCGCAGCTCGCTACATCGTTTCTCACTAAGACCGCTGGTCGTTATGTTGATTAGCCGCCAACTTGTGAGTTTGTAAAAAAATGATATGAGAATCTCAACTGCCGAGATATGCTACACACGAGAGTGTCCTGTGGGTGATCTAGCTGAATGCACTGACCTAATCTGCAGTCGTGTCGGCCAGGAAGTCTGCAGTCGAGCTTACTGTTTGTGATTGACATTCGTAATAACATTGATACAACCTTTCATCACAGTGGGCAAGAGTAATGAAAGAGGATTCTTCCCTGAAGCTTTTTTGCTTCATTTTGTCCCATTTAGAAACAAGACTTGAATCACAAGTACAACAGATTACTATCTCAAATTGTATATCTACAACCTGAAGAGCGTTTTATATGCATATATATCATATATAAATATTTTATATGTATACGTTATAGTCTTCTTATACAAACATTATTTATAATATAATTATGTGAATGTTGAGACTGTTAACTGAATAACTGTGATTCGGTAGATGTATTTATTACAAACTGTTTTATTTCAGATTCGAAACCTATTTATTGTATTTTTTCAGAATTCATACATATTTGTCGTATTTTAGTTCAAACATAAGACATATTTAATGTACTTCTTAACATACGTGTTCTGCATGTTATTCTTGTCTGTTACTCAACAGTCTTCTACACTTCACCCTGTACACCACTGCCACACTTGAACAATGGTTGTGTGGTTACTGGTTAGACTATGATGTCAAAATTAACATTTTCATTAGCTGTCTGTGTACACAGTTAATTGCTGAGTGTGTTGGCAAATTGAATTTAATGTGTACTCATTAAACATCCCAACAGTAAATTAATTAATTTGTTGGCAAGTCTCTTTATTGGCTGATGTGTATTCTCACTTAATTGTTTTCAGATGTACAATAATTGATGCTGCATTAATGGACACTTTGAAAACTTTTTATATGAAATTAACTTGTTCAATATATTAAGTTTTTATTGCAAAAAGAGACTTTTTAGTGTACAAACAGTTTGTGACTTTCCCATTTCCCCCACAATTTTGCGCAATTCCAGCCAGTGTTTGCTGGCTCTTGTAATTATGTACAACTATTTTCAATGCTACACGTCTTCTATTATGGTACCGAGTTAGGTAAATCTACATCAAATGTCCATGTATGATACGACTCTGGACCAGTGCTTTTTCCATGCATACCTAACAGGAAACACACACGTGGCAGTAAACATAACAGCTCCATTAATCCATAATAGTTGTGCAGGAAGACATGTAATTTAATGTATGGATGTACCTCATAGACATCTGTTGAATATTGTCAAACCTGTCCTCCAATCCCCTGGTTCCTACTCCTATGCCTCTACTTATTTTAACAGATGCATATAAATCACTTTAATATTCAGTGTAGTAATAAATAAGATGTCCTCAAAAATGTTCAGGACATTTAAGTCTTGTAAGCTCCATGGTGACAATAAGCTAATTTGTTTAATTACTGTTTTCCATTAACAAAATTATTACTAGTCATTACAAAAGTAAACCATTTCTAATGTATGACAAAACTTACCAATATTATTGTCTGAAAAGAAAAAACGAACAAATATTTGCACATTTATTTCATACATGTATTTCCAAATAGTTTTACATACCTTACACCAATAATTAAATATTTACTTCAATGAAAGTCGGGCTGAAACAACTAAATGTCCATGCATAATCAGGTGGTGCCACCTTGTGGGCAGTATGGGCACTACTGGCTGCAAGTCAATAAAGCTAGACTGTACACTGCACAACACATTTTTTCGGTAATGATTAATTCTTAATTAAACAACTTATGTTCATGCTTTTAATTCAGTTACTTATATAGCCTGAATGCGATACCTTATATTTAACACACTACTTTTAAAAGAAAAAGGTAATTTCTTATATAGGCCCCTATCTCAATAATCAATCCTTAGGACGCAGTGCGATATAAACTTTACTCCTTGTAGACCGGTTCAACCAAACATCTTGACTTAACTGGGAAGAATTAAGCCATGCAGCAATTATTGCAAGAAGACTATTTGAACACAAATATCCACCACTCTCTATAGCCAGGTACTCACACAGTTGAGTGAACTTGAAATAATTTAACTACTCCACCACACTCCATTTAGATAGTGTCTTCACATAACTACACTGGGCCATTAAGAAAAGCTGCACCTGGTGTTATAACTAAGTGGCATACAGTCAAATATGACACATAATACTATAACTGACAACTACGCACTATAAGCAAAGTTCGGCAGCAGATGTTAGAACTGAACAAATCATCCATAACAGAATATACGTTTTTTTGAAGTGTTCAGACAATATAAAGTTTTTGTGTGACACTTCTGTACATACATAATGTCATCTATACTTGATGGTGCCACATGCAAACATTTCTTCTCGTAGACAAACTAGATACAAGATATGCTTTCTGTGTGGAAACCTACGCTGCATCAGCTACAGATTATGAATGAAGTGTGGTACGCACAAATTATCTATAATATAAGTTACATCATAGTAGTTAAAAGAACATAGCTACATCACACACCTCCTAGAATATATGCGGAATAGTTTGGAGACATCTGCAGAACGTTTCCAACTCCACCCTCTCCAGGCAATAGAATGACCTCCCTCCCCGAAAGATTGGAAAAGCCAGTAGAATAATCCCTTAAAATCCCGCCGTAATTATATTTCTAAAGGACATTTCACTGATCCATAACACGAGTCTTTGCCAAAAACTTTCTGTGGCATACAGCTTAACTCGGATTTTGCAAATGAGTAATTTATATATTACACACATATAATGGTGATATACCTATCTTGACTTTGCCATAACCCATTTATGCCAAATGATTCTGCATGCAGTAAAATTACTAAATTTCAAGACACTGTCAAGATTACAGCAATCCCATAATACAGGCCTTAACCATTCACATATAACATTTCGATTTACGCTGTGACATTTCTTGAGAAAGCCCCCGTGAGTGACTACGATTTCTTGTATTCTATCCTCTCCACTTTCACCTCGTCCCCCATCAACTGGTACACGTAGGCTACGACCGTTGACTGCTGGATGTCAAGGAGAACAAACGATGGAATGATCTTACTGCAATGACAAACAACAATGAATTAAAGAGATGTCCTTTCATTTTGTCTTAAAATCATGTTATACAGTATAAACTATGTAATTATATTATAACACAGACTGTGTAAACTCTCGAACACGTCACACGTCCAGTGTATATTGACTGACAGTTTGAACATTGATTACATGTTTGTTGTTGATCAAGAGTTTGGTTGTTGATGGTTAGGTTGGTTGTTGATCGAGAGGTTGTTTGGTGATTGACAGGTCAGTTGTTACTGATAGTTGATTGAGCAGATGGTTGTTGATTGACAGGTTGGTTATTGATTTATATATTGGTTGTTCACGGAGGTTGATTTTTGATTGAGATGTTGGTTGTTGACAGGTTGATTAACATGTCATTGTTGATTGACATTTTGATTGACAGATGGGTGTTGAATGACAGGTAGATGGTCCCCACCTGTTGAGAGCATTGTAGGCGCCAGTCGCTGAGCCAGGGTTGATGTAGAACTTGTTCTCGTGTTCGAACGCCTCAAACTTGTGTGTGTGACCGGTGATGAGGATGTCAACATCCAGCTGCCGTTGCAGCATCGCTAGACTCTCTGTGTCACCCCATGGCACCACCTGGTGGCCGTGACACAAACCAATGCGGAACTGGCCAACTGTGACGACCTTCTGCTCTGGGTAGTTCAGATTCTGAGGGAAGAGCAAGAATGTATTCACTACTATGCTATTAGTATATCCAAATGTCAAGTTTACCCTTGGAGAGTTTTGCTTTTGTCTAGACAGTGTCATCAGTAATAATCAGTTGCATTTCCAATCCTTTTAATTTAATAAATTAAATTAATTTTTTCATTCATATTTTTTAAGTACAGCTTAAATCTTTCAACTCAATTCTGAATTAATTTTGTGGGAGTTCTTCCAATGCAAACATGTGAATCATAACACCTTGCGAAGGATACATGATATAAAGTTATGAATGCATTTAGTCTATGAATGCAGTCATTAATGGCATTGTGCTATTGATCCTAAATCAGGAAACCATCTTCTGCGTATATGTAGGTAACATCTGGAGAATGCGCATTTTTACTACTTATTACAACTACATAATTGGGCTCAGCTCTTTTTAACATAAACAGAACACTGCCTTATTATAAAGACCAAGCACGCACCTCATCAAAGTCACCTTTGACGATATGAACATCGCTAGCCAGAGTCTTGAGGTAGTCGAAGGATTCCCTTGAACAGAGATTGCCTGTGCACAGGATATGTTGGATCTTGCCTGGAACCAGCAGCTTCTTGAACTTTGGCGGCACAGTGTTGCACCGATGTGGAATATGAAGATCTCCAAGCACTAATACCAACTGAAATAGATACGTTTCAGATATTTCTCTATACAGTATACACTGTACTGGTTTGTCTATATTTTGTATCAACTGTTCCATATTTCTCATATTACATGTTAATTGTATGTAATTTAGTGTGCAGATCTTTTATTGATTTTCCTTAGTTAATATTATGTTAATGTGGTCTATAGTAATGTTTATAAAGAAGGAAACAAATCACTCACAAACGGAATGAAATCTTCCTGGTTACCATTACCAACCAACTTTAACATTTTGAAGATCATTGTTGGTTTCAGGCTATACACATCAGAGTAGTAGATAAACAAGGGAAAATAGTTTGTAGCTGAAAATATGGGTTTATGGGGGGCACATGAAATGAATAGGGGTTGGGGGAGAGGGGGCACAGTGCTGGGAATGGGCAGCAGCCCTTACTAAAAAAGTTACTTAAGTTCAGGCTTCAGCCTTGTAGCTTGAAGCAGGCAAGGCTGGGAACTGACACTACTGTCAGAATGGTAAACACTGCATGGACAGACAGTTAGTTCTTCGTAAGTGAGACTTTCATAATTTACGGTAATCATTATGAATAATAATAATTACAATATTGACTGCAAACTGCATTATGATTATTGATTGTTGTCAAGTTGTCGTTTTATCGCCCAAACCTAACTAATTTGTTTATCAAATTCATCTACGTCACCATTGAGAATCATTTTCACACGACGGTGAGAAAAAATACAATCCACAAGCATAGCAGTGAACCACTACATGTTTTTTTTAATGCTGAATACGTCTAAAAAAAGCAAGTCTTATGACTTACCATTTTGATAGCAAGCGTTGACAACTCCCCTAAAATGGTGATAATTGTTACGATGATTTCTGTTGGCCACTGTGCCCTGTCTTCGCCGCACGAGCACCAATCATCGATTGTGTAACATTATCGCGCACTGGCGCCTTGCGTGGTTGTTTACAAGTGTCAACGTTATAAAGCCAAGATGATTCTTTCATATTCGTACTCTTTTTCATTACCCTACTATATTTAACTTTAAGAATGAAAGGCGTTATTCCAGGAGTTAACGTGAAAGGTAATAGGTTATACAGATGTTTTAATTGTTGTACAATGTGTGGGCGATATTATAGACAGGTGTAGTCTTTGTAGAGCTAGACTATAAAAATAGTATAATATACTATTATATAATAGACTAGTACCTAGACTAGTAGTAGCATATTATGACTATGTTAGTATGTAGTATGTGCAATTTGAATTACTAGATCTGGGACTACACTTGCAGAATACAGCCTGTATTGCAGGTTAATAGGTTGTTGGCACTCATGTCCCAGGCTGTTCAAGTGTTCATAAAGACTTTAATAAAGTCGAGCCTTGAACTTGTCTTTGAAGTTGAAATGTGACACAGCCTTGGGCTTGACATCCATTCCATTGAATCGATCCACAACTGTGGCCCGATTTGACTAAAACTTAATAAAAGACGAAGTTGACGAATGACCACGCCCGACCATGTAATATAATATGTTGGTAGATAATTTAGCCGTTGATGGTATATATATATGGTTTCTGTGTGCATGATTAAAAATGTTTAGTCTGTATTTCACCCAGGATTTACACAATTTAGGCATTTTATCCGATCTTCCGGACGAGCATTTAATCTTGGTACATTAGCGCCATCTGGCGAATGGAACCAACGAGTTACCACAAGCGATGATAAAAGTTGCAAATTTTGTTACTCCAATGTGAAGAACATATCTGAAATTTGGCGAGCTGTACACACATACCTCCTACGTGCCACCAACAGCCCGCTTGGTTACCAACACTACATACATTTTGGTCGTTCGTGGTCATTCGTCTTTTATTCATACCGCAATTGTGAGTGTGACACTGATGTAGACAGTGACAAATAATGTCTGATCAGCAGTCTTGTTCTTAATCTTAGAGACTTAGACTTAAAACTTTTTTATATATCCTCTTGTAGTTGTACTTTCACTCTCCTGGGAGAAGTTGCCAGCTTCAACATTGGCATATCCATTTAGTAATTTAAATGTTTAAATTAGGTCCCCTTTCTGATGCTGACAATATAACGAGGGACACGAACAGTCTCACTTCTTGTAATTGTTGTTTGTATATGTGAGTTTCACAAAGCTGATAACCAACTTAGTTGCTCTGTGCTGCATTTACAAAAATGTCTGCTTTCCTCCATGCTTGAATACAGAACTCGAAGAGTGGTAGGACAGACACTCTGTAAACTGTCACAAATTTATGATTTTTTTTTTTATATGTAATTGCTCCCCTTCCCAAGCCAAGAGTTTGCATGGCATTCTTTGCTGCCTTCTGTCTGTATCTGTCATTACACTGCTGGATTTTGGTTGGTGTATAGTAGTTATGTAATTTTCCTAATTTTTGTTCACTCTGGCTTCAGACTTGTTTGTTACTGCATAGATTTTGAAGGCTGTAATCGTTGGAAGACAAACTCTAACCAAAATTAACCATTTATAATATTCTACTGCTACCCCTAACCATACCTGACTATATCCCTAACCATGTGTAATAGTAGTTAATGTTAACCTGGGGCTAATGAATAATGGGATTAATGCTAACCATTTATTAACTAGATTTATTCCTGTCATCTGACTGATTTCAGTAATTACATACACGAGGCACTAATTTATATAAACAAAATCAGTGTCATGATGATGATGGATTGGCTTAAATTAAAGGTGTTCCATATTTTGATTGATATCTTGAATAGGTTTTGGGTAGGGAGCCTACCGGTTCATATATATCCAGAGTAATGCACCCCAGTCAGTATATAAATGAAAATTATCTTTTAAATGAAGTTATAAATTAAAGGGACGTAGTCTGTTCGTTTACCCGGAATTAGCGGGAGTAGTAATTTCTAACTGGAAGTCTGCTGCATTGACCGTTGGAATTGTTGAACATCAAAATGTATAGCAGTTAACTCAGCCCGACCTGGCCATATTGCCAATAAAGGTTGTTTTGAAACTGAATGTTTGGTTTACCATTTGAGCATGCAAGCGGGGTCGTGCATTCAAATTGCGACCGTTGATATGGGTTTACTAAACACAATTTGGCAGGCAATATAACTTGAACAAAGTTCAGAACATAATTAATACATGAAAAAGTAGGAAAAGACTGTCCTTTTAAAGTAATATAATATTTGGTTTTGAAATTGTTTACTGTAACTGTTAGTGCATTGACAGAATTGCTTGGTAGTGTATTCCATGGCCAGCTAAGTTACAAATTTTTAAGAGAACTTATAATGTGCATCTCGTCGGTTGTGATATCGTACTGTTGACTTGTTCTTTGTTTTAAAACATGTTTGTAGTGTTCGGCCGAGCTGTTCACTCACTATCACGGATTGGTGAAGAATTATACTTTGAACCACTAGAACATGGGGTAAGTACCACTAGAACATGGGGTAAGTACCACAAGAGCTGTAGGTGCAGTTGGAACATGGGTAGATAGGTACCACTAGAGCATGGGGTAAATACAACTAGAGCACAGGGTAGGTATTACTAGAGCATCCATGGGGTAAGTACCACTAGAACATGGGGTAAGTCAATTAAGTAAGCTTAACGTTGTAACCAAGTGCTTAAAGGGACATAGTCTGTTCATCTAACCAGAATTAGTGGCATAGTAATTTCTAACTAGAATTCTGCTGTGTTGATCGTGGGAAAGTGAGCATCGTTGAAAATCAAAGGGTATAGCAGTTAAATCAGCCAAACTCGGCGGTATTGTCTGTAAAGCTCGTTTTGAAACTCGACGTTTTTATTACCATTTGAACATGCACCCGTTGTCGTGCATTCAAATTGTGACCGTGTGACTTATTAAACACCATTTGATGGGCAGTATACCTTCAACATAGTTAATGTAGTCTTGGTGTCCGCCTGGAGATCCCTTCGCCACGTGTTCTTTGGACGACCTCTTTTTCTCCTGTCTTGTGGGTTCCATGTAGTCTTAAGAACATTATATTAATTAATACATGAAAAACTAGGAATAAACGTCTTAATTACAATATGTCTTTTTAAACACTTTAAAGCTCTCTGTCATATGATATCCATCCATCTGTTGACAACTTTAATACTGGGCACTGATAAATTTTCACACTGACCAACCCTTTTGTTATAACCCACCTCTGAGCTTGGTTTCCAAGGATTTAGGCATAAAAGAAATTGCCTTATTATATGATTGTCTTGAGAAATAAATAAAATTCTCGTACATTAAAAACGGTAAATGTGCACTCTTTAAAATACAGTCATTTCTGTAATAATATGGCTGGCATCATCATTTAGAATATTACATGTCTTAAAACCAGTTATGTTTGTGGGTCTGAAGGATTGGTTGTTGTTGCAGTTGGCCCTCCGGACTGTGAACTCGTCCCGCTCTGCCTACGGCTGCTTCCTCTTTGCTCCGTCCTTCTTCCTTCACTATGATGACGGCTCCGGTCACATCAACTCTGCTGACGCCATTGACAACCTCGTACGCTGCAAGATAGCAATGAAGGTAACATCTTGGGAGACTCTTCCTCAGTCCCTGTGATCCCCGACACTGTAGGAGCCATGCTTGTTTGTTCTGCCATCTTGACTAGTCGTTTCAGTCTATTGCGATACCTTCCCACTCTCTCCCACCCTCAGAGTTTCAACCCTGCCCTTTCAAGATCCATCTTGATATTATCCTTCTGATGTTGGCCTTCTCTTTTGATCACCCTCTTCTGTTTTCCCTGCTTTTTTATTCAGATATCTTGTCATTATAAGCAACTATCATATACAACTATGTAATTGTTGTTGTTTCAGCCGTGTCTATGTTGTTGTTACAGCCGTGTCTATGTTGTTGTTACAGCCGTGTCTGGGAGTGTTCAAGTCACTCTCCCTCCTGGAGAAGTCTGTGGAACGCTGTGTTGTCACCCTCCGCATGGACAAGGCCAGACTCACCTTCCAACTCCACTGTAGACACGGTAACAACCCTTACCCCTTGGGGGGGTAGGCTTTACCATCTATATTATAAACAATATTTTTGTCTTACGAGTTTCAGTATAATAATCAACACATTTGTGTCATCTAGTTAGTCCACTGGGGTGGTTTGTGGTTTTAGATTTCTTTTGAAAGTTACCCAAGGGTGTGATGATCTTAGGGGTGACAATTTTAAAATAGCACTTATCTCCATCAGTTTTGTATATATGGGGCTGACATTTTGTGTGTGATCTAGCGAGCCCATTGGGATGGTTCGTAGATTTAGACTTTTTTGGAATTCCTCCAGGTGGTGGGGATCTCAGGGATCACATACAACAACCCTCACTCCTTGGGGTCAGGGCTTCACCATGGTACATAACAACCATCACCCTTTGGGGTTAGGGCTTCACCATGGTACATAACAACCCTCACCCTTTGTGGATTAGGCCTTCACCATGGTACATAACAAACTTCACCCTCTGGGGGTTAGGTTAGGGCTTCACCATGGTACATAACAACCCTCACCCTTTGGGGGAGTTAAAGCCTCACCATGGTCACCATGATCACAAGGTGTAACAGAATCAATAGACATACTGCAATGATACATCATAGGCTTCTTATCAGCACACATATATGTTGTACAGTTGTTGAAGGCAACCCTGTGTTAATGTCTATTTTACAGTGAAATGAAAGTCACTATCAGTATGTTACTTGGTAAAACATTGGGACCAATCAAAACATGATCTTCTGTTTATCACTATACTTATGTGTATCATTAAAACATATATTATGATCTTTCATGACAAAACTTCCTTTACAAACGTAGTTTCAATACGTATATAACAAATCCTCATGGTTGTTGTAATGTTGTTCAAGCTTGTACTTCAAGACAAAACCTTATGTATTTCAATATAATAATCAACACATACACCACTGCCTGCTATTGCTATTATTACAGTATTTTGTTTTTAATATTTATTTTATCATCTGTCTTGCAGGAATTGTGAAGACGTACAACCTTGCGTTTATCGAGTGTGAGACGCTGCAAGCCGTCTTCTCTAAAGAACTCTGTCCCAACAGTCTACTCGCTCAGTCTAGGTACAATTTTAGCACCAATGGTCATTGCGACGTTGCATCTATTTAAAATATGACGGAAATTTTTGCATTTGATTTAGGAGGTATTGCAAGGTATATTTTGCATTTCTGACATATTTTAATTTTCTAAATACACGTTTTGTTGTATTATCAAAGCGATGACTTATACAGGTTCTTAGTATATATGAAGTGTTTCATGACAAAATGCAATAAACGCTATTTTAGAAATTTTGCCCAAAACAGGGCTAAATGAATGAACGTTTATTCAACAACAACATAATACATGCACAGTATGGTTTGCTGCTGCTGCTGCTGCTGAAAGGACATAGCTGAAGTCATAGACTTATGTGTTGCTATGCCCTATTTTAAATGTTTGTTTAAATACATGTTGAGCTAGGATATTATATAATTTATACAAAAACGCAATATATCCCCACGAAAAGACATGCACAAAAGAGCGTTTGTTTTCAAAACACGATAAGCGCCATCCGACTTTTTAGTCAAAACGCGATATATCCATGTTCAGCCAATCAGCACCACTGTGCCACACCTGCAGCTACGCAGAATGACGGCGCGTGCTATAAGAATGTACAGCAGTTTTTTTTTTTAAACCATTTAAAATCACATTTTGCGTAACAAATGTGCAACATATATTTCAGAGTTTGCCACCATTCTCTATGATTTTAGATTAGTATAAACTAATTTAATTTAGAAGTTGCTAGTTAAACTTTGAGGATGAAACACAAAAGTGACTTTTTATCAAAACGAAGATAATGGATATGTATCGCGTTTTACCCAGAAATCCTTCATATGCTAACTTGTGCGTTGTGTTCCAGTTTTATTATGCTCTTACATGTAACCAAGTTTGTTAGCGTAGTGTTTTGAATATCAGAATCTCGGTCAAGGGAACCCAGTTCGGAATCCTCTGCTGTTTTGAAACTTTACCAATTTCTAATCCTCCACATTGATTTGGTTCACCCAGTTATATAAAGGAATACCTAGCTGCAAACAGTGGTGTGCCTAACTGTATGTATATATATATATATATATATATATATATACCAATAGTCTTTATGCAAGCACCAACACAAGTCATGAATAGTGATGAAAGAAGGCCAAATGAATGACGTTTATTAAGAGATTAAGTTAGAGAGAGAAATGTGGGCTCTACATCCCAAGGCCAGGCCTGTCACTGAGCCCATACTAGTCTCCTGTCCCTCAGGTTGACAGAGCCCACATTTCGGCATATACCACATTAGCAGTATTGTTATAGATATATACAACATCATTACTACTGTAATCACAGTAGACCTTAGGCACCGTACCGTACTAACCAAGCACACCATTCATTCACCTAACTATAATCCCAACTACCTACTGAAGAGTTACATTGTATCAAGATTTAGCCTAAACCTATAAGTGGGGCCATTACGCCCCACTTACTAAAATCACCGGTGGAAGAGAAGCGAGCTGTCTCGGCGTTAAAACTCCGTGAACACATTGTCCACCTGCACTAAGAAAACGGGGAAAGCTTTGAGATTTGCTATCAACCCCTCTTCCACCAATGATGTACATGGTATGTCCCTAACGCTATCAAAAATTTGGGAGGGATGGGAGGGCCAAAATTTGTTGATGCGACCACTCCGTCTGCTTTCACAAAACGAAGTGACCAACAGCTCGTTGTAATCTGTGACTGCGCACCACTACCGCGCGGTGATTGGCTCCTTGCGCCAGAGACAACAAGGTAATTAGCATAATAATTAGCATCAGACATTAAGCCAATCATCACTTGTCCTGCGTTGTTGCCAGCACAAAAACCCATATGCAGCACGTTGCCGTGGCCGCATATTCTCATTTATGCAAGCACCAACACAAGTCATGAATAGTGATGAAAGAAGGCCAAATGAATGACGTTTATTAAGAGATTAAGTTAGAGAGAGAAATGTGGGCTCTACATCCCAAGGCCAGGCCTGTCACTGAGCCCATACTAGTCTCCTGTCCCTCAGGTTGACAGAGCCCACATTTCGGCATACCTGTATACCACATTAGCAGTATTGTTATAGATATATACAACATCATTACTACTGTAATCACAGTAGACCTTAGGCACCGTACCGTACTAACCAAGCACACCATTCATTCACCTAACTATAATCCCAACTACCTGCTGAAGACTTACATTGTATCAAGATTTAGCCTAAACCTATAAGTGGGGCCATTACGCCACCGGTCACCAAAACATGTGACCACCCCACTACTGTCTTTATGCAGCAATTGCTGTGTAGCTGAACACTTCCCAGAGAAGCCGAGGTGTCCGAGTTTGAATAAACAGGTCTTCCAGCATGTGTAGTGTGAAGCATTTTGTGCAGACCTGGGGACTATTTCATGAAGCATTCAGTTACGCAGTTACTTAGCGTCGTGTGTTTGCAAAAACTTCTATGTTCACTTATTGAAAAAAATGCGTAATTTACTAAGACAATCATTGTAGCATTAAGACCATTCTTTGCTGCTTCATGAACCCAGCTCCTGGTGACTGGATACTGTGCTATATATGAATTTACCTTGTATATTTCCAGACTGTTGTGTGACGTGGTCGCAAACTTCCAGACAAACCAGGAAGAAATCAGCTTCATTGTGACTAGCGATCACGTCTGTATCAAGAACTATGTGGAAGACGAAATAGGTATGACTAAGGGATGGTCTCGCTCCCTGAAACAAAGTCCGTGTTTGTAGACCCAAGTAACATGATTCTGTACATACAGAGAGTTGGTTCTATACACCCAGAAACAAAGGTTATGTTTACAGACCCAAGTAATGTGATTCTGTAGAGTTGGTTCCATCGACCCTGAAACAAAGTCTGTGTTTGTAGACCCCAGTAAGGTGATTATGTACAGTTGGTTCTATAGACCCTGAAACAAAGTATGTGTTTGTAGACCCCAGTAAGGTGATTCTATACATACAGAGAGGTTCTATGGACCCAAAAACAAAGCCTGCATTTGTAGACCCAAGGTAAAGTGATTCTGTAGAGTTGGTTCTATAGAAATGTTGTGTTTGTAGACCAAAGTAACGTGATTCGGTACAGACAGATAGTTGGTTTATAGACCCTGAAATAAAGGCTGTGTTTGTAGACCCAAGTAATGCAATTTTGTACAGACAGATAGTTGGTTTATAGACCCTGAAACAAAGCCTGTGTTTGTAGATCCAAGTACTGTGATTCTCTACAGACAGACAGTTGATTCTACAGACCCTGAAACAAAGGTTTTGTTTGTAGACCCAAGTAATGTGATTATGTGTAGTTGGTTCTATAGACCCTGAAACAAAGGCTGTGTTTGTAGACCCAAGTAGGGTGATTCTGTACATATATAAAGTTGGTTCTGTAGACCCTAAAACAAAGGCTGTCTTTGTAAACTCAAGTAAGGTGATTGTGTAGACTTGATTTTATATACCCTGATAAAAGACTGTATTTGTAGACCCAAATAAGGTGATTCTGTATATACAGAGGGTTGGTTTCATGGAGATTATGTAGAGCTAATTCTATAGACCCTGAAACAAAACCTGTGTTTTAGACCCAAGTAAGGTGAATCTGTATATACAGAGAGTTGGGTTCATGGAGATTATGTAGAGCTAGTTCTATAGACCCTGAAACGAAGCCTGTGTTTTAGACCCAAGTAAGGTTATTCTGTATATACAGAGAGTTGGGTTCATGGAGATTATGTAGAGCTAGTTCTATAGACCCTGAAACAAAGCCTGTGTTTTAGACCCAAGTAAGGTGATTCTGTATAAACAGAGTTGGGTTCATTGAGATTATGTAGAGCTAGTTCTATAGACCCTGAAACAAAGCCTGTGTTTTAGATCCAAGTAAGGTGATTCGGACAGAGCTGGTGGTGGCGTGTGACGAGTTTGACCGCTACACTGCGGCCAACGACACAGAGGTCACCTTCTGTCTCAAAGAACTCAGAGTAAGAACTTAGTGCGTACTTGTCACACTTGGACACGACTGTATCGGGGAAGTTTATTTGTGCTGCGTCATGACTGTTCAGACCTTAGGGGAAATGAAGCACAGCCGTTTACGCTATATATTTCAACATGTACTATGTATGCATGCATCAGTGGTTTGAGTTGCGCCTATCTAATCAATGGACATTTTCAATTTTTATCACCGGCGACAGACATGCCAAATCCATCATCAATAACCTGCTTTTTTCAGTGGGAATCCTTCCATGAAAGTATGTGAAAAGTTGTTTCCTAGCACTTATAGTATATCTAGAAATCATTCAGTACATTCAATTTGTGTTTTGTATGCGTTTCGTCGGTTTTTTCTGGGAGCTGTGCGGCGCCGCCTATTGAATTATTGTATGCAGCGGTGCCTGGCATTTCGTGACTCAAACCACTGGCCACTGGACAGCAAGATGCCGCACAGATTACTTTGACTTTTCGACCTATCAATTGAGTACAAGTATGATCAGCTCGATTACAGTTAAATTAATGTTGCTCTCACAGATGTTAGCAACGTTTTCTTGCTTCCAGGCCATCCTTGCCTTCACTGACATGGCAAACCTCCCTGTGTCTATTCACTTTGAGTCTCCCGGCAAGTATGTCATCATGTATACAGTACAGTACAGGTGATCTGCTACAGCAAAATGGGTATCAAATCACAAATTTTTAAAATTGTTGTACCTTTTTGGATTCCACAGGACATGAGGTTTAAAATGTCACCTCATTTGTTGAAATATCTTTAGTAGTTTTTGATTTATTGCCAAAATTTAAGAAAACTTTTAAAAGCAACATTGAAAAAGAGGCAATTTTGACTAATTTTATCTATTGCTTTTTAATATATTGTTTCATAAGTGCAAGCATTTTCTTAGTTTTTATTGTTTGTTGAGGATAATAAACAGGATATTGACAGATAAGATTATAAGGAATGCTTTTCTGCTAAAACCAAACAATCTATGAATCATGACCTAGTCAGATTTTTGCCTCGTCTGCAGAACAGGCCAATGTGATTTAATACTGGGTCTGCTGTGACAGGACACTTGTAGTGTTAAGAGCAAAGGTAGATACATGACTAGACATTGGCAGTGATACACAGTTACTATTTACACTTGACCTGGGGCTGAGTATATTTTCATGTGTATTGCTGAAAGCTGAGTACAAATACGAGTACCTTCCCATGAGTACAAGTACAAGTTTGAGTACATTGTGTATACCTATATGTGATGTGAATAAAATATTTACATTAAAATCTTAGCATCGAACAACTCACTGCTATAGCTAAAAAGAATGATGAAAATAGTCTTACCACTTACCATGTTTGTGGACTAGGACATTGCTTATTTCCTCGTACACGTTATATACAGTAAATTTAGTCAGAATAAGATGAGTAGATGTGTCAAAGTTAATTTTACCCATTTCTGGACCAGTGTCCTCGTTAACAGGAAATATTTCCTATAATTATAATAACTTTGCAACGTGTGTACAAGCCTATTAATACAGTTCTTTCTTTCTCTTGACATCTCCAGGCCCATCATTTTCTGTGTCGATTCCGACCCAACTTTTGAGGGGAACTTTGTCCTTGCAACACTTGCTGATGATGTCACATCGGAAACGAACAGTTCACAACAACAACAGCAGCAACAACAGCAACAACAGCAACAACCACAAAGAGTCGGTGTTCCTACCCCTAGCACTAGTAGAGTGAAGAAGACAAGGTGAGAAGAAATAAGACATAATATATTTGTGTGGTACATAGTGGCACATCAGACTCCCAGTTAAGAGAATCGAATCGAATCCTGCCTTTCATTCACCTCACATTGCTCCAGTTTACTCAGCTGTATGAATGAGTACCTGGCTATAGATAGTGGTGGATATTTGTGTACGAACAGTCTTTAGGCATTAATTGCAGTGTGGCTGAATGCTTTCCAGAGAAGTTAAGGTGGTGGTCGATTGAACAGGTCTGTCAGGGAGTAAAGTGTGAAGCGCCTTGAGCAGTCCTAAGGACTGAATACTGCGCTCTACAGTGCAACACGCTTATAACGAACACGGATACAACGAATTGACGGATATTACGAAACAATTTCTTACGTACGGACTTTTAGTCCTTTGGCCGAAGGTCTAAGGGACTATTGCCATCACTGCTTCCGCCGTCCGCCGTTAGCTACCGTATCTCGGAAACCGTTCAGCAACTTATTCTCTAATTTTGCATAGACAATTATATTAGACATATCTTAGGGCACTGCCACTATGCACGAGAAATCTGTATTTGATTGAATCATTTTAAGGGCTCCCTAAGGCCTCCAAGAACCCCAAAACTGGTAAAAATGTAACATTTTGCCTTTTTTTTCAAAAACTGTTCAGCAACTTTTTGTTCTAATTTTGCATAGATGTATCTTAGGGTGCTGGCACTATATACAAGAAATCTGTATTTGATTGAATCATTCTAAGGGCACCTAAGGGGCCCCCAACGTGCACAAGTTTTACATTATCTAGTGATGTGGTTTTGAGAAGGGCCCTTGAGACCACCCACAACAGTATATTTTGTTTAATGTGCCAGAAAGCCAGCAGCATGACTAAACTCTGCAGCCTGGTGCTATTGTTCCATTGAGACCTTGACTAATCTTTAATTGGTCACAGGGCCCAGGCAGAGTAGACACACTTGACCCATGTTAGACTGAACAGTTGCCTAACACTTTTAAACTGTATCTTCAAAACTATTGATTTTCAATAATTGCAAGTTGTGTTTATTTTGATGTTCATTTAATTATTATAAAATGGTGTGATTGTGGTGTCTATTGGTTAAAGATGTATTGTCTGTAGAAACCTGTAGGTGACAAACATAGAAAATTAATATTCTGGACAACTATAGAGTGAAATATCCTACACTTTATTGATATCAAATGCATTCTACTGTTCTGCTTACGCTTGCCATGCCTTGTGTAGACATGGTACTGTGTAAATCAAATGTATCAATATAGACTAATAATTACAGATTCACAATATAGTTGACACCTGAAACAACCAAATGTTAACCATTAGAAGAGTTGACATAGTTCCGCTATACACAAGCAAGAAATCTGTATTTGGTTGAATCATTCTAGTGTCATCAGCATATAGTAGAACATACATTTTCTACATCATCATTACTAAGGTTGTTTTAAATGTCACCAGCTGCCATGTCAGGTCCGTTATAATTGTGACTAACAGTGTTCAGAATTATTCAGGTAAATAGCAAATAACAAAGGACACAAGTTTTCTCCTTGCCATACCTATACATCACATGAGAAGAAGGCTGACACAGCCTGGCCCTGATTTATACATGATTTAGCATTTTTGTACATGTTGTATACAACTTTCAACACAATACCATTAATACCGCATTAAATTATCTTAGACCACAGGGAGGACCGGTCTACTAAATCAAATGCTTTCTTATAATCGATGAAGGCACAATAAAGCCTTTTGCGTTGAGACAAATACAATTCAACCAATACCCCTATTTGAACACTGCCTGTTCTTCACCTATTACATTCGCTTTGTTTAGGTATGTGGTCAGTCTGGTGTTCGGAACAATCACTAAGGATTAATGAACACTTGTGTAGAATGTCACCCACTTGGCAGGTTTAATTGATCTATTCAGCAATGAGGACACTGCTTAGGCCTCACTCTGGACACTGTCACTCACAGTGTTGTGTATTGTCTTAGTTGGTGCATTGAGCTAATCTACTTGACCATGAATCAGTGGTGGCTCTGGTTGTGTATTACACCCAGCTGTGGAGCTAAGATTCTCTGCCTGCTATTGTTTGACTGTGACTAATCTGTAATTGGTCACTGGCAGTAACTTGTGTCAACAGCCAATAGACCCCTGTTAAACTGGACAGTTGCCTGTAGGTTTTAAACTGTGTCAAACAGTGAGTCTATCGTTTGCTCTCAAATAATCTGTCCTCTTAGTTTTACACATAAAGACATAATAATAGTCTTTGTAGCAGCACATTTGTACTTCCAATGTATCATTGCAACATAACATACATATTACAACTGTGTGCCACATTTGAATGTTGTGCATGTAATATTTCCATGCAATCCATTTGCATATATAATGTAAAACTTTAACAGCCGTTTTCTTCATTTTCACTTTTTGATTCCTACCATGTTCAATGCTCCATAATGTTGAAAATTTTTGTAGCAGTCATAATTTTTGAAACCATGTAAAGCACCCTACCAAACCTTTACAAGGATGTAAGAAAACAATGATACAATTTTACAGACTTATCACTCATTTGGTTAGCCGGGGTCACATATAGACGTATTAGTCCAAAGGACTTCAGCCTCAGGGCCACTTGGCCCATTTTTTCCCTATCTTTTCCATTATAAGCGTTCATGCATATTATGAACACGGGTATAATGAATTCACGGTTATTACGAACACCTTTTCCTGAACAAATTTTACCGTATAACGAGTTTCTGTCCAACTGAAAATCGCCCTGTTGTTCACAAATATTTCCCGCCAGTGACCTGGAAGCCATGCCGTGGCCGTGCAGAGCGCCAGTGCCAAAGTAATTAGGTCAATGAGGGAACTCATCTGTAACAGGGCTATGCAGTCAGACGATGCTGCAGCACACTGGATGCTGCAGCACACTGCGACTGGCTTGAGGATTTCCTGTTGTATGGTGCCCTAGCCAACAGCAAACAAACGACAATGGAGGACTTCTTCAAAGCAGATTAACTGGTATCATTCTGTGTGTGTTGTACAAGAAGTAGTACTAGTTACTGTGGCTCCATCCTGCCACAGTTCGTGTTTAAGTGTGCTTGGATGCGAAGTGCTCACCATGTGTCTAGGTCATACTGTATTTCGTTACGTTTTCATATACGGTGGACTGCGATCTTATACTATAACTACACTTAATAGTGACATTTGTAACTGTTTTGTGTCGTCTAAATAAATGTTACACAACAAAATGTCTTTGTGTTTGATAGACACCTGGCGAATACTTTAAAAACTGTCACATACAACACTGCCACCTACAGGGTAAACGCATACACGCATATAATGAATTCACGGATATAACGAACTCGTTAGCTACCCACAAAATAGTTCGTTATAAGCGTGTTGCACTGTATAAGAATTGTTTTAATGTTGTCAACCCACACTGTTGTGTGATTCTCATTGTAATCATGTTGGTTACACACTGATGCAGGTCTGTAGAAGCTGAGCCAACACAGGAGCTGCCAGATCTGGCTGGAGGAGAAGCTGTCAATCAAATCCTCGACAGGTATCAATCAATCACTTACCCAATTTGTCAATCATTTTATTTGTCAATATTTCATTTATGTTGATCAGTTTGGTAGATGTGCTGAATCTGTCTTTTCTATGTGTTGCCTTCTATAGGGTTGCTTGTGTGTCACTTGTATAGGGTTGCTTGTGTGTCACTTATATAGGGTTGCTTGTGTGTCACTTGTATAGGGTTGCTTGTGTGTCATTTGTGTAGGGTTGCTTGTGTGTCACTTGTATAGGGTTGCTTGTGTGTCACTTGTGTAGGGTTGCTTGTGTGTCACTTGTATAGGGTTGCTTGTGTGTCACTTGTGTAGGGTTGCTTGTGTGTCACTTGTATAGGGTTGAATGTGTGTCACTGGTATAGGGTTGCTTGTGTGTCACTTATATAGGGTTGCATGTGTGTCACTTGTATAAGGTTGCGTGTGTGTCACTTGTATAGGGTTGCTTGTGTGTCACTTGTATAGGGTTGCGTGTGTGTCACTTGTATAGGGTTGCTTGTGTGTCACTTGTATAGGGTTGCTTGTGTGTCACTTGTATAGGGTTGCTTGTGTGTCACTTGTATAGGGTTGCTTGTGTGTCACTTGTATAGGGTTGCTTGTGTGTCACTTGTATAGGGTTGCATGTGTGTCACTTGTATAGGGTTGCTTGTGTGTCACTTGTATAGGGTTGCTTGTGTGTCACTTGTATAGGGTTGCATGTGTGTCACTTGTATAGGGTTGCTTGTGTGTCACTTGTATAGGGTTGCTTGTGTGTCACTTGTATAGGGTTGCTTGTGTGTCACTTGTATAGGGTTGCTTGTGTGTCACTTGTATAGGGTTGCTTGTGTGTCACTTGTATAGGGTTGCTTGTGTGTCACTTGTATAGGGTTGCTTGTGTGTCACTTGTATAGGGTTGCT
Source organism: Escarpia spicata (assembly GCA_963995525.1). Lineage (NCBI taxonomy): Eukaryota > Metazoa > Annelida > Polychaeta > Sabellida > Siboglinidae > Escarpia > Escarpia spicata. The sequence goes on from OZ023213.1 coordinate 27,453,309, forward strand.
TGTGTGTCACTTGTATAGGGTTGCTCGTGTGACACTTGTATAGGGTTGCTCGTGTGACACTTGTATAGGGTTGCTCGTGTGACACTTGTATAGGGTTGCTCGTGTGACACTTGTATAGGGTTGCTCGTGTGTCACTTGTATAGGGTTACTTGTGTGACACTTGTATAGGGTTGCTCGTGTGTCACTTGTATAGGGTTGCTCGTGTGTCACTTGTATAGGGTTGCTCGTGTGACACTTGTATAGGGTTGCTTGTGTGTCACTTGTATAGGGTTGCTTGTGTGTCACTTGTATAGGGTTGCTTGTGTGTCACTTGTATAGGGTTGCTTGTGTGACACTTGTATAGGGTTGCCTTTGTGTCACTTGTATAGGGTTGCTTGTGTGTCACTTGTATAGGGTTGCTCGTGTGTCACTTGTATAGGGTTGCTCGTGTGTCACTTGTATAGGGTTGCTCGTGTGTCACTTGTATAGGGTTGCTCGTGTGTCACTTGTATAGGGTTGCTCGTGTGTCACTTGTATAGGGTTGCTCGTGTGTCACTTGTATAGGGTTGCTTGTGTGTCACTTGTATAGGGTTGCTCGTGTGTCACTTGTATAGGGTTGCTTGTGTGTCACTTGTATAGGGTTGCTTGTGTGTCACTTGTATAGGGTTGCTTGTGTGTCACTTGTATAGGGTTGCTTGTATGTCACTTGTATAGGGTTGCTTGTGTGACACTTGTATAGGGTTGCTCATGTGTCACTTGTATAGGGTTGCTTGTGTGACACTTGTATAGGGTTGCTCATGTGTCACTTGTATGCAATCTGTACATCTGCCATTAGGGAGGATTGCAAAAATGTTACAGTTTACCCATTGTCATTTTTTTATTTACTCATTATGCTCGTGAAAAACCACGTTACACATGCGTTGGTCATTGGCGTCTGAACGTGGTGAATATTCAGGGTGGTTGAGGCGCTCTTAAAAACTCCTACTGAACCCCCTTCAGGGCTCTCCGAAAGCTTGTTTTCTAAACACTGTTTTGACCTTGTTATTGGCAAAATAAAACCACGTTATGCTCCAACACAAGATCATGGTATCTTAAAAATAAAAATCCCATTATCTAAAAACCGTTATTTGGAAAATAAAAACACCTTGTGATTTAAAAAAAACGTTCCAATAACGGGACAATTGGTCTCTGGCTACAGGCTTGCATCTGCCCACCCCTGACTGTGTTATTAAATGTTTTATGAGAAATCAACAGACGTGCATTCATAAACTGCACTGCACATCGACATAACTATTATTTACGTGGTAGTCATATTCTATTCTATTTCAGACGGAAACAAAATCTTGCTGCTACGACAGCCAAGTTGGACAAAGTTTATCGCGAACTAGTAGATGATGCAAAACGTGACGTGTCATCTGACGTGTCACATGACTGCGGCTATGTGACAGCCAATGGAGACGCGACGGTGGCGACATCTGTCAATGGAAGCTCTACGCACCCACAGGTGTGTGTTTTGGTTTTGTCCAATGTTTTTTTGTCCAACCTTTTTTACCTATCGTAAAAGGGAAGTTCTTATATAGCGCAGTATCCAGTCCTTGGGACTGCTCAAAGCGCCTTACTCTATACTCCCTGGAAGACATGTTCAATCAAACACCATCTCGACTTCTCTGGGAAGCATTCAGCCATGCTGCAATTAATGCACAAATATCCAACACTGTCTATATCGAGGTAGTCATTCATACAGCTGAGTGAACTGGAGCAATGTAGAGTGAATGAACTTGCCCAAGGTTCGACTCGACAGGACATGATTTGAACCTGGGTTCTCTTGGTTGAGAGTTCAATGCTTTAGCCACTGTGCGTATCTTCGCTCCCACTGGAGCGTAAGGCATCAACAAATTTCCAGCTCGGTTCAAGCCAAGTCTTCTCTGCCAGCTTCATTTCATCTTCTATGGTTCTTCTCCAGGTGTCCAGTGGTCTGTCTCTTTTCCGTTGTGTCCAGGTCGTGTCCATTTTAGAGCGGCGTATTGTAGGCTGTTTCTGTCATGCGAAGAACATGGCCAAGTCATCTCCAACTCCTTCATTTCACTACATCAACGATGTTGTTGATGTTGGTGCTTTCCGAGATGTTCTTGTTTGTCACATGCTGCACAGTGACACCGTAAACTCTAAATGTGACAGGCCTTAACATTTCGGGCCATATTAAAGGTGCATTTAACAAAACTGAGGAAAAGCCAAAGTACAATCACAGGGGTGAAAGGACAATTTTCCTTTTTTATATTTAGAAAGAATAAACAACTAAATACCAGTTGGAGTTATTATCTTGTAATTCTCCTGTGAACCACCATCACTACAGACATGTCACATGACTGGCACCATGTGACCCAAATCAAGAAGGACTAGTGTTAGCGCTTTTTATCTGTAGAAATCCGCTGCTTCCTTTCATTCTGTTCCGGAGAAAATAACGATATTTCTTAAAAAGAAAAAACATGAAACTATCCAAGCAAATGGAGCGTTCTCTCATTCTAGTGTTGTAGTACCGGTAGTTTTAGTAGTAGTTGTAAAAAGTAAAAAAAGGTCAGTTCTTATATAGCGCAGGACTGCTCAAAGGGCTTTACACTTGATTCCCTGGCAGACCTGTTCAGTTGAACACCATCTCGACTTCTCTGGGAAGCATTTAGTAGTAAAAGCTTTATTTAATGATGGTCACCATGTTACGTATTAACTATTACATCATGATTTTCACTGAGCCACCACCCAATACCCTCTTATATCCACATTTATACAGCTTTAGTTCAAATCTACAATTCACAGCAATAAATTATAAACATAATAATAATTATAATAAATAAATAAAATAATAAGTCATTAAAATGACATTACAATGAAAAACAAAATAATGAATCAATTTACCTGTTCTAGACATAAAATAGAAGATACCTGGCTAGTTGAATTAGTAAATAAAATCAAGATGAATTAATTAAAACAATTTACCATTAAAATGTGAACAGTTATTCAGGCATATCAGTTGGAAAGTGCACTTAATTGTATACCTCCTTCCTGAGAAATTTGTTGTTTTGTTGTAGACACCGGCCCGTGACAGAGTCTCAGAGCCGCCCAGTTTCATGGAAGACGAGGAGGAAGAGGAGGAAGTGGACCTCCTTGTGCCCGGGACTCCTCCGAACAAAAAGGTGGTTTTTATGCACTTTCTGGGTGCATTGTCTGCTTACAGCATTAAAAGGATGTTGATACTCATTTATAAATATTAATTTGGAAAATGTTCTTAAAACTAAAATAAATATGTTTAATGTAATGTGCTCACGAAATTGTGTTTAATAAGTCCAAAACACTGTATACAATTTGAATTTGTCTTCTACCCGCCACTCTGAGGGCATCCACACTCTCTCTCTATTAACTGTTCCGATTCCATTAATTTCACCTATCCAGTGCACCAGAATATACTCAATCAAATTTTATTTGCAAGAACAACGATAATATAACAGTACAAAAAAGGAAGTAAAAAGATTAAAGTTGTGTAGCATGGTGGTCACATGGTGGTCACATGGTGGTCACATGGTGGTCACATGGCATATTATATGCCGTCTTCCTGTGACCCCATAATTATAAACAAAAACTTTGAAATATATAATTATACGTGTGTGATTGCATGGAACAGATTGAGGGTCCAACGGAGAAAAAAATATAATTATAGAAAATTACTGTTACTAAACAATTATAAAAGATTTGTCCGAATCCAAACATAGATGTAACAAACAAATAACTAATTGCACTGCACACATCTGGGATTAAGGCAATGCAATGGTTAGGATAGTTGTCTACATATTGTTTGCATAATAAGAATTTGAATTTTTGTCTGGATTTGATGTTTTGTATCTTATAATCAAGATTATTCCATTATTATTATGATATACCCGTACATATGTAAAGTGTATAACTACAGCACACTTGGAGTATAATAATAGCACAGTTCTATAGGACCTACATCCCCAGGAATCTGAGCTCATAGGCGCAGCATACAAGAATCATTCAACAAAATCGTGATAATGGACGGAAGAGTTTCTGTATCATTATAGCAAGAGACCGCTGAATGTTTTGGGTGGGAATGCAATTTTAAACAGATAAGTCTTGAGTTTTTTACGAAATGTGGCTGTCATTTAAGACGATTATAAAGTGATAGGGAATTCATTCCAGATTCTGGGTGCAGCTTCAGGGGAAGCATGTATTCCAATCTTAAGGTTTGTTTTCAGAACAAAAAGTTGTTTCGAAACAGATGATCTGAGGTTCCTAGGGATCCCTGAAAAAAGCAGGTGACTAAACAAATAGGGGGGGGGGGTTATTGTGTAGAAAGAGCACAGTGTGTAGTAGTGGCTAAGTTGAATATCATTAGAGTGTGACTCGGGGGTGAAATGTGACGTTTTGTTTCAGTTCAAGTCGCTCTTCTTTGGCCTGTCTCAGTCGACGACGTCCGGGTCGCAGTCTCAACCCCCACCCCTTGTGCTAGCTGAAGACACTGATGATGAAGACTAATCTATCCCCGTCAATGCTGTCGGGGTCACAGTTAAAACCCCCACCCCTTGTGCTAGCTGAAGGTACTGATGATGAAGACTAATGTATCTCAGTCAACGCTTTCACTGTCACAATTAAAACCCCCAACCCCTGTCTTAGCTGAAGACACTGATGATGAAGACTTATCTGATAACATCGGGGTCACAATCAAAACCCCCTGTCTTAGCCAAACAAACGGACCACAAGGACTGACTCCTTTCTGCCATTTAGTAAATTAAAATTGCTCTTAAATTGAACAGTTTTCACATTCTTCAGGGCGAGGGGATATGCATTTGACATTGTTGTGTCATTCTATATTGTATATTATTTAATATCAATAAATGTGTATGTTAAACAACGTCTGGCGTCACATTAGATTACTAGAGATACTGTGTATTCCATCGCTGAGATAATACTAGATTTACAGATACCGTATTCGCTCTATTAAGCATACAGTGCGCTTAAGAAATATTTGAGACAGAAATGTGTCACAAATTGTGTTCCAATAAGCGTACCGGGGTGTGCACCCATTTTCTGGGACTTCATCTCATCAGACGTGACTGGCAAGCGATTTATGTATCTAACCTATGAGTAAAAGGACAGTAAAACACTGTCAAGTCTGATAATTTAGGCGGACCTTTCAATATTTTTTATCGCCGAGTTTTGAATCTTATATACCATTGGTAGAAATTAAATTACAATCATGATGTATTCAACAGTTGAGGTTGGCATTACAGATCGCTGTCACAGTATCAGTTACCGGTATTGCTAAAAAGGGTGTGTACACTAATTAGAACATGCTTCCGACCGCCGTCAATGGAACTGTTTAAGGGGTATGAAACCCCACTAAGAAGGGGGTGTATGCTAATTAGAGCATGTACACTTAATAGAACCAATCTGGTTGTTTCTTTTTGTTTATTCATAACGTCCACCGCAGTGTCTTTCACTTCAGTGCGAGCGTTGCAGTACGGTGGTGTTTGAATTTTTTTTCATATGTTTTGTCCTCCCTAAAAATCCATAAAACATATTTGTCGAATTTAAGTTAACAACATTTATATAATATCTTGTTTGAACATACATTATATTATTCAGCGGAAAATAATGGAAATATTTTATATTTGGAATACATTTATGGATGTATACAATACTGTTATGCAGTTATTTACAATGCTTTAAAAAGTATTCCAATTTGTAATATTTTAATGTGTGCATACAAAAGTTTGGTGCATACTACATTTTTTTTGTAACAACTACCAACAACGATTAAGTCGAATAAAACTTGAGAGCTTCACAAAAGTTTAAGTCGGGCCTCAACATAAATAGGAGGTTCAAAGTCCCCAAATAGTGGATCTGTTTATAATTATAGACGATAAAACAGTGTAGGGGATGGATTAGACCAGAGCAGCGCATTTCTTGATTAGATAACTTCAATTAAAAACGATGTCAGGTCATTATTTTTTTTTAATTTGTATATGCAATTTATAGTGTTCTTCATACCACAATAACTGTGGTAAATATATGCTGCTTGCCAAATTGTTTTAAAATTGTCTGGGGGGGTCAAAACACTCCAATTGTACCTCATTTGAAGCTTGCAAAAATACCAAACTTGAGGCTCACAAAAAATACGAACACCTGAGGTTCTCCAAAAACTTCTAATTGCACTCCCTTCAGGCTCTCCCAAAAAAATGTCACCCTTTGAATCTCGCAAAAAAAACCAACAATTGATGACCTAGGAGGCACGTCACGCTAGCGCGGGCATATTCCTAAGAACATTTCAAAGGTGTAGGAGGCACGTGCCCCGGCCCCCTGGATCCGCCTATGCGTCGCGTATAGCATTATATTTTTATTATTCTTTGAGATTGAAACATTCGGGGAATCAGGATATTTTCATACTACAAAACTTTGAACTAGCGCTGTGTCGGTTAAGTTTTCACTCTAACGCACGCACCAACGTGTCTTGTGGTTATTACCAAAAGCCCCACTTCGGCCACGTCATTGAAGTGTATGCAATAAGCAGTAATTATATCTTATGATACTGCAGAGCAGTTGGCCTACCAACTGTTACATAGAATGACGATACATATCATAATAGGCACTGGGCAGTGCACCTTTAGGGCAACCTCTGTCTACTACATATTGTGCTATGCATTCTTGTCTTGAGTGCATAGTAGCTAAATTAGGAAAAAGCCAAAGACTAAAAATAAATGTAATATTGGTTATTAAAAATAATAATCGTATCAAAGTAATATTCGGCGTGACTCAGCATAAGAAAGATTCTGCAGTGGACGCTTGTTCAGCCCAATGGCTTAGGTCCCTGTTAAAAATAATCAGCATTATATCGATACATGCAGTCAGCGTTAAAATGTGTCGATTTTGTTCACTCCTGTACGAGTCATTGAGTACTGTGTCATTGCTTATGCATTTACTGTCCCTTCCATTGAAATAACCACATACAGGCAATGGCATGACAGTAGGACGTAATTGTATAACATACGTGTAACATAAATAGCTAATAGTGATACTAGGTACTAGACCTATAACCACAATCGATCTATTTATAACGAATCGGAAACGTGGGGAATGTTTGTGTGTAAGCATATACATACATATGTATATATAAACCTTCGCTGGAGATTGTAATTAGTTCACTCAACAATTGCTGTTACATTACATGCAGAATATATATTTACTCGCAGATCAACGACAACTTCTTTTGCAGAGAAATGTTAGTGTATATAATCATCTAACAGAGAAAGCCAACTGATGAGACACCACACCAAAAGGACATTGGGTGTTAACTCATTAAGAGAGGACAGGAGGAAGAAGACGCGATGGTTAATCAGAAACGTTGTGTGAAGACAAACCCAATGGATGACACACACCGAAGTACGGCAGAACTCTTCGGCCAAGTCCTGCGCGACGCTGGCGACGAATACGACCGATCCAAAGGCAGACGGGTGGAACGGGAAAACGTCTTCTTGAAACTGATATCCTTCTGGCGATTTCTGCATCGGCTCTTCAGCTGGCTTCGATCGGGTTGGTAGCAGATGGGGAGTCGTCATTTGCGAGGACTGTAGGCTGGTTTTACGTTATACCTCGTGGGTATAAAGAGGGTCCAATTGATCTTTCGCAGCCGTGCTCTACCATCAACATCCCATGAACCAGCTGCCGTTGAAATTCCAACGACAAACGCTGCTGGCCGGAGAAGACCACTTCGATAGACATTTGTGAAATTATACGGCAAACGGTTACATTATAAATATCTGTTCAAACAATGTCTACACAGAGATGAGATTGCTCAAGCAGATGCCATGTACATGGCAAAGATACAGCTTTCTTTTTGAAAAATGTATCCAAAACGTAGCTTACAAGAAAGTTATACCAAATGCTTCTGTCATTTAATTGTGCTAGTAAGCCGTCTTCCATATCTGCTATATGGAAAAAACAGTTTGAATCCTTTTTAAATAATGTCACTTTTGATGTAAATACGCAAAGTGTGGAAATGTGTGTACATAATGCTGGGTATTTTTGTAATGATAGTGATATACATGTTACATTTTGTACGATGCAGAATGCTGCAGACAATCTGGTATAGCCTGTGGTAATGGATGGGCTATCTGCAGAACACTTAATTATTAGCAAATAGGCGCAAAACTGTCGCTATTACTGTCCATTTTTACACTACACAACTTCTGTACTAATCAATACTTAAAGCAGACGATTTATGTGTTATTGCGCCTAGTTCCATTAATCGTTAGCATTTGCTGAATATGTGTGCATTGTTCGGTTTTGACAATGATATTATAGATATGATCTTATAAAGTCGATATGTGTGGTTAGCAAACCACGTGGGTTTCATGTGGAATATCCAAATATTTATATAAAAATAACAAACTGGTATATGTTAAAAGACAACATATTTAGAGATTATAGTGATTTGCAATGATTTCAAGATATATGTTATCATACCGGTGCCGCTTTTATGCCTGGTCCAACTATATCATACGAACATTTCGCCACTGTTCCATCGGTGTTACATCTCTTTCATGCATCATTATTGTATAATTATCTATTGTTCCCAACGCTTGGTAATTTGTTAGCAAGGGTACCTATTTAAAACTTAAATAAAATTTCCAACAGTAATATCCGTAGACGGATCTTAGGATACCACCGATGGGACAGTGCTAGTAGCTTGTTTGTCAATAATGCTATCGACTTATTTGACGCCCTATTGCGCAAGAATGTTTATGGTTTTAGAAAACGGGTGTTTAACGTTGACAATGACATGATAAAATGTATGTGCAGTTATACTTAATATATTGTCAATGTGCCCATGTCGATGGGTAAAATCATTCTATATTGTAAAATGGTGACTTTATATCATATTTAGTACATTTTATATTTAATTATTTCTTATATATTTTACAACTTATTTATTTCTTATCTTTTCAAATGTTTACCTATTTATATTTTTACTTATATACTTTTTTAAACTTGTTTGATTTTATACATATTTGTATGTACCGGTTTATTGGTTTTATTTGAAATAAATGTACACATGTATTCGTACTTCGATTTAACGTATTTCTTGGTGTCACGTGTCAGCGCTCACCCGCGTGGAAATCCGTTAATCCAATATATGTGCAAAAACGTGACATTTTATAGAAACGAATGTGCCCGGAAATGTATTGCAACATGAAATTACGCTGTGTTCGAATGTCGATACCAGAACATGTAGTTGGTAATTGTCTAAGAAACTCTGTATCATACGCGCGATAAAGGAAGTTAGAATTGTTGGTAGACTGATAAAATAACCTCTCAAATAGTACATTGGGGTATTGTGAAACATAAAATAAGGTTCATATTAAAGTATAACCCGCATCGTTCTGTCTAGCCATGCATGACACACGTTCTGTCTAGCCATGCATGACACACGTTCTGTCTAGCCATGCATGACACACGTTCTGTCTAGTCTGGCGTGGTGTATGTCTTGTCTAGTCAGGCGTGAGCACGTTCTGTCTAGCCAGGCGTGACGACCCAAACACGACAGCTATAGGGCTTAGCTAATACCTACACTATAGTAGACAATAATACCACTAGGCCTACACGTCATAACCGCGCTATTGATCACGACGTTGTTTTGTGTGAATGTTGTTGGATCTCGGACATGATCTGGATCTGGAGATAAAACCAGTCGTTGACAAAGAAGTATAATTATATAACACGCATAATAAAACAAATATATCGTAAGCATACACGTAAGCACATGTTTGAATGAATAAGCCGTTGAGGAAAACACGGACACCACGTTGACAATCAGTAAGCTGTGAAATACGAAACTTTTAAACTCAATATATAATTATTTGTTTTCGAAATCACTGTCGCCATAGGCGGACCCAGTGGAGTCTGGGGCTACATGCCTATCGACCATTGGAATGTGCCCGCGCTACGGCCGGGCTTAGCCAAACATTCCAGGCCCGCGCAGGGCACCAGTTTATGGTAGGGGTCATCATGTACAGGTGTCCGTATAAAAAAAAAATGAACACATACAGAAAAAGTGAACACAAATATACGAATATTCCACAATGGAGTCTACCATATGTACACTCAATCAAAACTATTATGTATTATATACAACATCTTTATCCAATGTCGTCGTATCCTTGAAAGCCACTATAAATCACTGTTGACGATTGTAATCACCAGCTTATTATAAGAGGCATCAAGTATAACCATGAATTTATCATTATTTATGGACTACGTACAGTTCAATGTAGACGCAGTCACTATGGTCAAGCTGACCAAAAGAGTATGGGAAAAGAAGATGCTCACTGCAGAACACCAAGATGACAGTCTACTAGGTCTGTGTGCTGAGCACCCTCCTCTACGACAGCGAATCGTTGACCACCTACATGTGCCAGCAGTGCCGACTCAACACCTTAAGCCATATGCGGTGCCTCAATCGCATCTTCAGTATCACCTGGCAGGACAGTGTACCTTACAGCGACATACTGAACCGTGCTAGGATCCCCAGTATTTCCTCACTGCTGAGCCAGAAATGTCTCCGCTCGCTGGGCCTGGCATGGAGGATGGCCACTTGCCAAAAGTCATCCTCTATGGACAACTCGCTAATGAACGAAACGAGTGGGACGCCCAGCCCTAAGATTTAAGGACGTCTGTAAGCGCGACCTGAAGGCCTGCAACATCAGCTCTGAAGACTAGGAGGCAGAGGCCGAAAATCACACTGCTTGGCATCAGACTGTATACAGAGGTATTGGATGTGCTGACGGAAAGAGACACTAGCATGCGGCTGAGAAAAGTTCAAAATTAAAATTACGGCCCACAAATAACACTGCAAAAATAGAATAATCATAATGTGGGATTCAACCCTGCGACCAAAATATTTGTGTTTAGGTGCATTGTCCACTTGGTCACACAGGCAGCTACACATAGAAACCTTCACAATAAACCCAGAGGGGTCTCCAGAGAATTGAGAACCTTTTGGATTAATTATGAACTGTAGTACCACAACTATCCGATAGGCAGGCAGCCTTTCGAGCAGAGATTAAAACGGTATCCACCAGTGAGCGCCATGAGTAGCCGGTTCATTTGTTGATTGTTCAACGTTCCATATTATCGATATCTGTGTGTGCAAAATCATGGCAAACAAGGATTTTGGAGAGATGGCAATTCATCAACTGAAGGGGGATTAAAACGCAGAAATGCTAGACTGTTCGGAAGAAATGCTGATCTTTTAGAAAGGTTTGTGTGGGCGATAATATGTGTTTGTAATAATCATGCTACTTTGTTTTTGACTATATGAAATGTAGTATGTACCGTGGTTTACCTGATACGGGTATGTGAAATTCAACCACACTAAATGTTATACAATGACAATAGCCTCAAGAAAACCTACATCAAATCTGTACACCTTCTGCGGACAACAACTTAAATCTGTTGAATCACACTGTTATCTTGGCATACAGATATATCAAATACATTAAATTGGACAATACAGTGCAACTCAGTCACAAAAAAGCACAACAGAATGAACAGACATTAGCAATTATTAGAAGAAATATAAATAAATGCCCAACCCATATCAAGTCCATAGCCTACACAACCCTTGTCTGCCCTATAGACTTAGACTAATTGGGTACATCAGGTAAAAATTCAAATACGCTATTTTTTTAATTAAATGGTTCCACAAGATAGAGTTTGTTATGAAGTTTATGACAGTTTTTGAATTTTTGTGATATCTTCATTATTTCCGACATAATTCCACTTTTTGTTTCAGAAAAACAATACTTTTTGGTATTGAATTTCAGTCCATTTCTTGTGCACAAACTGGCCCAAGAAGCTTGATGTACTGCATTTTATTATATAGGAAAACGGCCATAAAATTGTGTATATTGAAGATATTTATGCGAAATAAGAAGTTATGTGACCCCAAAAATCATATTGATATGATTTGACCTTGACCTAATTAATTGACCTTCATTGTATATTTGACCTAATTACTGTGATTATTTGCATTATTTGAATGTAATTAAAATGCCTACTAAACTATTAGAGGATTGAAGATTGTTAATATATTATATTGTTATAGCATACTATGAAATTAGTTATTTAATGACCTTATTAATTGACCTATATTTAATAATTAACCTATTTACCGTTATTAATTACATAAATCGGGTAGGAAAAGGACTGTTATAGGTTGAACTCTGTCAGTCAGTTTATACAGTGACTGTAATATATTATGACTGCTACCTCTTAAAATCCATAATTTGTTGATGACCTAATTAGTTAACCTAATTTCTTATTTGACCTATTTACGGGGATTAATGGCATGATTGACCTACAATTAATTAGGAAATGGGCATACCAATCTTAAGAATGAAAGAAATTGTTAATAGATCAACTTGAAATGTTACCAATTATGCATGACATAATTAGTTTAATATTTTCCTAATTAGTTGAACAATTTTAAATACTTAATTCAGTAACGAGGATTAACAGTATGAACAATTTGTTAATACAACAATCTGAATTCAATGTGACTTTGTAATAAAATGCACGCAGATTAATTGATGAACATTTCTGTAATTAGTATGCCACAACAGGTAAATTTAAAGGGAATTTTTCAACAATTTCAAGTAAATTCAAGCAACAACTGCACAAATTAATACAAATTAATTTCCATCATCTTACAACTGTCTTGAACACTTAAAGATAAACACCATTCATAACTATCCAACTACAATTTAAATTATTTCAACAATTGCAACTGTTTTATTTGTGACATTAATTATAAAAAAACAATCACTTAATTTAAAAAAAATAACTATATTTCACTTATTATTAATTAATAATAAAAATATTATTATTAATTAGACTATTAATTAGTCCTACAAATTTAATTTGAAACAATATAAACTACAACTTATATCAAGACTACCCGTTTGATCTTCCAACACTGAAACATGAAAGTCACACTGAATCACTTGTCTTGATGGAAATGATGTGGTGTAGTATGAAAAAAGAAATGCCATAACTAAAGACATAACAAAATAAATTTGTTAATATAATATTAAAAAGTTAATTACATAATAATTAGTTATAACTTTAAGTACAAAAGTAAAAGCAATTCGTTTTATAGATTGAGATGGTTTGGGATTTAAATAACGATGCTATGGAAAGCGTCACTAACAACAGACACAGATTCAGTCAGCTTGAACACATTTTTCTTTAAACATTTAATTTTGGCATGTTAATATCAAACTAAAAACGGTAAATATTAATTATATATAGATCTTGTCACTGTTACAAGTGAACAATAACACCAATTATATGTGATGGTTGCGATGGATATGGATTTAATTAATGCTGCAAAAGCGCCTACTGATGCCAGCGTGATACGGCGTCGACTGTTGAAAATGTACGCCTAGAACGCCAAAGTTGCCCACGTCGGTGTGTTGCTCGGCAGGCACGTACACCTATGCAACATATATCATTTTAAAGCTAATATTTAAATATACACTAATATCGCTATTTCATTACGTAATCTTAACATTTTATTTACGCATTTAGCAAGCATAGAAAACAATAAACTTCACTTACCTACACAAACAAAACGCCGCGTTCGAAACGAAAAAGAAGTATCTCCATATGTAACAGAGTTATCCATTGGTCGATTCCATGCTCAAACGTCATGGTGACATCATTTGCATAGCAGCAGCGACGTATTTTCTGCGACCATGTGATCTCTGACAGTGTGCACCAAGCAGATGTTAGAACCACTCTCCATGGCATCTTGCAAGTGCATAAGTATACTTGTATCCGCTTCCTCGTGGTCACACTTCGACATGCAGTGGCTGGTGCCTCTGCTGACAACTGTGCTGCTAGATGTAATGAAGATCTGCTTGTCTTCTTTGCATTCGGCAGACGCAACCTTTGCTGGAGAGGAATGCAAAGAGTTCTTGCTTATTGGTGGTGTCATGTACCAAATCTGTCCTTCAGCAGTGAGATCTGCCCTGCCTGCTTGGTGTTTGCCTTGGGTGTTGGCTCATGGATAGAGCGTTTGCGGTCAGTTAGCATTGATTGACGGTAGACGTTGTATTGCTCCCTGTCCACTGCTTCCATGGTACGGACTGTGTTCACAACAGACTCGTCAAGGACATTCCAAGTGTCCATTGTTAACAGTTTAGGCTGGCATCTTGGAAAGGATTGCTTATCTCAGAGATGTCCTGAGCAAGACCAAGTGTTTGCTCCTCGTCAAACTCTTGAAGAAGGCGTGCTTGCACAGGTCCAGCTATCATCCACTACTTGAAGGCTGAAGGATTCTATGTCAGTCCCACTGCACCCCCGTACCCTTCACCAGCTCATTATTTTACTCGTGAGCTCGGTCGATTGGTATGGATGAGAATCGCCTGGATTTCTTCGAAACAACCCAGTGGCCTTTGTCTTCGAATTTGTCTTGGATGGCTGGAGGTAGGCTCTCCATGTCTTGTATGTATATGGGAATCCACCTGTCATAGTTCTGACGATCAAGGGAAAAGAACCAACTTACCAAAGCCTTCAGTGATTCCACATACAAGGGGAAGTCTTGTTCGTTCTTGGTTGGCCCGCACAAAAATCAAACCAAGTATTTCCATCTTGAGGATGGTATCCCAATACTGAAATGTTGGGCTCTTGCTGATCATATCTAGTCTCCACGTTTTTTGGCCCTCTCATCGTGTGGTCCTTCAGTCATAAGGCGTGTGAAGGCATCGTGCTGGAGTTTCGCTAAGGTCAGAACACTCACTTGGTGGGCATGTCTAGTCCTTGAGTAAGGAGTCGGCTGTTCCCCAGGAAGCGATTCCTGCTTGGGTCAGTGCAGTTGTCCACCCAGAGGCCTTCAAGTAGTCCCTGAATATTTTCCACATTGCCATTTCAATATGCAGACCACCGAACATGATTACATACTTGTCCTCGCCATGTGTCTGAGGCCAGTTCCACTGAACAAACTTGGCCAGTGCATACAGTGATGCATCTAAAGTAATCACTAGAATCCCTGTATAGATTATTATATTTCAGCAAGTTACCAAACACCAGCAATGTTATCTGAATGAGTTTTTTGCAAGTCAGCCAGTTCTAAGTACTACGTAGGGCAGCTAAAATCATAGTGCACCCGGTGGCGAACAGGCTAAAGATGAAGCAAAATAACCCTTTATTTACCTCTGGTGATGCAAATATGGCTCTGAATGGAAAGCTGATAGAAGATTCGTGACGTGCAAAAGTATGTATAGATCCCGAATTACATGACAATCGGAGCATTTAACTGAAAAACAACTTTTTAATGTTTTCTTCAAAAAAAATTGTTTTAAATGGCTGAAACAGGCCCCAGAAGGGTCACATGATTCCAATAAAATTATGAAAAGTTATGGCACATAGATTGTCAGGAAACAATGTGGTGCTTTTGTCAAACATGTTCTGATAATATCAAAATTTTGTCCTAAGCTGCCTCACTACTTGTGTAAGACAATTGTCAGAAGGTACAGTTCGGCTTAACAGCAAACACATTTATTTTGTCAGAATACAACAGAGTTCTTGTAGCGTACAATCATCTTCTACTCTCCACTCTCCTTTCTTAACCCAAATCTCTCCTATTATCTCCCTGCTACCCTGTCCAGTCTTATATTTAGCTGTCCGAGGCTGGTATGAACAGTCTACATTCATTCTAACCCAGCCACCTACGTCAAAGCAACTCGTACAGTCTGGGGCACCCAGTTCATGATGGCCATCCAGAAATATATATATGCATATATACACCTGTATATATTTATACACATTTTCCTCCCTCTGCGTCAGGCCAGTGGCTTCACTGCCTGTGACCCTTCTGCCCTACGCAAGCATTTCCATTTGAAAATGTTCTCTCGATTAAAAAAACTGGTGCATAAACGACAGCAAGCAATACAGCCAGTCACTAGGAGAATGGCAGAAACTTGTGAAAACAAGACAAAACAGCCAGCCAAGCTCAATGGCATGACACACTGCAATGGTCCACTGCCCATTCATGTATCATATGAATGTGTGCAGTATTGCTCTGTACTGATTGGAGAATTTTTCATTAATTTCTTTGAAGGTGACAACTGCTTAATGGTAGGCACATATGTTGTGTTAGTTTGAAATGTAATTCAGTACAGTAATACTGTTTATGTTTCAGTGGAGAGATATGCAGTGAAACAATATTTTTTCTTATCCTGTCAAATCAAGTTTTCTGGGTATATATACAAGGTTTCCAGATTATTAGAGCATTTAGAAATATATCCAGTGTCTGAAGTAGTGTGTAAAACTGCCATACAGGAACATCCATGTTGTACTGCCATACAGGAACATCCATGTTGTACTGCCATACAGGAACATCCATGTTGTACTGCCATACAGGAACATCCATGTTGTACTGCCATACAGGAACATCCATGTTGTAGTTCCATACAGGAACATCCATGTTGTACTGCCATACAGGAACATCCATGTTGTAGTTCCATACAGGAACATCCATGTTGTACTGCCATACAGGAACATCCATGTTGTACTGCCATACAGGAACATCCATGTTGTAGTTCCATACAGGAACATCCATGTTGTACTGCCATACAGGAACATCCATGTTGTACTGCCATACAGGAACATCCATGTTGTACTGCCATACAGGAACATCCATGTTGTAGTTCCATACAGGAACATCCATGTTGTACTGCCATACAGGAACATCCATGTTGTACTGCCATACAGGAACATCCATGTTGTACTGCCATACAGGAACATCCATGTTGTACTGCCATACAGGAACATCCATGTTGTACTGCCATACAGGAACATCCATGTTGTACTGCCATACAGGAACATCCATGTTGTACTGCCATACAGGAACATCCATGTTGTACTGCCATACAGGAACATCCATGTTGTACTGCCATACAGGAACATCCATGTTGTACTGCCATACAGGAACATCCATGTTGTACTGCCATACAGGAACATCCATGTTGTACTGCCATACAGGAACATCCATGTTGTAGTTCCACTTCTTCAGACATGTTCAACTCATTAATTATTAAGTAATGTTGGACATCAATTCCTAAGACACGATTGGTAGGGACATTAACGTCTAGCATTATCAGCATTAACTTGTTTATAAAATACAACCTTATATATGGTCAAACCATTTCTTGGCAGGCCATGTATTACATTGTCAAATTTTCAGAAAGCAAGCCAAAGGAGGCATCCTAGCTTGTACATGTACATAAGAAAATGGGAAATGTTTGTGTTTTACTCTCCATAACATAGGACTCACTGTTGTAAAATCCAATGTTTCTCAAATTTCAGATAGCATGCAATACCTGTCTAATACAGAATTATACAGTAAATTGCCATGGTAATATAACTCAGTTGATCATTGAATACCACTTGATGATTTGTTTTAAACTTAAAATTAAAGGAAAACAGTCAGTTCCTCATAAAGCATTTAACTGTCTCAGCTCTATTGCTTGTTTCAAAACTGGTTGTTTTGTTTAAATACCGTTTGCTTTGGGTTCGAATCTTTCAAATTGCAAACATTGGTTTACTAATAGTAAACGGATTTTGGTGGGGAGTATACCTTCAACATATTTATTATAATATTAAGAACATATTAGATAATAGGTGTGTAGAAATTGCGTCCGTTATTAAAATACTTATATGCTTGCAATGTGTTTTAATAGCCACATATGAGATCGGGCGCCACAAGTTGCCAGTGGTGGCATATACAATGGATGTGCCATCAGGAAATGAAATTTCCCACAAAAGGAAAAAAGACAGTAGGTTTAACATTCTGTCTGTGGGATGGGGATATTGGATAGCAGTACAGTGTCCACAGAGAATTTAATGTTTTTTCTATGTCATCACAAAGGTTATATGAATATGTCGCTGGATTATGCAGCTATCTTTTGTTTTTTGTGTTTTTACTTTTATTAACGGTGCTGGCAAGGCAAAGCTAAATGGAGGTCATATGCATAATTAAGATTATGATGGATCCTGTATGTTGCAAACCACAACAATAGGTTCCACACATCGAATGGTTTGTCTTAATATATAAAATCTGTGGTGTACTGTATACAGGGGGAGCAGGGTCAGACCTGGTGCGTATGGTGTGCATACAGGGTAAAATTGTTTTTCAGCCAAAAAGAAACTGGATAACTTCAAAGTTATATATGTGAGAAGGGCATTACGGAAATTGTTTTTTGTTGAATATGTAGCCATGATTATACCCTGTACTGTACGCTCGTCTATTATATGTTTACGCTTTAGGACAACTCGATATGCCTCTGATAGTGACAACAATGACGATGAGAACCAGTTGTCTAGCCCAGTGGATTCTGCCATCATCATCCCAGAACCTTACCAGAACATTCCAACCGTCAAAGCTACACCACCTCTGTACATATCACTATCAAGATCGAGCACACCAGTACAAGCTTCCCCAAGAAAGTTGACACTGATACAACACACTTCTGCAACGTCTTCATCATCAACACCATCTGCTCAACCAACTCCACATCCCACACAAAGACACCAAGAAGCTCCAGCCAATAGTGGCAGTCTGACAGCACTCAAATGATGTGCAAGTGAGGGTAGATTGTAGCAAGTTACCAACATAAATGACTCACTTAAAAGTTGAGTAGTGTAACATTATACAAGTAGCATAGTTGAGTAAATTTTGATAACTCTAAATAATTATTATAATGGCTGTTCTCTTATGGCCTACATGTATTGTAAGACATAGTACTTATGTTAATACATATAAAATATAAATACTTGTTATAAATAAGGAAATCATGCATCACTGTTAATGGAATTGGGCCAAAATTATATGAATTGTTAAGTGACCGTATTAGTGAGACTAATTTACTTTACTGCTACAGAAATCATTTGGGCTGGTCGTTGGATGACCATAATAGTGAGGTGACTGTCTTAGCGAGGGGACTATCAAGCAATGTTCATTGTATTATTTATATGGAAATAAATTCCCTTGAAAGGTCTCAATTGAGATATGAAAATGCATATGCTCTTAGCATTGTCTTTGTGTGTGCTTACTAATAACATGTTAAATAATGCAAACATTAAACAAAGCCTTTTCTGTTTGTACAGTTTCACCATTTGAGCTAGCACTAGTTGCTGTGGTGGAGAGACTGGTGCAGCGGGTCGAGCACAGTGGTGGCAGAGAACTATGTTCTTCTGCAACAGCATGCTGGTAAGGGTGGCATGGAAACAGCACACAGAGTTGGCCTTCCGACTGGTATCACCCTTCCCATCACCTCCCTGGAGGAACTGCATGCGGTGGAAGCAGTTCTGCAGGACAAGGCTGCTGTCAAACAAATGGTGAGTCATCCGAACTAAATGGATAAGATGAAAGTTGACAGCTTAAATGCTCCTGGCCTGGCCAGTTATAATGTCAAGTTACCGACAGTGCTCCCTCCAGTGTCTCATAATTAGAAACCCAAATCTAAGCCTTCAACACGTTTAAAGGTGGATAGTCATGGTAGAACCAGTTTTTTAATCAACCTTCACATTCAACTTCCAGTGATAGATTTTCATTTAAAGTTGTTTCCTCAGCTTGGCCCATTGTGAATCCAGGTCTTTTGTGTTCAAATATATAGTGCATGAATCCGCAGTCAGTTTAATAAAAGCTAGCTTGCATTTAATTAAATTGTCGAAGGAATTGCCTTTGGGTGCAATATCTGATGAATTGTCAAAGACAACTGCTGGGTCAACATTTACCCTTGAAATAATTGAAATTATTCATCAGTTTTGATTAGACAGCAAGGAAAGTAGACACACAGAAACAATATGCATAATTGTATTAACCATTCTTATGTATATACTAGTGCTTGGAAGATGGAATGTCTGGAGAGGGAGGTAGCTAGGTTGGTACATATTGTGAATGGGATGGAGATGAGAATCAGCAAGGAGACAGGTGGAATGGAGAGAGACGACAGGGAGAGAGTTGGTAATTCTGTGAGACTGAAGGAGCAGAGTAGTGGCAAGAAGACTGAGGGGAAGAAATTGGAGGAACGACAGCAGGAAATGTGACAGGCATGAAGGTGAAAGGGGAGAAAGTGACCATAGAGAAAGAGGTAGGAGGAAAAAGAGATGGAAGAGGAGAGAAGGAAATGCAATGGGAGGAAAGATGACGGGAAGAAAGGAAGTGAGAGTAAATGTGACAGAAGAGAAGTCGATAAAAGGGACGATGACAGGAGGAAAGGTGACAAGAGAAACAGCTTCAGGAAAGAATGGAACAGACGAGATTGTGACAGGAGAGCAGAAGACAGGGGAACAAGACTACAACCAGACAGATGCAAACCAGAGAAGGAGCTACTCTGAGGCAGTGATTGAGGGGGCATCGAGAAAAGTTCATGGGCAACTCTATTCTGAGAAAGACAGATAAGACACTAGGTGAAGTGGAGGATGTCGTTGTGTGTTTGATGGGGGCTAGGATAGAACATGTGATTGAAAGGATAGAGAAGGTATTGGGGCATGGCAAGGGAGAGTCTATACTAGTACACGTAGGGACAAATAATGCAGACGGGAGGGAACACCTGGGATAGTAAGAAGTACAGACAGTTAGTGAGGAAGTTAAAAAAGACAAGAGTCAAACAGATTATTCTCTCAGGAATGTTGCCAGTAATGGGAGGAAGGGGGGCAACATATAGAAACTGCAAGGGGATGGCGATCAACGCACTAGTTGAGTAGATGTATAAAGAAGAGGGGATGGGATTCGTAGATTTGTAGGGATACTTTGTTGGGAGGGAAGATATGTACATGAGAGATGACCTCCATCTAAGTGGAAAGAGGGGGCAGGAGTTTTCTCAGAGAACCTGCTGCAATCTGTTGACAGTGGACAAGACTGCATCCATTTAAACTAGATTCGCAGGGGGGGATGCACAGAGAAGCCTAAAACTGGAGGCAGAGATAAAGATAGCAGAAATAAATCAGCAAAGAACAGCCTAGCAAACTGTTCTGAATCAGGATATAAATGTATTTGTTTAAATGCAAGAAGCAAACAAAAGAAATGAACTAAACATTACGGTAGAAGATATTGACCCTCACATAATAGGAATCATGGACCACCACAGATATGTCAGATGCCGAATTGGGACTAACAGGCTATGTAATATTTAGAAAAGATAGAATAGGAAGAAGGGGAGGTGGAGTTATTTTATATGTTAAAGAATCTATCCAGGCTTATGAAATAGAATTAGAAAGAGAAGCAGATTGCAAAGAAGTTGTTTTGTGTAACATAGTTACACGAAACTCAATGTTAACGGTGGGGTTAGTTTATCGAAGTTCAAATATAAGCACAGAAGAGAATGAGAAAGTACAAAATGCTATAAGGGAAGTTAGCAAACGAGACTATTATTATGGGAGATTTTAACCATGGTCATGTACAATGGAAATCTCTACAGAGTACGGGGAGTGAGGACCACAAGTTTTTAGTTTTAGTACAAAACAATTTCCTTTTTCCACATGTGCTAGAGCCAAACAGGGTTGAGAATGTGTTAAACATTGTTTTGTCCTCACAGAATGAATTAGTTGACAATGTCAAATTATATGAGCCTCTGGGAAGTAGTGATCACAACCAGATACATTTTACCATCAAAATAAAATCAGAAAGAAATAATAAAACCAGGTCAGGAGAAATTTCAAAGGAAATATAATATCGGAGGGATTCTTAATGGCAGAAGACCTGAATTAGTATTTTTAGCTCGGTGTTTACTAGGGAAGTTATTAGTTCACTGCCAGTACCAGAGGCTAAGTTCAAGGGGGCGAAATCAGACTATTTAGGACTGCTAATTGTAACCCCGGAAATGGTAGCTAAGAAAATAAGGGCTATGAAGGATATAAATCACCTAGAGTGGATGGGATTCTGCCCAAACTACTATTGAAAATTATAGAACAAATTATTTGCAACAGTTTTCAACTTGTCATTAGAAGAGGGAGTGGTTCCTTTAGAATGGAAAGAATCAAACATTATACCATTATTTAATAAAGGTTCCAGAAACAAGTCAGAGAACTACAGACCAGTGAATTTAACATCAGTGATTTGCAAATTATTAGAAAGACTAATCAAAGATCACATGGTGGATTTTCTTGTTAAACAAAACTTGTTAAACCCATCACGACATGGGTTTCTAAAAGCAAGGTCATGCTTAACAAATATGTTATGTTTTTTGGAAGATATCACTAAGTGTGTAGATGAGGGATAACCAGTAGATTTTAGATTTTCAAAAAATGTTCGACAAAGTGCCACATCAAAGATTACTGCTTAAACTAAAAGCCCATGGCATAGGGGATGGTTTAATTAATTGGATAGAAAAATGGCTGATTGACAGAACACAGCGTGTAGTAGTTGATGGGGAGGCTTCAAACTAAAAATCAGTTTTTAGTGGGGTACCACAGGGATTAGTACTGGGACCTATATTATTCTTAATATATATCAACGATTTGGACAATGATATAACAAGCATGGTGTTGAAATTTATGGATGATACAAAAGTGTGTAGAAGGATTAAAAGTGATGGAGATACACAACATTTACAAGATGATCTTGACAGGTTGATCAGATGGTCTGGAAAGTGGCAAATGCTGTTCAGTTTTGGGAAATGTAAATGCCTCCACGCAGGACATGGGAAAGAAGAGGTAGAATATACAATGGGGGTACTGTACTAAGTACTACTGTAAAAGAAAAGGACTTAGGGTTAACCATTAGTGCTGATATGAAGGTTTCAGAGCAGTGCGGAATTGCAGCTTCAAAGGGAAATCAAATCCTTGGAGTAATTAGGCGAAACATAATGTATAAGGAAAAAGAGCTAATAATACTGCTGTACAAAACAATAGTTAGGCCTCATTTAGAATATTGTATTCAAGCGTGGAGGCCATATCGCAGGAAGGACATAGATATGCTAGAAAGAGTGCAGAGGAGAGCAACTAAAACTATACCAAAACTGAGGGATCTTAGTTACGAAATACGCCTTAAAAAATGCGGCTTAACAACACTTCAGATTGAGAGATCAGATAGAAGTGTTTAAAATAATGAATGGTTATGAAAATATTGATAGAAATATTTTTTTTCAGTTGAGAAAGATATAAGGACTAGAGGACATGAACTTACATTAGCAAAGGAGCAGTGTAGATTAGATATAAGAAAGTTTCATTTTCACAAAGGACTGTAAATGAATGGAACAGATTATCTGCTGATTGTGTGGGTGCTAGTAGCGTGAATATGTTTAAAAATAAAATCGACACATACCTCAGAAGGGCGGGATAGACATAGATAAAAGGGTCAGACTCTCGATAAGCCAAAGGGCTTCCTTGTCCACCTGCCACCTAGAGTTAATTCTCTGGGTGGCAATCTTGTTAAATCTTGTTAAAAAAGACAGAAACAATTTGAATGAATATGGAGAAGCCTTGTGTGCTCACAGTAGACAGAACATGAATAAGAGTTGTGTGTTTCAGGCACTAACTGTGAAGTACAACTCAACATCTGTATCACAAACAACCCATGTGAGAATGGGGGTGTTTGTGAGGCCGCGGGAGACTCGTACATCTATTAATGCCCCAATGCTACAGTGGCGCCACCCGTACAGAGAGGAAGTCTTATGTTTGTCAATCGTGGGATAATGATTTAACTGATTGCTGTACTAAAATGCATCAAAGCATCACTATGAACCATTTGGTCCTCTGTATATTATATTTGTGGAGCTTGGTGGCACAGTAGCTAGAGCAATGGACTCCCAATCGAGAGAACACGGGTTCAAATCCTGTGCTACAGTGTCAAACCTTGGACAAGTTTGTTCACTCTACGTTGCTCCAGTTCACTCAGCTGTATGAATGAGTACTTGGCTATTAACAGTGGTGATTGGTGGTGTACAAAGTCTTTATGCATTAATTGTAGCATGGCTGAAAGCTTTCCTGAGATATTGAGGTGGTGTTTGATTGAACAGGAAGTAAAGTATCAAGTCCTTTGAGCAATCCTAATGACTGGATACTATGCTGTATAAGAACTTACCTTTTTATTTTGTTATGGATAAATGAATTATGCATATAAAACCATACATTAATATCTGGAAATTTGATTTTCCTGAAACGATGTCCAGATTCCAAGGTTTCCAGGTTAGTGAGATCCAGATTAACAAGATTCTGCTGAGATGAATGCTCCAACATGTCGCTCCATGTTGCAGGCACATCCATTGGTTCGTCAGCAGGTTTCCGTGGCAACAGGTACGTAGAGTTGACCGTCTCCACTGACTGGCAAGGTCGTCTTCAGGTCAGTTGGTCGGAACAACTCATTTTTGGTATTATGTTTATCTAGTATATGATTCGGTTTTCAGGTAACTTAATAATCAGGAGGTAATCTCCCTTCCTTTTCAGTATCATCAGTATTAGTCTTTTGACATCTGAATAATAACTAGCATTTATGTTATTAATTAATGTTGTTTTAGTGTTTGTTATTTTGTCATATTTTATGAAAAACTGTCATGTATTTGTCTGTGTCTGCCCATGCACCACAATGGAAACAAGTGTGTGCACTTTCTTGTGTCATGCTTATATATGGTGTACTCTTTATTTATATTTTAACTATTTCTGCGCGTACATTAAAAAAATTATGGTACATTTAGAGATATGGCCTGCTACAGTTTAGTGGATATTAAGTTATAAAATAATTAAACTGAGTTTGCACCTTTTTGGATTCCACTGAACTTGAGCTTTAAAATGATACCTCATTTATTTAAATATCTTCAGTAGTTTTTTATTTATTGCTAAAATTGAAGCAAACTTTAAAAGAATTATATTTTGGGAAACAAGGTCATTTTGAATGATATTATATATTGGCATTTTTAATATATAAGTTCATAAGTGTATGTATTTTATTAGCTTTGGATTAGTTGTCGAGGAAAATAAACTGGACATTGGAATATGAGATTATAAAGTATGAACTGGGAAGTAATGTATTGTGTGTTGCTGTGGTTGTAGCTGTGAACTGGGATATATTGTATTGTGTGTTGCTGTGGTTGTAGCTGTGAACTGGGATGTAATGTATTGTGTGTTGCTGTGGTTGTATGAACCTGGAAGTGATGTATTGAGTGTTGCTGTGGTTGTAGCTGTGAACTGGGATGTAATGTATTGTGTGTTGCTGTGGTTGTATGAACCTGGAAGTTATGTATTGTGTGTTGCTGTGGTTGTAGCTGTGAACTGGGATGTAATGTATTGTGTGTTGCTGTGGTTGTAGCTGTGAACTGGGATGTAATGTATTGTGTGTTGCTGTGGTTGTAGCTGTGAACTGGGATGTAATGTATTGTGTGTTGCTGTGGTTGTATGAACCTGGAAGTGATGTATTGAGTGTTGCTGTGGTTGTAGCTGTGAACTGGGATGTAATGTATTGTGTGTTGCTGTGGTTGTATGAACCTGGAAGTTATGTATTGTGTGTTGCTGTGGTTGTAGCTGTGAACTGGGATGTAATGTATTGTGTGTTGCTGTGGTTGTAGCTGTGAACTGGGATGTAATGTATTGTGTGTTGCTGTGGTTGTATACCAACCACTGTCAACCTTCTGGCAACACTGGCCGAACACAATACAATTAACCTATCCATCATGTGATCTGTTGCCTAGCAAAACTTCGGTCAAGTCATCAAAAAACATGTGGTGGGTTCAGACATTCCTTCGAATATTTTGTTGAAATTCTGGTCACAAAAGTGTTTCTCAAGGGCAAAAACATGAGCAAAGTTTGTAAATTTACAACTGTATGTGGGAATGTTTGATTTATGAGAAGTCATGCAGCAATAGCAATGTAATTCACGTATATATAACCATTAACAACATGGTTGACAAAGCAAAGCTTGACGGAGGTCACGTGCAAAATTCAATTGTGATATAAGCAAAACCGCGTTGTAGTGGATACATCAATTATTACACAAACTAACAAAAATACTGGTCCATCAGAAGGGATAACTTGATCATTTTCATGGTTAGGTAAGAAACCAAGTGCTTGGTTTGGTATTATGTATGCATCATGGCGCTATCTACACAGATGCAAGAGTCGGTTTCAAGATGTATTTTTATGCAATAAACAACACTCACTAAAAAAGAGATGATATAAAATTATGTTTGTATCGTTTTACAGAAAAATAATACAATATATATAGTTGTTACGAAACTATCTGAACAAACAGATATACCCACTTTTTTAGTGATAAGCTTCCAACTGTATACATCCTCGCTTGTTATATTAAGCCGCCGGCCCATTCCTGTAACCAAACACTAAATTTGCATTACACATTTAAGAATTGAAATTGTATTTTCAACTGTCAGGCACGGTTGAAATAATAACTAATTCAAACATATTTAATACAACGAACTTGTGAAAGAAAATTAAATTCATATGTTCTTGCGAAAATGCTGAAGTACCTCTTAACTATATTTTGTTGAATGCGGCGCTGTCAAATTTGCGACATTCGATAAATACATAATGTCCTCAGTATACACAATTTAAGTGATATATATCTTAATTTAAGCTACGAAAATGTATTTAATATATCTGGATATGTTTACTTATTTAATGATGTCTAAATTAATAACGTTTACATTACATGTACAAGTCAGGAGACTTGAGAGTAAGCCAGGATAGGAGACAGGGACAGGAAACAAGAAGCCTTCCCCTACTTGTAATCTTCTCAGATCAGGGGGGGAAATGCTTCAGTACTGTAAAACCTATATAAACTGAAAAACACAGGTGAGCCATTCAGTGGAATTATTATAAAGCAGGACATGAGCAAGGTTGATAGAGGAGGGGGAGAGGGGGAGAGGGGAGAGGGAGAGAGGGGGAGAGGGAGAGATATAGTGTATGTGTGTGTGTGTGTTTGTGTTTGTGTGAGAGAGAGAGAGAGAGAGAGAGAGAGAGAGAGAGAGAGAGAGAGAGAGAGAGAGAGAGAGAGAGAGAGAGAGAGAGAGAGAGAGAGAGAGAGAGAGAGAGAGAGAGAGAGAGAGAGAGAGAGAGAGAGAGAGAGAGAGAGAGAGAGAGAGAGAGAGAGAGAGAGAGAGAGAGAGAGGGAGAGATATAGTGTATGTGTGTGTGTGTTTGTGTGTGTGTGTGTGTGTGTGAGAGAGAGAGAGAGAGAGAGAGAGAGAGAGAGAGAGAGAGAGAGAGAGAGAGAGAGAGAGAGAGAGAGAGAGAGAGAGAGAGAGAGAGAGAGGAGAGAGAGAGAGAGAGAGAGAGAGAGAGAGAGAGAGAGAGAGAGAGAGAGAGAGAGAGAGAGAGAGAGAGAGAGAGAGAGAGAGAGAGAGAAGAGGATATAGTGTATGTGTGTTTGTGTGTGTGTGTGTGTGTGTGTGTGTTGTGAGAGAGAGAGAGAGAGAGAGAGAGAGAGAGAGAGAGAGAGAGAGAGAGAGAGAGAGAGAGAGAGAGAGGGAGAGAGAGAGAGAGAGAGAGAGAGAGAGGAGAGGGAGGAGAGGAGAGGGAGAGAGAGAGAGAGAGTGAAGGATGGCGAGAGGGAAGGAGGGAAATAGATGATGGAACGAGGGACGGAGAATGAAACAAACACACAATACATAAAACATCCAGTGACCTTACTGAATTAAGTGTTTTCGGTAATTTTATAATCAGTAGTGAAACCAAATAATATAAAATAAACCACGTAATATACATGTATTGTTCAATTTGAACTGATTTACATTTAATTATATGACTAGTAAATTAACTATAAGCTACAATGTTTCTTCTACGCAATTCACAGTTTTTACAGATAATTTGTTAGATAAACACACTTTGTTATGATTACATTAATAAATCTGGAAATATTATGTAAATTAAACATATGGGTCATTTCAAAGTATTTGGTCTGTTTCTAAAGTATTTCTTTATGTATTTTTATCTTTCTTCTACTTGTGATGGACATACAAGAAGATAATTATATTTATCACATTGGTCTCCATTATTCATAAATTAAAGAGATGCTGACCAACAGAAGTAGGTAATTTGATGATTTCCACAATGAAATTTACATCAATTGATTTTGTCAGATTAGCTCAAGTAGATTAAATACTTCTAAAGCCCTACTTCATCTTAAAATATTATGCCTATTTACATGAATGTCATTGTAGTGTGTTTGTCTGTTTATGTCTTTCATTTTAAGTTCTACCTGCATCATGTAGGTTTTTCATCAGCCTAAACATAATACTAGATATCTTGCTTTGTTTGCTTTCAATTAAGTGGACCCAAAAATTATAATTCTCTTTCTAAAATGTTGTAATTCTTGTTTTCCAACTTCTCTATATACCATACAATTTGCGGTGTTCGTGTTAAGTTTTAGCAGACTTTTCAAGAATTTTCAATGGTATCTCTCAAGCTGCTGTACAGTTTGAAAACCCCATATTTCACCACAATAGAGCAGTATTGGCATTACAAGCTGTTCAAACAGTCCACACTGTATGTCTATCGGTAAATCTAGCTTCCTTGATTTACTTGTAAGGTTGAACATTACACGCCTAGCTTGGTTAACTTGTTTTGTTATGGCTTTGTAAAGCAGTCCATTATAGCTTAGGCTGGCTCCCAAATAGATGTAGCTATCAATTATTTCTAATTTGTTTTGTCCACACAAGAACTTTGGGTGTGATGTTACCTTTCCACAAGATAACATAATAACCTTTGTTTTATTAGTATTGACAGATAGCTGTTTGGCAATTAGTTAATGTAGCTTGCAAATCTGCAGGTATTTCTACCATAACAATAGGATCAAATAGTAAGGCAGGGAGACGGGGAGAAGAGAGACATATAGACAGAGAGAAGACATATAGACAGAGAGAGAGAGAGAGAGAGAGAGAGAGAGAGAGAGAGAGAGAAGAGAGAGAGAGAGAGAGAGAGAGAGAAGAGAGAGAGAGAGAGAGAGAGAGAGAGGAGAGAGAGAGAGAGAGAGAGAGAGAGAGAGAGAGAGAGAGAGAGAAGAGAGAGAGAGGAGAGAGAGAGAGAGAGAGAGAGAGAGAGAGAGAGAGAGAGAGAGAGAGAGAGAGAGAGAGAGAGAGAGGAGAGAGAGAGAGAGAGAGAGAGAGAGAGAGAGAGAGAGAGAGAGAGAGAGAGAGAGAGAGAGAGAGAGAGAGAGAGAGAGAGAGAGAGATAGTGTATGTGTTGTTTGTGTGTGTGTGTGTGTGTGAGAGAGAGAGAGAGAGAGGAGAGAGAAGAGAGAGAGAGAGAGAGAGAGAGAGAGAGAGAGAGAGAGAGAGAGAGAGAGAGAGAGAGAGAGAGAGAGAGAGAGAGAGAGAGAGAGAAGAGAGAGAGAGAGAGAGAGGGAGAGGGAGGAGGGAGGGAGAGAGAGAGAGAGAGTGAAGGATGGCGAGAGGGAAGGAGGGAAATAGATGATGGAACGAGGGACGGAGAATGAAACAACACACAATACATTAAACATCCAGTGACCTTACTGAATTAAGTGTTTTCGGTAATTTTATAATCAGTAGTGAAACCAAATAATATAAAATAAACCACGTAATATACATGTATTGTTCAATTTGAACTGATTTACATTTAATTATATGACTAGTAATTAACTATAAGCTACAATGTTTCTTCTACGCAATTCACAGTTTTTACAGATAATTTGTTAGATAAACACACTTTGTTATGATTACATTAATAAATCTGGAAATATTTGTAAATTAAACATATGGGTCATTTTCAAAGTATTTGGTCTGTTTCTAAAGTATTTCTTTATGTATTTTTATCTTTCTTCTACTTGTGATGGACATACAAGAAGATAATTATATTTATCACATTGGTCTCCATTATTCATAAATTAAAGAGATGCTGACCAACAGAAGTAGGTAATTGATGATTTCCACAATGAAATTTACATCAATTGATTTTGTCAGATT
>OZ023213.1:27483489-27608489 GCA_963995525.1 Escarpia spicata
AGAGAGGAGAGAAGAGAGAGAGAGAGAGAGAGAGAGAAGGAGAGAGGAGAGGAGGGGGAGAAGGAGAGAGAGAGAGAGAGAGAGAGAGACAGAGAGACAGAGAGAGAGACAGACAGACAGACAGACAGACAGACAGACAGACAGACAGACAGACAGACAGACAGAGGGAGAGAGGGAGAGAGAGAGACAGACAGACTGAGACAGAGACAGTCAGAGAGACAGAGAGCCAGAGACAGACAGACAGACAGCCAGAGATAAAGAGACATACAGACACAGACATACACCAACGCACATTGCTACACACTACATAAGAAAACTATAAACAAAAACAATTGCAGCGCCGTTCTTTTTTCTTGCTTCAGCCGTTTATATGCTAATACTGATTCTTAATTAATTTTTTTTTAGTATCCATTGATTAATGTTTTCTTTGGTGGACATGTTAATGCGTATAGAAGAGCACACTGTTGCAGAAAGGAACATTAATTAAGAATAACATAATTCTATGAAATTTGGTGTACAGACTGGCAAAAATGGGAAACATTTGTGACATTAATATTATGTATTGCTATGCAGTAACTAATTTCAAATTGCAACGTGAGATCGTCCAAATGTCTAATAAGGCAACGTGTTTGATACTTTCTATAATCTTTTTTTTCTGAACTCAAAAAATTATATTATAAGCTATTTGGTTGTAATTTATAAAGACATTTTTAAAAGTAATGTACATTTTATTATTTAAGTCATTTAGTGACCAAAGCGAAGCACTGTCAGATAGTAACCTGAAAAGGTTGCTACTTTCAAATTAGAAAAAATGGGCGAATTCGGACACATCTGACCGAAGAATCATGCAAGGCACTTGTTCACGCACTAGTGACATCCCGTTTAGATTATGGGAATGCACTTCTTTATGGTCTCCCACACACGGTGATGCAACGTCTACAAAGGGTGCAGAACTGTGCCGCTCGCCTAATTACTCGCACGAGGAAATACGAACACATCACGCCCGTGTTGCAGCGTTTACACGGGCTACCTTTTCATTTGAGACCAACCCACAACGTGCTGCTGTTTACCTATCGTACTTTGAATGGTCTAGCGCCGGACTACTTGAGTGAGTTAATTAATCAACAGAACTCTACGATCTGCTTCGCTGCCTCGCCTTTTTTTCGCTGTTTGGTGTAACATAGTTACAGGAAACTCAACGTTAACAGTTGGGTTAGTTTATCGAAGTCCAAACATAAGCATAGAAGAGAATGAAAAAATACAAAACGCTATAAGGGAAGTAAGCAAACGGGACTGTATTATTATGGGGGATTTTAACCACGGGCATATACAATGGAAATCTCTACAGAGTATGGGGAGTGAGGACCACAAGTTTTTAGTTTTAGTTCAAGATACATTCCTTTCTCAACATGTGCTAGAACCAACCAGGGGTGAGAATGTGCTAGACATAGTTTTGTCCTCACAGAATGATTAGTTGACAATGTCAAGATATGTGAGCCACTGGGGAGTAGCGATCACAACCAGATACATTTTACCATCAAAGTAAAATCAGAAAGGAATAGTAAAAAGCAGTATAGGAGAAATTTCCACAAAGGAAGGTATAAGGACATGAAGAAACATTGAGCAAAGATAGACTGGAATAACACACTGAAAAATAAGACGGCAACAGAATGCTGGAATATATTAATGAGTTAAATTAAGTGCATAGTTGATAAATTTATATCCTTAAAAAAACAAGGAAAACGGTCCAAAAAGAAACACTTATCGAAAGAAGCCATTAGAAAAATTAAGTATAAACAAATGATGTGGAAGTCATATAGATGTACTGGAAATGATGAAGACTACAACAGTTATAAAGAAGCACTTAACCAAGCTACAGCTGAAATTAGAAATTCAAAGAGAAGCTATGAACAACAATTAGCTAGTAATATAAAACATGACAGCAAGAGTTTTTATGCGTATGTTCGGAGCAAACAGACAGTTCAAGATAAGGTCGGTCCTCTAGAAGATAGTGCTGGAAATATAATATCAGAGGGATTCTTAATGGCAGAAGACCCGAATGAGTACTTTAGTTCAGTCTTTACCAGAGAAGATATTAGTTCACTGCCAGTACCAGAGGCTAAGTTCAAGGGGGCAGATTCAGACTATTTAGGACAATTTTTGTAACCCCGGAAATGGTAGCTAAGAAAATAAGGGCTATGAAGGATAACAAATCACCTGGATTGGATGGTATTCCACCCAAACTACTATTGGAAATTGTAGAACAAATTGGCATACCGCTTGCAACAGTTTTCAACTTGTCATTAGAAGAGGGAGTGGTTCCTTTAGAATGGAAAGAAGCAAACATTATACCGTTATTCAAAAAAGGTTCGAGAAACAAGTCAGAGAAATATAGACCAGTGAAATTAACATCAGTGATTTGTAAATTATTAGAAAGACTAATTAAAGATCACATGGTGGATTTTCTTGTTAAACAAAACTTGATAACCCATCTCAACATGGTTTTTTAAAACCGAGGTCATGCTTAACAAATATGTTATGTTTTTTGGAAGACATCACTAAGTGGGTAGATGAGGGATCACCAGTAGATATCGTCTATTTAGATTTTCAAAAAGATTTCGACAAAGTACCACATCAAAAATTACTGCTTAAACTAAAGACCCATGGCATAGGAAATGGTATAATAAACTGGATAAAACAATGGCTGATTGACAGAAGACAACGTGTAGAAGTTGATGGGGAGGTTTCAAACTGGAAATCGGTATTGAGTGGGGTACCACAGGGATCAGTATTAGGACCTATATTATTCTTAATATATATCAACGATTTGGATGATGAAATAATAAGCAAGGTGTTGAAATGTGCGGATGATACAAAAGTGTTTAGAAGGATTAAGAGTGATGGAGATAGACAGCATTTACAAGATGATCTTGACAGGTTGATCAATTGGTCTGAAAAGTGGCAAATGCTGTTCAATTTTGGGAAATGTAAATGCCTCCACACAGGACATGGGAACGAAGAGGTAAAATATACAATGGGGGGTACTGTACTAAGTACTACTACTGTAAAAGAAAAGGACTTAGGGTTAACCATTAGTGCTGATATGATGGTTTCAGAGCAGTGCGGAATTGCAGCTTCAAAGGGAAATCAAATCCTTGGATTAATTAGGCGAAATATAACGTATAAGGAAAAAGAGTTAATAATACCGCTGTACAAAACAATAGTTAGGCCTCATTTAGAATACAGTCATTTGCAAAAGTTTAAGACCAGGCACGATTTTTAGAAGAAATTTGACAAAACTAAAAATGTTTGGCCTTCACATAACATTATATCAGTTTATTTCGCCAAATAAACGTAGTACAACATAATATGAAACTTTACGTCGTCCAAAAGTGTCAGTGTCTCTACTTTTCAGTATTTAGTGTGGCCTCCTTTGTTGTCAATGACCGTCTGGATGCGATATGGCATGCTAGAAACCAAAGATTCGCAGTACTCCTGGGTGATTTCGGTGACCCAAACGTCCTTGATAGCTTGTTTCAAGTTTTGAGCGCTTGATGGTTGTTTGTCTGCCACCTTATCCTTCATTATAGTCCACAGGTTCTCAATGGGATTTAGATCTGGGCTGTTCCCACGCCATTCCAGCATGGAGATTTTGTTCTTCTCGAGGAACTCAGTGGCTACCTTGGATCGGTGACAAGGAGCGCCATCTTGCATGGAAATCGTACATTTGTGGATGTCCATATGCAGTTTCAGCTTCTCCTTCAGCAATTCCACGAACCTAGGCCAATTCATAGTGGTGTTAAGTGGAATAAAATACAGACCAGAAGGGCCAAAACATGACACGGCACCCCAAATCATCTGACTTGGCGGGTGTTTCATTGTGGCTGCTGTATATTTCTCATCAAATCGCTTACCTACTGGCCGCCTAACGTGCCTCTTGCGAGGTATAAACTGTTGCATGGTCGATTCATCTGAGAACAACACTTTCTTCCACTGCGCGAGAGTCCAGTGGCGATGTCGTCTGGCAAAGTCCAGTCTCTTTTTTTTCATCACAGGTGTCAAGCGTGGCTTCCGGGCCAGCTTGCGGGACTTGAGCCCAAATTCCTTGCTGAGACGTCTCGAAACAGTACTGAGACTTATTTCCGTACCTTATAAACGTAAAGCAGCCCGAATTGTCTTGCATGAGCTCATTGGCGAGCACATCACGATGCCATCTCATTGCATGGTCATCCCTGAGCGTAATTTTCCGTGGACGACCACTCCTTTTACTGTCACGAAAAGTGCCATCAGTATTGAATTTGACGATGGCGTTGTGCACGGCTGTCTTGGAATAACGTAATTTAGCACTAATGTCTCTCCGTATATCCTTCTCCATTTAAAGTCACTATTTGTGCCCTTAGAACCTCTGTCAAAGACGATTTTTTGCCCATTTCAGGGATGAAGACAACACTGAAAAACACCTAATCGATACTGACAGCAGCAAACAAATGACCTGGAAGTACTGACTAGGCGTATTGCTTCAAAGCCCAAATAAGCAATCCAGACATTATCTGATGCAATTTGATGCCATACCATAAAATGCTTAAAAATCGTGCTTGGTCTTAACATTTTGTAAATGACTGTATTGTATTCAAGCGTGGAGGCCATATCACAGGAAGGACATAGATATGCTAGACAGAGTGCAAAGGAGAGCAACTAAAATGATACCAAAACTGAGGGATCTTAGTTACGAAATACGCCTAAAAATGCGTTTTAACAACACTAGAGACCATGAGATTGAGAAGAGATCAGATAGAAGTGTTTAAAATATTGAAGGGTTATGAAAATATTGATAGAAATATTGTTTTCTCAGTTAAGAAAGATAGAAGGACTAGAGGACATGAACTTACATTAGCAAAGGAGCAGAGTAGATTGGATATAAGAAAGTTTTCATTTTCACAAAGGACTGTAAATGAATGGAACAGATTACCTGCTGATTGTTTGGGTGCTAGTAGCGTGAATACGTTTAAAAATAAAATCGACACATACCTCATACGGGCGGGATACACGTAGATAAAAGGGTCGGACTCTTGATAAGCCAAAGGGCTTCCTTGTCCACCTGCCACCTAGAGTTAATTCTCTGGGTGGCAATCTTGTTAAATCTTTTGTTCGTACCGGCCTCACAAACTGTTACTTATGGTGATCACCGTTTCGCGGTTTGCTAGGCGGTTCTATGGAACACGTGCGTGCGCGCGCGTGTGTGTGTGTGCGTGCGTGCGTGCGTGGATGTGTACGTATGTGGTGTGTGTGTGTGTGTGTGTGTGTGTGCGTGCGTGCGTGCGTATTTGTGTATGTATGAAAAGCGCCCGAGAGCAGTTTCAATTTGATCGGGCGCTATATAAGTACTTTTAATAGTATTGAACATATGTTGATGAAACGCCGCTGGCAGTTGCCCAGGGTCCCCACAGTATAAGTGTTACATGCTTTTTGGGTCACTTATCAAGGGTCGAACCGTTTTAGATGTAACTTGAGTACTTCCACGTGATACAAGTTGGTGTTCTAAATGAATAAAAGACGTATTTTAGATTAACTTGAATACTTTCACGTGATATACGTTGGTGTTGTAAACGGATAAAAGACGTATTTCCAGTGAACTCCATATTGTAAAAAGTAGGTAGAGTAGCAACCATTACGATAAGATACCCGATCAATCGCAGCCCACGGGCCTCCACAGTCCTAAATCTGGCGTCGTTGCTGTCATATTGTAAAAAGGATGTAGAGTAAGAACCATTACGATAAGGTACCCGATCAATCGCAGCCCATGGGCCTCCACAGTCCTAAATCTGGCGTTGTTGCTGTCATATTGTAAAATGTAGGTAGAGTAAGAACCATTACGATAAGGTACCCGATCAATCGCAGCCTATGGGCCTCCACAGTCCTAAATCTGGCGTTGTTGCTGTTATATTGTAAAAAGTAGGTAGAGTAAGAACCATTACAATAAGATACCCGATCAATCGCAGCCCAAGGGCCTCCACAGTCCTAAATCTGGCGTTGTTGCTGTCATATTGTAAAAGGATGTAGAGTAAGAACCATTACGATAAGGTACCCGATCAATCGCAGCCCATGGGCCTCCACAGTCCTAAATCTGGCGTTGTTGCTGTCATATTGTAAAAAGTAGGTAGAGTAAGAACCATTACGATAAGGTACCAGATCAATCGCAGCCCATGGGCCTCCACAGTCCTAAATCCGGCGTTGTTGCTGTCATATTGTAAAAAGTAGGTAGAGTAAGAACCATTACGATAAGGTACCCGATCAATCGCAGCCCACGGGCATCCACAGTCCTAAATCCGGCGTTGTTGCTGTCATATTGTAAAAAGGATGTAGAGTAAGAACCATTACGGTAAGATACCCGATCAATCGCAGCCCATGGGCCTCCACAGTCCTAAATCTGGCGTTGTTGTTGTCATATTGTAAAAAGGATGTAGAGTAACAACCATTACGGTAAGATACCCGATCAATCGCAGCCCATGGGCCTCCACAGTCCTAAATCTGGCGTTGTTGTTGTCATATTGTAAAAAGGATGTAGAGTAACAACCATTACGGTAAGATACCCGATCAATCGCAGCCCATGGGCCTCCACAGTCTTAAATCCGGGTTGAGGCATATTGTAAAAAGTAGGTAGTTTAACCAAGTAATGTTTAATATAAACGAGCACACTGGAACCCAATGCTGCGCTCCAGTCACCTTGTGTCTATATCGTGGATACGTGAGAGTGATTCGAGTGTTCAGCCCGACTTCACCATTGGTAAACTTATGCACCTGGTTCAAGTAGACATTACGAAGTTGTATTTACGATATAAATAGAAACAACATGCATATAATCCAACTTGTCCGATTTGAGTGAAATGAATATCTGTCTCGCTATGGACATAGTCATCTACGTACATTAGTGCGATCCAAAAGGTCAAATATAGTAGCTTGTTATAATCAGTAATGAGTAAATGCAATCAATGGCTGACAAAACCAAACGGCGCCAGGCCAACACTTGTGAACACCAATCTCTTGGTATTGGTAATGTCTCTCACGGGGGATTGGATCTTGATCTGTCGCATATGTGTGTCATGTCCATTCTGGTGGTTAGACACGACTGTGATCTGGACCATGGACGTGCTTACTGGCCGCTCATGCATGTCTTTGAGGGGGATGCAATCCAGCCGGACGGCTCCGACAGATCGACAAGTTCTATCTCGGTGAGATCGTTGAATTGGTTGCCAGTGCGAATGGAGATCCTACAAGAACGTTCCATGACATGTAACTGTTGTGTACAGTATAACACATAATAGCTAGTATGTACAATGGTTTTAATCCTAGTAACTAAAATATAGTATAAGATTATACAATGTTCTCCCCTTATTCTTCTCATTATGTTGTTACATATATGATGATTTGTCGTAATTTGATTTCTAGCTACGGGTATCTTTCCCGATAAACTACAAATTGCCAAAGTGAATCCAATTTATAAAAATGGTGACGATACCCAATTCTGCAATTACAGACCAATATAAATCTTGCCTGCACTTTCAAAAGTAATAGAAACAATTATTTACAACCAGCTCGAATTTTTTCCAAAAGACATAAAGACATAAACTTATGTACTATAATCAATATGGATTTAGAAAGGAACACTCAACTGAATTTGCTGCTCTTGGACTAATTGATAGGATACTTACACGTATGTATAATAATGAAATACCTATAAATATTTACATGGACTTGTCAAAAGCTTTTGATACTCTGGACCACTCAATATTAATAGATAAGTTAGAGTTTTATGGCGTAAAAGGAGTAGCCTTAGACCTATTCAAAAACTATTTAAACAACAGAAAACAATATGTAGACATTGAAGAAGCCCAGTCAGAAATGCTTACTATCTAAACAGGCGTACCCCAAGGATCAATTCTAGGCCCTTTGTTGTTTATAATTTACATTAATGACTATGCACAATCTAGTCAAAAATTCAACTTTATTGTGTAAGCCGATGACACTACCCTCTCAAGTACTCTAGATTATTTTGTACAATCTCAAAATAATAAAAATTTAGAATTCTTAATCAACTCAGAACTGGATAAAATTAATGAGTGGCTTAAATTAAACAAAGTATCTCTAAATGTAAATCAATCAAAATATATGATTTTCAAAGCAGCTAGAAGAAATAATAAGAAAATTATAAACCCACCCAATCTACTATTTGACAACACAAACATTGATAGAGTATATGAGTTCAATTTCCTAGGGCTAAGCTTTAATTTAACAATTAAACTCATCTCCGCACAAGAGCAAATTGTTGATCGAGAATCAGCTAATGGGAAGGCCTGGCTAAAGGGGTGCAAAAGGGGAAGTCACGAGGGACAAACAACGGAGGCAAGGTCGCAGTGACGAAACCAAAGAGAAGACGCAACAGCAATGAGGAGGTCGATTGATCATGCATCATTGGCGTCGAACAGCAGAGCAGGAGATCTCGTGAGCTGTGGCTGCAATGCCAGATGTACCAGAAATGTGCTCGTCATATGACTGTACACCAGCTCTATATCAAATTCCATATGTTAAAACTGCGGTTCCGATAGTTACTGAACGAATGTGCCTATTTTCGGTTGCATAAAGTTACACAACTTGGATTATTGTAAAGCTATGTCACCTGACTACGCGAAAAACTATATAACCACACAGGGAAAGAGTATCGTGATTCTGTTGGTTAAATGCCTGTTTGGATAAGATAACAAATACACTCTGTTTTCACGATATG
The DNA here is from genome assembly GCA_963995525.1 of Escarpia spicata. Taxonomy (NCBI): domain Eukaryota; kingdom Metazoa; phylum Annelida; class Polychaeta; order Sabellida; family Siboglinidae; genus Escarpia; species Escarpia spicata. The sequence continues at coordinate 27,492,272 of OZ023213.1, forward strand.
ACTAGTTTGTTTCATTTCAACATTCGTATCTTATACAATATGGAGCCGTCTAAGGGGTATGAAACTCCCCGGGGGATTCATGCCCCGCACAAGGGTGCGTCTCGCCCACTGATCTGTAGTTTTAATAGAGATCAGTGGTCTCGCCCCAGGCCTGAGGGCAAGACGGCCGGACAATTGGACAAAATATGTAATTAACGATTATTTATTATCTGATATCACGTACGCAGCATAACCACGTACTCGACAGTCGTACATGACACCATCAGAACGTCAAATGACAAGTTTATGAATAACTAAACGCTCATTTAAAGGGGCTCCATACCCATGTACCCTACCCTACGAGTGCGTGGTACGTACGTGTAGTGTGCATATTATACACACCACACACGTGTGTGTGTGTGCGTGCGTGCGTGCGTGCGTGCGTGCGTGCGTGCGTGCGTGCGTGAGTATAATTTACTTGCTAACATACAAGTAAACTTGCCTGGATCTTCGGGTTCAAAAGAAAGACTTTTTAGTCTTGTATTTACCCGCCTTTATGCGTCATATTTTTTTGAGGAAATGTTTTGTGATTTGTGTGCTTCTTTTTTTATTTAAAATTTAAAACAATCGTCTATAGTTCGGCGGTAAGTAGACCGACGAAACAATAGTACCGCCATCTGCCGACTGAATTTAACAAGAATAGCATGCATTACTATCACCAATTATACATTACTAGCGCCACCTGGCGATCATAACATAGCAACATCCTATAAGTGTTGTTTATAAATGGCTAGTCGAACTCGATGGCGTAGCAACGAAGGCAGTTGCAACGTGAGTATATGTACTTATTCCATTACATTCTCTACTCAAAAATTATCGATGAACCGTAGTCATGTTGCGGTTTGGGTAGGCGAACGCGATTGATCAACCGCGATTGATGTGGTAGCTGTATCGCCTGAAATGGCTTTGGCCTTTCGTTTCGGGCTCGGCACTTCGCTTGTGCTTCGAATGCGCACAGTTGGCGAATAAACTTATTTATGACTCACTGTTATTGCACCGTCCATTGCCACTCTAACCATTTATACATCAGTAGACAAATTGTGTATCCATGAGTTATACGGATTTGGATTGGTTTGATGCAAATTAGAAACAAATCGGATTTATTAAGGAAAGTGCGTCTAAAGACTAAACCTGACAGAGGCGACACTAGCGCCGTAGCGGAAAGACGGGACACCGACGGTAAGCGCTGAACGGACGAGCGAACGCGGATCAAGAGCGGCTTAATACGGGGTCGATCCAACGGTTATCTATTGAATTTGTTCCACATGGGTATACACGTTTCCTTCTGCATTAGCTATGCTGCCTTGGGAACCGAGTGGCGCTGCCCGGGACTCTATGGGCGCCGTTTATTGAATTGTAATTCCTCCAGACTGAGCTACGCGCACTGCAGTGGTTGGTAAATAACCTAGGCTATAGCCTAGGCTAGGCATATCAAACACTTTTATTAGTTTATAGATTTGTTTCTCTTTCACTTGCAATGTGAGGAGAACTGTAAAACTTATTGTTAAAATTATTATTAAAATGGGAAACATGATCCGTAATTTATTTTTATTTATTTATATTAATTAATGTAAGTCACCGACCATAGGAAATTGGTTATTAAGTCGCACAGGGCATATTCTGCATATGCGTTATTATTTTTGTAGTAAAATTACTCAAGAAATGTACTTGAAATGTACTTGAATGTACTTGGTATTTTAGTAAGTCCTTACAACTTACTAACTACATGTCATTTCAATAAATCTATAGTGTATTGGTCCAAGTACAGGTACTAATAATGTACCCAAGTACAAGTACTTGAATCTAACCCTCTTAAAAAGATATTGTAATTATCCAACTAGAAAACAACAACATCATAGCTTTATCTAGAGACCCATTCACCCACCCATCTTTTTGATGGGCTGCATTCATTTTGGACAGGGGGAATTTGATCTGTTGGGCTGTCAGATGGGTTGGTTTTGAAAATAAATATTGACACGCACTGTAATTTATATGTCTATTAGCATTATGCCTTAAAAATGAGTGTCACACATGTCTATGCATGTACAATATGTGTGCCCGAACAGATGCGCGTATCTACCGAGACATTTTCGGACTGGCAAAAATTTGACTCTGCATAAAGGCCTGGAGAACTGAAGAACTGAACACAATTGTTCTGTTCAGTTTCAGATGGTTGATGAGCAGACCTGATGGCAATGGTTGAGTGCCACCGTCATTTCTCTCCACTGAACCAGCCTACGAAGGGAACCAACGGCATCATGGGAAGTGGTGGGTAACCTCCTCTCGCTGGCCCCTACTGCCGTGTCATTCTACATGCAACACCAGAGGTGCCAATCAGTCAGTTGTAGGAAAGAAAGTAACACACAAAAAGTAACAGCAAAAAAGTAACAAACAAAATGTAACAGGCAAAAATAACAGGAAAGTAACGGACAAAAAGTAACAGACAAAGGTAACGGACAAAAAGTAACAGACAAAAGTAACGGACAAAAAGTAACATGAAAGAAAGTAAAGGCTAAGCTGCAACTGTCTTTGAGTTTGTTTACATTTTGACAAACTACTATTATATAGCACTTATTTTTGAATTGGCACGACTAATGCTAATATATATCCCACAAAATGACTTACAGGAAACAACGTTGGTGTAAATTATCATCCCATTATTCTTACTGACAAAGACCTGTAAGTTAGGTGAGTAACACCTTCGAAGTTCTGACAGCAGGTGAAGTCGAGACAAAAGTTTGACAAAGGCTTCAAGTTCAAACGGACTATCACCATCCAGCTGACCCATTTTTTTAGTCTACCTTTTGCTCTCAAATAATCTGTCCTCTTAGTTTTATACATAAAGACATAATCTGGCATAACTTTAAGTTTTTGTAGCAGCACATTTGTACATCCGGTGTGTCATTGCAACATAACATACATACTGTGTGCCACATTTGAATGTCATGCATGTAGTATTTCCATGCAATCCATTTGCATATATAATGTAAAACTTCAACAGCTGTTTTCCTCATTTTCAATTTTTGACCCCTACCATGTTCAATGCTCCATAACTTTTGAAACCGTGTAAAGCTCCCTACCCAACCTTTACAAGAATGTAAGAAAACAATGTTACAATTTTTTCGATTTATCACTCGTTTGGTCAGCCGGGGTCACATATAGACGTAATAGTCCAAAGGACTTCAGGGCCTCTTGGCCCATTTTTTTTTCCATTGCATTTTTCCTGATCATTCATTCTTTTCGATTACCAGTTAATCAGGGTTGAAGTAATATTACACAAAAACATTAGATCTATACATATATGTGTACTTGGTTTCTCGTTACTCTGTTAGGAAACATTGTTTACAAATGTTGTGGAACAATTATAAAATGGCACCATCTGATGTTCGAGAAGTAAACTTGGTTGTACATTTACTTTGTTACAGTACTTAAGTAGATTTTTTATTTTATTTACTTGTAACGATGTACATTTTTAGAGATTACTTTTTACTTGTAACGAAGTACATTTATCTGTACTTTTTTACTTTCTACTTCCATATTTTTAGTTACTTTTTATGTTATAACTCCAGGGATGAAGCTTTTGTTTGCATTGGTAATCCTTGATTGACTACACTTTGTAGTTTGGAGGAATCATGGCTTCTGATGTTTACAAGCAGGTGATATTGGCACAGTGTGATTGTTGCCTGTCCAAACTGAATCAATGGTCCTTTGAAGCTTAAATTAATTAGTCCTCAGTCAAACCCCTTTTCACACAAGGCTAATGGGACAGGCCTCATTGGCTTCCCATTCATTCACTGATTAATTGCTGGGTAATGTTTGACCAGCACTTTGTCTTATAATACCAACTTTAGTTAGTGGCTACCTGCACACTGCTGACCTTATGACTCCTGGTAGTGTGACAAACATCCTGATGCATTTGTCTTGAGTGAATGAGACAGAGTGAGGTGACAATGGCAAAGACTTGCTGTTTGTTGAAAACTACTGTAGCTCATTGAAAGGGTAATGCACAACGTACCATATGCCATACGGGTTTGTTAACGGTAGTAATGCAGTTTAATTAAGTTAATTTGCATTCTACTCTCCTGTTGTATAATATTGCATTTATTTTTTGATCCATTGATTATCATGAGTAAATAATGTTTCCTATTATTATTGCGTAGTAGTGGCATCAGTATTTACCTAAACAAAACTTTCCTTGGTGTATGTGTCCATTTTGGATAATGGGCTTATACTGGAATAATCTGACAGCCGGATATTTTTGTTAATTTAACTTAAGTACTTTTTGATACAAGTACTTTTTTACTTTTACTTAAGTACTTTCTTGGGGGGATACTTTTACTTAGTTACTTTATTGGAGTACTTGTACCAGCACTGGTTTTGAGTAACTCTAACTTAGTTAAGCATCCTGTATGCCTAATGTGTTCACTACCATATCTATGCACTACGAGTTTACATTCACACTTTAAATATATCGTGTTTACCTGTAGTTGGATTTCATAATATTGATGCCATAGCTATCTAAATTACCCAGAACGTGGGGTTTGTGCTAAGATATTACTCCTTAATTGTTGACACCACTTATCAAAATTACGGAACACGGAAAGATAAATGGATAATATAGCAACGATCGACCATATCGCACATTGCTGTTTATAAGTCCTAGCTAGTCAACACAGTAATTTTCCAAAGCTTCCTGGTTCATGTCCAGTTAGGGGGTGGTCGCATATGTTTGCATAGCCCCCTAAAACATAGTATTATAGGTTGGTGTGTGGTGATCTGGTTGTCACTGTGTATCGCGGGGGAAATAGGTTGATACAGTGGTGTCACCTATGAAGTGAAACATATATTAATGCACATTTGCACTAATAAGACCGTTTAGAATTGCTCAAAATGGTGATGGTTTGGTTGTCATCGTGTATCATTGGAGAAATAGGTTGATACAGTGGTGCCACCTATGAAATGATTCAAGTGAAACATATTAATGCACATTTATGCGAATAATGCCACTAAAAATCTTAAGGGGTTGTTGCCAATACTAATTATATATAATTATGACTGTAACATTTTTGGACTTATCAAACTAATGAGAAAACCCCTGAAGCTAAGGAGAGACTGGAACCTCTATAAGGCTTCAGTGATTACTGTATCAAGCAGTAGTCCAGTGCCTGACTTGATGGCTGGGTGGTGTTTACTCAAGTCTGTGGTCAGTGAACACTGTGCCTGTGGTCTATTCTCGTGTCCAGTACGGTCAGCTGCAGAGACTATATTATTGTATCTATTTTTATATGTTCACATTGTACTGAACACTTTGGATGATCTGAAATGTTGCTGAATGTTCCTTAGTTACTGTTACTGAACACACAAGGATACAAAGAATAGTCGTTAGTTCTTATAGTCTGCTATATATATATATACACACATGTATGCTGTTCGCACAAACAAAGGTGCATGCACACATACATGGATTCTTTGAAACACTACGGGTAGCACAAATATGTACCCTTCCAAGGGGTGGTGATGTGTTATTGCATTTCTACAATGGAAACCTTTGTTATATTAGGTGTAAAATATTGCATTCTAAGATATATTAGTGTTACACTTAAAATCTATCCATGGTAGTTAATTATTATATACTACATGTGAGGTTTCCAAGCATGTAATTTACAATACAAAAATAAAAATGCAACATGCATGCAGACATGCACGCATGTCCATTCACACACATGCATGTAGTTGATGCATGCACACATCCATGCACACACACACCCCACGCACACACAACACGCACACACAACACACACACACAACACGCACACACACCCGCATCAGCCCACATACATGCACTAGCAGACACACTTAAACGCAAATTAACTCTCATTCAGCACAGCCAGACTCAAGCACTAGAGCAGGTAATTCCGCACTAATTAAGACCATTTTCAGATGAAACATGCTGCTGGCTGACCTTTGTGTCTTGATGTCGAGGGAACACATGATTTATATACTCTCTGTCTTCTGTTTTAACCTGATTAATTTTCACAGGAGTTGCAATTATTGGGCTATCCAAACATCCATGTACAGACCCGTTGTAGTTGTAAAAACTATCATGCAAATAAAGTCACTCACTTTAAGTATATATCTACAGAGTTCTATTTGTATGTTTAAAACAAACACATTTACATATTATACATTTAGAGTTATTTTGAATTGTTACAATTTCACCACTGCGTGCATTGTGTGCATTATTATATATAATAATTTTGAGGTTGTCTTTATGATTTGTATACAAAGATAACATTGCGATTAATGTTGGCTGTTGAATAATTGTGTTACAAGTGTAGATTGGTAGTACAGGAATCGTCACTATAAACCTAGAAAATTGGAAATTAACATGAATCGATAATTATAAAAAAATTGCAACTGAGCCATTGCAATTTTAGTTGTGATTATAATTATGTGCATGTTTCATGAAATATAATTCTCAGTTCTTGCAGTCATTTTGATGACAAGCCACAGCAGTTCGTGGGTGGATGTCCTACAGGTTGTGCTTCCATGAATCGCTATTGAATTTCCACTTTGATTATTTGATATAAAAATGTATGGGTACGTGTAGAATTTCACATGTTATTACTGCATTGATTTTTTGATATTTACTTTAGATGTCATTTATATATGGTATATGTATACAAATGTCTCACTTTATTTCTCACAATCGTGCTATAGTAACACTAAAAGCGTTATTCCTGAAGATTAATGTCAGCAGGTTTAGTACCAAAATTGGCCTTGATTTTGTTCACAAAATAAATAAAGTTCCATGAATATCTGACAGAAACATACAATGTTTCATTTGGACATGTTTTTTATTAAAAAGTAGTGTATTTATAATATGTGATTTTGACCAAAGTTGTTTAACCTGAAGAAGATGGATGCCACAGAGTTTCAAAATATTCTATTTCATGGATTCAAGTGTCAGGAAAATAACTTGTGGCCTGACCATAACAGATCATGGCTCCTACTGGCCTTTAATAATACGAATCAACGCAGATATGTGACGAGTGAAAACAATTAATGTGTCCATAATAAATAGGGTCTTTCTCAAAATGTACTTTTAGGGGGGTGTACAAGCCAGCATTACAAGGAGTGGGGGTCTCAAAAATGTCAAAATTTGGCATGCCGTACTAAGATATGGTAAATAAATGACATGCAGCTCTTGAGTAGATTCTCCTGTTTCAGGCATATTAAACATAATTTGGCATGCATACATCCAACATATGGGCGATTCCACGGAAAGTGAGCCTGAGAGGTGACTTTCTATCATTGCACTAGGACAGAACAATCTTGACCCATTTACTACTCTACATCTCCTTGTTATAAAACATGTTAAGAAATATTATTTTATAAATTTTTATGGGAAATAATTGTCATTTTGCATACAGGTATGTATTTTGTTACGTAATTTATTATACCTATCTTCAAAATTCAATTTACACCACCTTTTTATTGTAAATGTTTAAAAATAAGTTAATTAGATGTACTTAGATGTCACTAGGTTACACTGGATTTGACACATTTTACAACATCGACATAATTGATTTATTAATCACAATTAAGTAACCTTACTATGTGTTGTTATCATAGCATACATTAGAAATATCATGTCGTTATGGATACTGTCAATTACTATGTAAATTTCAGCAAATTATTAGGTCAAATTCACAAGTATTACACATAACAAAAACATGTCACACGTAACGCCACATTTATATTTTTTATTAAAAACGTATTTATGATAAAGAAACTTAGTAACATACTTCCATAACTTCACAGACTTTTGGCAATAACTGACTCACCCATTTAAATTGTGATTTTTGTAAGTCACATGTGTAATGCTACATGTAACATATTAAAAAAAAATTATTAATGACAAAAATGTAATTTTGCATAAACTGTCTATTAACTAACACATACAATATTGGTATGATCACATGTAAAACAGTTTGCAATATATTAGCATAGATCTGCAGAAATTTTAAGATTAAAAATGTTGTCTGAATGTCACACATACAATATATTAAAAACAAACATTAGTAAATATTATAAATGAGGAACGGGGTAGGTCGTTTTAATATGTGCATTTGACAGTTGATTCTTATCGTGGCTAGTGAAGTAAATATCACTGGTCTTGTTTTATACATGACACCAGCTCTGAGCACATGCAATTTTGATATACGAGTATGGACACCTGAGTTTTTGTTATTTCTTGATATCGGCACCGGAACGAGGCATTGGCTTTCTGTGAGATTACTTGCTGCGTGTGATTTATTTCAGCCGTTGATCACGAGTAATCTGGGTGTGTTTTGATACTGGTGTGCGTGGCACAATGGATGGCCGAATATGGCAGGGACCAGGTATGGATCATCAGTAGGATGCATGTTATTAAGGGTGATTTTTAATGTAGTTTTGTTAATGCAATGTCTGTGTGTTATATTTACACCTGCTGCTTAAACCTTGTAAGGAAACTGGTGTTTTTGATCGTACATCAAGTGAATGCTTGGAGGAAGGTAGAGGGGGTCATTGGCATGCCTCTATCGTCTGGAGACAGAATAAGAACAACAGAATCTGGAAGTTTGTGAGAACCACCTGGCTTCGAAGAATCACAAGAACAAAGAGGGTGGTCAGAAGAAGGACGACTGACCGGAGGAAGGAGGCTGCATTGAGCACTTGGAATGCCACCTAAAAGGAAGATGTCTGTATGTTATATATATAATTTACACCTGCTGTGCAAACCAGTACTTTTAATCATATGTGTGATAATGGTAGAGCATGTATCTGTCGACCGAGGGGACCAGAGTTTGAATTCACCTACCAACTGCCCTTTCAGAACTTGGACAATTTTGAGGGTTTTTCAATGAGATGGATTTTGACTGTATCAGATTTTGGTCACGCTATAGGGGAGACACTTTGGTCTGTTCTATCTGGTGTCTATGCCAGGGGAAGTAAAATATCCCACACAGAGGGTAAATGTGTACCCTGTCGTGGACTCGCTAACTCTAAAGAAGGATACTCTGAAATAAACCATTGAGCATGATATCCTGGTAGGAGTTATTGAGTGATTATCCAGATCCAGTTGTAAGGAAGATATGTAAAGCAAGGAAGAGATATGGATCAAGTTACGTGAACCTCATTAGGGGAAGTAGCAAAAGAACTGCACCTGTTTGAGCTCAACTAAATTGAGTTTCTTGCCGTGACGTTTGATCTGCTCCGGTTCGTCCCTGGAATGTCATCTGACCACATGATTCTCTCGCAACCACGTCGCCTGAGTTCCTGTAGACGATGCCATCAGAAGAGTTCCTGTAGACGATGCCATCAGAAGAGTTCCTGTAGACGATGCCATCAGGAGAGTTCCTGTAGACGATGCCATCAGAAGAGTTCCTGTAGACGATGCCATCAGGAGAGTTCCTGTAGACGATGCCATCAGGAGAGTTCCTGTAGACGATGCCACCAGGAGAGTTCCTGAAGACTGCAGCCTTCTCCTCTTCACCATCAAATAAACAAACTCTCTCACTGCCTCCTGTCAACAACAACAACAACAACGTTGTGAGGTTATTAATAAATGGACTGGACATGTAGAGTGAATGACTGAGCAGAGAGTGACAAAGAGAGCATGGACAAGAGAAGAGGATGGTAGACAAAGAAGAAGAAGAAGACCAATATTAAGATGGACAGACAGTGTGAAGAATGAACAATGAAGACTGGGAGAAGTAACAGAAATATCCTCGAGACAGAGGAATGGATCAATTGATACAATCTCTAACAAGGTAAGAAGAAGAACTATAATTATTGATCCCCGTCTCAGTTCCACATTAGGAACTACCAATATTAGTTTTGGGATTATTGTTGAACTGGCAATGGTTACTCTGATACTCTGCACAGCAGGTGAACATAAAGTTGGTCTACATGATTACTGTTATAACGTCCTAAGTTTTTACAGTAAAGCACATACTAACAGTCTCACAATGTACTACACACTTTGTAACAGTGATATTTTATTGTAAATAAATGCAATTATGAAATAAATAAATGCTTGTGTGACCACCCTCTACTAATCTTAGCAAGAACCCTATTCAAGATATAATAACCCCACCCCTTTGCCATCTTTCAGTCTTTCTTTGTTATTCCGACTGACGAATAGTTACATAACTAGATACTTTATTTAATTATTTGTTCTATAAGTTCTATGTGGTATACAATGGAAATATAATAATAAAAATATACTTTATTTATAGACTCATATCCAGAGTATGACAGTTCAAAGGTGTTAAAAACTAATAGCTAGTAAAATGTAGATGATAGAATTTAACATAATATTATAAAAAGACTAGAACTGCATTAAATAAAAAATGTACTAAACGTACCTAAGCTAAAAGTATCAAGACATACATAACAATAATAAATAAATAAATAGACAATAAAATATTAATAAATAAATTATTAAAAATAATAGGCTGGTTGGGCTAATTAAACTTATAAAAAGGCTAGAAATGCATTAAAATGTACTAAACAAACCTAAGCTAAAATTATCAAGACCTACATAACAGATAATAATAATACATAAATAAGTAGACAATAAAATATTAATCAGTAAATAATAAGCTCATATAATAGTACAAAATAATAGTAATAACAAATACTACGATGTGGAGAGCGAATGGTATAGAGAACTAGACATTAAAAGCAAGCTTAAAAAAGCAAGTCTTAACTTAACGTTTTAAAACATATAACTACATAATGTAAGATCGCAGAACGAGTTGAATAGTTCAACAGCTTAGGAGGGTAATGCACTATTTATGATTGCCAATGAATGATCACTGATTCTCTCATATGGCAGCACATCCGCTTGGAATTAAATGGGCCGGATGTCATCTACAACCCCATGAAAGATCCATTATTAAATTTGTTAAAAGTCACACCAGACGATATCTGCGATTCCTGGAAGGATCCGTAATTAAATTTGAATTCGTTATAAGTCACCCCACAAGGCCTATAACCATTTATATGAACAATCAAACCACAATTTTTGCAAATTAGTTACATAAACTGTCCCCACATGATCAGAGGACGGCATAAGTGGCATTGAAACAATCATAGAAATTATGCATAAAATCAGTACCCAATGCAAACGTACATTTAGTATTTTATTAATTTTAGATTATTTATTTAAAAAATAAACCAGACATTGAACGATGATTACAAGGTATACATGCATTTCCGCCAAAATAAAAAAAGATGGGACCTGACCTAGAGAGGTATATTTAGGTCAGGTGCTGAATAAACAGGTGCAGCTTAATACCTGGTGTACTGTTGAAGGTCACATATGTCAAACCGCTATTTCATTAACCTTTCTTGTTATTCAAGATATTTACCTGCCAATTTGTTTTATTTAAAACAAAGTACATCTAATTTGTCTGTGATGTCACAAGTATTGTTTCACCACAATGTCCTGTTTTGATAAGATTCCCCAAAAATCACTTTGAACTGTATTGAACATGTTCTAGATCACTGCGACCTGAATTAAACGTATTTCTAGGTTGTGTTAAGCTGCTATACAAAATATATGTTTTGATTACTCCTTAGTACATCATAAAATGGCTCGGATATTGTTGGGAATGTGCCAGTAATTTCACATACACTAGCTAGGGTTAAGCTTGTCAGCCCATGTAACAGGCTGCTAGTCCACTTGAACCAGGTGCATGTGTTGTTGATATAATAACTCTTGGATGTTTGCACTTCGGTGCCTGGATTCACAGCTGCGAGACTAATGTTGTAAATATTGTTGGTTATTAATACACATTTGCAAATTGTCGTTATTACATCGGCAAAGTCTGCCATTAAAGAATAAAATATAAATTTGATGTTAATAAACTGACCAGTTCAGACAGACAGATTTATTTTGACCATGCATACATGTACAAATGTTCAAATTGAAACAATTTATTTAAATGTGAAGGTCAAGGAGACTCCCATTAAGACAACATGTCGCTAACACGGGAGCCCCCTTTAATAAAATAAATCAAATAATAGTAAATATTAATAATGTAGCATTATTATAAATTTAAGCAGAAACGAAGTTTGCATTATCTCCAGAACCTAATGATCTTAGGGATTTCGGTGGGATTAACACCATCTTGAAAGGTGGATATCTGTTCCTCTGCCCAGATTCAGCCAGTGTAATATAAGAGGAAGTATGTTGAAAGTGGGAAAATGGGAAGTCGTTGAGCATCGAAGGATATTACGGTTAACTCAGCCCGACTCGGCCGTATTGCCAATAAAGCTTGTTTTGAAACTGGATGTTTGGTTTACCATTTTACATTCGCTGGGGTCGTATCTTCCAAATTGTAAACATTGTAACGGGCTTACTAAACACAATTTGGTGGGCAGTATTCCTTCAACATAGTCTTAAGAACATTTATTAATTAATAAATGGAAAACTAGGAACAGAGTGCCTCCTTTTTTATATACCAGTAGCATTATGCTTATATGATCACATCAGAATATTCTTGTGTGTGTGTGTCCGTATACTGGTGGTGAATATATTAAATATCAAAGTCCAAATGCATATTAAAAAAATTCACTTTTTCCATTGTTTGCTGGTTTTATCTGCTATCAAAGTCAACTATGAATTGTTAACTTTATTCTCAGTGAGGTTGCATCATAGATCATGCTCGTGAAATACTAGTTGACATTATAGCCAATATTTGTACAGGTAAAGGTTATTGTACTACTGTGATTGCTCTCCCATTGTTTCACAGTGTGCTTTGTGTTTTCCTGTAATCTATGCATCTTTGTATTTATTGAAACCAGAGTCGGTAATAACATATAATTGTATAATCTAGAACAGTATTCAACATAATCACCATCCGTTAACATGTCAGATTTTTTCTTTTTCACTTTTATATGGAATTTATGCAGACATAATTTAGTGCAATCAGACTGCACAATTGAAATTGATTGCAAAACCTAAATGTTTTGCCCAGTTATTTTAAGCCTTCCTTCTGTGGTGAAATGCTATATTTCAACAATCCAATCTTAATGCTCTAACAAGCAACAGTTTTGTATTACCTTAATAAAGCAAGGTGCTAATCTTTGTGATATAATCAGGTTTATTTGATGTTAGTGGAAGCCTGCATAAAGGGGACAAGCCGTATTAGTTTCTTATAACATTTCCTGGGCTGGATCCAACAACAGCAATTGTTAACTGACCTTGAGTAGAAAATTCGTGAAAATGACACGTCGTTTTTCAGAAAAATCCCCAAACCTGATACCCCTAAAAAAAATTCCTGTCTGGTTACTGATTTTGGAATATTTGTGCATTCTGCAAAATAGCCACTTTGCGGATACGCAAGCGACTAGCGCATATATATTGCTACCTCATAAAAGATCTAATGCAGTAGTACATTCAGCATTTATTATACCAACATGTCCCATGCAAAAGCACAAGAAACAGTTCATCCTCGCCCGCCAGGGGGCGCTGCTGCTGATTATGACAGTGCCAGCCAGCAGTACCCCCTGGCTGATCACTTTGCGAAACTCTGAATTTAAGCTCAGCCTATGAAATCGCTCACTAGATCAGTGGAGCTAGGCATGTCAGGTGGTCATAATAAAACTAATTTCAACCAACCGTGGCTCGTGTTACATGCAATGTTTAGGAAGTAGAAGCAGTTATTCGAATACACAATACCGCTCAGCTGGTCGTGTTAATGCGCGAACGGGTCATTATATATGGGGATTCCCAAAAGTTGTTTATCCGTCTTCAAATTGGGGTGGGTATTTGCACTGTTCTCACGGGTGATGCAGTCGCGACTGGCGAAGTCAATTACTAGTTTGACTCGGCTAACTTCCACACTTCGCATAGGAGATCAGCCAGGGCTAGTTTTGCATGGCAAACAGCCCTGGGTTGCGAGGATGAATTCGTCATTTTCCTAGGTAGTCTATTCGAGCAATGATGGATGGATCCTAATTGTGGTTTGCGGGCTGAAGCCATGCAGCCTGTGCATGGCACTTGTAATCTAATTATGACTTATCCACCAGATGGCGCTGCTGTTTATGCACTTGTCACTTGGGTGTTATGGCTTGATGAGAGAGAGCTTCCTGCTACCCCTCAACGCACAAATACCCTTTCATGGTTTATCTGTTGTCAAAAAGGTTAGGTTTAGGGTTAGGTTGAAGGTTAGCGTTATGTTGAAGGTACTTTTGACAAGGTTGACCTCGGGTATTTGCATACATTATTTGTACGTGGAAGGAAGCAGGCAGCTCTATCCTTGGCTTAGGGAGATAGATTAGCATTTGTAGTCCGATGCTCCTGTTCCACACGTAGGAATCATCTGTGGGGAAATAATAATATTACTATGAAGTGTATGTAAGTATATCATTGGATTAGTCACTAGAACACCATACAGGCATGACAAACAGTTTTGTTTTGCTTTCAGAGGTTGAGCGAATTCTGTCAGGTCATATTGCTACAGTTGACCCAGTTGTATAAATTAGTACCTGGCTATAGATAATGGTGGATATGCTATGTGACTGAATAATGTCTGCATAGTATTAATTTGCAGCCTGGCTGAATGCTATGAATGAGGAGTTGAGATGGTGTTTGACTGAACTTGTCTGCCGGGGGTGAGGTGAAAAGTGGTTTGTGTAGTTCTAAGGACTGGGTATCTCACTTTTCGCACCCTCTCCCTTCTTCCATCTCTGTATCCCTACCTCAATCCCTTCCTCCCTCCATCCGTCCCTCTCTCCATCCCTACCTCCTACACCCCTATCTCCCTCGCATGCCCCACCCCTGTTTTTCTCTCTCTATCTGTGCTATAAAGTATCTAGAAATGAACAGACCAAATTTAGACAACAGACATTACACACACATTTCCCTGCAATATTGAAAGTACCCAACAATCCTGGAATAACCGTTCTGCGTCATCACCTGGTATTCTTCAAGCCAGAACGCAGTCTAAAACGTAGCAATAGAACTCTTTTATGGCTACAACAAACTGCCAGTAATATTGCTTGTGCGCAAATATAGGCCTGTATTGTGACACGCAAGGCAGAATTCGCATCACTAAAGGTCACAGCTCGCATATTTGAATGGCAATATTGCTAAATGACGCGTTGATGGCATTCTGACCTTTGAGCAATGTCAAAGAAACTGTAAATGTTATGACTTGTCGCGTAAATTTGCTTCTGTCGTTATCATGAGTCCAGCATATTCTCATTATGATTCCGCCAAATATAATAATATACTTAGAAATACAGCATCCCAGGCTCCTGGCAGATCATGTACTGAGGCATTCATAGATGTCTCTATTGTACAGGAGAAAACATTTGTTTTGTAGTCTTACTGATAATTATTAATACAAACATCCCCACCCTGATATTTTGTTGACAAATTGTGGTATCAGACAAGCTATGTTATACACTGGGTTTTTTGTCATTTTTAGTGCTGTAATGTTTGCTGACAGATTTAGCGACATGTAAATTGTGGATATTCGCAAATTAATCTAAGTGAGTTATTGACATAGTAAATCCTTTTGGACAGATTTACAGATTTTGTGACAGATTTATCCTTATTTTCTGGCTGTCTGGTATCATTATGAAAAGATAACCTTTTCGTAATGAAACCAGACAGCCAGTACAACAATCTCTCCAAAAATTGGTAAATCAAATTCTATCCATGTTACTCTGTCTATATCAGAGTCTGTTGGTCAGCTCTAAGTCTTTATTTGTCCAGCTGTTTGTCTGCCTCTCATATGTATGTATGTCTGTCTGTCTGGCTGGCTGGGTGGCTGTCTGGCTGTCTGACTCTTTCTTACTGTTTATCTGTCTGTCTTACTGTCTGTCTGACTGACTGACTGACTGACTGACTGTCTGGCTGGCTGGCTGGCTGGCTGGCTGGCTAGCTGGCTGACTGTTTCTTACTGTCTATCTGTCTGTCTTACTGTCTGTCTGTCTGTCTGACTGACTGGCTGGCTGGCTGGCTGGCTGGCTGGCTGGCTGGCTGGCTGGCTGGCTGGCTGGCTGGCTGACTCTTTCTTACTGTTTATCTGTCTGTCTGTCTAGTCTCACAAAATATAGGTTAAAATGTGACCTCCGTGTGTTGAGCTGCTCCCAAAAGAAGACACCTGTCATTTTTGACAGAGAGCTGTGGAGGAGATGGATCATGCCTAGAAGTCTTCCATTACCTCAGTGTCCCATTAGTGGCTTTTATGCCCCCTACGAGTGGCCTCGGGTGTTATAGACACATAAAAACACAACAAGCACAGGTGGGTAGGCACTTCAACAGGAGATTTTTGGGCCCTGGATATCTTGAGGTGATGCTCGTGGGTGTTCCAGCCCCCAGTAGCGCTCATTAAAACGTGCAACCGAGTCAGGTCTTTGGAGTAAATGCTTCCACAAAGTGGCTGCTGTGCGGATTGATTAGAGTTATGTCCTGTTAGAGGGGATGGAGTTGTGTATACAAAGAGGCATGCGGCCATAAGATCGGAACATATTTGTGCATTTTGTTACTTAAAATGACTTTTGCTGTTTCGTTGCCTGCAATTGTCCATTCGGTTCGTGGGTAGTAATAGTATGATGTAAATACACGCAGAGATGAATAAGTAGAACACATTGTTTGGAAGCAACAACTACTTTAATGTCTGTCCGTCCATCCATTTGTTTGTCCGTCCGTCCGTCCGTCCGTCCGTCCGTCCGTCCGTCCGTCCGTCCGTCTTGCTTTAAGCTCACTGCCGACCTCCTTTTTTTATCGTCCCTTCACATATACCTGACGAAAAACACAAAAGTGCTGAGAAAGAATAATTCTTTAAAATTTTGAAATAGATGTGTTGCATTCCTTGCAGTAATTTTGAGATGGCTTTCCTGGTATTTGCTATTCCGTGGTGTTATCGTAATACAGTGGAACCTTGCTATTAAGGTCACCATTGGGACTGGACAAAACTGACCCGAGTAGCAAGGTGACCATATTAGCAAGATTATGTGTGCTATTCGTTACTGATACAGATATAATGTGGGATTATCCCAGAGTGACCTTGATTGCGAGGTGGCTGTATTACTGAGGTGAGCTTAAAGCACGGTTCCACTGTACTATCTATTGCAATAGTATTATTTAATTTATAGTATTATTTAACAACTGTATTAATATTGCTATTCTAGCAATAGTAATACAGTTATTAAATAATACTATTGCATTAGTGAAGTTATCCCCAATACAATGGCCACCATTGAGAATACTTCAATCTACGTACAAATGTATTGATGAAATGTTAGTGTGCGCATGCGTGTGCGTGCATTCGTGTGTGTATGTGCATGTGTTTGTGTGCGTGAGCATTGTGCACGCACACATGCTAGCATGTGCGTGTGTGCAGTGTAGTGTATTTGAAATTGAAAGTGTGTGATGTAAGGTGTGTGTGCACGTGTGTGCGTGCATGCATGTTTGCGTGCATGTGCGTACGTAGGGAGTGGGCGTGTAGGTGCCAAATCCTAAATGGAATTTGTGAATTGTTTGCCACATCGCCCTTCCCATTGCTGGCCAACATCTTGTTAAATTACCAATTCTGTATGTGTTCTGGTTACCAGTATATATGGTGACCTTCTTATACATTATTCAGTCGTTCAGCCCTCTCCGTGGCCTATGTAAATCAGGTACATTTTCTACCATTTAGGACACAATCGTAGTATTTATGGAGCACGGCAGCACAGTGGGTAGAACACTAGACTCATTCAAGACAACCAGATTTCAACTGCTCTTGCAGTCGTTTCGAAGCTCGTGCAATTTCTTTCACTCCATGTTACTACAGTTAATGCATAAACTGAAACATGGCTATGGATAATGGTAGATGATATAAATAAAGTCTTTGTGCAGTTCTTGCAGCATGGCTGAAATCTTCCCAGAGAAGTTGAGTTAGTTTTTTGAATGAATAGTTCTGCCGGAGGGTGAAGTGTTTTGAGCAATCAAACCTAAAGATTGGATACAGCACAGTATAAGAACTTGCGTACCGGTCTTTATATAAAATAATATAAAATAAATAATAAAATAGATAAGCAACTTCACTGTTAAGGTCACCTGTTATGGCAAAGTGACCATATTAGAGGGACTAATTTCCCTTACTGTTACAGACATAATTTGGGACTATCCTAGTCTGACCTTAATTGTGACGTGGCTGTATTATCGAGGTGCCCTAAAGCAAGGTTTGACTATAAAATAAATAATAAAATAACTAAATTAAATATTTTATTTCCACTAAGTATTTCTACTTGGTTTGTTCCAGGAATGAGTGGGATATGTCTCACGGTAGCAACGGATCCATCATCCACCAGGTGGCACCTCCCATGTGGCCGTCCAGTCCGGGCACCGAAAATAGGCGAATTACCAAGGTTAGTGTTTTATTCAACGTGACGAACCTCTCTAATGAGGACAATCCCTATTGCGAACAGCACTGTCTTTTTCTATATTTTCATTGTAGTCTTCTTGTTCTCTGTTAAATGGAGATTGTCTGTTTTTATCATAAATTATGTTATACAGTATAAACAATATATATTATTACTATAACATAAATGTGTTTAAATGAAAACATTTTGTTATTAAAATTAAGTTTTCCAGGAGGAAACGGTTTGTTTACATGGCAGGGCACCACTTTCAAATATGTGGCCTCTGGTTCAATTACAAATCACACAGTTTATACTGTAGTAACTGTACATATAACAGGATTTTACAATACAAATTGAGCAGACAACCTCCCTGTAAAGAAATCTATCATATAAGTTATAATCTGATTGCTTGATTCCATGTGTTAGTACGTATATATATATATATATATATACATATGTATGTATATATATATACATATATATATATACATATACATATATATATGTATATATATATATGTATATATATATGAATTATAATGGGTTTCAGGAGCAAACAATGGTAAATTGTTTTTTGTGACAGGCATAATTGACCCCACTTTTAAGGTTTAGCCTCAGTTATGTATAGTGTAATGCGTCAGCGGGTAGTGTTGGTTTTAGATTTGGTGTGGTTGACTGGTGTGCTTGGCTAGTATTATACTGTGCAGTAGGTCTATGGTGATTTTAGCAGTAATGACATTGTTTGATATATGATATCATGTATACCAATACTGCTTGTTTTATGTGCCGAAATGTGGGCTCTGTCAACCTGAGGTACAGGAGACTAGTATGGGCTCAGTCACAGGCCTGGCCTTGGGATGTCGAGCCCACATTTCTCTCTTATCACGTTAATAAATAAACGTCATTCATTTGGCCTTTTTTCATCACTATATTGGACTCTGTGTTGTTGCTTGCATAAATTGTTTTTTGTTCTTCGACTTCTTTGTGACAACGAAAACTTGTATGTAAATATCTTCAGAATTCAAAACCAATTTGAATGGTAGCAAATACTGAGATAATTATTGTACATTTTCATTCTGAAATTTCACCCATTCAGAAATTTCACACTGAATGACTTCTTTCAAGTTCTATCTCAAACCCCACCATTTGTACCCTTTTAATAACCCTAATTATGGATTCATTTCGTTTGTTGTAATTTTATGCATCACTAACATTTGTTGTTAATTTATTTACGAATGAACTGTACACATTAATGCCAATGACAAGGCAAACGTCAACAGTTTTAGGAAGCTATGATTTGGTTGGTAAATGTCAGAAACGAAAGGAAACAATATATTGATTTTATTTGTATTTTTTATTAGCCGCGGCCGTGTGTAACGCTTGTTAGATGTTAGCAATGCGCGGCAACCGCTTGATCAAATATCACGTCTGTAATAGCAGACAGTTATGATTTAATATTGTATTATTGTAAGACAGGTCTTTATGCATAATCAAATTTTCACCGGTCCACAAATGAGATACATTCATCCACACACAATGCTGCACAAAATTTATATATATATATATGTACACAATAATATATGCATACACACAAGTGGGATACACAGTTCTAAAGCTTAATGGACATATTAATAACTGAGAGTCAATAATGATGTATTTTGCACCTGAAATTTCCACCTGTCAAAAACAAATTCAACCCATCCAGATGATGAATTGATGGGTCTCTAGATAAAGCCATGTTGTAATCTTGAGGAACTTGTTTATGCGATCGTTCTTCTCAGACAGGTGTTTTGTCATTTGAAACTATGTTTCTTGGCTGTTGCAAACAGACAAAGCCTGTAACCCCGGAAGTGTCATATCAGTGTTTTATTCTGAATGAAGAATAGCAATCAGAACCGCGAGTCTTCTAATGTATGAATTGTCCGTTGAAAGAACAACAATTAAGTTTTGTGGTATGGAAAATAAAAGTTACATTTATACTACAGAATCTGCACTTTACATGGGCATTTTTCAGTTGAATTGATGCATTATTGTATCTTGCCTAATGCACTGGAGGACAATTACGCCAGGCAATTATTCGTCAGGAGGCCAAATATACTACCTGATCAGTGGTACTGTAGAGGTCTATACATGCATTGGTCGTTAATATGAGCAGATGAGAGAAACACAGGGTCTTAGGTAATGGGATGGTGGTGTTAGTGTAACTGTTAATTGTTATGACGTGCAATTACATACCCTTGACCTCATTATAGTCCATGTCACTGGTCAGTAATTGAGTGGACAAGTCAGTCCACCAAGGGTGTGGTAATTGTCCATTTACGGTCATTTGTACTCTCCACAATTGTAGCATAATCTCACTGGTCACCAAAGTTTTGTTTTGATGTACTTGTTTACCTCTGTAATACAGCCACCTTGCAATTAAGGTCACCTCAGCACAGTCCCAAATTATTTCCATATTCAGTAAGGTTTCGAAAATTAGCCCCACTAATACCATCACCTCGCTATTGAGGTCACTTTGGTCCAGTTCCAATGGTGACCTTAATTGCGAGGTTCCACTGTACATTATATGTTTGAATTCGTAAGTCCATCAAATTGGTAGATGCAAATGTTGAAAGTTATGTTTTAACTGGTATATGCAATTAATTTAACCGCTCTGTTAACTTGTACAAGTTATATGACGTTGATAGTAATACTGAACATAACAGTCAGCCGAACCATTTTGTCAGCTATTGATCATACTTGTAACAGTGGAACTAACTTAAATAATTATTTCTTTTAAGTATCTGCTGTCGTTTTTACAGTAAAAAGGGGACTTTGATGTATACAGAGCTCAAGAAGGATAGTTTTTTCCAGTTGTGTCATACTTATGCCTCAAGTCCAGCCATTTCTGTTAGCTTTTGTATTTATGTTTCACCCATTTGTCAGAATTACCATTATGATATCAGTCTGCAACATGGTATCTTCTTAGCTTGTACCAAGAAACATAAATCTGTGACACTCATCGCAGTACTAGCACGTGGGCCATAGCAATGTTTTTCATGCATGTCTAGCTGCAAATATTTGCTCTATTTGTTTTTTTTCCAGAACTCTGAGGGTTTGAACTTGCAGGATAGTACCCATTTGGGGTTTTCAGTAGCACCGCACCACATAGCAGTATTGGAACTGTATTTGTACAGTTGGAGAAAATATGTTTGAAATAAAATGCTGTTAGATTAGATAGAATTTAATATACTACACAAATGTGCGTTTCTTTGAAACTTATATAAAAACCAATGCCACCCACTGTATACAGGAACACATGTTTCTGCAATGATTTACGGGTGTTTTTCTTTAGGGTAGTCAACAACTGGAGATTTCGCAGCGAGCGGTATTATTCACATCAGTCACATGACTTCTTTATACATTGAATCGAACACGCACAGTTCTTTGTCTACATCTGGTTTGTTGACGTCTGTTTTCTATAGCAGTGCTGTGGTGAATTTGCTTCTCGTTTTTCACCAGGCAGGTGGGTGTGTTAGTGGATTGGTTGGCCATCGTTCATTCGAAGTAAGGATGGCGTTTATCACGGGTGTGCATGGAAACGGAACAAGTCGGCAGAGTTAAATGTACGTCAATTGATCACATGAAGCTAGAAGCATAAATCTTCGGTCTACTGTTTTAAAAACAACACATTTCTCATGATTTTGCACCATTCCCTAGATACTTCTGAATGGTGTTTGCATGTTCATCTGGAAAAACGCTTTAACATACCTAGCAAAAACACCTGTTCCTTAGTGAATACAAGGTTTTTTCATATAGCCATATCATTTGTAATCAAACTTTAGGCCACGACTTCAATAATAATAATAATTAAGTCTTATATAGCGCCGGTATCTGCCAAATAGAGGTGTTCTTGTCGCTTGCACAAAAATGGCTCTGTCACGTAAACAAATTATTTCCTCCTGAAAAACTTTCAACATGAACAATTGGTTCATTTAAACACATTAGAGGAGTCAGCATGTTATAATACTATATTAATAATAGATATTATTTATACTTTGTAGTATGAATTTCTGATAAAAATGAACATACTACCTCCGTTTAAACCAGGGACCATGCAAACTGCTTGTCATTGCGAGGTTAATGTCACATCTGAATTTCTTGTCCCCTACTTCACTCCTTTCTTCCTTGAGTTCTGATCTCATTTTTTCCACAGTCATCCATCTACCAGCTCAGCTGACACTATTTCTTCAGTTTTTTAGTCGTTCATCATAATTTATCATCATCTGTCTTATGTCAGCTGTGGAGTTGCTCGTTCTACACAACAACTACCAACAACTGGTGTTTTATTGTGCTACAGTCAAACCTAGCTTTATGGTCACCTCGATAATACAGCCACCTCACAATTAAAGTCACTAAGTATAGGATATGCACTAAACGTCTAAATCGTCCTAGCGACAAGGAAGTTAAGAATATATCAGATAAACGTTTTAAAAGATATTGAATGGAATGAGTGTGAAGACTTTTATTTCACTTAAGGTTGTCTTAATTGGTTGTCTTAGCCATGCCACATCCCCTTATCGTTCTCAGGGTAACCTTGACAGGTTGCACGGTCTCGATCTTGACTTATCACTCCACGAACGATATAATTTGGCAGTATTAGGGCATTGACACATCCACAAAGTGCTAACTGCAAGCTGTGAAAGTGTAATATCGTCTTCTGTGAGGGAGTCAGACACGCTGGATTGTATACACTGACTCAGAACATGAATTATCTCCAAGTCACGCTCATTTGTAAGGAACCAGAAATTGGCTGTTGCCACCAAGTAATTCTTCTTCTGGAAATGTCCACAATCATGTTGTTGATTTTTCTGCCATTAGAAGATTAGAGAATGAAATCCCAGCTCAGTGAGTCAACAACATTTTTTTCCATTTCCTTGCATGGGAACATTTTACTTCCGCTTGCAAACAAAAATAGAAGGGGCCAACAGCTGGAGAGTCTCTTCCGAAAGCCGCAGGCAATGTACCATGAACAATTTGCCCAAGTTTTGA
Organism: Escarpia spicata; assembly: GCA_963995525.1. Taxonomy (NCBI): domain Eukaryota; kingdom Metazoa; phylum Annelida; class Polychaeta; order Sabellida; family Siboglinidae; genus Escarpia; species Escarpia spicata. The sequence continues at coordinate 27,515,756 of OZ023213.1, forward strand.
CATGGCCGCCGATACCGGTACCGAACTACCGACCGGTTAGCACAAGGATTCGAACCCCGGTCCCTCCAATCAACAGAACGGCAATCTGACCGCTCGACCACCATGCCCCACAATTAATTTGAACCTGCTGCTTGATGATCCAAACTGAACTGACCTGAACTCCAAACTGGTCCAGACTGAATCAATGCATCATGCTCCAGACTTAATCAATGCTTCATGGTCCAGACTGAATCAGTTGTTCATGGTCCAGACTGAATTAGTGCTTCATGGCCCAGACTGAATCAGTTGTTCAAGGTCCAGACTGAATCAATGCTTCATGGTCAAGACTGAATCAGTTTTTATGGTGCAGACTGAATCAATTATTCATGGTCCAGACTGAATCAGTTGTTCATGGTCCAGACATAATCAGTTGTTCATGGTTCATACTGAATCAGTTGTTCATGGTCCAGACTGAAACAATGCTTCATGGTCCAGACTGAATCAGTCATTCATGATCCAGATTGAATCAGTTGGTCATGGTCCAGACTGAATAAATGCTTCATGGTCCATACTTAATCAGTTGTTCATGGTCCAGACTGAATCATTTTTGTGTGGTCCAAACTGAATCAATGCTTCATGGTCCAGACTGAATAAATCATAACGAAAAAAACCTATAAAATGTACAGTATGTATTGTACAACTGTATACCGTATAGAGGCATACGATACACAACTCTAGTCCAGACTGAATAAGTAGTGCATGGTCCAGACTGAATCAATGGTTCATGGTCCAGAGTATTATAATTACCATCCATGGCTGATTTTGGGCTATGGAATTGACAACCCCTCGTTTAGTTATATTTATACACGCAGATAATGCCATTGTGACAAGGTCATGGCCAAGTGCCAGGTCATGGCCAAGTGCCAGGTCATGGCCAAGTGCATAGTGATACCAACTAAATGTCAGATAAGGCTTCTCATTTGCATGCAGAGAATGGTATGTCCATCAAACAATTGCCAAATAAAGAAATCCTCGCATAAACCTAGCAGGAAGACTACCGAGCTTCAGTATTTCCAATGCAACAGACTTCTCATTGGCAGCCATCTTGTATCACCTGATCATCAGTAAAAGATGCCTTGATTACTCCAATCTGTACCCATTCATGTCCATCATTAAACTCCTCTGTGTGGACTAAGGCCTGTGTGGTTTAATGTGTCCAGGACACTGGACCCTGACATTGGACATCACTAATGACCAAGATAAAACAGACAGGATGTACACTATGCTGGCTTGTACAACCCCTCAAAGGAAAAGTAACACTGATTTTGTCATCATCCAACATTTGATATAAAAAAAAACCTTAAACCTAAATGGAAAATTTATTCAAGCCGTTTTTTTTAAGCCAGTTCCATAGGCACTTTGTGAACATGCCCTTTAGTACATAGAAAATAGCTATCCAGGTCATGTTCTGATGTTGCATGCAGCGCTGCTTATAAACAAAACAAAGACGTTATCGGTGAATAAACACTGGTAACATTACCAGTGTTTATTGAGGGGTTGTAGATGAATCCCTCAAAATTTTGCAGCTGGGATGCAAAGCATCTAGAAGGAAAAGATCAGCATACATGCATCACACATTCATAATATTGTATGCTAGCTCGATTGAAGTTATATTAAATTACTATAACCAGGCTTAAACTGTTCAGTGCAACTGAACAAAGCCACCGGACATTGTCCAGTATAAAAGCTCTATTTTTATGTCAATAACACGTTCCAAGTACTACAGACATTGGAAGCATTTGGGCATTTAATCTGCTGGACTATTGTACAAGCCAGCATAGTGTACATCCTGTCTGTTTTATCTTGGTCATTAGTGATGTCCAATGTCAGGGTCCAGTGTCCTGGACACATTAAACCACACAAGCCTTAGTCCACACAGAGGAGTTTAATGATGGACATGAATGGGTACAGATTGGAGTAATCAAGGCATCTTTTACTGATGATCAGGTGATACAAGATGGCTGCCAATGAGAAGTCTGTTGCATTGGAAATATTGAAGCTCGGTTCTACGGTAGGAGACAATTCTGCTGTTTGTAATACAAAAACACTTGAACAAAATCTAGTATAAGAGATCCAATATATATTCTGAATATGTAACATATTTCTTTGCTTTTTATAAAAAAAATTGAAAAATAGTTTCCATGAATTATGTCTAGAGAATGATGGAAATCTATTTTCTGAAAAGACGCTACAACTATAAACTACATTAATTCTGTGTATATAATGTGCACATGTATGCACAAAATACTATGTGATAAGTATGCAGTATATTTTATTTGTATCGATCTTTATAATGGAAAATGTTCCGCATTGTGTAAACATTAGGGAGACATGGCAGCCATAATACCTACATGAATACTTGCTTCCCCAAAATGTTGATTTGTTTGCCAGATTTTACTTCTAGGTATTTTTTATTTAAATATACATTCCTGGTTGAAAGGTAAGATACTTTTAACTCAGGCGAGTAGTCTTCCTGCTAGGTTTATGCGAGGATTTCTTTATTTGGCAATTGTTTGATGGACATACCATTCTCTGCATGCAAATGAGAAGCCTTATCTGACATTTAGTTGGTATCACTATGCACTTGGCCATGACCTGGCACTTGGCCATGACCTGGCACTTGGCCATGACCTTGTCACAATGGCATTATCTGCTTGTATAAATATAACTAAACGGGAGGTTGTCAATTCCATAGCCCAAAATCTGCCATGGATGGTAATTATAATACACTGGACCATGAACCATTGATTCAGTCTGGACCATGCACTACTCATTCATTCTGGACTAGAGTCGTGTATCGTATGCCTCTGTATGGTATACAATACATACTGTATGTTTTCTACGTTTTTGTTGTTATGATTAATTCAGTCTGAACCATGAACAACTGATTCAGTATGTATCATGAAGCATTTATATAGTCTGGACGACAAAAAACTTATTCAGTCTGGACCATGAACGACTGATTCAGTCTGGATCATAAAACATTTATTCAGTCTGGACCATGACTAACTGATTCAGTCTGGATCATGAATGACTTATTCAGTCTGGACCATGAAGAATTGTTTCAGTATGGACCATGAACAACTGATTCAGTATGGACCATGAACAACTGATTCAGTCTGGACCATGAAGCATTGATTCAGTCTGCACCATAAAAACTGATTCAGTCTTGACCACGAAGCATTGATTCAGTCTGGACCATGAACAACTGATTCAGTCTAGACCATGAAGCATAGGTTCAGTTTGGACCATGAACAACTGATTCAGCCTGGACCATGAACAACTGATTCAGTCTGGGCCATGGGTCATTGATTCAGTCTGGACCATGAACAACTGATTCAGTCTGGGCCATGAAGCATTGATTCAGTCTGGACCATGACCAACTGATTCAGCCTACGTCATGAATGACTGATTAAGTCTGGAACATGAACAACCAATTCAGTATGGACCATGAACAACTGATTTAGTCTGGACCATGAAGCATTGATTCAGTCTGCACCATAAAAACCGATTCAGTCTTGACCACGAAGCACCTATTTCAGTCTGGACCATGAACAACTGATTCAGTCTGGACCATGAAGCATTGGTTCAGTCTGGACCATGAACAACTGATTCAGTCTGGGCCATGAACAACTGATTCAGTCTGGACCATGGACAACTGATTCAGTATGGACCATGAACAACTGATTCAGTCTGGGCCATGAACAACTGATTCAGTCTGGACCATGAACAACTAATTCAGTCTGGGCCATAGATCATTGATTCAGTCTGGAACACGTACAACTGATTCAGTCTGGGCCATGAAGCACTGATTCAGTCTGGACCATGACCTACTGATTCAGCCTTGGTCATGAATGACTGATTAAGTCTGGACCATGAAGCATTGTTTCAGTCTGGACCATGAACAACTGATTCAGTATGGACCATGAACAGCTGATTCTGTCTGGACCGTGAAGCATTGATTCAGTCTGAACCATAAAAACTGATTCAGTCTTGACCATGAAGCATTGATTCAGTCTGGACCATGAACAACTGATTCAGTCTGGACCATAAACAACTGATTCAGACTGGGCCATGGATCATTGATTCAGTCTGGACCATGAACAACTGATTCAGTCTGGGCCATGAAGCATTCATTCAGTCTGGACCATGAACGACTGATTCAGTCTGGACCATAAAGCATTGAGTCAGTCTAGACCATGAAGCATTGATTCAGTCTGGACCATGAACAACTGATTCAGTCTGGAGCATGATGCATTGATTCAGTCTGGACCAGTTTGGAGTTCAGTTCAGTTCAGTTTGGATCGTCAAGGAGCAGCTTCAAATTATTTGTGGGGCATGGTGATCGAGCTGTCAGACTGCCGTTCTGTCGATTGGAGGGACCGGGGTTCGAATCCTTGTGCTAACCGGTCGGTGGTTCGGTACCGGTATCGGCGGCCATGTCAAAACTTGGACAAATTATTCATGGTACATTGCCTGTGGGTTTCGGAAGAGACTCTACAGCTGTTGGCCCCTTCTATTTGGTATCTATGTAAGCGGAAGTTAAATGTTCCCATGCAAGGAAATGGAAAAAAAATGTGTTGACTCACTGAGCTGGGATTTCATTCTCTAATCTTCTAATGGCAGAAAAATCAACAACATTATTGTGGACATTTCCGGAAGAAGAATTACTTGGTGGCAACAGCCAATTTCTGGTTCCTTACAAATGAGCGTGACTTGGAGATAATTCATGTTCTGAGTCAGTGTATACAATCCAGCGTGTCTGACTCCCTCACAGAAGACGATATTACACTTGCACAGCTTGCAGTTAGCACTTTGTGGATGTGTCAATGCCCTAATACTGCCAAATTATATCGTTCGTGGAGTGATAAGTCAAGATCGAGACCGTGCAACCTGTCAAGGTTACCCTGAGAACGATAAGGGGATGTGGCATGGCTAAGACAACCAATTAAGACAACCTTAAGTGAAATAAAAGTCTTCACACTCATTCCATTCAATATCTTTTAAAACGTTTATCTGATTTATTCTTAACTTCCTTGTCGCTAGGATGATTTAGACGTTTAGTGCATATCCTATACTTAGTGACTTTAATTGTGAGGTGGCTGTATTATCGAGGTGACCATTAAGCTAGGTTTGACTGTAGCACAATAAAACACCAGTTGTTGGTAGTTGTTGTGTAGAACGAGCAACTCCACAGCTGACATGAGACAGATGATGATAAATGATGATGAACGACAAACAAACTGAAGAAATAATGTCAGCTGAGCTGGTAGATGGATGACTGTGGAAAAAATGAGATCAGAACTCAAGGAAGAAAGGAGTCAAGTAGGGGACAAGAAATTCAGATGTGACATTAATCTCGCAATGACAGGCACTTTGCATTGTCCCTGGTTTAAACGGAGGTAGTATGTTCGTTTTTATCAGAAATTCATGCTACAAAGTATAAATAATATCTATTATTAATATAGTATTATAACATGCTGACTCCTCTAATGTGTTTAAATGAACCAATTGTTCATGTTGAAAGTTTTTCAGGAGGAAACAATTTGTTTATGTGACAGAGCCATTTTTGTGCAAGCAACAAGAACACCTCTATTTGGCAGATACCGGCGCTATATAAGACTTCATTATTAAACTCCATCGTCAATAGATTTAGTGAACCAGATTCAGTTTTCTTGTCATGAATCTCATTCTTTGATGGCCGTATCTGTAGTACTGCAGTGATTGGATGTATTCGAACACTGAATGTTTTTGGACACCTTAAAAATCTATAAAAAATAATACTATTTTTCTGTATTATTTAACATATTTATCTCATGTTTTTTATTTGTATATTATTTTTCTGTACTGTATATTTTGTGACATCTATCACTTTTATGTGTCTGAAAGCATACAGTACTTTGACAGGGTGTTTTAGGAAACCAACAGTAAGTTTTTGAAACTACGTTTTTGGACAGCTGAGAATTTAATTGTTTTCAGGTCTCTGAAGATGTACAGTCATTACAGTGTGTGAATTGTGGAAAGTAGTCCGATCTTTTTTGTTGGTTAATCTATAAATATAATGTTCTTAATATCAGAATAAATATATGGAAGGTTTACCGACTGCCAAATTGCATTTCAGAAACCTGAAACAGTGGTCACTGTTTGAATCTTGTGTATAGATTGTAAACAAAATATTAAAATGTAAACAATCCTTATCAACATTTGTAGCAGAGGCAGGAGCAAACAAATACCTTCACATGTTTCCACACTCCTGACCATAAAAATGGAACAACGTACTGCTGATTCAGCATACTTCCTGCTAATAATTACCACCATGACTGATTTTCGGGTAATGTTGCTTTAAGTAACACTTGCGTTGTTGTAATTATTTTATAAAAATGGGCATACTTTTGATAAGATCATTGAAAGTATGTACTCTTGACTTGTGAATCTAGTAATAATTACTGACAGTCTGTGCAAGAGGTTTGTTTATCTGTGGGGTAGACTTATCCAAAACAGATATATATATATATAATTGTACTTTGTCTTACTTACTAATGCATATAGTAGACAACTATGTTCCGAGCATTCATGTTGTGATTGGAAATCTTGTTTACAAATCTGTGTTGAAATGTGGTGCATCTGCTAATAAGCTCTACGGTTAATACGATTATGAACTATGATATCAAATAGCAATCTAAATGACAGTGATTGGATAAAGGTGTTGTACAGAGTTACGTTTAATTAGATACAATTTATTTCACACATCCCTGAACAAGCCTTGCATTATATGAGTGTTTTTATACACTACAAAAACAATTCTAAAACTATTCAACATGTTTAATGGCACCTGCATTTACGTCGAACACTGTCACAGTCACTTACAATTTTTGAATAATGATTGCTCACCGATTCCATTGACATTTATGTCTTGGGATTCTGAACAAATTCTTTGTTTACAATACTACTATCTGGACCTTTATCGCCTTTCACTATAATGCCATTTAAAGCTGTGATGTCCCCTGAAAAAAACTAAATTCCCAGACAATAACAAACCACACAAACCTACAAAAAACTAAGCAGTGCAGCAAAGATTAGCCCACTAAATAAGTGGCTGCACCTGCTCGATAATCGATAATAATGCTTGGAGCATTTATACCTCCATTAGACCAAATACAAATGGCCAGCTCAGAGTGAACAGGATGCAAAGTTTCCTGGAGATTATCGAGCAGCTGCAGCCACTTATTTAGTGGGCTAATCTTTGCTGCACTGCTTAGTTTTTTGTAGGTTTGTGTGGTTTGTTATTGTCTGGGAATTTTTTTTTTTCAGGGGACATCACAGCTTTAAATGGCATTATAGTGAAAGGCGATAAAGGTCCAGATAGTAGTATTGTAAACAAAGAATTTGTTCAGAATCCCAAGACATAAATGTCAATGGAATCGTTGTGCAATCATTATTCAAAAATTTTAAGTGACAGTGACAGTGTTCAACGTAAATGCAGGTGCCGTTAAACATGTTGAATAGTTTTAGAATTGTTTTTGTAGTGTATAAAAACACTCATATAATGCAAGGCTTGTTCAGGGATGTGTGAAATAAATTGTATCTAATTAAACGTAACTCTGTACAACACCTTTATCCAATCACTGTCATTTAGATTGCTATTTGATATCATAGTTCATAATCGTATTAACCGTAGAGCTTATTAGCAGATGCACCACATTTCAACACAGATTTGTAAACAAGATTTCCAATCACAAAATGAATGCTCGGAACATAGTTGTCTACTATATGCATTAGTAAGTAAGACAAAGTACAATTATATATATATATATCTGTTTTGGATAAGTCTACCCCACAGATAAACAAACCTCTTGCATAGACTGTCAGTAATTATTACTAGATTCACAAGTCAAGAGTACATACTTTCAATGATCTTATCAAAAGTATGCCCTTTTTTTTTAAAATAATTACAACAACGCAAGTGTTACTTAAAGCAACATTACCCGAAAATCAGTCATGGTGGTAATTATTAGCAGGAAGTATGCTGAATCAGCAGTACGTTGTTCCATTTTTATGGTCAGGAGTGTGGAAACATGTGAAGGTATTTGTTTGCTCCTGCCTCTGCTACAAATGTTGATAAGGATTGTTTACATTTAAAATTTTATTTACAATCTATACACAAGATTCAAACAGTGACCACTGTTTCAGGTTTCTGAAATGCAATTTGGCAGTCGGTAAACCTTCCACATATTTATTCTGATATTAAGAACATTATATTTATAGATTAACCAACAAAAAAGATCGGACTACTTTCCACAAATCACACACTGTAATAACTGTACATCTTCACAGACCTGAAAACAATTAAATTCTCAGGTGTCCAAAAACGTAGTTTCAAAAACTTACTGTTGGTTTCCAAAAACTCCCTGTCAAAGTACTGTATGCTTTCAGACACATAAAAGTGATAGATGTCAAAAAATATACAGTACAGAAAAATAATATACAAATAAAAAACATGAGATAAATATGTTAAATAATACAGAAAAATAGTTTTATTTTTATAGATTTTTAAGGTGTCCAAAAACATTCAGTGTTCGAATACATCCAATCACTGCAGTACTACAGATACGGCCATCAAAGAATGAGATTCATGACAAGAAAACTGAATCTGGTTCACTAAATCTATTGACGATGGAGTTTGAACATAACGGGTGAACGGTCGGATGATTAGAAATATAACGATCGTTATTAATGCATCAGCCACCCTATGTAAGGAGGATAAACGCAATGTCATTACAGCCTTGCGACAGGTGCCTGTCATTTATAATACGTGCCAAGCGGTATAGTAAGCTCATTTCAGCTGTCAGTCTGCAGCCGTCGAACGCCAATTCCTTCATCTGTGATCTTGCCCGTTATCACCTCCTGGAAATGCAGATATAATATATATTAGTCCTTTGTCATGCGCACATAACTCGGGTGCATGCGTCACGTCGGAGAAAACAGTCATATTGTGGTCGCTATGGGGCTAGCATGTCGCCGGCTTAGGTGAGTGTTCGGTTATGTCATTATTCTTGATCATGTCACTGTAAGTGTAAATTCAGCGTTATTTGATAGCATGTGTCATTTCTGTTAAGAGGATGTCGTGATAATATTATTGAGATTTGTCGTCACGGTTTCGTATGCATTTTATTAGGTTTATTCGTGGGGGAGAATAATCATCATACACATCGTGTGCACTGTGATTGTGTTGTGGCGTTGTCTTGCAATCTGTGTTTCTATCGTGTTATCTGTAGCCTGATGCCATCTTGTTGCCAGTACAGAAATGTAGCGTATTTGGTTTTTATTACACGTTAATCGTGTTTATGCATAGCATAGCAAAACATAGCATAACTCTGCTTCTTCATCATCGGTATAACTTTCAACAGATAATGCAAGTTTGTGATTTCAGGCCTGTCGTGTGTGTGTGTATATAATACATATATATATGTATTTCATCTGTCAGAAAATTATTACTTTTCAGTGTCACCAGAAAATAGCTGCAACATCATGAAACAAATCCTGAATAAATTTATATATATATTATATGTATATATATATATATATGTGTGTGTGTGTTAATACGCTAACTTTGCGGCAGTATAAGTGCATCCTGTCCCAGGTGCCAAGGTCCACTCGCCTGTTTCTATGTTCATTTCCATCCCTCGACCCTGGACGTCTGATCTACTGATCGGTGATGTATTTAAAGAAACACAAAGGCAGATTTTAGTATTTAGAGTTACTTCCTTATGTGTTTACGATTCACTTTTCTCCCTGTTGGAGAAACCTGGATATAGTGCATGGTGAGCAATTGTCCAGAGAGGGCTTTACGTTTGGTTTATTGGCATGCCGTAATTGACAACAGCAAAAATTAATGGTCAGTGGGGATGAAATATAAAATACTGTAATAGTGATTTACTACTGCCCTTGGTTGGTTGCCCCATAGGCGGGGTAGTTTATATTAATCCTGCAACGTAAACACAGATATTCAGACTGAGCGGTAAACATCAATCAAGTGCCGTAAAGGATAGAACTCTGGTTCCAACACAAAACTACCATAAAGTGAAGCATATTAAAAGGAGATCAAGTACATGTCTTTTATGATCTTCAATGGAGACATGACAATAATAATTGATAAAATATTTTGTTCTTCAAATAAGACAGAAGAACTAGTCAGGACATTAAGTGACATTAGTGAAGGAACTGTGTAGTTTAGATATCAGAAATTGTTCATTGTCAAAGAGGGCGAGAATGAAAAGAACAAAATATGTGATCTGCTCATTGTGTCTGCCTAATTGTGGAAAATTTGCATAAACATAAACAAATATAAACTGACTTTGCATATTTCAGTACAGCTTGCCATACGTAACCCAGTTTATGATACTACCTTTCAGGGAAGTGGGTTTTCGTTGTTCTGTAGTCCTAACTACCTTTTTCGAAACAGCATTTCTAATAAGTTGTTGGCACAGAATTTATGAAATTCACTTGTGCTAGATATTTAGCAGGTGGAGTTGGTTAAGTTATGTGTTAATTCTATATAAAGATAATTCCTGGTTTCTCAGCAACATTTTATCAAAAGGTAAATGGAGGGTGCAGTTTTTATATTTATGGAGGTGTCAGCTTATGGAGGTGTCAGCGATTATAAAAGTGGCTATTCTCAGCAATTAACAATGTGTACCAAATGTATTTCTTACAAGCGGCAAACAAGTTGATAAATTAATTTGGCCTGATGCAAATCAGGTTTTATTTATTGCCCCGAAACTCATAAATAGAGAAGTAATTATATAAAAAATATAGGTTTGTGGCACCTATTTTTAAATGTACGCGCTGATGAAAATCCGGGAATTATTTTATGCAGTCTACAACAGCATTTTATATTACATACAGTAAAATTAACTCCCACAAGTATAGACGGATATGAGTTTCACCTGTGTTGAGTCTCGCCCACAATCCGGATATGGATTCCACTTCATTGGCATGGTGTGTTTACATAGCTCAATCTCTGTGTCTGACCACATTAGTGCTTGTTGATGGCACATTCCAGACAGGTGCACTTTGCAGAGAGAGAAATGGGCTTCCCCGGGCAACTGGAGCAGTAAACAAACTGCCCCACACATGCACACATGCAGGCGCGCGCGCACACGCACACACACACACATATACCTCTGTAGAGATACACACGCATGCACGCACGCACACATGCACACACACACACTAAATGTAAATAAAAAATGTGCATACATTTGTTTAGATTGTTAAAAGAATTTACTTTCACAGAGCTTTAAATCTTGTAAGTGGCTGGCATTTAGCCATCAACCAACTAAATTTGTCAGTGGTTTTTGAGAGAGCGAGGAAAATCGACAGCATCAACACAAAAATACTGTCATGCATAGTCGTATTTTATAGAATCACTCAAATTTACATTTGGACAGGAATTAAAAGCTGATAGTTTGTCTAGTGATTTTCCGTTTAACGGTAAAATCGGAGAATCATCAGAGTGTGGTGTGCATCTAGGATTGTCGTGATTTTCACCAATGCTTCGGGAACTGTTGGCTTGACAGTGGAGGCGCCAATCACTTGCACATTATTAATATTATTGCCCTGCGGTGGTGGAACGCAAAGACAAGCTTCGGGTCAAATTCAGACAACCGCTCAATCACCTGTGTCTAGGGATTTGGGACGGAGGCATCATATCGGGGTTTGAGTTCTCGGCCTCATTCTCTCACAGAAAACGCAATGACCAACAACAAATGCAAGTATCGTCTCGCTTAACACAGAGTTACGGTCGTCGACATGCCTTTGGGAAAGTTGCGTTTCTCTCCGTCGCCGCAGGTGGCAGCACTTACACGATGGGTAGCGTCGTGTTTCGGGTGGTTTCCCGTTGCCCCAAAAGATTGGTCATGGGAACGTCAGAAAAGTGCACAGGACGAGCCACCAGATGGCATACACAATGAGTGAGTCGAAATTTATTTGTGTGGATTTTTAATTTTCCTATGTCACTTTCTCGGGTATATTTCCAGTTTGTCTTAATTTACAAGACAGTTTATTAAGATAATTTTTTTTCAGATTTCACATTCAAATTTACCTGTTTTCTTCAGTTGGATTTCGGTAAATTTTAGTTGTCCTCGTTATGCGGACTACCACTAAATGGTGACACAGTAGTCATTCAATGCAAGTGCTGTCATTGGTGAAAAATAGTGTAGGGCTCTCCGAATGATTTAACCATTAGAGCACCAGACTGTCGATCGAGGGGACCAGGATTCGAGTCCATCTGTGGAGCGCAGTGGTACCCTGGATAGAGCACTGGACTCTCAATCAAGAGAACCCGGGTTCGAATCCTGTGCTGCCATTTCAAACTTTGGGCAAGTTCGTTCACTCTATGTTGCTCCAGTTCACTCAGCTGTATGAATGAGTACCTGGCTGTAGACAGTGGTAGATATTTGTATACAAACAGTCTTTGTACATTAATTGCAGCATGGCAGAAGCATCCAAGAGTAATTGAGATGGTGTTCGATTGAACAGGTTTGCCAGGGTGTAAAGTGTAAAGCGCTTTGAGCAGGACAGTGGAATCCGTGTTATATAAGATCTTACCTTTTTACAGTTTATTCAGTAAACTTCTGTACTTTTGTTTTGGCAGTATACATATACCAACCCATCAATTATATGACCAACCCTGGCTCAAGAGGATGATTCTGGGTAATGGACAAGACAAGATCATTTGAAATGCTTTATCTGGTAGACACTGGACTCTCATTCAATAGATTTCCGGGTTTGAATCCTCATTTTGCCATTTTGAACCTTGGAAAGTGTCTTTACTCCATATTGATCCAGTTCACTCAGCTGTATGAATTAATACCCAGTTACTCATGGTGGATATTTGTGCAGTAAACACAACATGGCTTAATGCTTTCCAGAGAAATCAAAATGGTGTTTGATTGAACAGTTCTAACAGGGAGTAAAGTCAAAGGCACTTTGAGCAGTTCTAAGGACTGGGTATTATGCTGTATAACAATTTACTTTAAATATCCAACATACCGGGTGGATAAAATATTTGGATGTGGAAAGCCAGATAGATGGAAGAATCGAACAGATGAATTCATCACATGGCAAGGACCTAAATGAGCCACAAACAGCCTTCATCCCTCTCCCATTATCATCCCTCTCCCATTATCACCCCTTTTAGGAAACCATGTTTTTACGATCTTCAGACAGTTCTTGATTCATCTAATGGCAACAAACCCATCTGGGATTGAGACGGCTAACCAGTCAGTTCCATTTGCCAGACTAGCGTTTTGCCACTTCCCAACCATTGTTAGATTCTCTGATTGTGTAAATGCTTTAACGTTTCCAACCACTTCCCAAACGTTGTCGTTGAGCTATTAACGCTAGCGACAAAGGGGAGCAGCTATGTGCATTCATTACCACTGCAAAGGCATCATTGATTTTCTCACCGAGAAGTATTAACGCCGGTAATTGGTGGTGATTGTCGAAAGGGTGTGGATTTATGTGCTGGACGCAGGTCAAAGGATGACCATAAGTGGACCAGGATTACTAGGCCGATGGCGCCAGTCAAAGTCGTCTACTGTTGATGTCGTGTTTAGAATCAAAGAGTTAGATTTCATGCTCCATATCATACCTATCTTGGAGCATACAGCGTCAACAAAGTCCAATGGTCCAGAATTCCTTAACATTACGTTTAAAAAAATCATGAAGAAACGTGTGCTGAATTAGAAAATGATGTGGTATTTCTAAAGTGTACTTATTAAAACTGAATTTCTGAAAGTTTCAGCACCATTGGATTAATACGGAAGAAGTTATAAGTACACTGAAAGATATGCTCTTCCCATTGTCCTCCTAGGTTGGCGTCTCATTGCCTCGGTTCTCTTTGGTAGACTGCACCCGTCTGTTCTTATCAAGTGGCCTGCCTACGTCATGTGGCTTCTTACTAATCTGCTGCTTACTGCATCTTGGTCTCTTGCCTCAGGTCTGAATAGAATACTTAGTAAATAAGTAAATAATTTGTAAATAAGGAAGTAAGCAAATGATCACGAGTACGGATTATCAACCCATGAATTTCTAAAGAAGATTGAACTACATTTGAGCCCTTTACACAGTTCTGCAAGACATACATCCATGGTTAATTATAGACTTGTTGATGCCAGTAGGCATTTGCAAAGCTCGCGTTTTTCTAAATATAATCCCCACTGCTATTATGAAGATGCTTTTCTGTAGATAAGGTTTCACTATTTTACAGACGGGATCAGATTCATCCCTTCAGACTTAGAAATAATTTGGATGGTACTACCTCGTGCTTATGCCAAGATTATGATACAAAGGGCTTCTTGTGTTGAACATTACTAGCCATTAGCACAGATACATGGCCTTGGGAATTGGAGATATTTGGCCAATAACTGGCTAATAACCTGACAAATGGTAGTTTCAAGGAAAATGCACTATGGTCTGGCTCGACATCCCTAATTGGTAGCTGGAAGTAGCCAGATTAAATTTAATGATGTACCAAAGGGAGGCTTGTACAGTGATTTCACTTCACATGTGCAACTATCATGTTTCAGTGTTTAACAAGCTCGCCATGAATGATGCGAATTAGGTGGGTTTCTTTTGACTGCTTTTGCACTGATGGAACAACAACAGAAGCTGCACGTTTGGGATAAAAGAAGCACAAGGACAAAGAGGGTGGACAGAAGAAAGATCACCGACCTAAGGAAAGAGAATGGGTTGGAATGCAGCCTAACAGTGGTGAGTAGCCAAATGAGATGGCCAGGCCACTTGGCAGGCATGGATGCAGCAAACTTGCAAAGAGAGCAGAGGCAGAACAACACCAAGGATGCAGGAGAAGGAGAGGCCACAACTGATATGGGAGGACTGTGTGAAGAGGGACATGAGATGAACAGGTGAGGATGAAAGATGGAGGAAGGGGGCTGCTGACAGGAAGTTATGGGAAGAAAGAACAGAACAAGTTGCTCAACAATACTATACCTGACCTCACACCTGCACAGAGGACAAGGAGAAAGAACAGGTCTTTCGACCACTGTTCCTTGTCCCTCAAAGGTGTGTAAGATAACCGTGTTCCATGGTAACACGCCTTGTGATGTATTTTGTTGTAATGTCAGATGATTTCATCTTGCTGCTCTTTGATGCCTGCAGTTTGGAGATGAGATAACTTTGATCTATCATGGAGAGATCACTGTACCAACAAGGAACTGCTCGAAAGAGCAAACATCTCCGATGTGCAAGTCATGGGCTCATATGGGAAACATCAGACGTACAGTCAAACCTCGCTTGACAGTCACCTCGATAATACAGCCACCTCGCAATTAAGGTCACATTAGAAAACACATCCCAAATTCTTTCCATAATTACAGTAATGTGTGGGTAATTAGTCTCGCTAATATGGTCACCTTGCTAATAAGGTCACCTTGCCAATCAGGTCACCTTTGCCCAGTCCCGAGGGTGACCTTAATAGGGAGGTTCCCCTGCATTAAACAAACTCTGTTGTTTGAAGATAACAGAAACAGATGCTGAGTGTTTGTGCAACTACAGAGAAAATGTCGTTTGGAAGGAAAAGCTGTTGTTAGAGTGATGAAAGATAAATTTGAAAAAATTTAGTAGATTAGCCAACTATTGTTGCTGGTGCATTAATAAAGCCATTGTTTGTTTTTTGTTTTTGTTTTGTAAATTACCCACACTCATCGACAAACAAAATAATATATAACTTATTGAAGGAACTTTGTTACACTGTCACATTTTATACCTGCTCGTTGAATTAATGGCTACTCTTGCGTATTTGATTATTCAGTTGTTATGAATAGTATATAGGTCACTGTCTCCTGCCATTGTTTTGACATGCTTATGTAAATAGTTAATTCCCTCAGTGAGACTGTTAATATTTGGCACATTCATACTTCTTATGTGTAGTTCATGGCTGTAATATGATAGTATAATCACACAGTAATATTAATAATAATGATAATGTCTTGAATAATGCCAGTGTCTGCCAAGTATGATATCACTAATCTTACCACTAAATCTCATAAGTTTATAAGTACGAGATTGACAAAAATAATGTAATTAAGTATAACATAATGGTTATAAGTATCATAGAAAGAATAATAATTGTAAATATGTAATACAATCATAATATTAAAATTATTATCATCAATATTATTAAATAAACTTTCATACGTCAGCATCATAAATATTATTATAAAATCACTATTTAAATTTACTAAAAATTTTATTATATATAAAGATCATAGAATCAGTTAGTTTCTATTGTGGTTATTATGTATTATTATTATAATCACAAGAATATTATCATTTTAACTTTGGCTGAATACTCTTCAATTTCTGATTTTATCACTCGTGGCATTTATATTGTTTGAATACTTCCTCCTACAAACTTTATATTGTGCCTTTTGTAGCTACTGACAGTACGGGTATTAAATGTCAGGATATGTCATAACTGTAGCACTGTAATTATGTCTGCTACTTGAGTTGTAGATACCATTCATGTAATGTTCACTCGTATTAAACCTATAATTATGGTACATAAATTGTTTACATCAAGGCTTAGTTAGACTGTTTCCTTCATTTCTTGTCTATCACTTGAACAAGTTGGCAGTTCTTGTATTCGCTGTTGCTTGATTCTTTGTTAGGTTCAATTCAATGGATATATTCCAGACACGACAGAGCACATAATTATATATGCTATATGTGTATCTGAAGTCCATAGGTCACTAAAATGAATGCTGTTACAAATAATAAATAACAATTTGATTTGATTGTTGTTGTATGCATTTTTTGCAGTTGTTTCTGTCACAAAATTCAGGTTGAATCATTTGTTCCATTGTTTTGTATTTTGTATGAAAATTGCAAATATATAGCTGGTATATCTAGTATGATATAACTACTGATCTATCAAGTATATACGATGCCTAAATTGTTATACTAATTTCGAAGTTACTGAATAACAGCATTGCAAATCAAACAGTATACATGTACAAGTGATGTTTGTTGATTTCTTTTGGCATGTTATAGTAAAGACAAAGAATTAATTAGCAGATACATATCAGATTAAGCAATTATCCTGAGTGGCAGGTTTTTACATTTCATAGATACTAGAAAAATAGCAAAACCTCCATTCAAAGAAACAACATCTAGACAATAAGCTACCGGGCAAGTATCGATATTCCAAACAATAAATTATACATGCATTTCTGCATGTAGTTCCATATCCAAAGGGTAAATATCCTAACCTTTCTTTGCACAATATCTAACACGGTACACTGAGTAAATATTTTTGTAAAATTATTGCCTGATAAGTGGCTATCTACCACCGTCACGCGTGGCCGAACACAAGCCACAGTGTTGACCTAGAGCAAAGCGCTCAACCGTGTCATTTGCTGAACACATATATATAGCTATAGCTGGCATTAGCTGTAGTGCAACTCTCACATGTAAACTTGGAAGTAGACTGCACACACGCATGTAGGTCAATGGAAACGGCAAATGTCGGAACAGATGCCAACTTGTAAGTCAAATTTCTTGTTTGTAAACTCAGGTTTTTGAGTCCATGCTTGCCTGTGCTTACGTGGAATGTAATCTGTTATGTTTTAGTGTGTCAGCGCTGTGTCGGTAGCGTACTATAGGTTACTGACAGGCTGTGTGAAATATAACACTGTTATAATCAGATAATCAAGGTTAATTAATAACATGGAGACTTAATTATATTATTGTAGGTGCAGCAGTGATTTATATGGTAGTTTCTCAGATCAGGTGGTGGAGAACTTGCGTCTCCTGTGAAAGCAATGTATAGCATATGTTTGAAGTGTAACAACAGCTTTCCGTGAATGTGGTAAGCATATACTTTTGGATAAGGTTTCCTCTTTCAGTTTATGAGGTTGTAATCCATTTAACACCCCTGTATCTAGAGATGTTACACATGTATTTGATTAATTTATTTAATGCAGACACAACTGCAGTGCAATGATACATATATAAAAGATAATATAAAAACTAGAATAAACACAAAAACATAAATTCATTACCAACTATGTTTACATCATGTAATTATGTATGTATACACATCTATAGGCATAACTATGGGACTAATAAAAAGTAAAAAAGTAAAGGTAAGTTCTTATATAGCGCAATATCCAGTCCTCAGGACAGCTCAAAGCGCTTTACACTTTACTCCCTGGCAGACCTGTTCAATCGAACACCATCTCGACTTCTCTGGGAAGCATTCAGCCACGCTGCTATTAATGCGCGAAGACTATTCGTACACAAATATCCCCCACTGTCTACAGCCAGGTACTCATTCATACAGCTGAGTGAACTGGAGCAACGTAGAGTGAACAAACTTGCCCAAGGTTCGACACCGCCGCACAGGATTCGAACCCGGGTTCTCTCGGTTGAAAGTCAGAAGCTCTAGCCACTGCACCATGGCGCTACATGCTAATAGGTGTTTGTGTAAAGACCTCCAAGCTCAGAGGATTCAGAACAGTTTGTGTAATATATTTACATAATTGATGTGTAGTTTTTGTAAAATCATCGGACATACTATTAGTTTACAACATTTTTCCCCATTAATCAAAGCAGGTGATTTTTTGGAATCTTCACGTCTGTGCATGATACAGTGATGCACATGTATTTGCATTGATGT
The DNA here is from genome assembly GCA_963995525.1 of Escarpia spicata. NCBI lineage: Eukaryota > Metazoa > Annelida > Polychaeta > Sabellida > Siboglinidae > Escarpia > Escarpia spicata. The sequence continues at coordinate 27,534,498 of OZ023213.1, forward strand.
TGTCGACATTCCTTACACCGTTCCAATGGCACATTTATATATCGACAGAAAATAATCTCCTCAGCATTGCTGAGCAGCATAATTGAGGTTTAGTAATATTTCTTGTAAATATTTTATTTGCAAATCATGCTAGATAATTCTGGCACGTACGGAACGCGACTTGGCAATTTTTCATTATTTAATAATTTATGTAAAATTAATGGTGCAATTTGTATTTTCATTAGTAATGTAATAACCATGTCACTTGCCTTGTGCAGTAAGCCCCTGGGAACCGATTGGTGATTATCTTGATGTATGGAAAGGCACAACCCAAATGCATGTTCCCATTGACAGCCATGTCAAAGGGAGGCAGTCTCTTTGCGGTTTTCTATTTATTAGTTAATATAATTGATTGCTGAACGTTCTTCAAGATAGTTCATTTCTATGCAAATTAGTTCTTTTAAACATATCCCGTACATGAATTTACCTTGGAGAGTCGTTCGTTGATGTGACACCAACTTCTTCAGTACATGTGACGTGTGACGCCATTGTACATGCGAGATAGTAATTCCCCTCGTCTCAGTTGATTGGTGGCCTGGCCTTTCTGATCCATATGGCTTCTTTTATCTGTCTTGTTCTTCTTTTGGCTTCCTTGTCCACTATTTTCATTCCCTCCCAGTCTATGAGATGATTTTGTGTTGTTGCTTGGTCCCTGACGGTGGATTTGTTGATGGTCGACATTGGTCTTTTTTCTTGCTCGTTGTGTACCTCTGTTTCCTTCCACAAGGATGTAACCAATCCTACTGGCAGTATGAGGGATGCTGTCCAGTTTAGATGCAAACCCCTCTTTGATGTTCTGCGCCATTGAGATACTCACACAATCAAGAGAAGCAGTTCAGTTAATGAATGTTGATTATGTATTACCTCCCAACCTGATTATGGCCCTTGGTACCTTTAATATTTTATCTGATTATAAGAAGAATGGACGACAAAAAGTTCTTAAATTTCTTCACAACCACCATAAGTAGATAATTACTGCCATATAACAGATGTTGTTGTGCTGAGCTTGTGTTGTCAAAATCACTTATTGCTAGTTCTTTTAATCCTGTTGAATACACACCATAAAAATTGGAACTTTTTGAAAAATACTAATATGTCTACAGTGTACCACAGTTTCAGGAATGTTACTACAAAATTCCTATGCATCTTAAAAATAGCTCCATTTAAATCTGCTTGATTAACGGCAATGCCTCACTATCACAGCCAAAGGTCTGACATAGCAAACATTCCATCTCCAGTTGCTGACTAAATGTAAATATTTCTTGACAAATAAAATCTCTAAAATGGGTTAAGTTGAGTATTTAAATGCACAACAGTCAAAACACTTCCAGAAGTCTAACTGTGGTCTCACCCCATAAATTACTATGGTATTCTGAGAACGGATCGAGGGATTCTGGTTTTCTGAAGTTGTTCTGTCCGCAGTGTTGCATTATCAGTGAGGTGCATTTGAAGCAAATACATTTTAAGAGGATGCAGCCGTATTCATCCCAGAAATCCATGTTATATACTGGGAATTAGTATGATGTTAGCTGTTTAAACGAAGTAGGGGAAATAAAAACACATAGGGTTACATGTGTAACCTGTTATTGATTCGCAGTGCTGGCAGTTCTAATCTTTAAACTAAGTCTTTCAATTATTTCAGCATTTGCCTGGGATTGTTTGTGGACTCTCATTTGACTGACTGAACATTTAAGGCATCGTGATGTTGAACACAGACCATCTGGCGTGCTCTAACAAGGTGTTCCCTGCTAGCTCGTAGACAGACCCACTCGATTTGGTTATCGAGATTCTAGTTCTTTCGTCTAACTTTGTAAAGTATTCCACAGCGGGTACACTTGGCATATTACGGCTTCAGCTGGAAGCGTGGTCGTACTTTGAGCAAAGATCAAGCTGCATAGTAACGCAATAATATGAAACGAAAGTAGTGTTATGGCTACTCAGTCTCAGGCAAAATCACTTACGTGCTGGTCTAGAAAAACATCGATTCTTTCGGTTGATGTAATTTGTGCTCAAGGTGATTGAATCAGTGGTAATGGCGTAGGGTGGCAACGTGGGCCATACACAGCAAGTGTAGGACGGGTGTATCGTCTGTGTGTCTCTCAGTTTGTCTGTAGGTGTCTGGCTGTCTGTCAGCCGGTCAGTCGGTCTCCGTCTCTGTCTGGCGGTCTGTGAGGCTGTAATTATGCCTGTCTTTGTGTCTGTCAGTGTGTTTGTCTGTATGATTGTCTGTAATTATGTATATGTGTCTGTGTGTATGTCAGTCTGTCTCTATTTATATCTGTCTGTCTGTCTGTCTATCTGTAGGTTTTCATGTCTGTCCGTCCGTCCGTCCGTCTGTCTCTGTCTGAGTGTCTTTGCACTTCAGGATGTTAATCCCACACCTACATTTCCCACAATGCACCGGGAAAATGAGGCTCCTATGAAAAGTATGCTTGTCACCTGGTGAGCATTAGCGGTTAACTAATCGCCAAAGAACCTTGGGTTTTTATGACAGTAACCATAATGGCATAAGCATCCATCCTAAGTGCACTATAAATATTCGTTCAATTGGTGCAGCACTCGTTGAAAACACGACCGTGTTTTACGTACATCTTTGCTCAAAATAGCCATCCAAGGAAATAAAATCACTTCTCGTTAAAAGATTGGGTAACAGTGGAAGAAGCCACACTAAAACAATCTGTGCCAAATCACGGTTATTGCTTCTAATGAAACACGTTTTTATTCCGGCCGTCTAGATTTGTCACATAAAATACAGGAGTTATCCTTTAATTATCCATGCCGTACACAAGCTTGAGTTGTTTGATCTGTTTGTTTGTTTATGCATGGTGGTTTATTCGTTTTACAAAGTTGCTATCATTAAATTGTACCATAACATTCTTTATGCAGAGATAATACTTTTTCTCCTTCTTCCCATCGTTAAATTCTGCACAGTTCTTCCCCGTATTGTTTTTGCTCATCCACTTTAAAAAAACAGTGTTTGAATTACTAATACTAGCAAAAATGCCCATCACCCCCCTGACATTTGTGACAGCCATATTTACCAAATGTTAGAAAACACACAGCATCGTTACAAAAACACCATAACACGCTCACAGATACTCGTTACATGATCAAAATGACAAGAGATAATGTGAAGTTCAAGTCCATCAATAGGCCCTAGCCATGATAGTGTAGGATTGTCAGATACTATTCATTTCGTATACTATTCTACTCGGTACCCCCCCCATATTCCCGGTGTATCCGTGTTATGTTCATGCAGCCCTTTCTCTGTTTGCAACTTATTTACGTTTGTTTAGCCACGTGTTGAGACAGTACAATGTCTAATTTATACAATAATTAGCCTTTACTACAATTCTCTTTGATTTTGCATTCTTAATGTATTGCAACTTCTGTGTTTATATCTCAACATTGAGAATTAAATACTAGAGTGACTTTAAAAAAATCCACTAAAATATGGTTGATATTAGAAATTGCCTCCATGGGCCATTCGTTATGGGAAGCAGTTCTTTAATATCCCAGTGCAAGTGTAAATGTTTAAGTACATAAGTGTTTCCTGGAGTGACCCCTTTAAGAAAATCCTAGAGTGACCCCAAAACATGTTTGCTGCATCGATGCCTTGATATAGTTTTTGTTGTCTCAAACAAGTGGTCAAATATGATAACACTGGTCCTGAATAAATTTCTTTATAATAGTATATAATCTTTATACTAGTGTATAATCAGATATATTTTGTATACAGTAATTTCCTTCTTTTTAGGTTACTTCTTCTGCATAAATACAATGACCATATTTAGAGAGATCATCTCAGGGGGAATTATCAAGGGAACACTTTTTTCTGTGGCAAGGTTGCCTATTTTGGAAAGTGTTTAATGAGTGTCCGGATATAAGTGTTTAGATAATGTGTCTATAATTTTTCATTTATTTTAATATAATTTTCTTTAAATTTGCCCACTTAAAACATTAATGCAACACAGGAAATAGAACAACAAATATTTAAGTAAGTCAAATTTTGCAATGGAGTGACAAGACATTTTATTGTGGTTAAAAAAAGGTATTCTTCCGACATTCAACTACAACATTACTCTTTTCGTAAAGGTATTTCTCGTGTGTAATATGAGTATCTGGTGTCAGACACACGCTGCTCCCCTGGCTTGACACTTCGCCATCCATCGACACACTGTGAGAACGTATGAATAGATGCATCATACGCTCGTTACATCACTTTGAAAAACTGACTCCACCGAAGATATGACATCATGTTTCTGGAATAGAAAGCTTGCCTGTGGAGCGACTGGTAGCTTGTTAAGTCTTGCAGAAATCATGTTATCTAAGTCTGTCTGGTAGTTCTTTTTGTGTGTTTGTGGTTTACTGTTAGGACTGGGTCCATGTGTGTGTGTGTGTGTGTGACTTTGTTCGTGTGGAGTTGGAGGGTACTAGAGACAGTTTGAGTATTCGAGTTAGGTCAAGTGTGCATCTGATGATGTGTTTTGGCTAGACTGAGATCATGGTTCGACTTTTGACAGGTAGTTGAGTTAAAGGTTATGTTGACTGCACTGAATATGTGTATATCAATACGTGGGTGTGTGTGTTGTGTGTGCATGCATGCATGTGTCTGTGCGTGTGTGTATGTGTGTCTGCGTGTCTGTGGCTGCATGTGTGTGTGTGCATCATTTCTGTGTGTGCATATGTATGTGTGTGTGTGTGTGTGTGCATGCATATCTGTGCGTGTGTGCGTACATGCATTTTTGTTTGCATTTGGGTGCATCTATTTGTGTTTGCACGTGTGTGCACACTTCTATGCAAGTTTGTGCGTGCGTGCATACATACTTGTGCCTGTGTTCATGCATGCATACAACTGCGTGCTCACACAACAGTTGCTAACGAGGTATTATCCACTAATAACCACCTTCATAAAAAACACCTTATGACGCCACTTATCCGAGACCATTTGAAATTTTTTTGACCCCGTCACTTCCTGTAACCACTTTCTGTGCGGCAGCCACTAAGTGCAGATTCAATTTCTTCTGAGACGGTGCACATTTATTGAGTGATTGATGATATTGGTTCACCGCACAAGCAAGGTGGAGCCACTGTAGCAGCTGCTTCGCCCCCACAGTAAGCCTCTTAATCCAACCAGCTTATGAATACGCCGTATTTGCCTTGGCACTAACACGTTGCAACTCCGTCGCTCTGTGCCGGGGATAATCAATTATGTGCGGCTGTGACAGGTATCGGTCACGTTTCACCGTTAGCCAGCGTCCGGCTGTGGTCATTCTAATGTCCAGGACATTGTGGCGTAATGTCGCATAATTGTGAGAAATCTCACTGACTAAGTGCGTGTTTGTACATTGGTAGGTAATTGACGGCCATTCACTTAATAGCATCGGAATCCAGTGCAAAGTGTTTCTGCTGTGGTGATACGTCAGTATAAAGGTGCTGTGTCCGTTTCAGGCTTATTAATGTTTAATTCTTAAGTATTATTCTGAATTCTAGAATAGATATGTTTAAGGTATACTGCCTGCAAAATTGCATTTAATAAGCAGAATACAGTGTTTGTAATTTTAATGTTGCGTGATCAAAATGGTAAAATTGTAAGCAAAAATTTATCAATTTGCCATTCAACATGCACTGTTCACATGATGTTGAATTAAAAACATGTAATTTAAATATATACATAATCAAATATTTTTGTATATTAGTTGTATAAACAAATAGTGGGTTTATGGTAAGTTTGTACAGAGTAATATTATTATTATGAACAATAATTATTATTAAGTAACGATAAGTATTTATTAATAAATAATTGTTAATTAGTATTGTTATAAGCAGTGGGAATAGTTGTCTCTACATCCAGTCTAAGAGTAAACCTTGATATAGAAGAGGTTATGCTACATGGCACTAATAATATTAATTAGTTAATAATCTTGACTGATGGCTCTGTATGTCTGGCTGTTAAAGTCTGGACTTTGACGTAAACTTAGCGCCAACTATTTGAAGATCATTGCCATTCTACTTCTGCCAAAGAAACAATAGTAATAGAAAACGATGGGCCCACAAATGAATAATTGCAAGTTTACTTGGACATTAACTTAATCCTAATGTCACATAATTGAATATCATCGATCGTTGCCACTGTTTATCTGCCAAAGAAATAATAAAACAAAATGATAGATCCACAATGGAATATTTACAATTTTACTTCGACTCTGAGCTAATTCATTGCATATAAAGCATTTAAATGGTCACTGCCAAAGTCTTTCTGGTGAAGAAAGGTTACTAATATGAATGTGAAAATGATAGATCCACAACTGAATATTTATTAAATACGATTCTAGTGTCACTTTTATGTTGATGATGCACACGGGTAGTTAGTTGACAGTGATTTACCAAGTTAATGTAAGTATTGTGATTCACCTTTGAATGGCAAATGTGGCCAGATATAGTACTGAGTTTCTTGTTCTTCCTCCTGGTTCCCTTGTACAGGGGTGAGGTCTAGCTCCTGTACTGTTCTTCCTCCTGGTTCCCTTGTACAGGGGTGAGGTCTAGCTCCTGTACTGTTCTTCCTCCTGGTTCCCTTGTACAGGGGTGAGGTCTAGCTCCTGTACTGTTCTTCCTCCTGGTTCCCTTGTACAGGGGTGAGGTCTAGCTCCTGTAGTGTTCTTTCTCCTGGTTCCCTTGTACATGGTTGAGGTCTAGTTCCTATACTGTTCTTCCTCCTGGTTCCCTTGTACAGGGTTGAGGTCTAGCTCCTGTACTGTTCTTCCTCCTGGTTCCCTTGTACAGGGGTGAGGTCTAGCTCCTGTACTGTTCTTCCTCCTGGTTCCCTTGTACAGGGGTGAGGTCTAGCTCCTGTATTGTTCTTCCTCCTGGTTCCCTTGTACAGGGGTGAGGTCTAGCTCCTGTACTGTCCTTCCTGGTTCCCTTGTGCAGGGGTGAGGTCTAGCTCCTGTACTGTTCTTCCTCCTGGTTCCCTTGTACAGGGTTGAGGTCTAGCTCCTGTACTGTTCTTCCTCCTGGTTCCTTTGTACAAGGGTGAGGTCCAGCTCCTGTAGTGTTCTTCCTTCTGGTTCCCTTGTACAGGGGTGAGGTCTAGCTCCTGTACTGTTCTTCCTCCTGGTTCCCTTGTACAGGGGTGAGGTCTAGCTCCTGTAGTGTTCTTCCTCCTGGTTCCCTTGTACAGGGTTGAGGTCTAGCTCCTGTACTGTTCTTCCTCCTGGTTCCCTTGTACAGGGTTGAGGTCTAGCTCCTGTAGTGTTCTTCCTCCTGGTTCCCTTGTACAGGGTTGAGGTCTAGCTCCTGTACTGTTCTTCCTCCTGGTTCCCTTGTACAGGGGTGAGGTCTAGCTCCTGTAGTGTTCTTCCTCCTGGTTCCCTTGTACAGGGGTGAGGTCTAGCTCCTGTACTGTCCTTCCTCCTGGTTCCCTTGTACAGGGGTGAGGTCTAGCTCCTGTACTGTTCTTCCTCCTGGTTCCCTTGTACAGGGTTGAGGTCTAGCTCCTGTAGTGTTCTTCCTCCTGGTTCCCTTGTACAGGGTTGAGGTCTAGCTCCTGTACTGTTCTTCCTCCTGGTTCCCTTGTACAGGGGTGAGGTCTAGCTCCTGTAGTGTTCTTCCTCCTGGTTCCCTTGTACGGGGGTGAGGTCTAGCTCCTGTACTGCTGCACTGCTCTCCCTAAGTTTCTATTTCATATTTCTATGGTCATTCACATCCTTGGACCATTGGGTTCTGCTCTGCCAACTGATGAAACATTTTAGAAGGCACGATGATGGTTATTTTGAGTTACAAATCACAAATCAAGCAACACAGTTCCAACATAGGATGTCATTAATGAATGCCGACAGTGGCATCCTTACAAAGATTCCGTCATCGCAGTCCATCATTCCGGATATACACCGCATTGGCACCACCACCGTCGCTGCGCCGCACGCATGCGCCATTGATTTGTAAACAATAAGAGGAATACATTAGCAGGCCATTGTCATGCAGCAACCACTTTACGGTGTTGGCACGCAGTGCGCACACGCTTCAGGTCAATCCTATCGGGGCTAGCATCGTCGCCACAGCACACAGGTTCTGTTGCAAAGTGGCACAGGCTGACGACGCGTATCCCTTGCTGTGACTACGGCACCACCTGTTTTATGACCTTTCCTGTGCACGTGTCCATTGACAACGTACACGCGCACGCGTTTTGCATACATGCATCATCTCATCGCTTGGATATGTCGCCACCGGTACGTTTGCATGTTGTTCGTTTAGTTAACATCAGTTTATTAATTTGTCATTGTTGTTTTAACCTGACATCTGGTGAGAATTGCCTGGACTATTCGATGCTGGCGTAATTGGCATTTGCTGTTTGCAAATTGTCTGTTATTAGAGTGTCGTAGTGAACTAGTTTTGAGATCCAACAATTAACCCATTTTGTCGGCCTATGTTTTATGCTGCGAGCTCAGTAGAGCTGAGTACTTTTTGTACTCTAATGATCATTCTGAATTTGGTATAAGTACAAGAAAATAACCAGAATGATTATTGTTATTCCACAGTATTTCAATGTTTTGGCAATATTCTTGACCTGCAAAAACATAGGTTAGAGAACTATGTAAACTAAGCCAAACTATGTATTAGTATGTACATAGGTTAGAGAACTATGTAAACTAAGCCAAACTATGTATTAGTATGTTACATAGGTTAGAGAACTATGTAAACTAAGCCAAACTATGTATTAGTATGTTACATAGGTTAGAGAACTATGTAAACTAAGCCAAACTATGTATTAGTATGTTACATAGGTTAGAGAACTATGTAAACTAAGCCAAACTATGTATTAGTATGTTACATAGGTTAGAGAACTATGTAAACTAAGCCAAACTATGTATTAGTATGCTACATAGGTTAGAGAACTATGTAAACTAAGCCAAACTATGTATTAGTATGTTACATAGGTTAGAGAACTATGTAAACTAAGCCAAACTATATATTAGTAGGCTAACTTTGGGTGATTCTAAGAGCATCTCCTCAATCCATCTACTTGAGACAAGTATCACCTGTTACACGGTTCAAATAGAGACATTACAGTGTTTTACACTCACATTATTACCAATTACATTTACCACAAAGCAGGTAATTGAAGAATAAAAACCAACAAAATGTGACAGGAAAACGTACAGAAGAAACGTTTACATGTTACGCAAACACAGAAATTGCCACCTTAAATGACTACCAGTAGTTTTGTGGCGATCATAGTATAATACAAATCCGTGTTTTGTCCATCTAACATTGCGGCATACAACTAAGATTTTAGTAACTAGATATCAGTGAATGACGCCATTATAACATTGAGTGGTCTACGCAGGTATAAATCATCTGGAAAACGTGCATCATGACATAACAATCCTGCTTTTGTATCGAGGGAATTGGGCATTCAAACCAAGTTGGCAGCCTTGAGATCAATGCACTTAATGAAGGAAGCTCGTGACCTAGACCATTCGTAAAAATCATGCTACCACACAAAGCCTAATAGACACGCCATTGTCAAAATGCACTAATTACACTTTCGGTACATTTATAGTGCCACTAGAATTGATTAAGGTGGATCTGGTGGCTTGTTTTGAATTAATCATTTCTAATAAAAGTTTTGAACATAGACTAACAATTTTTTCTAAGACATCAAGCAATATTCTAGTCCAAACAGAATTAAGTTTCTAGGTTGCTTTTAAAGACACTAAAAAATATGTCAAAAATCACCTCAAAATGGCATTTTATTTCATTTTGAGAAATACCCTGAAAGAAATATTTGCATGTTTGTGATCACAAATAAATTATTGACACAATTTCAACAATGTTGAAAGACAGCCCATGTAAGGCCAGTTTGAATGCCAAGTTATAGCTTCTTAAATATTGCAGTTTAAAAAAAATTACTTCCCTGTTGTCATTTATAAGACATGTCACCAGACAGGTGGGTTTTGCATAAAATGTGATGTTTTTTATTGGCAAGCAGTTTATTTTTAATACAAATTGACAGAGACATCTGTTTTTGATATATATCTTATTGTTTTCCCGCCAACTAGGCTCTGCAATCTGTATTTGTAATGAATAAATGTCGAACGTGTGGGAATTATGCACCTTCAAAGCAATAAGTGTTAATTTGCAGTGACAACCAACAAAATTGTTTACAAACTGAATGTTTTGTTTATAATATGGATATTTGGGTGACCTTAATTCTGAGGTGGCTGCATTACTGAGGGGACAATAAAACGAGGTTTGAATGTGTATACATATGTATACACATTCAAACCTCGTTTTATTTATATATATATATATATGGACGGATGGCGGACTTATGGAAGGACGGACAGATGGATAAATGCTAATAAACGAGAAATGGATATCATGTTTTTAAAGTCTAAAATTTCACAACACAGAGAGACATAAACATGATAGAAACGGTGTAACTGAGATACCTGTTGACAGACCACACCTGCCCATCTTAATAGAAGCATCAAAGGACTAACTCACCTTTGGCAGATCTGCCCTGTGGGCGCTGATTGATATTCACTGAATTGTGTTTACATTACTCTTATAGCTAGAAGGGATATGCGTAATTTGAGCCATGTTCAGATGTGGGCAGCTGACTGACCATAGTCCAGCAGTGATTTGGACACTGGTCAAAGGTGAGGGATGGAGGGTATTTGGGTGGGGGTTTGTGGGAGTTTGGGTGGGGGTTTGTGGGAGTTTGGGTGGGGGTTTGTGGGAGGTTGGAGGTGTGTTTGTGGGAGTTTGGGTGGGGGTTTGTGGGAGGTTGGGTGTCAGGTTTGTTTGGAGATTGAGTGGGTGTTTGTGGGAGTTTGGAGGGGGGTTTGTGGGAGATTGGGTGGGGGTTTGTGGGAGTTTGGGTTGGGGTTTGTGGGAGGTAGGGTGTGGGGTTTTTGGGAGTTTGGGTGGGGGGTTGTGGGAGGTTGGATGGGGGTTTGTGGGAGTTTGGGTGGAGGTTTGTGGGAGTTTGGAAGGGGGTTTGTGGGAGATTGGAAGGGGGGTTTGTGGGAGATTAGGTGGGGATTGGTGGGAGGTTGGGTCGGGAGTTGATGGATAAGAAGTGAGGAGACATGACATGGATGTAGGGGCTAATTTTGGACAGAAGGAAACGTTTGAAGGGTTGTGCTAAAGAAGGTAAATGAAGCAAGGAAAAAAGTGAAAATGGAGAGAAGAGGGAAGGGAGAGGGAGAGAGTGTTTTTGAGAGAGTGTGAGTGAGCGAGTTCATTGTAATTGAGTGAGAGTGACAGAGAGAGGGGAAAGGGAAAAGGAGGGGAAAGAAGGAAGGGTGATGGGAGATATTGAGGAAGATAGAGACAGGCATGGAAAGTGAAAGTGAAAGAGATACAGGGAGGGAAGAAGATGGAAGGAGTCAGAGAGAGGTCAGGTGGAAAGAGATGGTTTGGGATTGGGAAAGTGAAACAAGGGAAAGTGAGGGGAAAGAAGGACGGGTGATGGGAGAGAGAACACAGATTGATATAGATAAAGTGGAAGAGAAAAAGAAAAGGGAAAAGAGGGAAGGGTCAGAGAGGGAAGGGGTCAGAGAGGGCCATTGGAATGATATAAAGGGAAAGTGAAACTGAGAAAGGCTGTGGAAACAGGAAAAGGGGACAGAGAGAAGAACAGGTGGAAGAGATGGGTGAGGGGTTATAAAGGAAGGGAATATATGGAAGAAGATGGAGGGAGAGAAGGGAAAAGGTTTGAGGTACGGATAAATGAACAGACTAAGGGAAGAGAAAGGGAAGTTAGGAGGACAGAGACAGGGTTGGGCAAAGACCAACTGCTTTTTCAGTTATTTCAAAACAAAAATTCACTCAGTCATTGCTTGTTACTCCACCATAAATTATTCACCTGTGTGCGGAGGTGACCTCATCTCCTGGATATTGACGTCATCTGTGTTATTCTTCAGTGTACCGGCTCTGCATTAGGGGTCTGTGTCGTATGGCTTTGTACTGGAAGTTTTTGAATGAGCACTGTTTGAAAATAGCAACTAACAAAAGAGTTTGCAGATGTATGTAGTACCCTTTGCAAACACATCCAGATATAATGTATCATATTTCGCATGTTTAATTAAAAATTTTATTAGTATATTTATTGTCATATTGTGCAGAATTTTTTTTTCTTTATGATAAGCAAAAACTGCAATGTTATGAAACAAAGTTCAAAAACGTTAAATGCAAAAAACTATGTGCACCCACATCTGGGTGATTTTGTGCGTCCGCTGCGGGGATTTGGAGCATGTTTAATAAAATGACGTTGTGTCTAAAAGGTGAAATTACTACCGTAGATAATCTGTCGGATTCGCCGCGAAATTTCCACATACACCTGTAAAAGTAACATGTTACAAATTGGTTTGTAGAAGTATGAATTAAATCAAACATACATTAACTGCTTGCTAGCAGCTGTCTGTCGTATATCGAGTGCGATCGATTGCACTTGCATAGAAACTAAAATCTAGGAAATTGCACCGGGAAGTGTTTTTGTTTCCAGGTAAACATAACGTTGTTCACAGTTCGGTAGCATTGAGTGCTTCGTTGTGTTGGTTCATCAAGACTGATTACGCGTATTGATTCCAATGTTGTCCGGGGAGGTGGATTCTTTAACAAGACAATGTTAACCAGATTGCCGTTCGAGGAGATCAGCTCTAGACAGACCGTGGACAGGAAAGCCATTGGTCTGTCAATAATCTTACATTTTTCACCCTTTCTTGTGCTCTTGAAGGTCAGTAGAACCATTATTCAAAAAATTTAAGAAAATGCCACAATGTTGAACAAAAATGCACCATTAAAAAGTATGATGACTAATTGTTATTTAAAAATAAGTTTTAGTTCATAAAACACAATTTGAGTAGTTGCTAACTTCTAACATAGTGAAATTGTTTATTGCTTTGCATGCATGAAAAACAGTGCTGTGGCCACATGCTCTTATGTGGATGTTTGACGTGGAATAGAGCCTGTATATCAAATTAAATGTCAGTCTGTACAAGCGTAGATGACATGTAAAACATTATGAACAATGGTACAAAACTGTAAAATTCCATTTGGGCCAAAATAAAAATAAAAATCTGGAAACTAACAAAGTAGCCCGTTTGAACTGTACACTTCAATGGCCCCCTTTTAAGGAGAAAGGAACTACCAATATTTAAAAGAAATAATCATCTAATCACCATCATAGATATGATCTTTTGCTATAAAAAAAACAGCTTCATTGACATTTAGTTAAACGTGAACAAACAATTAAAATATTTCTTGTTTACTAAAATATTTCTGTACATTTACCTGGTAAATGCATCTTTTTTCAAATCCACTTATCTTCTTGTTCACTTTCCATTCTAAGTTCATGTTCACTTTCCATTCTAAGTTCACTTATGTACTAATGCAAATAATACAAATTACAAATATCAAAGATCTCAGTATCAAATTGACCGGCAGTTTGACTTTTAAAGATCATATTAATCGTAGTGTCTTTAAAGATTTTATAAGATGAATGGTTTTATTAAGCACGTTTGCACAACATTTACCGATGTACAGGCTTTGCGATCCTTGTATATATCTCTAGTCAGAAGCCAGTTGGAGTATTGCAGTGTTATCTGGAATCCCTGGCAACATACGTTTATTTACAAAATCGAACGAGTTCAAAAGAAATTCATTAAATATCTATGTTACAAATCCAAAATACAGTACTCCTCTGACAGTTATCCTGAACTTTACCTTCCCTTCAACATCGTAGGCAAGTTGCAGATCTTATGTTTTTACACAAGTGTGTGCACTCCCAACTAGACTCGTCGTATCTGGTAGGGGCTATCCAATTTATTATCTCTACGAAACTACATCCCGTTTAGAGTTTCCAATAGCAGAATCAACATTAGAAAACACCGAGTTTTGAATAGATGTATGACTACTTTCAACACATTGTATACAAGTGATCCAACTTATGATATATTTTCAGGAACTGAAATCATTAGATCTTCAATTCAAAAATTCAATATATAACTGATATTTGTCTGGTATATTTGATGTTGATATTGTGTGGTTTTTATGTCCTTATTGTTCTTATCGTTTTTATTGTTCTATTATGGTTTTATTATTTATATGTATTGTTTCAGTTATCAGTCCTGTTATTGGGTCCACTGGACCTGTTGGAAACTAAATAAATACAATACAATACAATACACATTATTGTGTACACTATTTCATGGATTGCCAACATCCTATGAACATTCAGTCTACCGATACATTCAATGTATTTGCCATTAGACGATTTAAAATGTGATCTTCTTGGTAGCGTTTACTAACCTTGTCCAGCGTTCAGGAAGTGCGATAACGGTCTGACCCCACTGAGTGCCCAGTGCATGCCCACTACCTAGACGTACCATCACGTGACCTGTTCAAATGGAAAGATATTGTTTAATTTACTGTGCTGGTAATGTTTCTCATCCAAAGACACGATGACGATATAACATCAGTAGATGGTGTTTGCAATTAGTATTGTCTTAATTAGTGGCAGAATGATGTGCTGTTTGTGATGCAGATAGACTAATTGAAAAGTGGTAAGGATACACAAAATTCAGAGCCACTGATTGGTTAATATTGTATGGTATCATGCAGTGCCACCTATCAACAAACTAACTTTGTGCATTTGTTTGATTATAGGGTTGGTGTAGAAAAATTAAAATTTTTGTGTGAATTTGCATATTGCGTGCATGACATGAGTATTTATGCACTGTGTGTGATATTCATACATAACACAGCCGACTGTATTTTATGGCGATAAAACAAAACCGCTTTGCACTCACACATACTTTATGTGCGTGCGAACGCGAGCACGCAGCTACTTTATGTGGATATTTGACGGTTGATATCTTTTCTCCTTCTGCGTCGGTGCTTTGCACTTAGTGTGTGCCATTTCCATTTTACGCCTCGCTAACTCAGTTGTCTGTCCTTTTCTTCACACAATACGGGCTGATATTCCTACGAGGTCGTTCTGCGAAAATAATGTGACAAAATCACAAGGGTTCATTTAATCATACTCGCAGATACGTGATTTAAATATCTCATTTGGTCGGAGGAAATCTCGCGGAGGCAATGTGCTGCTTAATATGAATGTCCCCCTTGAGGTCTTGTCGAAAACTAGTTTGCCTCTCTGATGTGCGCTGAGATTTCCCTGTAGGCAGAAATTATCCATTGCTAAGATTTATGGCCTCTCTATGACTCTCTCATGATAGCGAAGATATATATGGTGGAATTAGGCATTGATTCATTGCACAAACAGCACCATTTTGACTGCTGAACTTTCTGTCTTATAAGAAGTTGGTATACACTTCGAGGGCAGTTCGATACAAAACATCATATATATACAAATCATAATTTATATAATATATTGTCTCAGTCTGATTATCTCAAGAATTAATGGCTCTTAATGGCTGCTATGGCCGTTGGCAGAAAGGACCACCTTATTCGGCTCGTCCTTGCCTTGTAAGCACGCAGTCGCCTTCCCGATGGCAGCAACTTGAAACACTTGGACAATGGATGATCTGTATCTTTGGTAACTGATTTTGCTTGAGGCAGGACAATTCCAGCGCAGATTATCGATGTAGATAAATTGTCCATCTAGTCATGTTGACAGTTCTCTTTGTTTGTTTTGTTTCTAGGTGTTGTCTTGAAAATATATCTGTTTGGTGTTTAGTATTTAGCTTCATCACAACATAAAGCCAGAAACACGTGTCCACTTGCTCTGTGTGGTTTTTGTTCTGGAAGACTGTCTGGTTACATTTTTTATGAAATAATCCTTTTTGTCAACAATCCTAATTAGAATAACTAGTAAACAATATTTAAGGCATTATTGAATAGTGCTTTTGTAAATGCTATGTATTAACATTGCTGACATTGATTTACATTGTAAAACAAAATGCTACAACATCTTATCATTTAAAAATTGTCATATCAGTTCATTAGAGTTCTTGGCAAAAACTGAAGGTTGATTGATATTACATAAAATCAAATAAAGGTAAATTTGGTGCACACCCAGAAGTATAAATAATTTGCTGTGTTCTATTAATTGATTATCTCGTATTTGGCATTACACGGTGATACGGACTAAAAAGACAGCAGTTGTTGGTGGAATGTAGTGGCCATTGCTGTGACTGTTCCCCCCGCCCCCCACTCACAGTGCTAAATTATATTGGGTCTATCTTACACAAGGAGCTATTAACGACACCAAATGACGTCAAATGGAATAATTAATTAATTAAGAGTCGTCTCTTGTCAAAAGGAATACGTCATTATCACTGTTTCGCTTCAATAAATTAGGTCTGATTACCTATGTCATCAGAAAGTATTGTGTCAATGTGACCTTTGGCATTGTATGGAGTCTGACTAATGTGAGGAACCCTCTATATCAATCTCACTCATTTGGTTGCAAGCACAATGCACACAGATGAAGAGGAGGAGATGATTTATTTCACTCTATGTACATAATTATCTTGTGTTATGTCAGTTTAAATTTAAACATATAGGCATATACGCCATCTAGTGAAAAAAATTAATAATCGCCATCTAACATGAGACAGTGGAATCGTTCTGGGACCAAAGAAAATGGTTGTACACCACTGTATATTTATAGAGCATAGAGCATTGTCAACAGTTGTACACCACTGTACATTTATAGAGCATTGTGAACAGTTGTACACCAATGTACATTTATAGAGCATCGCGAACAGTTGTACACCACTGTACATTTATAGAGCATTGTGAACAGTTGTACACCACTGTACATTTATAGAGCATTGTGAACAGTTGTACACCAATGTACATTTATAGAGCATTGTGAACAGTTGTACACCACTGTATATTTATAGAGCTTTTTAAACAGTTGTACACCAATGTACATTTATAGAGTATAGACCATCGCGAACAGTTGTACACCACTGTACATCTATAGAGTATAGAGCATTGTGAACAGTTGTACACCACTGTACATCTATAAAGCATTGAGCATCGTGAACAGTTGTACACCACTGTACATTTATAGAGCATAGAGCATCGTGAACAGTTGTACACCACTGTACATACATAGAACATTGAGCATCGTGAACAGTTGTACACCACTGTACATTTATAGAGCATAGAGCATCGTGAACAGTTGTACACCACTGTACATATATATAGTATAGAGCATTGTGAACAGTTGTACACCACTGTACATTTATAAAGTATAGAGCATTGTGAACAGTTGTACACCACTATACATCTATAGAGCATTGTGAAGAGTTGTACACCATTGTATATTTATAGAGCATTGTAAACAGTTGTACACCAATGTACATTTATAGAGCATAGACCATCGCGAACAGTTGTACACCACTGTACATTTATAGAGCATTGAGCATCGTGAACAGTTGTACACCACTGTACATTTATAGAGCATAGAGCATCGTGAACAGTTGTACACCACTGTACATACATAGAACATTGAGCATCGTGAACAGTTGTACACCACTGTACATTTATAGAGCATCGTGAACAGTTGTACACCACTGTACATATATATAGTATAGAGCATTGTGAACAGTTGTACACCACTGTACATTTATTTCTAAGTACTTTTTAAAGTAAAAATAACTGCAGATACTTAAAATAAATAATTATCTAAGTTGATTTCACTATCACACGTATGATCAGTTGTTAAACAAATTCCATTGACCTTTTAAGTTCAATGGTATTATAAGTGATTAAGTATAACCTTTAATCTAGTCAAACAACTATGCCATGTCCCAATACGTAACTTTATTTATTTATTTATTTTGCAGACAACCAATTTCATTTATTAAAAAAACACCTATTCGTGTATACAAGTATATATACTATTCACCTTGTTCCAGTTGAACGTACTGTTTTAATGTTAGGTTGTAATTTTATGGTATACGGAACCTGATTGATATAATGATGACTGTCCAGGTGGACCTCGACATAAGCCTCTTTGAAGTATTGTTTTGTTGTAATCCATTGTAAATATATTCAGGAATGTGTGTTGTGACCGAAATAAAGTTCTATTCTCTAATGTAAGAAAGGATTAAAAATGGTGCAGTTGTTGACTCATCAGAATATAATATGCCGATGATAAGTGTTTGTGGATTGGATTGTGTATGCAACATACAAGATAAAAATGAGGAGTCCAATTAGTTTTGGGTCACAATGTTGTCTTTGTCTCATGACATAATTATAGTGTTCTCATAGAATACCAAAGATCACTGACGCAGTGTTTAATTCTCATATGACGTCAGTAATTAGGTCTGATTTGTCGCAGTGGAAATATAACAAAGGTATGTTTCTCGTCTCTAGTGAAATCTCTTCCATCTGACGTCAATTGGAGATGTTAATAGCACCTTGTGAATGATACACATTGATTCCCTCCATTTTATTAGCGACTAAATGAATGCTTGTACAGTGTTGAAAATGATGTTTAAATTTTTGAAAACAGGTGGTTTCTTGTACTAAATACAGTCGATCCCACTTAATTGCATATCGCATAATTGCGTATATTGGTTATATGCATAAAATTTCAAAAACCATTTCATAAAAGCCATGTTAAAATTATCACTTTATTGCATATTCAATCATTATTAAATCCCGCATATTTGCATAAAATAGCTCTTAAAATCTGAACATTTTTATGCATAAATGTCTTGTAATCATCATTAATTGAAGATTTAAACACAATCAACACAATGATCAAAGCAAATATTGATTGTGTCATCAAATGGTGCGATAACATGACTTCTGAACAATGCGGCATCACTCACTGGGCGCTATTTTATGCGATCGAAAAACCATTGTTTTTTTGTCGTCAAAATTGGCGGCAAAGTTGCGTTAAAGACTTCTTCTACGTTAACAATTAAAAGTGTGTGTCAACTCTCCAATCACTGGAGAGTTGACACACAGAGCAGTCCGGACTGATTGCTTGCGCAGTGATGTGCCAACTCTTTGTGCAACGCGGCATCACTGACTGGGCACCATTCTACGCATTGTTAAGAGTTAAAAGTGTGTATTGCCATGTATGGTATGTACGCCCAGTATTATTACGCAACATGTATTTTGTGTTTCAGTATATAAATAAAAACGATCTCTTCATTCGTATGCAAGTCGAGTGTTGTTGTTTTGTGAAAGCACTGCGTTATCACTCACTTGATACCATTCCCGAATTTTTGTTGTTATTGCCGAATTCTTTTTTGCATAACCCGTTTAATTGCATAAATTAACTGAGCAAACGGTATATGTGTATAGGCGGGGTCGACTGTAAGCAAGCGAGATTTCTGCAGCAATTGCACTACCTGCATCTGGTTGGTTGTGTCCCGTTTATCTAACCTTGGTCTTCTGTTTCAGACAGGTGTCACTAGATGGCGACACAAGTGAGGACACGGGAGGAATGATGGTGAAGACTGACCAAAATGGCGACGTTCCGTTTTTGGACCCGATGTGTGTAGATTATCCAGTCGTTCTTTCCGATTCCAGTATGGTCACAAAATCCTCCGAGGCATCGATAATTTCAGCGATATCACAGCAGCATCATTCAGACGATGTGTTAGCGCATCTGCCAAAGATGAAACCACCTCTAAAGCACAAGAGCTCCGATCTGAGCAACGATTCTGGGCGCAGTTCTTCTGGCGATCCGTATGATTCGTTGCCACAAACCATACTACCACCGTTTGAGTCAGAAGATGTAACGCTGGATCGGCGCCACAGCACCGCAGACAATACCGGACATCTAACAGTTCCAGGTGGCACCACATGTACCGTTACGCCGCCTGATACCACCTGTGAAAATTCTGACAGTTTACTGCGTGTCTGTGATGAATCGAACTCAAAAACTGTGAAGCATACACCGCGGATAATGTTCAGTCATTCCGTGGACCGCCTCGTGCCCAATCAGCAAGCAAGCGGGGAGCGGGGGAGGTTGTCGCCACGGTTACGGCGGCAACCAACGCGCGAGACGCAGCACCTGTTGATCAGTGACGGAACCGGTTTCGTACAGCTCAACCAGTATAAACTGAAGGACGAAATCGGGAAGGTACGATAGTAGAAGTTTACTCAGGATGTTGTGTCTATAAATATGTATATCATAACTGTATGTATGTTAACGTTTTCCTGCTAGACGGTTGGCATCAAGTGTGTCAAACTTTCAGTGATTCATCTACTACTCCTTGGAAAAAATGTAACGTCTTTAATTTCTTCAAAATTCCCCATTTAGTTTAAGGGTTTTACCAACTTTTAGGGTTTGTATTGGACATTAGACAGACGTTAATCGATTCTTCATATCGTTACTAGTGTTTTCTGTGATTGTTTTAAGCTATGATCAGTCAGGGATCAATCTAAAAATGTGACCTTTGGGCACATCAGAAATTTTAAAAATTTGATGTGCCCCAAATCAGTTTATTAAAATTTAATTAATTAATTAGCGTGATAGTATGATTGCATAAATAATCTGGTAAATGTGAACATTGCATTTTTTAAATATTAGGCATGTAATCATGTTATTATTTAACTTGTTTTGAATTCTATTCAGGACTGCCTCCGCGACATATTAGTACGCAGAGGCAGTCCTGAATACAAAATATATAATTATCAATATCAAAGTGCACAGAAATGTTCAGGTTTTTTCAAAATCCATTACAAAACTAGATACTTCCTGGGTAGGTGTGTCCCATTTTTTTTGGACTTGTCATGCTGCTACAGTCTACTGCTCCAAGGACAGGGAGATTTTAACTGAGAAATACGATGCAGCAGTTTGTGACATTGAGTGACAACGATTCACATACTTGAGAGCACCAACTAAAAATATTCAAAGAACGATGTTGATTAAACATTAAAAAACTCATTGATACACGATGATGAACAGATGTATGGAATAGTGTCACTCAGTCTGTGGTTGAGATTGCATCGGTGCAGTCTTTTAAGAGGAAATTAGATTATAAGATGTTAAAATCACCCAATGAAATTAGCCCAGTTAAATTATACTATACAGTAAGACTACTACATGTAAGACTAGAACATAACATTGTCTTTTTTCAAAAAGTTTATGACCCAAGGTGACGGGTGCATTTGTAATGAATGTACCATATGCGAACCTTGGTGACGGAGGCATGATGGTGCCTCTGATGATGAGGAATGATTTAATTATCGCATTGAAATATCAAATTTAGGCAGAACTATAGTTAATATCGGCAAAATCGAGGTGGGCCCGGATTATATACAAGTGCCCCTCAATTTTTCTCAGATTTCTGAAACACATTTTTATATGCGTCTTGGGCACATGCGACAAAACAGTGTGCAGCATTCCAGCGTACAACATGTCATTGACGCGTTTCTGTGCTCCAAGGGAATCCCTGATCAATTGATGCCATTTTCCAATTTCTTACAAGTCTAAAGAGTGTTTTATTAAGAAATTCAGAGAAAGAAATGTATATAAGTGATCCAACAAACTATATCTTAAATGTTTCAATGACCTCGGTATGTAATCTTTTCATATGAATGATTAATAAAAAAAATTACATGGTCAACCTAAATTAATCTATACGAGTCTTATTTGGTATTTCTGGAAAGAGACACTGGCATCATCATATATCACGTAACATAAGACCACCAGCTGATACCAGACATTTCCTGGGTCATTAGTTGTAGGTGGGGTCAGATTACTATTTTACTACTGTGTTCATAGCAGATGAAATGAGCATGCTTTATTGAAATGGCGCCATTATTGAGGGCCATTTAGCACTGTGTAAAATGACATTATTTATTCTAAAAATGCCGTATTTGAAGACTACATCCCTTATGCTGTCTACATAGTACACTGTAAATACTAGTTGGCCACCCTCAAAGATGATTACGACAACACTTTACTCAGATCATCTGCTGTGCTCATTTTATTGGTAATAAAATTGTAGGTTTTTACAAAATGTCTCACAATTCGGCAAGCGATCAAGCTAACGACATATGCAACGCTTGTAAAATCCCACGCAACAGTCTGTTCGCAGGACAGAAAGGCAATATTCGTGTTTAATGATGGTGGTAATGGGGAAATAAATGGCGGTCTGACACCAGGTGTGACTAAGAGTTACGTGGGGTCCTGTTCCTGATGAAATGTGTGTGAACACGTTTAAGGTTCATCATAAAACACACCATTTTAACTTAATTGACTTAAATAATGCCTAGGCCAATTTGACCTCTCGCTAGTCTCCTGGATGTCACCCCCTCCATTTTGTCCTATATGATTTGGGTGTGTGAATGAAGCTGTATACAATGGGCACTCACTAGGACATCCCAAAGTTTAAAATAGCTTTTCCACCTTTGGTTGGCATTCCCTCCAGCCCGGGACCCACTATTTTTAGTTTAAATTCGTCTCTATCATAATGACTCTATGTTTCGGACACTGTATGATTTCAGACCTTACAAATCTACAAAAAGTATTTTCTATATTGTATGTTTACTGGCAGCTCTTGTGTTTATATGTCCAAATACGTACAATCCTTCATGACGATGTATTTAGACACTGTGTGTCTTTCAACACCCATAAATAATTTCCAGTCCATATGTTTGGAGTCTGGACACATGTTTTGAACACAGACATTTGTGTTGTGCATGTTTTCAGACAGCTGAGAATTTTATTACTTTTAGGAGTCCGAATACATTAACAACGGATCCCGTTTAACGATGGTTTTTTTCTTGTTACCTCTATTTTATTGGACCGGTCCCCAGAACAGACGTTTTACCCTTGACATCAGGGTATAAATGAAGTTGTTATTATTTCAGGGCTCCTATGGAGTGGTGAAACTGGCGTACAACGAACAAGACAACACGCATTATGTAAGTCAATGTTTTCATAGGCTATTTATTTGGAAGGTCAAATAAGCCCTACATGGTGTTCACATGAAACTATCTCGTGTTCTCGCAGTTTCCAATTGAGTTTCGTTGCCTGAGAATGGTTCAAGTTCGGCGACAGATTGAATGACATATGATGCACAGTCCTACCTAGCATTGAACTAAGAAGCTTCTCCCTTTTACGGTGCAGTTATGCCGGGACAACATTTATCTTGATATACTAACCCGTGTGTTTGAGTGGAATACCTAATCCGGACAAAATCGCTTTATAGCGGTTTTCTCTCGGCACTCTACTTATTCCAGACTAACTTCTCACTGTGAAAGGTCATTTAGTTATTTCCTATCCTGCACTAGTTGCAAATAGCAAATGCATGTTCTCTACATAGAACAAGCTATAAGCTGAATTATTTATTCCTATTGTTGCTGCATAGAAATGCCATCGATTTTACCAAATCTCACTCAGTCATTTTGACAAAAAGTTATTTTACCTATAGCTCCGACCTTTAAGTGGGAGACATTGTTCCTGTAACATCCGTGCCTCCAGGGCATTCGACTAATGCCCACTTGACGTAAACGAGTTAATCGCACATTTAAAATGTCAGCACAAAACTGTTCACGTCGCGGGAAAATCCATTAACCTAATAAGTCAATTGCTGGCTGTTAGGGAGTTTTTTAAAGCCACTGCATTTCGCCAAACCATGGAAACTTAAGCACTGATACATCGAATTTATACCCGTTACGCATACAGAAATACCGCAGTCAGTGATACTGCATGCCTGATTCAATTATGACCGTGCAACGGCCACAAACATGTGACCTCGTTGGTTCTCGCCAATCCATTTACATGCCCGGCAGTTCCCACACAGACACGTTAGTGGTCAACGAAATTGGCCGTAACTAGCGATGAGCCATCATATTGATTTCTGTCCACCCAGCCAGGCAAACACAGATGAAAGTGGTATCGTTTCAATCACCTCGAGTTTGCGGAGTATCAAGTGTAAACTAACATTGATCTGATAAAGTGCAAATGGCCCATAATTTTTCTTTTACGTGAAACCACTTGTTTACGCGACGCCACTTGTTGTGTGATGCGATTTTCCCGAAGTCGACCGGTCGGGGTAAAGCGTTTAATTTGGATGCCGCTCTGGCGAGATCGGGACTAAATTTTGTGGTCACGGGAAGGTGAATCTATTCCCTGACCTAATTCGGGACATCTGTAACTTGCAGCACACTGGGGGACTTGTGACTCGTCAACATGGTCTGGGGCCCCGAGGCCCTGAACATGCACAATTTAATCAACTGGTTTACCCCTGAAGGAACATCGTGTTGCTGGATGAAAAATTTGCTGATTGGGCGGGAAATTGTCTTTCTGTGATGTCACAGACTTACTATGAAATACAGATTCTTCTAAAGAATACGGATTTTCATAATTTTGAGAGGAATGCAGCCATATCCTGTTTAATTATTATGAATTTGCTTCAAATGTAAACAGTTTAAAAAATACATCTTCTTATATTTGTCACAAGTACATATTTTAATGACATACTTTAATGCTTGGCATACTTCAAAAAAATTGAAGTTCAATCAAAAGATTTGGACGGTAAATTTTTACTTTATCAAATTAATGGTGGCATTACTTTTTAACAATTATCTTTTTTGCAAGCTATACAACTGTGATTAGTAAACATGTGTATTCTGTTGTATCGTACAGTCCATCATTCCCGTGTACTTTTTGCATGTTTCTTTCTGTTTCAGGCAATGAAAATCCTTTCCAAAAAGAAGCTACTGAGGAAGGTTGGCTTTTTGAGTAGGTATTGTCCCCTACTTAATACTTCCTGTCAAATCTATGCATGTCATTATACCAACAGATTTAGTTCATATCAATCAGTGAATTGTAGTGTTATGTATATTGATTAAACATTCATTATTAATTAACGAATAGCCTACAGAAAGAGTTTAAATTAATAAATTTTGTGCCTTTCGGCAGGTGTCTGTGGCTGTCATTTTTGTTGTATGGTTTCTGTCCACGTCCTCGTCACTTTGTTGACATCCTACATATCATTTTACAATTTCTGTTTCCTGTTCATTCATCATTTTTCTTCTTCTTTCTTCTCATCATCAGTTGCCATGTTTATTGCAGGTGTGGTGTAGGTCATTGTGACCTATCATTTTACTCAATCACAGATGTACAGACAGTTCTGTGGTATTTCTTTCTATCCAGTCTCTTAAACCATCGAGGATGTTAACTCTCTGTTGACTTTTCCTTCTTTTCCACAATCTTTCCTGTCATGATCTTTCTTTAATGTTTGCTGGTCTGAAAATATCTGTGTTACTTTTCTTTTCTGTCTGAACATTCAGCCTAATTCTCTGTCCACATTCTACTGTCAAAACGTCCATGTTAGTCATTAGTTTTGTCTGATTCTTTGAACTGTTTTCTTCCTGTATCTCAGAATCGTAATGGTTTATTCCTTCAGTAATTTAGTTCAGTTCCTTGTCATGAGAGTTGTCTTTACGTCATTCCATGTGTCTTGTTTATAACAGCATTTTTTTGCCATGACGATTCAAGCTTCCTACAGTACAGAAGCAATCAATTATTATTAATATTTTATATTTATATATTTGCTTATTTGTGTATGTATTGGTTTTACCTGTAAGTTTACAAAGTCCCAAAATATGCTTAGCGCTACGTTGGGAGGTTTGACCATCATGCATCACAGGGAAAATAAATTGCTACAGTGGCACCACCTAGAGAGTGAAACATACATCAATGCAAGTTGTAACTAATAAAAGTTTTAGATCATAAAAATCGCAGGTGCCACTCCACGTATCGGTGGGGAAGAGGGGGTTGAACCAGTGCAAAATGCGTTATAACTTTTTTACCTTTGCCAGTTTTCAGTTTTGAGAAAATCCCCAAAAGTGTTCGTTCGAATTACATTGATGGTTTGAGATGACCCCTTACTGTAATAGCTTCTCACACGATTCTTTTATATTTTCTCTTATTTCCTCTTTTCCTCCCTCACGGCCTTCAGAATGTTTGCAGGGTAAACCATTTCATATTCATCGTTTCTCTCCCATTCACCCTTTCCCCTATCCGTTCCCCAGGGAAACCACCCCCGCGGAAAGGGGCGAAGGATATGGCACATCCCCTGGAGAGAGTTCACCGAGAAATTGCAATACTAAAGAAGCTCGACCATCCGAATGTCGTCCACCTGGTGGAAGTTTTGGACGACCCCGATCAGGATAATTTGTACATGGGTGAGTGCGAAACGAAAACAACTAAACAAAATCTCACGAAAATCTTTAAAACGTCTGTTTTGTTTTCCAGAATCATCCATTTGCTGAATCAATTGTATTTCGCCCTACTTGTTTTCTTTATTTTTTAGATGTGCTAGGGGGCCTATTGGGGCTTCATAGTCTTTTTAGTTTTTTTAATGTCACCACAGTTGGTTGGTCATTTTTCAATGTTCAGAATTATGCAAAAAATATTGTTTAATACAAAATGGGGACAGACAGTTTGTACATGGGTAAATGCGAAACAAAGAAAGTTGACCAGAATCTCACGAAAGTGTTTAAACCGACCATATCTATTTAATTATCCGGAATTATTTTCTCAAGTTGGAAATTTGCTGGATCAGCTGCACTTGGCCGCTCTTATACTCTGGTCACTACAAACAGACTTCGAGCCGGACTAGTTAATGCGCATTAACTAAGCCAGTTCAGATACCCTGTTGCATTCACAATGCAACAGCCTGAACTGGATTTACTTCTCATCAACTAATGATTAATGACCACAACTAGCCACAAAGTAGCAAGTGGGCTGGGCATTAATTATGTCAAATGATGATAACAACTATGGCCTAGGGCAAAGATGGTCAGCTGCAACATCTGACTTTAATCAGATCAAATTTAGTGCCACTGGACACTGGTCCCCTTTGCCTTCACACTAGCAATTTGAACCAGGAGTAAAACTAATGTGGTGCGAAACACCTTCCAGGAGGTGGATTAGTTTAAACCAGTTTAACTCGCTGATCCGGTTTAGATTTTGTAGTGTGAACACTCCTTGGGTGCGAAATCGGCTTCGCACCGGATTAAAACTGCTAGTGTGAACGGGGTATTGTCGTCTTGATTTTATAGATGTCCTAGGGGGTCAATCGTAGATTTTTATATATTTTTTTATTTCACCAGGGTTGGTTAGTTATTTTTAAGTATTCAGAATGCCAAAAATATTTGTTGGTACAAAATGGGGGTCAAATTTTGAGGCAAGTGATTAAAAGGGGGTGATATTCCAGGGCGTAGGATTTTGTGGATTGATTTCAAATCGGGCTATTTCCCAAGATTCTTTCAGAGCACCCCATTATGAATAATGACCAGGCATAGATGCGGCTTTGACTAGGAAAGATTTCTGGTTGTCTGTTTTTCCCCTGTACAACACTGAGCAATTCAGCTAGATATTTTATAACTATGAAATATTTGGATGTGATTGTCATGCCAGTTTGATTCATGTACTGGTTGACAGAGTAGACATACACCGACTTTTTTAATTTGCTTATTTACCATGAGTATGATTACAACTGACAGCCTAAATATCATGCCAGCAATTACAAACAGTGTTTAGGTACTGCTTTGGGATAAAAACGTCTGGTTTGTAGACTGCATATGTTAGTGTTTTATGTGTAACTAAGTGCATAATGCTACACAGATACCGTTTGCTTACCACTGTGTGTCAAAACATGGTGGTTTAGTTTCATTGTCAACACATGACATAATCAACGATAAGTTGGACAATTGGCAAAAAATTCATTGAAATAATTACTGGATCATTTTAGACATTACTCTCACTAGAAACCCAAAACATTTTTGTTTGGCTTTGTTTTTTCCTACGATTGTTTGAACAATCTTGTATACATGTAGTGCGTTATATATTTTTAAATTTTGTCTACAGATGTATGCCCCATAAATGCATGAGATTCCCTAGAACGTTGGAGTTAATTTGGGGTGATTGGCTGGATGCCAATTGTAAGCATCGGTGCTATTGATTAGCTGATATTTTCACTTTTATGAAATCATTGAGCAAACTATTAAATTCTTTGTTTGCTCATCTAAAATTTGGCAAAAAATAGGACAAAAATGTCCGACTTTCAGTATAATGGAAAAATCCTAGAAACCAGAATATCTGTACCCTTGAGCGAGACGGTCATTGATGTGCACGTCTGGATGAGTGGCCACCTATCTGCCGCCACCAGTCTCTATCTCGTCTTGTCTGCAGGAGAACTTTGAGCGGCAACTCAGTCCATTCTGTGATGTTGTCGAGCCACATCTGTCTTGGTCTTCCTCTTTTTCTCCCCACCCCATCTCACGGTGCCCTGGGGTATTTCTTTGGCAATGGTGTTGTTATGTTTCCATACCATCACAGGTATCTTTTTTAAATATTTTTAGGACAAATTTTTGAGGTTCAACCAAATCTATTGTCCGTAATTACAGGATTATTACTACAACATGAGAGCATTCACACTTTTTGTAAGTTTCCCATTATAATTATCGAATAAATGTTGTCAACAATTTTCACAGAAACACTCTTGTCAAACCTGATTTATGATGGACAAACTAAAAAATGCAGATGGAATCTAAACAGAACTCTCTGGTGCATCATTATGTCTATATTTTGCCAGAAGTGCAATTGTAGGCACTCCGTGACCTCGTCATTACGACTGCTGGCTGTAATTTTTTACTACACGGTCGTTGCAGCAAGCCAATTTCTGTTAACAACTGCTAATGTGTCTCCACATTCACTTCCTTGTCTTGTCTGCACAACTTTTACCTTTTGGGACTAACTGCCATCCTTGACCGAAAGCGATATTAACTTTATTCTCTTGTTTAACCCAATTTATTATTTGCTATGCTTTCAAAATAACTAACTTCTAGTCAAAAACATTATAACTTGACAAAATACGAAGTTTGAAAATGGTAAATTTCAGTAAATAAATGTTAATGCCGTAATATGTTAAAACACAAAACATTTAATATCAATTCTAAGACACTAGTCTACAATTGAATTTGAAAACATTAATCTACACTTTCTGAAAAATCCACATTAAAATTAGCTAATTAATTAAATGACTAATTAAATCCTAAAAAATAAAATATGTCTGTTATATAATAACAACTGTTACTGTTTTATACACAGTAAAATATGTATAGAATATAAAAATAATTACTTAAATAAGTAATACTAACTTAGTTAAAGCATGACTTGTGTGCATATATTAATACAACATTAATTAGTTAAAATAATGAATAATAATATAATTTTTTTACACATAACTTATGAGCGTTCCTGGTCCTTATTCTGTAATGATCTGTTTTACTGCAGACTTTTCCAGATCCTACAAGACCAGTCAAGTTAGCATCACCATTCTGTAATGAGTCCGTCAGCGATCAATATATAATGACAGCTCCCCTATTCTGAAGTAGTTATGTAATTAACTGCTTCATCTAGTTACTAACGTGTTATAACATGACGTGCTCATCCAATTATTGGCTAACAGCAATTGGCATTCCCAGGGGGCGCTTCCGAGAGCTTTACCGACATGTTTTCCGACACCTTACTAAGATGCACTTCTCGATATCACTGGCAGGATTCTGTCGTTAAGAACAACGTCGCAAAATGTCATCGAAATTACTCGTAAACCAAAATGACAGGCACCAGCTGGATTTGGTGGGATGACACCTGAGTTATTGATTTTTACAGCGTGCGCACCTGCGCGACACCTTGTTTGCCTCCCTCTGGTAATTCACACAGGTGTAGCAATGATGTCTCTCCGATGTCTTTTACCGCTAATGTGTTGACACATTTTAAGCCTGATACTTAGTGTCAAAGACCATCTTGCAAGGTACCATGAGGGGGGGAGAAGAAGAAGTAGACATAAAAAGAGGTGGGAAGACAACATCAAAGAGTGGACAGGACTGGAGTTCGCCGACTCCCAGAGGGCTGTGGAGAACAGGGAAACTTGGAGAGAGCTGGTTAAAAAGTCGTCAGTGATGCCCCAACGATCCTTACGGGTTATGGGAAGTAAAGTGTCAAATTTTATTTTCGCCACCCACTGTGTGAGAGTGATCCCGCAGTGTGTCGCACCCGAGGCATAATCGGTTTAGTGCCACCTGTTGAGTTGCACAGGCACCAAACACCGCGGTTTTGTATGATGCCTGATGACAGTTTGTTTTTCATCTGGTGTCTGGAGGCAAATCCGCCTTATTGCTTATTAGATTGTTCGTTTTATAAAATTTTTATCTTCCATCTTTAATGGGAAGTTTCCTCTCACTGTAATCATAAAATAATATGCAATATATCTATTATAGCACATTGACCAACAAAATGTATTTTAATGAATATTTTGTTGTTGAAATTTAAGTATTTAGGGAGGACACAGTTTGTTCACATGGCAATGTGCAGTTTTCAAAGGCATCGCCTTACGTCTGATTACTAATGAGGTGGATATGTGTATCATGTGATGTGTCATCTTGGCCCAGTAAGGCCACCACCTTTCTCAGAGTTATCTGAGCTCACTGTTTAGGGATATGAGTGACAGCTCGGTGATGTTTGCAAGCATTGAACTGTCGAATAAAAAAATTGTATCTGCTTTGTTAAAACACAGCTGGTTGGTCAGTATGTTAAAATACATTAGTTTCTAATAATCTATAACGTGATTTTACAATAAAAATAAACGGAATACCCATCCCTTTAATCTCACATTGCTGTCTCCGTCAATCAGCTACACGCTCTGATCTCTAGATTTCAACTCATCTCCCAATCTCGTCACACTTAGAGTGCCTGTGACATTGTTTTTTGTTATTTTTGCTCGTATTCCAAGTGAAAAATATAAAAGTAATTAATGTGTGTTTTTTGCTAATTAGATATGTAAATAGTTATATTTTAGAAAAGTTTACAGTGTCCATCAGGAAATTTAGGTTTGAGTGAGAGAAATCAGAGATGACATCAGCAGGGGACAGTACTTAGTGTGCACAATGTTTGCAAAATTTTGCACATTTTCTGTGATTGTTACGTAATCTACCTCAAACGCCCGCATAAGTTGTTTTGTATAACGTGATTGTTTTGAGAAAACGTGCTTCCTGGGAGACGTTCCCTGCTGATGTCACAAAACGGTGCGACCAAATTATAAGAACCGGCTGCAAGATCACAATGAATTGTCACATTTATTGACGAATATATTGGCTCTATTAGTCAAGGCGTTCAATTGTAATACAGTCAGGGCTGCCTACCATTACGGATTTTCCGTAATCATTACGGAAATTCACCTCAGATTACGGCATTACGGAAACTGCCGCCGTATTACGGGAATAAAAATATCTGACTGCAGAAAATGATACACATTAAAGAATTGCTAAATCTATAAATAATGCTGCTCCAAATGCACTGAAGAAACTGTCACCATTTATCAACAAATGTTTAGTCAACTAGAAGTTCTATGAAGTCAGTGTGGTGATGTCATCCAATGTTGTGCCTGTGTACAATGTTACAACTTCGACTGCCTGTAGCCTGCTGGTGACTGCCTTGGCTCTGGGCTTATTGTCTATTACATCAGCACCTGTCAGTCAAAAACAATTAGAGCGGAAAAATATCAGTGTCATTACTGCTCGTCTAATCATTAATAAAATTTGCAGGTGTAGAATTATATAATGAAATAAATAAATTAAGATGACGTTAGGTAGAACCCTTAAATTACGTTAAATTGTTATGGTTTTCTGAAAGTTGTGAATATAATTATAAAATATCTTAGAAGAATATAAAATGAGTAGGGCATATTATATTTTTTTAATAGCTATAGAACACTATCAAAGCTATTTTATTTGAATACAATAATTTTAAATTGTTACTGACTGTTAGTAATATAATGTTTTCTGCTGTGTGTTGTAAATTTAGAAGCTCGTTGGATGATTATTTGCTATTCACTGGCGCTGTCTTTCCCACGGTGATGCTCTACAGACGTAAACACTTGGGCATGTCTGGCCATGCAGGCACTTTGACAGCTGTAATTAGCACAATGTAACTTATTGGATGCTGCAAAACAAGCATCCCTTTGAAGTACTAACCCACGACCTAACTGCCAACAGGACTTACAGTATAGCAACGGAAATTACGGAAATTGTTTTTATTAGGTAGGCAGCCCTGTAGAGTGAATGCAATTTATATAGCTAAAAGTTGCTTTTTTAGACAGAATTAGGACTTGCAAGAACCGTGTAATAGGCACTTTAAATATTCTGTTGCAACAAAAGGCTGAATTAATGCTCGCATAACAGATCCATGTTTTAATGTGCAATTTGTAAATTTGTTGCAAACGGATTGTTAGAAAAGTTCTCTTGAGTGGAACAGTCATGACAGCTGAGTGGCGAAAACACAATTCATGAAAAGGCGCTACTGTTAAAATCTGCAACGCATGATATGCAGTCGTATTGATGTAAAAGGCAGTTATTTGGCCAATATAAGGGTACGCACCAATGGACGGCCTAGTGGCGTTCCTAATCCGAGATCAAGCAAGATTTTGATGTGGCAGATTTGCACTGAGGCTGGTTTGACATATACGTATCGGCCATTTTTTTATGACATACACACAAGTTTCATAACACGTGACGGAGTTATTTTCACATCCTTACTAACAACATTGGCATATTCTTTATCCACATTTCTATGTTTGCAGAGTCCCAGAAAATGTGATGCATTTTTAGTGGTTCAACCACCGCCCATCCGGTCATTATGTGGTGCGAGACTTAAGATTTTTGCCGATCCAAAATGGCATAAAAAAGACAGCCGATAGCCGCCGGATTTAGCTGATATGATGTAGTTGCTAAGACGTTAGTGATTACCTACCACTATGCTACCTTGAGTTCTGATATTCACAATTATGTCAGTGCATTAATACATGTTCCACTCAATAGGTGGTGCTACTTTAACGATTTATTAATACGAATATTGATTGATTGATGGATTATTATAAGTAGCTGTGTACATGTTATCCGATTAAATTAAACATGTCAACTGCCGCAGATATGTTGCAATAGTACTGCCACCTAGCGGTCACATTTGTCATAGAATGGCCGCCCACAAAACGATTATATGATCGATCAGACCAGATAGGCAAAGAACGGAGGAGTTAGGGAGGAGTTTGGTGTGAAAGAAAGTTTTCAGAAGCTGATAAGTTGAGGGCTGGGCTGGGCATGTGGAGCAAATGGGAGAAAAATGGTTAGTGAAGAAAGCAGATGCCCGGAGAGTTGAAGGGAAAAGGAGGCGAGGACGACCTAGGCTGAGATGGGAGGACTGTGTAAAGAGGGATTTGGAGGGATTGGGAGAGGAGTGGAGAACGAGAGCGAAAGATAGAGGGGAATGGAGACAGTTGTTGGACACAGCAGTGCAAGAACAGTGAGTGTGGAAAAACTAAATGAAAACAGAAATTCGAAAAAACCAATATCCAGGCCAGTCTCACCTCGGATATTAATGGAAAAGATGAGGAGAACAACATAATTCTGTTTGGGCAAACCGATGATCGATTATAATCATTTAAGCAATTCCCTGCACTACCTTTGTCCGTGTATCCAATACTAAAGTTGTCGAAACCGAGTGAAAGATTGGCACGTAAATCACAGTGTAGGACCTGCTGGATTAAGTGGCTCACCCAGCAGACATGATAATCTGCTTTAAATAGACAAGCTCTGAGATTCAAGCAATTATCTGCGAACCTCATGGGGCCAAAGATAAAGGACAAACAACGTCATATCGCCTCTGCTTTTTCCCGACGGATAAATGAAGTATCACGTCCACGTTATTGTCATTTCTTGCATGTGCGCACGTACGCATGCATGCATGCACACAATTTCAGCGGTGAATAAATAAAACGTTTGTTCGTGATCTATGGGAACGGCGGTGGAAATTGCTGGAATGCACGGATGAATTAATCACAAGTTCAGTCAGCCGAGTATTGCTATGTGAATTATTTTTTTTAGGATAGCCACCAGTGGCACGGGAACGAAATTCATATTGGGGTGGCTAATGGAGCTTCAGCACCATTGAAAAATTTTCGCCACCACACGACCGCATATCTTCACGTGTTCCTTCATCTTTGTGATGGGAGTGCTGTTGGACATTTTTCGCCGCTGCGCCACAGTATCTTCAGTTTCTCCGCTCTCTCGGTGGCTGTGAACTCATGACATCCGAACACGGGGGAGGACAGTGCTGTTGAAAAAAAAAAAATTATGACGCGCCACAGCTGTCAATTCACCTTCTCCAGTTTCTGTCCGCTGTCTCAGCTGAAGTTATGAATTCCGAAGACAGGCGGGGGGCAGAAAACCATATGTCTGCATTGTCTATTACTGGGAGGGGGGGCAGAAAACCATTTGTCTGCCCTCCAATCACATAAACCTTTCATAGTCGACAAAAATACACATTAATCGTCTCATAAAATTTACATTTCCACCCACCATTGACGCTCACCACAAAAACAAACATTCTCGCTCACATTTAATGGAGGGGCAGAACCATATGTCTGCGAAATTCGGGGGGGACAGCTGCCCCCCTGTTCCCGAGCCTTTGATAGTCACTGCTCGAAAATGCCACAGGCCACATCTCTATTAATACTGAACATATATCTTAACAAGATGTAGAGTACTAGCTAGTTAAATGAACAGTAAATATGCTATGGAAGTTGGGATCATTCGCTTCTAGCGTGACTTCCTCAAAAATTATTCTGAGCCAACAACTGTGTGATCATGCAACTGTCGAGATTCATCAGTGCTCCTTCGTGAGATCAGATGGTAATTGAGCGTGGTTATCTTACTTCATTGATCAATGTCTATTGTGAGATGGAACTTTTGATTTGAGTGCACTTATCACCTACACAATCACGTACTCGTTGATAATAACACATGGACATTATGGTCTCGCCAGTTAAAGGGACCTAGTCTAATCTCCAAAGAGTCATTCCAGGAATCTCTGCCACAGCTGTCTTTTCTATCTTGAATGTTTTGTACACAATTTGAATGTTTTTGTGGGTGCAACAGTCAAATAGCGGACACAAGTTGATTTCTTAAATGCAGTTTTTCCGGCAATGGAATTTGGTAGACAGTGGTACCTCACTATTAAAGTTACCCTTGGGACTGGCCCAAACTGACCTCTGTAGCAAGGTGACGGTATTAATGGGATTATAAATTTCCTATAATTTGCTATTATATAAATAATTTGGGACTGTCTTAGGGTGACCTTAACTGTGAGGTGACTGTATTACTGAGGTGATCGTAAAGTGGGGTTCGACTGTACCTTTAACATATTCATTCCACCATTAAGAACAATATGTTAATGAATATTAATAAAGGAAAAACAGACACGGTCGGTTTAAATAATCACGTATCACCGCAAGCAACCATCATTGTTGATATAATGTTTACTAGTTTTAGTCCTAATGTTTCTAATGTTTTTGCCTCTAACAACATAACCCTACCTTAGTTACCTTAGTAACTGAATTGTCTGATGATCTGTATCTAATTAAATCGCACCATTGTATGTGCATCTCCTCCCAAATGCCATGGTTCAACTGCCTGTTTCTATGTATGTTCGCTTCCTTAGACCAATGGCCTCTGATCTACCAACTGATGATGCATTTATAAAACCACAAAGATAGTTATTAAGATTTATTTTTTAATGGGCAAATTGAGTGGTCATGCATTCCCCAGGTGGCACCACAAGTTCAAATACTGTAAATTTTGTGATAACGGCTTCCCTTGTTGTTCTACTCCGTGCTAGTTTTAATCATTCAAGACGTACTAATTCATTTCTACTTTCGTTTTCAGTCTTCGAGTACCTTGAAAAAGGGTAAGTCTCAATTTGGTTTTGTAATAATTTTAATTTGTTTTATTATCAGATATTAATGAGAAGCCCGTGGACAAATGTGTTTACCCGTGTTATTTTTAAACTGGCGGCTTACTAATGGAGAATATCACAAACGCGTAATGGTTTATGGTAATATCATCTGGTATTAAATGCCCACTAGGTGGTGCTCCAAATACGTTGATTTATAATCCGTCTGCATTCGTCAAGAGGGATAGGATTTTAATACAGGAAATATTTCTAGATACAGTATAGCTTTGCAGTTGAATGGCGGTTTTGTATCATCTGTTTTTCTCCAGTGAATAATTCTAAAAACACTACTGCACGGGTTATGTAGTTGTTTTCACAAAATAATACACAGTGTAGTGATTATTAATATAAAGATGAATATTGTCTTTTACAAATAATTTTTTTAAACATTTCAGATACCCCTATTTGGGAATATGTGTAAAATATGTGTAATAAAGTTGATAATGATGATATTTTGATAATGCTAAAAGATTGAAATAATTATAATCTTTTATATAAAATAGGTATATGTAAGAAATATTGATACTCATAAAATTGTTATATTTATAATAAAAGTATTGCTCATTATTAAGACAGTTATAATAAAAACATTGGTCAGTATAATATTGTGATAATTGTAAAATATTAATAATTATAAAATATTCAAACTTTTTTACACCAACATGTCACACGAAGGGTTTTCTTGGCATACTTTACAAGATGCTCCTGTTTCCCCCCCCCCCCACAGCCCTGTGATGTCGATACCATCAGAGACACCATTGAGTGAAGAGAAAGCAAATGAGTACTTCTGTGACATGGTGCTCGGCATCGAATACCGTAAGTATTGCCATAATTCTTTCCTATTCTCCCCCCGATCCCTTATGGACTTAAAATAGAACAAAAAATGTTTTACATCAAATCGTCAGTGGGTGAGAAATTTGATATCTAAACTGATCACATTGCGGGGAATAGATACATGTTAATGTTATGTGTGTGTGTCAATTTATTTTGTGTTTCGGTTTTATCCCTCGGGATTGGGAGACGAGGAAAGGGGGTAAGATGAGGAAAGGTTCAGTAATTATGACTGGGCTAAATCCAAATTATTTAATCCGAACAACTGCTGGTAATGGAGATGGGAATCTATCAATCTCCTAGGATTAGACATTATACCAAGTCATTAATTAGAACATCTGAGTATGATATTTGGAAAAAGCATTACGACTAAAATTTTGGTTCGTGTGAATCAGTAACCACCTAAATGATAATCTGGTAAATATGAACTACTGCGTAGTCATAACCACCAAATGGACCTGCTAATCCCTCTTGCAGCAAAAAAGTTGTTTTACGTATATAGATATCATCGGGATTTCCTAGTAATCGCAGTGAACCTTAATCACTACCCCCACACAAGTGCATATCCACATTGGCGGAGGGGTCATTAGATCCAATAGTTCCTGTCCTGATTATGGGACATTCACAATTCACATTATTTTCGTAGTCATACACAGAACATAACAATTCTGAGATCTCCTTCCCCGCTGAAGTAGTGCATTCTAAATTAAACTACCATTTCAAGTGTTTTCAGAAAGTTAATGTACAACATAAACAATAAAAATTATTTCCTTATTTCATCGAGCTTATGACGAGCTTATATGTCGTTTTGACATTGGATATGGTATTCGATAAATTACGCTTTTGCAAATTACCAGTCACCATGTCGCGCCAGCGGAACAATAAACATTTGGTCCGCGGGTGTAATTTTTGTCTATTCTCTGTATTATCTCAGAATAAAAATTATTTACCGAGGGTATGTGAAAAAAATGTATATATGGAGATGAGAAAAGTGTTGTAGTAGGTGTACGGGACATGGTGATTTACTGGAAATTTGTATTTCTATATTATAGAACAGTTCGTTCTCTGTTTGTATGTGCCCTGACATCTCCGTCAGTTTTGTATGTATCGGGCTGAAATTTTGCATGTGATCTACCGGGCCCATTGAGATGGTTCGTAGACTTATACATTTTTGAAATTTGAACTTGGGGGGCTCAATATTTCAAAAGGCTGTACGTGGAGTTCCAGCTGTGGAATTTAATGTTTTTCTGTTCATCGTAAAGATAATTATGCCATCTACAGATATGTCGCTGGATGTATACAGAAATTTTGAATAGTTTTTAAGTTATTGACGTTTGAAAATCCTCAGCGCTTAACATGCACCAAGTCTACCTGTTATTGGTTACGTCCACACTCTCAAGCGCCCTCTTTCGCATTTCATATATTTCCTACAGATGGAGCTATTTGTCATTTTGTCATTTAACGTTGAAATTATCGCCCGTCAAGTTAGTGTATTATAACAAGTGAGTGACAAAAGTTATATTGGATAACTAGGAATACGATATATCTATATTATAAAACAGTTCGTTCTCTGTGTGTTTGTGCACCCACATCTCCATTAGGTTTGCATGTATCGGGCTGAAATTTCAACCCAGCATCCGATGTTGCTGGTTACGTCAGTTAGACGGGTGAGCGATTGAGATTGACATTTCTGGCAAAAGGTTGTCCTAACAACTAGGCCATTGACCAGGTACAATTTATTAATGCGGGTAGGCTGGAAACATTTGGGATTGGTTTGGGGTGTCTGGTTCATATGACTGCCTTTTCCCCCCTCCCGGGCAACGCCGGGTAACTCAGCTAGTTAAAGATAAATGGTCTCAGAATGCACCTCTAAAAGGTCAGTCATTTGCCAGATTGAAATGTAGTACATCGCTATGCAACAGCGTTATGACACAACACACATAAATGACATATATCGACAACCACCATAATGATGCTTTTATATAATTATTTGTAATCACAATGGTTATGTGCTGAACTGACGTTTTGTTGATTAGTACGTGGGCCATGACTCCCTTTTTTATGCTTTGTACATATAAATAAATGTCCTCAATAATTAATGACTCGCTCCTATTAGTCCTATCCACAAATGATAAAAAAATGACTAATGCATCCTAATGCAAGGCAGGGGTGGTAGCTTGACAACACTACCCCTAGCATGTATCCTATGCAATGTAAGGAAGTTGGGTGAATCAAACTAGTGGTTGACTCCGCTGGTCGCGACAGTAACACCCATAAGAATGTTCAGTGCAGATAAAGCCAGTGACTTCAGGGAATCCCAATCTAATTACTCATTTGACCATTCTCTCGAGCGGTTGAGCGGTGTTGTGTATTCATATAATTACTTCTACTTCCCAAACATTACATGTAACATGAGCCATGATTGGTTGGAACAAAAATGTGCCAAATCACGGTTACTGATGATATTATTGACTGAGCTTAACTACAGCATTTCGCAAGGTGATCTGTCAGGGGGTATTGAGACTGATGCAACCAGCAACGCCCCCTGGTGCATAAGGAAGAACTGACATGGCGCTGGATGCAATATCAGAGTTTGAGAAGTGGTGCTGTTTTGTTGATATATAACGGCAAGCTATTCTACCGTTATTTTTAGTAGTTGGCCGATTACACAAGACCTGAAATAGACTGAAATAATACCATGAACATCGTCAACTGGTACTACAAACAGATTGTTACACAAGTTGTTTTTTGTGTGAAATATTTACATTATTGAATAATAACACATGACGCAAATGGCACTGCAAAAACACTCAAAATGTTTCACAAATCTGTTTCTTTTCTCTGAAGAATACATGTTGTATATGACTGATTCAGATTTGTTACCGTTAGTAATGTTTCTTTTTTCTTTGCAGTACATTACCAGAAGATCATCCACCGAGATATAAAACCATCAAATTTACTCCTCGACGAAGCAGGTCACATCAGGGTAATTACATGAATTAATATTCATATTTTTGACCAAATAATTTTAGAGAAAATGTCCTGGAATGTTTTAGACGTATTCTGATCTTTGACTCTGCGAAACCAAACTGTTAGTTCGTTTACGCTATTAGTCATAAGTGCAGATGATTGTTATTAAATACTGGTAAAGGGACAAATTGAAGATCATAAAATATACCATCAGCGTTTTATATTGAATAGTATTATTCTGTGAAAACTTTACTTTGATTTTGTAAAATGTTAATTTTATTAGTGTGTCAAGTTCTATAATATGGAGTACTGCAAAATTCCTTCAGAAATGTTTACCCCTGGTGGTAGGGAAATTATCGACTTTTGACAAATGCTTATTGTCTGCAACATGATATTAAATAGTCAACTAGAAAAAGAGTTTGAATTATTTAATTTTGTAGCTATGTTAACCTAAATTATCGTGCAAACAATAATTCACTTTTAATATGTATTATCAGAATCGAAATCTTTGTGTCTCATCGACACCAATAATTGTGTGTATGTGTTGTTGCTGGTAAATGTCATGTGACAAAACGCAATATTGTTACGATCTGTGTTTATTTAGATTGCTGATTTTGGCGTCAGTGATGAGTTTGAAGGTTGTGACGCGTTACTGACAAATTCGGCAGGAACCCCTGCATTCTCTGCTCCCGAAACACTCAAAGACAAGAACGAACACTTCAGTGGCAAGGTGGGAATCTGTATATTAATACGCTAACTTTGGATCATAGTAACTGCATCTCCTCCAAGGCGCGAATAACCACTTGCAATTCATTTGTTTCCTTGGAACATTAGCTTATGATCTACCAATTAACAGATGGTATTTAAGAAAACACTAAAGTGGTTATTTAGAGTTATTTTCCCTTTTTCAGTAGATGAATTGATTGGTTAGACATTCACTAAAGGGCAGCACTAACAGTTGCCCTTGGTTTGTTGTTCAATAATAATATAATATTGTGCCATGTCATCTACATTCTAAGTGGCTCAAATCATCAGTGTTTCGTTTCAAAAACAAGATGCTCACCTAAAGTCACCTGAAACTGTAGCTACCTTCGTAAAAAATGGAAGAATTCCTTTAATAACCGTTCCATCGACCATTAAAGATTCTTGTTTGTTGCTTAAGAGAGTTCGGTTTACTGTTGATTTAGGTGCAAAGATTGACCATAATTACAGGGTGGCTGTATTACAGGGGTGACCATAAAGCAAGGTTTTACTGTACTGTGTTCTGATTGATTTATACATATATACATCTACGCGTATCTGAGGATGAGTTGACGTTTAAATAAACTTATTACTTGCCGGGTGTATTTCAGGCGTTGGACATTTGGGCGATGGGAATCACGTTATACTGCTTCTTGATTGGCCAGGTAAGTGAGCCGAGGTCTCTTTGCTAACAGCCAGGGAGCATACGTTTGTGTTAAGAAATTCTACAGGAAATATCGTTATTCCTAGTTCAGTGTTTCTCAACCTTTAATAACTGATTGATGTTGGCGTTTGTACATTTGTTTAAACACCATTGAATGGACTTTGTCCAGATTTAAGCACGATGTAAAAGTACTGATAAGTGGACCCTCGTAAAAGAACTGGAAAGAAAACTAGACGGGAGTTACAGCAGAATGTTAAAGAAGTGCGTAAACATCTACTGGATAAAGGTAAGCTTACAAACAAAGAACTTTGATGGTGTATTGTTTTTATGACCTTATTATCTGAGTGAGATCCCCCCCCCCATTGTTCTTCCATTGCTATAATTTGGGGGGCTTTGTGAAATTCTGGGACCACCCCTTAATGGTGTTGGTGTCTCTCTTGCAGTGTCCATTCATGGACGACTATATCCTCGGACTGCACAAGAAGATCCTCACAGACGATGTTTCCTTCCCTCCTCTGTAAGTTCTTACACCTTTTGAGATTGTCCCTTATATGTATATTATTAGGCTAACTGTGGGTCATTGTAAGGGACTCTCCACCCAGGTTCATTCCCTTGTCTATGTTCATTCGCTTCCTTGAATCCTTGGACCATCGGCTTCTGATCTACCAAGTGTTGATACATTTCAGAAAACAACGATAGTTATTTAGACTTATTACATTTTTCATTCGATAAATTGAATGATGAAACTTTCCCCAGAGGGTTCTCACCCACTGTGGCGTCATGTTTGATTCACCGGGAAATTTGTATTGGCTGCACGCAACGCCATCATTGGCGACACCAGAGAATGAAAATGGTCAGAGAATTAATTTAAGATCAAAATATTGTGGGTTTGTTGCTCCAAAGATAGGTGGAAGTAAAATTATGTTATTTTTCCAGAATTGAGACGAGTGACTTGGTGAAGGATCTCATCTTAAGAATGCTGGAAAAACATCCAGAGAAACGGTTGACATTGCCGGAGATCAAGGTCAGTCTAATTTCAGTTTCAGCAGTTGGCAACAAGTTGTACGTTTGGATGTTTGCAGGTGAAATTCAGGTTCTGATGCATCTCAGACAATCACACCACGGCTTACCAGAAAAATATTATTTATTGTTTTAAAAAGTATTTTGGCACTTAAAATATGTTATGCATTAGCTTACCAAATATATTAACAAATTTATTCTACATATATTATAATTATTAGTGTTTGTGAAGTGCCATGACTGATAATATGTTACCTAAAAGCGCAGTTTAAAGTAAAAAAAGGTAAAGTAAGTACCCAATATCTAGCTGTCAACATACCAAAAAGAAATTTTTTATTTGTCTGAAAAATCGTTTTTAAATTGTGGCAAAAAAACAAGAAAACATTCCAATGCTCACAAAATAGTTCCCTCCAGGAAAAGATGCTATCCAATAAAAACTTTGGTATTAAACGTCTTTGTTTTGAGATGACCCCTTAGAGACAGTTGCGTCATCATCGTTTATGTCAACAGGAGCATCCATGGGTGACGTGTAGTGACACAATGCCGCTACCATCAGAGTGTGAAAACTGCTGTTTGGTGACTGTCACCGATGAAGATGTCGACAACTGCGTAAGGATTGTGCCTAAACTCGAGACTGTTGTAAGTATCTCAAACCCAATATAATTCCATTCTGGCTGTTTTCAATAGATTACTTGTAATCATATAATTGAGTCAATATAAAATGTTCACTTTTTTGTATTTTTTCTGGTATTTTAATTAAATTAATATCCTATTTTATTCTCATATATTTCATATCATATAATTTTGTGTAGGTTTCATAGCTGATATTTTCATTACATAAATGATGTATTTATTTATCTATATATATATGTATGTGTATATGTACATATTATAATCTAATTATTATGTATAAAAGATGGACACAGTTACAACACCTAAACAAATTGCGTGGTTAATTTTTGTTGCAGATAATGGTGAAGAAGATTTTACGAAATCGTTCCTTCAAGAACCCGTTTGGCCGCGACCGCAAATTATCAGCGTTGAATCGAGAAGAGTTCCAACTACGCGGCCGCTCAATCTCGGCACCCGGATCATACGATATTCTCGCCGACAGGTGAGGACCATATTCAGACGTCTACAAGATTTAGCAAGGTTTCAAGACAAGATTTACCAACATGATTTAACAACAAGATTTAACAACGAGTGTTGACAACAGTATTTAACAATGAACTTTAACAATGATGTTTACAACAATCTTTAATAGTGAGGTTTA
Source organism: Escarpia spicata (assembly GCA_963995525.1). Taxonomy (NCBI): domain Eukaryota; kingdom Metazoa; phylum Annelida; class Polychaeta; order Sabellida; family Siboglinidae; genus Escarpia; species Escarpia spicata. The sequence continues at coordinate 27,577,851 of OZ023213.1, forward strand.
ACAATGAGATTAAACAGTGTTTAGCAATGAGGTTTAACATTGAGGTTAAATCAACAACAATGTTCTGCAGTAAATCACCCCATTTATAGTAAATATTTACCCTGTCATGGACTCATTGAACTGGTGATCTCTATTTGTCCTCTGACATAAAACAGGTGTGTGTTTGACAGGATATATAGGGCTGTTTGGAGTGTAACCACTTAAGACGAAACACTTGCTTTATTTTATGTAGTTCTACTCATTTGATTCTTGCTCTTGGCAGTACAGAACACTCTTTTTATCTGCTGAAACCAAAGTCTAGTATTGTTTGCAGCTATGTGTCTGTTTGACTGTATTTGCAGTCCACTGTTTTGACAGTCTCTCTTCACTAATTCGTTGCATGTGTCCTGCTTGCCCATCTCATTCTGTTTCCAACTACTTTCATCTTTAAGTGTTTTTCATGCCAATTTCTTCTCTCATTTCCGTCTTCTTCCTTCTATCCTCTCGCGTTACTCTACATATTCTTCAGACCCAGTTGTTCTCTGCTACTTGTAGCTTCTCCTCCTGTCTCCATCAGTGCCAGTTTTCCAACCCATATATACATACTGGCACCATGCAGGCTTCCAACACCTTTCCTTTTAGTTGTTTCTTCAGTTTTCTGTCCCACATAATGCCTTCTACCCTCGTCCATGCTGCTGCTCCTGCTTGCACCCTCCTCTGTATTTATTTACCACATCCACCATCCTCACACACTGTACTGCTCAAGTATACAAAGCTTACAAAGAGATGTTTCTTTTGCAGGAAGCTGTCATTACCGACAATCGCAAAAGACTAGGGGGCACTGTGTGCACTGATCAGTCCTACTGGTGCTACAATCTATCAACTTGGAGCCGTTTAGACTAGGGGGCACTGTGTGCACTGATCAGTCCTACTAGTGCTACAATCTATCAACTTGGAGCCGTTTAGACTAGGGGGCACTGTGTGCACTGATCAGTCCTACTGGTGCTACAATCTATCAACTTGGAGCCGTTTAGACTAGGGGGCACTGTGTGCACTGATCAGTCCTACTGGTGCTACAATCTATCAACTTGGAGCCGTTTAGACTAGGGGGCACTGTGTGCACTGATCAGTCCTACTGGTGCTACAATCTATCAACTTGGAGCCGTTTAGACTAGGGGGCACTGTGTGCACTGATCAGTCCTACTGGTGCTACAATCTATCAACTTGGAGCCGTTTAGACTAGGGGGCACTGTGTGCACTGATCAGTCCTACTGGTGCTACAATCTATCAACTTGGAGCCGTTTAGACTAGGGGGCACTGTGTGCACTGATCAGTCCTACTGGTGCTACAATCTATCAACTTGGAGCCGTTTAGACTAGGGGGCACTGTGTGCACTGATCAGTCCTACTGGTGCTACAATCTATCAACTTGGAGCCGTTTAGACTAGGGGGCACTGTGTGCACTGATCAGTCCTACTGGTGCTACAATCTATCAACTTGGAGCCGTTTAGACTAGGGGGCACTGTGTGCACTGATCAGTCCTACTGGTGCTACAATCTATCAACTTGGAGCCGTTTAGACTAGGGGGCACTGTGTGCACTGATCAGTCCTACTGGTGCTACAATCTATCAACTTGGAGCCGTTTAGACTAGGGGGCACTGTGTGCACTGATCAGTCCTACTGGTGCTACAATCTATCAACTTGGAGCCGTTTAGACTAGGGGGCACTGTGTGCACTGATCAGTCCTACTGGTGCTACAATCTATCAACTTGGAGCCGTTTAGACTAGGGGGCACTGTGTGCACTGATCAGTCCTACTGGTGCTACAATCTATCAACTTGGAGCCGTTTAGACTAGGGGGCACTGTGTGCACTGATCAGTCCTACTGGTGCTACAATCTATCAACTTGGAGCCGTTTAGACTAGGGGGCACTGTGTGCACTGATCAGTCCTACTAGTGCTACAATCTATCAACTTGGAGCCGTTTAGACTAGGGGGCACTGTGTGCACTGATCAGTCCTACTGGTGCTACAATCTATCAACTTGGAGCCGTTTAGACTAGGGGGCACTGTGTGCACTGATCAGTCCTACTGGTGCTACAATCTATCAACTTGGAGCCGTTTAGACTAGGGGGCACTGTGTGCACTGATCAGTCCTACTGGTGCTACAATCTATCAACTTGGAGCCGTTTAGACTAGGGGGCACTGTGTGCACTGATCAGTCCTACTGGTGCTACAATCTATCAACTTGGAGCCGTTTAGACTAGGGGGCACTGTGTGCACTGATCAGTCCTACTGGTGCTACAATCTATCAACTTGGAGCCATTTAGACTAGGGGGCACTGTGTGCACTGATCAGTCCTACTGGTGCTACAATCTATCAACTTGGAGCCGTTTAGACTAGGGGGCACTGTGTGCACTGATCAGTCCTACTGGTGCTACAATCTATCAACTTGGAGCCGTTTAGACTAGGGGGCACTGTGTGCACTGATCAGTCCTACTGGTGCTACAATCTATCAACTTGGAGCCGTTTAGACTAGGGGGCACTGTGTGCACTGATCAGTCCTACTAGTGCTACAATCTATCAACTTGGAGCCGTTTAGACTAGGGGGCACTGTGTGCACTGATCAGTCCTACTGGTGCTACAATCTATCAACTTGGAGCCGTTTAGACTAGGGGGCACTGTGTGCACTGATCAGTCCTACTGGTGCTACAATCTATCAACTTGGAGCCATTTAGACTAGGGGGCACTGTGTGCACTGATCAGTCCTACTGGTGCTACAATCTATCAACTTGGAGCCGTTTAGACTAGGGGGCACTGTGTGCACTGATCAGTCCTACTGGTGCTACAATCTATCAACTTGGAGCCATTTAGACTAGGGGGCACTGTGTGCACTGATCAGTCCTACTGGTGCTACAATCTATCAACTTGGAGCTGTTTAGACTAGGGGGCACTGTGTGCACTGATCAGTCCTACTAGTGCTACAATCTATCAACTTGGAGCCGTTTAGACTAGGGGGCACTGTGTGCACTGATCAGTCCTACTAGTGCTACAATCTATCAACTTGGAGCCGTTTAGACTAGGGGGCACTGTGTGCACTGATCAGTCCTACTGGTGCTACAATCTATCAACTTGGAGCCATTTAGACTAGGGGGCACTGTGTGCACTGATCAGTCCTACTGGTGCTACAATCTATCAACTTGGAGCCGTTTAGACTAGGGGGCACTGTGTGCACTGATCAGTCCTACTGGTGCTACATTACATCAACTTGGAGCCGTTTACAATGACTCATGTACAGTTTCAACTGAGTGTACATCTGTATATAATTATACAACAGTGATATGTGTGATACAGTGAAAAACACCAACGTTGTCGGTTGTGGTCGCTGCAGATATGTATCGTTCTTGTAAAGTTGGTCATAAACAAAGACATTGTTTATTTTCGACAATCATTTAATGTTGGTCTCAATACAAAGGTTTTGCACAGTATTTGTTTAATGTTGGTGTCTTTCTTAGTTTTTAATACTGAACTAAATTTATGACCCACCTGTCTGGGTAATGGCTGAATGATCTGTGTTGCTCTGTATATACTGGGTATTTCTTATGTTATATATCTACAATTTTATTACTACTAGAAAAGGAACTTTCAAAAATTAGAGGATGCCAAGATCTGTTTTAGGGGGGGTTGCATTGGTTTACAAAGTCCCCAAAATTATTAAAGGGAGAGACCGTCTGTTCCTCACCCATAAATTAGCCAGCGTAATAATTTGTAACAGAAAGTCTGCTGTGTAGAACTTGGGAAAATTGTTGAACATCAAAGGGTGTATCATGTAACTCAGCCCACTTTGGCATTACTGTCAATTAAGCTTGTTTTGAAACTGGATGTTTTGTTTACCATTTGAACATGCTCCGGAGTTGTATCTTCCAAATTGCAAGCGTTGTTACGGGCTTACTAAACCCAGTTTGGCGGGCCGTATACCTTCAACATGGTAATGATAGTCATAAGAACATTATATTAATTAATAAATGAAACACTAGGAACAGACGGCCTTTTAAGCATTACAAGGTGGCTTTGGTTGTCGCCATGCATCGTGTGTAAAATAAATTGCTACTGTGGTGCCAACTAGTGAGTGTAACATGCTAATGCAAATTGACATTAATAGCCATTTTGGATTGTAAAAATCACACACCACGTGTTGGTTGGGAGGGAGGGAGAGGGGAGGGGCGGAATCACAGTTGACATGATGAAATGGGTAGTAAACTCGGTGCCACATACCGGTAATTATAACATATTTAACAAGATTGTCCGTCAATACAAGAAGCACCAGAGAGTATAACAAATTATAGATAAGAAAGGCGTTGGCTTATGAAGATTTCTGCAACTTTTCATCTCTTTGTGGATACCCAAGCAGAGATCTGTCGGTACTGTTTAGTGTATTTTGAATTTTTTATGTTCAAGACTCAACACCAAGTGTCTGATTTTAATTGAAGTGCGTATGATTCATATTTATGTTTGATATACCAAGATATATGTAACCAGAGTTGAAAATTAATTTATTTTTATAAACAGAAATGCAATCCATTGTACATCGTAACATTTTAAAGTAAAATAGTTACAAACATTGTTATTTGGTCTATTCTTAATTACATAATGTTATTCATACACACTATTATTAAACACCCAAAAAGAGCTAGCTGTTAAATACCTATCTTTTCTGCCTTTCACATTTTCATTTCATACTTCATAACTTTAAGCTTCAATAGAATTTAAATTTAAAAAATGGTGCCATAATTATAATTAAATCGACCTTGACTGTTCCATTCCCGGGGGTGGTAATCATTAGCATGAGTTGTAATTAGGCCCGGTTGCGCCCAAAACCAGAAAGATAAGCACCACCTGCAACAGATTTGTTTATAACTTGATTTCACTTGGTTTGTATACGTTTTGCATAAGCACCATTCACATTGCTAACAATGTTTTTAGCTTGTTTTGTCATTAACATGTTTATTCTAGTATTAAGAAAATATGATTAATAGTTATTAAATCAATAAGGAACAAACAAGGCGGGTTTAAGGGCCAGTTGAATTTAATAATTTGTTTTACCAGATATTTATAAGTATTAAGTACCTCTTTTCAACATTGTAAAGACGCTTGAAAGTGTTGTTATAAATCAATAAATTGGTATAATCTTTGGGTCATACTTAAATGTAATTGTGAGATGTGGTGTCATAATTCCTATATAATTTTAATTAATATATTCACCATAAAAGTGCAGGTTTGCTACGTGAATTGAAATGACGATCGGTGATTTTAAGGAAATTGTCTGCAAATGCACTGCCATCTTAATTGTATATAATGTTTTAATAATCCTGCAGTTGTGACATGTAAATCATTTATGGTGGTGTTATGGCATGAGGTTTTATTTTTATCAGTTATAAATACAGAGTACAATGTCTGTCATTACTAACAGACAATGGCCGGTTTATGGCCATCTCAAAAGCTGTTGTATACATTTTTACCAGTAAACTTGTTAAAGATTTTTTTCTTGTTCTTCATCGTAGTCTGCAGTAATTTATGTAGCGGAGAATGTCAACAACAGAGATGTTTTACTTCATCAAATTTCTTGATAATTCAGATTTTATATACCCAAATTATTGTATTATACAATGTTCAGGGATCCGATTCTCATGTAATTTTCTTCGTCTGTAAATATTGAGAATATAATCCAGGATCCCAGCTTGAAATACTGTCATTAATTTTTCCATCAGGTAATTATTATTACGTTGTGTGAAATGTGTTACTACTGTTTATTTATGATATTACGGATACTGTTTAGTGTCTTCTGTTTTTTGGTATATGGTATTTTGACATTTGTCCACTTTTATCAGTGCTGTTTAATGGATAATTGTGGACATGTTAATTAAGTACAATAACACAACACTGGTCACGTGCTGTTATGTGGTGTGACCAAATTAGAAACAAAACTACGCCAACGGTGACTGACTCAATTAATAGTAATTTTTTATAATTAATTGAGATTATATTTTGACAATAAATCTCTTGCACAAACGTGGTTCATGTTAATGTTGTGCTTGTGGATGCTTATGACATTGTAACAGTGTATATGTGACCCATCACAGCGAACCGGGTATTAAATAACACAGGCCTATTCTGCATGCAAGCTAAAAATAGCTATCTAAGTCATGCTCCATCAGTTTTGTGATTTGGGCAGAAATCCATAACTTGTAATCTCATTTATAAATTTCCAGTTTATTAACTGATAAAATACCTGAATTTACGAACCCATATATTAAAACACAAGATAATATGAGTCCAAGTGTCCACGTTTATCAAAAAAGCTGTTTAAAGTTTGCTTTAATTTTAGCATTAAATCAAAACCTACTGAAGATATTCAGGGGCGGATCCAGAGAGAGCAGTCTTGGGGGGGGGCCAAAACATCCACTGATGCTGACGCAAATTCATCTGTTGGGTTGTCTGAGCCGAAACTTCAGCACGACTCTGCTACCGCGCTGTCGGATCATGACATTGGAAGACGGCGGGTGAGAGGTGTTGTTGAAAGTGTTTCGCCACTGCGCCGCCATCAATTTCAGCTTCTCCGCTGTCCCTTGGCTCCACTGATGACATCGGAAGATGGGGAAGGGTGCTTTTGAACATTTTTATACCACCGCGCCGCCATAACTTCAGCACATTAGCTTCTTCTAACCTAAACTGGACACATTCCAAAGGTCTAGGGGCATTTCATTTTAAAGCACAAAGGTACTAAAAAATTCGTTTTACAAGTTTGTGACTTAATACCCATTTTGCTGTGGCAAGCCACATATAAGCGTTGGGAATCCGGGTTTGACGATTTGCGTCGTGACCTGTAGCCCTGCAAAAGCTCTGTCAAGCCATCAGAAATGGATGACAAACACGTGTAGCGTTTATACATTCCATTGTATATTTTGTTGACATTCTGCATCTCGAAGAACGTAAGGCAAAGTTCCCTTCAAAAAGTTGTCACTTCAAAAACTTTGCCTAATGTGTTTGTCATAAAGAAATACTTTTGGACCAGAATTTCCCCAAAATATACGACGTAATGTCTAAACGCCCCATGTGTTTACACCCATTTTTGATGACTTGACGGAGCTTTTGCTAGGCAACAGATCACGTGATGGACAGATCAGTTACGACTTACGAAATTGTGGCGGATGTCAAACGACAAGACGATAAAAAACAAATATTTCAACATTAGTTTCTGTCTCTACACTATGAAGTCGCCGAGCGTTTGTTGACGCAGCACGACACGGCAATATTTCGTTAGGACGACAAGTCAAAAATATCGCGCCGGGCGCACGTGTCGAGCGCTGTGTGCGCGAAAGAGGCACGTGCATGCGTCGCAGATTATAAACAAAATTATTTGAGCGGTGAACACTGACTTATCCATTACGAGCGTTCGGACATTCTGTTGTATATTTTGTTAAAATGTTTGCCCCATATGTTTTTTTTTATGAAAAAAACGTACGGCAAATTTGTTCAAGCAAGAAATCTAAGAATTGTTGATTTAGTAGATGTAAAGGTGGGGCTACTGGTTCCACCAATGGCGGCTATACGAATTAACATATCGCATATGTAATAATCAACCGGAAAGCTGAATTAAATGGCAGGCATTTGTTTACCACAATAACCATTATTACAACGAAAACTTTAATAACAGAAAACTTGAATTGAATATTTTCGAAGCGTTAACATACATACAAAAGCTGTGTTGTATTTTCTACTTCTGATTTCACAGTGTAAATGGGGTATATCTTGGGAATGTACAGAAACAAAATCAGGTTTACAAAATGAAAAATTCAAATATTACAATGTGTTTTCTATAATGACTACTTTTGGCGTATCCAGAGTCATCGGTTTAGATTGATCCACTATATTAATTCATCATTGTTACTGCACGGTATTTCGACATTTATTCTTTTCTGACAACATTTACGAAAGAATCCTGAAATAAATTATGGGAATAAATCTAAATGTGAGGACAATTTTGCACATTAAAGTTAAAAAATATAGGGTGGCGTTTTAAGTGCGTGCCCAGCGTCATCAACGGAAAAGGCTACCCATAAAAACCTAGAAAACATACACCGTTTTAACTTGTTCACGCCTACCATACCTTCCTACTACAACTCCCTCGATGGCACTAAAATATTCACGATATTTCTTGGTCAAAATTCAAAGGAGAAAAAACCGAAATGTTGGTGTGTCCAGCGTCATCATAACGAAAACTGAAAGACACCGCTCAGAACACATATATACTTTGATCCAGAGGAATTAAAATAGTCAATGTGTCACAGGCTGACGTTTCCATGCAGACAGAAGCTTTTCCGACTCTTAGACGACATGTTTTGCAAGTAATAGACCGATGTTTACTCGGTTTAGATGAAATTGTAAAAAAAAAAAAAACGAACATGAATACGGTAAATGAAAAAACCTTAATATCATTTACAGCGATATTGTTCTTATAAGTGATCTGTGGACACGTCAATAAACAAACATAATGCAGTTGATATGCGAGTAAACTGACCTGCGAAACCTCCATATGTCTAAGCTGCTTGATGACGCTGGACACCCCAAATATATCTTGGTGCAGTAATTAGAACCGGTACCCTAATTTACGGTCTTGATGTGTTAGGATCAGGTTGCTCTTCCTATAAATGACAACAATGCATACGGAGTTTTGTAGAAATGTAATGTTTGCAAACAAAATATGGTGACATGGTCATTCGCTGGCTATTGTCAAAACATTAACGTCTTTATGACTAATTTACCTTATGTAAGAGCTCGCAGTTTACATTTCGAAAATAAAATAATAAATCTAGCATACCAGTTGAATATAATTTTGGCGAAATTAATAGATATGTTTGGAGAAATATAAACATTACTATTGGTGATGACACTGGATACGTGATGACGCTGGACACGCAGTTATTGGAAGGTGTTTTCCTGCATGCAATAATAGTAATAACTCTGATGAATAGTCATTACATTTACAATACAAAGCTACCACATACCATTTCGTAGGCATCGGAATCGGCGGGAGGGTGGGGCGAGCCCCCAATATTTTGGTAGGGGGGCTGGATATAGGATTAACCTCAATATTTGGGGAAGGGGTGCATTTTGGTGAGTGTCAGTAGATTGCAATTTGAGTATTTGGTGAGGTTCAAGGGGAGGGGTGGATTTGGAGCCTTGGGAAGTACAGGCCGATGATATGGAGTCTCAATGGGTGCAATTGGAGAGTTTTTGAAAACCTCAAAGGATTTCTGAGAGCCTCAAAGGGGCTGTAATTTGAGGTTATTTGTAAGTTTCAACGGGGTGCAATTAGAGTTTTTTGCATTTATTGGCCGTAACTTCAAGGGCATTATGTTATATGGCTTACTCTTCATAATTTATCTACAAACCCTTTACTGGAGATATGGCTATATTAGGTGAGCATGTGGCACGTGTGACAATTCAATGTCAACGGATCCACAAACTCTAGATTCACACTCATATAAACACATATTTAATTACATCTCTACCTGTGATATGTAATAGACAATACTCCTGATAAAATCGGAAAAGTCGCCCAAGCATGCCTAGATCCCTTCAAAAATGCATCCACATAAAATATGTTTATTCAGTTATAAGGAAAACCAGTGTTCTTTGAGTCAGTTCTACCCAACCCGTGTCCAGCGTCATTGCAAAGTGTCCAGCGTCATTGCAAAGTGTCCAGCGTCATTACAAAGTGTCCAGCGTCATTACAAAGTGTCCAGCGTCATTGCAAAGTGTCCAGCGTCATTACAAAGTGTCCAGCGTCATTACAAAGTGTCCAGCGTCATTGCAAAGTGTCCAGCGTCATTACAAAGTGTCCAGCGTCATTGCAAAGTGTCCAGCGTCATTACAAAGTGTCCAGCGTCATTGCAAAGTGTCCAGCGTCATTGCAAAGTGTCCAGCGTCATTACAAAGTGTCCAGCGTCATTGCAAAGTGTCCAGCGTCATCAGTTGTTAGCAGTCTGCGTGTCCTATTTTGGAGTGTTATTTGTTGATTTTGTGTAGTTAATATCATGATTGGTCAATGTTTTATAAACACCAGCATCGATACATTAGATTGGTGTACATAACCTAACATAACATAACTAACCGTCAAACGTATTATGGATTAGATTATTAAACAACATACGCAAATAATTATGAAATGAAGAACCATTTATGGAAGTGAAATAATAATAAACAACACAAAGTTCATACAAGTGTATAGTTGAAGAACCATTTATGGAAGTGAAATAATAATAAACAATACAAAGTTCATACAAGTGTATAGTTGAAGAACCATTTATGGAAGTGAAATAATAATAAACAATACAAAGTTCATATATGTGTATAGTTGAAGAACCATTTATGGAAGTGAAATAATAATAAACAACACAAAGTTCATACAAGTGTATAGTTGACGAACCATTTATGGAAGTGAAATAATAATAAACAATACAAAGTTCATACAAGTGTATAGTTGAAGAACCATTTATGGAAGTGAAATAATAATAAACAATACAAAGTTCATATATGTGTATAGTTGAAGAACCATTTATGGAAGTGAAATAATAATAAACAACACAAAGTTCATACAAGTGTATAGTTGAAGAACCATTTATGGAAGTGAAATAATAATAAACAACACAAAGTTCATACAAGTGTATAGTTGACGAACCATTTATGGAAGTGAAATAATAATAAACAATACAAAGTTCATACAAGTGTATAGTTGAAGAACCATTTATGGAAGTGAAATAATAATAAACAATACAAAGTTCATATATGTGTATAGTTTAAGAACCATTTATGGAAGTGAAATAATAATAAACAATACAAAGTTCATATATGTGTATAGTTGCATACCACATCATGCTTTAATATGTTTTCCTAAACATTTTACTTGTTTTCGATGAAGAATAATTAATGGTATTATCTAATAACAGCTATATTGCGTGTCTAACGTCACCAAAGTATGTTCATTTTCATAGCTCACACTGCGTAGTTCCATTCCACGGACACACATGACAGTTAGCATAGCCAAAGGTAACTGATCAATGTTACTGATTATGTTTCAGTAATTGAAAGTAGGCCTTTCCATGAAACAACACAGTGCTTAAATTATCACTAAAGTATACATGACGGGAACAAAATATTTCCAAGTCAAATTATATCTTATATATCTTGATTCTTCGTAAATGGTATATATACTAGACGATTGCAAAACATTTTTCCGTTTACATGTAGTTTAAAATGCTCAAATTGTATGTAGTATAATAATTTTTCGTCGATGACGCTGGACACGCAATGAAAATCAAGGTTGACTTCAAGTAGCTGTCATAGCAAAAGTACGTTCTATTACATTTAACTATTTATGAAAAATATGCGTCTTTGTATGTACAATAAGTAAATATAGCTTCATTGTTTAGAATCAAATATTTATTTTTGGACCTGCAAAAACCCATGTGTACACTTTTTGTGACATTGGCCATAAATGAAGTTGGGTTTTTGGCACGCCTCAAGGGAGGGGTGTGGAAGTAGTGTTTTTGGAAAACGTCATGGTGTTTGTGGCGAGCCTCAAAGGGGTGTGCTAATCTGTTTGTTTTGACAGCCCGAAGGTCGTGTGTCTTGGCGAGCCTCAGGGAGTGCAATTTGCTGCAAACAATATTCAACAGCACCCCACACATACACATGCACGCACATGCACGCACGCACGCACACACGACAGCTCTGGCTAAGCCCACTCAATAATTATAATGTTTCCGTTACAGCGCCAGTGGGGTTGTAGGCCTCCTCTACACATGTTGACTTTTCTTTGTATATTGGGCTCCCCTTTTCCGAAGGACTGCATTATTCATTATTTACCATCGCGTCGCCATCTAGATCGGTGGCATACATCGTGCTCTTCTCCCCTTAAATTCTTCGTTCCCAATCAGTTGTTCTTACGGTCCGCTGGTTTTAGCGAAGGTTGGAGGAGCAGAGAGAGAGAGAGGGGGGTTGTCGTATAAGAAAACATAAGAAGAAGCTGGTGAGGAGTCGACAAAGGTGAGTTGAACATGTGGAGAGAATTGGAGCAGAACCGGCCATTGGGAAAGTGTCGTGTACTGGCCGTGGGCTGTGCGTACAGCGACATTATAGAATGAAGATTCTCGTAGAGAAAGTATGAACACGTTTATTGTGACACATTGAGATGTAAAAAGGAAAAGAGGAAACGAGGCATGGTAAACGGTTCCGCGATCAAGGATCTAACATTCCTCCCCTTTAAGAAAAACATAATTAGTATAATTATAAAAATGTAAACTGTTAACGCAAACAAGAGTCCCTTATACGTATCAATGTCATATCTAAGATAGATAGTATGCCATTGTTTATAGTACTAATCTAGTGCTCTCGCGACTAGCTACAGCTACCGAAACCTAGTCTATTCTGGCTATCTTGATTTATGCATTGTCCGTTATGACAGTAATATAGACTTTACAAGTTCAATCTGTCCGGTAGCTTCACCACTCTGTGTGATCTTCTCAGCGGTACTACCACTGCGACCGTTCAACTGTTGGTCTTGAGATCACCTCTCCTGTGTCGGTACACGTAGTCACGTCCGAGTTGCCAGATGATAGTGGTGGTGTCGATGTTGTTCGCTCGAACCGAGGTAGTACTTCACGCTCTGCAAGCCTCGGTGGAAGTTGAGGCTCTTCAACCCTCAGTGGTACCAGACGCTCTTCCGTCGCCTCGATCGGCCTTCTCTCGCGCAAATGATCCTGGTGACGCTCCACACTCTGTCATCCTGCAGACGTACCGCGAAGGTCAGCGGACCCAGCCGGTTCTCTATCACCGTAGCGACCCATTTCGTTTGTCCCTGAAAGTTCAACGCCCAGACACAGTCTCCTGTCATGAAACTTCGCTCCACTGCTCTCTGGTCGTGGCGTTCTTTGTCTTCTTCCTGTTTGCGCAAGACTCGGTTCTGAATGGATGGTCGTAGAAGATCCAGTCGTGTGCTCGGTGGTGTCTTCAACACAAACTCTGTTGGAGCTCTGCCGGTTGTAGCTTGTGGAGTTACCCTGTAGCGTGCTAGGAAGGTGTAGAGACGATCTTCTAGGTTGCCATTTGTCTTCTTCAACCCTGCTTTTACAGTCTGAACGGCGCGTTCAGCTAAGCCATTACTGGATGGGTGATAAGGTGAAGACTTGATGTGTTTGATTCCGTTAGCTCGACAAAACTGTTCAAACTCCTCACTGGTTAAACAGCTTCCGTTATCTGATACCACTGTGCTTGGTAGACCCAAAATCGCAAACGTCTGTCTTGGCTTCGTGAGAGTTGCACTGGTTGTCGCAGCTGATACAACGTGTGCATCGATGTACTTGCTGTGAGCATCGACTATGATGAGTATCATACGTCCTTCGAACGGTCCCGCATAATCAATGTGTATTCGATGCCACGTTCGTCCCGGCCATTCCCATGGATGCAGTGGTGCCACTGGTGGTTGTTTGCTGTGTATTTGGCATGTCGTGCAGTCCTTAACACACATCTCGATTTCAGCGTCCAAACCTGGCCACCAGAGGTATCTTCGGGCTAACGCCTTCATCTTCACTATGCCCGGATGCGTCTCATGTAGTTCTTTCAACAACGTGTCACGACCCTTTGGTGGTACGATGACTCTTGCTCCCCACATCAGCACCCCGTGTTGGACACTCAGTTCGTCTTTCCTTCGAGTGTAACTCTCCCACTCGCGTAGTACATCGCTAGGCCATCCTCCTTCCACGAACCGTAGAACTTGTGACAGCATCGGATCGGTTGCTGTCCAATTAGCGATGTGTTCTGCCGTGATGGGTGTATCGTTCGTGGTTGTAAGTGCTAGAACCACTTCCTCCAGGACTGGTACTCGTTCAGGAGTGTCTGGTAGCGGTAAGCGACTCAATCCGTCTGCATGACAGATACTCGTACCCGGTCTGTACTCCAGATGGTACTGATAGTTACTTAGTGTTAGTGCCCATCTCTGAATGCGTGCACTAGCCATTGCGGAGATGGCACGATCTTCCTTCAACAGCCCGACCAACGGCTTGTGGTCGGTCTGCAACGTGAAGTCCCTCCCGTAAAGGTACTTATGGAACTTGGATATCCCGAAGACCAACGACAACGCTTCCTTTTCCAGCTGTGCGTACTTCTTTTCCGCTGTGGACAGAGAGCGTGATGCGTATGCGATAGGCTTGTCGCTGCCATCGGGCAATCTGTGTGACAGTACGCTTCCAATCCCGTAAGGAGATGCGTCACTGCTCAAGATGATCGGCAGTTCAGGGTTGTAGTGTACAAGCACATCTGAAGAAACAAGTAGTGCCTTAGACTCATCGAAAGCAGCGTACTGAGATTGCGCAAGAAGTTGTGATAGTAGTGAATGAGTCCTAGATAACTCCTCAACTCCTGTACATTCTGCGGTGCAGGCGCGTTCTGTACTGCTCGCACTTTGTCTTCCGTAGGATGAATACCTTCAGCATCAATCGCATGACCCAGATAGGTGCACGATTTCTGACGAAGCGCACGTTTCTCCTTCTTCAGGCGTAACCCTGCGTCTTGTAGTCGCGTTAGCACAGTAGCCAGATTACGATCGTGCTCTTCCTGTGATCAGGATGTCGTCGAGGTAGACTACAGTCATGGGTATGTTCTGTAGTAACTGCTCCATGATTCTCTGGAAGATACCTGGAGAAGAACTCACACCGAAAGGCAGACGTTCGAATGCGAATAGCCCTTTCGACGTGTTGATTGTAGTCACGGACGTGATTCTTCATCCAGTACGACCTGTTGATACGCATGGCTCATGTGCAGCGTGGTGTACAGTGTACCACCAGCTAATTTTGTAAACAGATCAGATACGTTCGGGATCGGGTACTTGTCTACCTTGACGGCTCTGTTGATGGTTACCTTATAGTCGCCACAGATTCTGACTGCGCCGGTAGACTTTAAGACCGGTACAATGGGCGCGGCCCACTCAGAATACTCCACAGAACAGATGATTCCGGCCTTCTGCATACGATCTAGCTCGTCCTCTACTGTGTGTGTGTGTGTGTGTGTGTGTGTGTGTGTGTGTGTGTGTGTGTGTGTGTGTGTGTGTGTGTGTGTGTGTGTGTGTGTGTGTGTGTGTGTGTGTGTGTGTGTGTGTGTGTGTGTGTGTGTGTGTGTGTGTGTGTGTGTGTGTGTGTGTGTGTGTGTGTGTGTGTGTGTGTGTGTGTGTGTGTGTGTGTGTGTGTGTGTCGTGTTCCGGAAGACCGGGAGATGCACCACCCGGAGAGTTGGCTGGTAGACAACTATGTTTCAGCTGACAACACCAACACACAATCAACAACCTACATGGCATTTTATATGTTGATAACAGCCACCATAAAGTGTTTCAGTGAACTTTAAATATAGTTTCGACCAGGACACGCTTTTCATGGGATCTTCTACGCAAACTTGTAATGTATGACCTATTCCATTTACGTCGGGTACGCATGATGTGCGTACGTACGTACTAATGAAACGAACGAATAATACATGAATAAGTGTACATATTACATGATGCGATATTGTTTTTTGTTCGTGTATAAACAAAACTAAACTCTGTTGACTGCAGGGAATGGAAATATATATTCAATACAATTGATCGAATCTATTTTCAGGCGAGACGTAAACGTTTTGCTTCGTTAAACATAGTCTTGATTTAAATTTTTTGGTAATTACAATGGTCCTCACAAACAATATAATTATTATTTAAGAGAGTCCATACTGGTACAGTCTATGGCAGATATAAAAGCTGAGAAAAGTTAACCTCAGCTATAGAATGAATGCAAATTTTTTGAAAAATAAATATTAATAAATTTAATAATCTGTTGACGATTACTGTTTTATATATCACTATAGCATGGCAAGTAGATGTTAACTATGACCCTCCACCACCACCATAACTACCACCACCATAATACTGAAGCCTCGTTATCACAACCGGGCGATAATACGGTATATGGTTCTACATGTGACCGCCACTTTCGTCTGAGCAGTCGGCAAAGCGTTCCAGGTCTGTCGTAACGCTGTGCTTCATGGCACATTTTGTGTCCGAGGCTTCTGGCGTTCGTTTGGCGTCGACTAGGCTGTTGTAGAACCCGCCGGAAGTCTCGTTCCCCGGAAGTGGATTTGACGTGCTCCAGCTGCGTTGTAGTTTCTCATAGTTATCGTCTATCTGTGGGTGTGAAAGGAGAAACGTAATCAATGTATGTACGTTAAACTTGTGTGATGTATTTATGCACTGATATACGAATGTAACGTCACATTAACGTCACATTAACGTCACAGATACGTCACCAGTAGTGCCAGTAAGTACAGCGCTTCGTTTTCATTTTGGAGTCAGTTGGCGACATCCGTTGCGCTGTCGCTTGCATCGGGAATAGGATATATATTTTCATTTGGGGTATACAAGCCCGCAACCAGGAGGATTCGGTGGGTTCGTCCGAACCCCCGTTTTTACGAACACCCTTAAAAACGAACACTCCTCGAACCCTCGCCAATACCCTCACCCCCACTCTCGTTTCCCCATTAAACCAGCTGTATAGCAAACAATAATTAGTTTTAGCTGTTCAGTGAAATATGTTCAGAATTAAATTGAAACCAAATATGATAGCTTTTGTTTGGGAAGTTCGGACTAATACCACTCAAAAACGACCTCCCCCCTGTTCGAACACCTCATACCCACCTCCGTTCTCCCGCTAAACTAGCTGCATAGCAATCAACAATTACTTTTAGCTGTTCAGTTAAATTTGTACAGAATTAAAACGTGTAAATATGTTATATGTTTGGGTGTTCGGACTAATCCCACTTTCATGAATCACCTCCGAAAACGTACCCCTACGGTCGGAACCCACTAAACCAGCTCCAGAGCAATCAGTAGGCCTAATTACTTTTAGCTGTTCAATGACATTTGCACAGAATTAAAACCTGCAGATACGGTCATTTTTGGAGGGGGGATCTCAACATTATTCCAGAGAAATACTTCACTCCTAGGTGTGTTGTGCAATCAGAAGCCTGAACTTGTAGACGCAATCGCCATGTACAAAGAAAGAAGATTTGCTTCGATGTGAGCAGCGCCATCGCAGCAAAGAGCCAAAGGACTGCCCAAACAGCTGTGTAAAAACAATCAAGGAATGTCAGCGAGGATCACTCCCCAACATCTATGTGTTGTTGCAATTGGCCTGTACAATCCCCGTAACGTCATGCGAATTCGAAAGAAGTGCCAGCGCTCTACGACGCCTGAAAACCCTCACGCGGGCCAGTAAGCGGCCAAGAACGTTTCTCCTTTCTTGCACCGATGCACATCCACTATGATATTCATGTAGATGTCAATCAAACGGTGAATTATTTTGCTGACCGTTTCCCAAGGAAACTGCAGCTAAAGAGTCTCCTGTATGAAAGCTAATGTGCCACCGAGGCAGCTGAACACTTTCAAATGAATCAATCTGAATGTGCCAAGACCATCTGTCTTCACTACCCCTTCTGCTGCACATTAACTGTGATATCCCTACTGATTTCAATCAAAAAAAAAAAATTTCGTACATCGTGTCATTAAAGATCCTCTTACATGAACGTTGAATGTTGTTACAAATGCTGTTGTTATTTTTGCACAAATTCATGTTGCAGTAGGTTTGCCGTTTATTTGTCACATCACCCACATCAATATTGGTCGTTTTTTATTTATTTATATATTATAAAGCATTTATAGAGCGCCGTGTGTCCGGCTAACAAATCTGCTCAAGGGCGCTGACAATCGTAGAGTATATGTAAAGATACATTAAATGACCTAAAACATATTAAATAGAAATATTAAATAGAAAGGTAAAAGAAAATTATTTAAAAGTAGCATATAAAATTACAAAAAAGCCAGTTAGATAAACCTGAATAAAAGTAAATATATATGTGTGTGTGTGTGTGTGTGTGTGTGTGTGTGTGTGTGTGTGTGTGTGTGTGTGTGTGTGTGTGTGTGTGTGTGTGTGTGTGTGTGTGTGTGTGTGTGTGTGTGTGTGTGTGTGTGTGTGTGTGTGTGTGTGTGTGTGTGTGTACATGAATTATCCGTTTAAATACATAAAATAAATAATGTGAATAAATTTAATAAATACATGTAATATGCTAATTAAAAAATAATAATAAACAAATAACTGCATCCTAAGTATATAATCGAATTCAACATTGCACAAATGTCACTGATGCGAAGTTCTTTGAAGTCCTGTCGAAATAAATATGTATTTAAGAGTGATTTGAAAGTGGCAACGCAGTTTGCATGCCTGACTGCATGAGGCAAGGCATTCCACAGGATCGGGCCTGCCACCAAGAAGGAACGACGGCCATAATGTTCAAGGTGATATCTCGGAACAGTCAGCAGACCTTGTTCGGCTGATCTAAGTGATCTGGTCGGCGTGTAGGATGTCACGAGCGATGAAATGTACGCAGGGCCGAGATGGTGCACTGCACAATGTACCAGCAGTAACAGCTTGAATTCGATCCGCTGGCGTATAGGCAACCAGTGTAGACGGTACAGAACAGGTGTTATGTGTTCTCGTCTCCTTGTCCCGGTAATGAGACGTGCTGCGGAATTCTGAACCATCTGCAACTTTCGCAAGTGCGTCTCCGGCAGACCAGATAACACTGCGCTGCCGTAATCAATACGTGACATGACTAAGGCGTTCACAATGGTTCTGCAGGCATTAGTGGTAAGACATTTCCTAATCAACGCGATGCTTCGGAAGTGACAATATGCCACCTGGCAAACACGACGCACTTGATTCGTCATCGACATAGTGTTGTCGAGCAGAACGCCGATGTCGCGGATAACCGGCTTCCGCGAAGCAACACAGCCACATACATCAATGACTAGGTCAACAGGCGGGTGAACAAGTTTCCGATTGTTCACTGCAGATATGACGATCACCTCGGTTTTGTTCTCGTTAAGCAGGAGATTATGGTAAGACATTCACGCTATCACATCGGTGGTACAACGAGATATTCGGTCGGTGGTCATTATAAGTGGCTGGTCACTGGGAAAGTCCACATATAATTGCGTATCATCAGCGTACATATGATAGCGCAGCTGGTGATGTTCAAAAACATTGTTAAGTCCAAGACAGTAAAGTCAAGTATATAATACCTTGGTCTGCTTAAAAGCACCAGTCTGGCTAGCACGGCGCTATATATATATATATATATATATATATATATATATATATATATGTATATATATATATATATATCTGGTCAGCGAATGTTGTTTGAATATATAAAACAAAATATCAAAAACGACCCCCCCCCTCAGCAAAACCTGGTTACGGGCCAGGTATACTAACAGGAATAACACAAAATACTAGTAAATGTATCTGTTTTCAACTGATGAAAAGAAATCAAACAGGTGGGAGAAGTTTTGTAAGTAACAATGTTACAGTAATCGAGGTTAGCGTTGGTATAACTGGATACGTGTAATATTGCTCGGACGACGTGTTTACGTCGTAACTAAACGTAAGGCAGTTTGTGCGTCATTCGGGGATACAATTGCCACATGAGGTATAACTGATCTCGTTAAAACTGTTCTGTTTTACTGAGCAGTAGATGCGGTGGGGAGACTGTTGTGGGTAATTATGTTCACTGTAAACGCGCGTTTTATCAGCCTTACGGAAAGTCGTCACCCGGGCTGTCCCTGGCTGTATTACAGGTATCCAGCTGTAGGCCTAACCACCGCTAAAATGATTACCATAGAATGTTTACTTACAAAACTTCCCCCATCGCTTTAGTTAAATTTTATCAGTCAGAAACCAGAACTATTATCAGTCTTTGTCATTCATGTGATTAGACTACACCCCAAACAAAAGACGTCATATTCCCTAAGCAGGCGCCGAGTTACTTCTTGTCGCCAGTCGGCTCCACTCACGCGGAATCTCGCCACGTATCGTGACACACCTACAGGCCCTGTTACATCACATTGCGACGTCACAGGCAAGTGACGATTCGCAGATACGTATTTGTTACGGCCATCACGTTTTGGATACAAGTGGTCCGAACGTCACCTTAAAGTTACGTGAACACCACGTCGCATTATGGGGAGAGGGTACCGAATACAAGGTTACTAACGTACTACATGCAGTACTTGTGTTGCAAGTACGTCAATGTTTACTGGTCGGTGGAATGTATTAACATAACTATTTATGCTACATATACAATCCAAGCAAATTTCAGAACTTTTTTGCAAAATAAAGAAACATATCACCGTTTTTATAACAGGGGTACACATCATATCACAATGTTTCGCGAGGTTGTTTGTATACAATTGCCTTACATAACTTCAACTGCATATGTTGTGTTGATGGCGGTCGTCTTACGTAAAACCTTCCCCCAGTATTCTAAACACATATATGCTCATGTTTGACCAATTAAGACGGTAGCCATTCAGAATGCTTCTTACAGTTAAACAGCCAATCGAAATACGTGTGACGTACCTGCTGATCGAGCTGGCGCTGCATGTCTTCGTACAAGATGGTGTCGATGTTCTCGTACGTGTGCACTCTGCTATCACGACGCCGCGAGATTTCGCGCGCGTTCTCGTATAGGTTTCCCGCTGCTATAGCCAATTCTGACTGGACCCCCTGTTCGCAGGTAGCCTCTGGATTCTATGGAAACACATAATTAATAAAGAGTTATGATGTGATATAAGGCTTTATTATTTCTGTTTTTATCTATCTTCAAATGTGTTTTCGTCAGCCATAATGTTGTAGCTAAGATGTTTCGTTATGTATATCGTAAATTACACCTCAGTTGATCCGCATTATATTGTTAATTAATATTGTTTATGCACTGAAACATTCATTAAAATTAATCAATACCTGACGATCAAATCAGTTTTAATGTGATATAAAACACATTTATGCGGTTCGGATTTAACACGATAGTCATCCAGAGAAAACATACACAGTACACGGATAACAAGTGGTCAAGGAAGTCCAGCTTTGTGTGTATGCTCGCGTGCTTGCAGTGTGCGCGCGCGCTGGCGTGCTTGCGTGCCTCGCTGTTCTAAATGGCGATGGCCTCAAACTGTCAGTTCTACCGACACAATCGTAGCCCCAAATTGGCCTAGTTAATCAGACTCGCGACGTTGTTTACACGACCGATTCTTCCACCGCGACACCATGCTGCATATTATGGTAAATATCGCTCGTCTAAATTGCCTTCCGACAAACCTGTCGTGAGTCGGGTGTTACTGTCGAGTCGGAGCGTCGTGATCGATTGATGTTGCCTATCTCCTCATATGACGTCGTGCCAGACACGATGAGATGCTCTGGCTCGCTGCCTCCGGCCGCGCTACAACACATCGGACGACTTGGGTAAACCATGAGAAGGCACGACTGTAACTAGTGGTGTAGCGATACATCCGGCGGTATTGTGCGGACCGTCGCAAAAAGTGCGCTAAGACCCAATGTTTTGCATAACGTAATGCCTCAGACGGTGTGGAATGATGGACTTGAAACGCACTGAGATATGATTTAAATGCAAACATGTAGTTAGCGTATATAACGACGAAATCGAGGTGGGTTAGGAGTAGACCCAGACTTTACATAGCAATGCTTGGGGGAAGCCAGTGAACACACGCAACGTCAGATAACGTGTATAATTATTACATCTGACAACATTTGGGAAGAAAAATTAAAACAAATTAAACCAAAACATGCAGGTGTATTGGTTTTGTATTAATGACAACGAGGCAAGGGTTGGCTGGCGGTGTTGGACACACTGTCCGATTATCTATCATTATCTACTGGACATTGTTTAAGACACGTGACTTACGTTCTCAAATTGCGCATTTTCATCGCCAGACATATTGCGATGACAACGACCAACAGTGCCAAGAAAGCTTCCACCATCCAATGAAAGTAGATTGCTGAAAGTAGATTAAAGGTACGTTTGGCATAGTGTCTAGTACTTTACATTACACGAACACGACTAGTACTATACAATTTTATATAAGCATTCCTAAACATAATTGTGATACAAAATACGCGATTTATGTAATGTTTTGACTAACACTCTGTTTTTCCATGACGATTTTCTGGATTAGACATATTAAAGGTAGGCACTACACAAAGTCTGATTAATTGTTGCTATTGTTAAATTATATAATAATGTGCACTATAGATCGGTTTTAGAATGTTGACTTACCCAACGAACGAACTTAATTTGACGGATATTATATTTTTGAATATTTCTACTAAAATGTTCTATCACACCTAAGGCATACACACTGAACAGAAATTTCGATATCCGTGTGTGGGGGAGGGTGGGGTGCGTGTGTGCGTGCCTGTGTGCGTGCGTGCGCCTCCCATTCTAATTGCTCTAATATTTACATGAACACCATTTTAGTGCATGTGTCACCTAGTCCAAGTTGTGAATGCACGTGTCACCTATTCCAAGCTACGTACGCCGTACGAGGAAGTACGACCACGTAACTCCAATGTTGCTGCACCTGTGTGCGCCCGACATATAACGTGCTTGTGTTTGTGTACTCTGTAATGTACGACATCCTCGCAAGCCGGGGCTGTTTGCCATGCAAAACTAGCCCTGGCAGATCTCCTACGCGAAGTGCGGAAGTTAGCTGAGACAAACTAGTAATTGACTTCGCCAGTCGCGACTGCGTCACCCGTGAGAACAGCGTAAATACCCGCCCCAATTTGAAGACGGATAAACGACTTCTGGGAATCCCAATATATAATGACCCGTTCGCGCATTAGCACGAGCAGCTGAGCGGTATTGTGTATTCGAATAATTGCTTCTACTTCCTAAACATTGCATGTAACGATCCACGGTTGGTTGACATTCGTTTTATTATGACCGCCTGACCTGTCGCCAACCACTGATCTAGTGAGCGATTTCATAGGCTGAGGTTAAATTCAGAGTTGCGATCAGCCGGGGGGTACTGCTGGCTGGCACTGACGTAACCAGCAGCAGCGACCCTGGCGCGCGAGGATGATGTATGACCTGGCACCGAGTTATCTCGCGGAGTTACTGAACCGACGTCAACCGACTCGGCAACTGAGATCTGCGTCTCTGCCACTATTCTCAGTAAAGGCTTCGCAGACGGTCACTCACGGTGATCGCCGTTTTGCTGTAGTTGCAGCCAGTCTATGGAACAGACTGCCGGACTGTGTCAGGATGGCAAAGACACAGCCACAGTTCAAACAACTTCTTAAAACACACCTTTTTAGAGTAACGTTTCTGTAATATGATCACGTGGACTTTATAAAATGCACTTACCCAGATTTTATGTAATTATTATTATAATTTTAAAATTATTTATCATTTAATTAATTTATTAATTTTTCTATTGTTTAATACTTATCATATAATTTTTTATTATTTGAACATGGAGATCTAATAATTATATAATGTATGTTTTAATTATTATTTTATGGTATACATTTTATAGTTATTTTTGTTTCTATCTATAAAACAATTCTAAATAGTTACGTGTACATGCATGTGAAGCGCCTGAGAGCAATCTGATTGATTCGGGCGCTATACAAATAAATTGTATTATTATTAATGCATGCATAAACATAAGCCTTCTTAGGTTCGTTTAACCATTGGAACGGACACATTGTTTGCGTGCTTGACGAATTACGAACACAACACAATCAACAACAAAATTTCCATTAGTCTACCTACGCAATGCGATTAAATCGCTCTGACGATCAACGGCAGACGTATTCTTGAGAGGAACCATTATAGTAATCACGTGCGTCACGACATATGTCCTGTCGGATGTTGGCGCAGTGACTGAAATGGCGGGCTTCCAGTGAACCTAGCAGGATGCAGCTTTGTTTGGCATTGACTGGCTCCGTCATCCAATCACGTCGGTCCGTCACCACACATATTCTGCATGCAAGCTACTCGAGTGTTTGCGGTGCACTTGAAATACTTGGCAGCCTACGTTGTGTTAATATTTATATATTGATATGACAATTAATGTGACATGTGATTGATACAGTGACGCAGGGTGAGGTAATGGACGATTTCAGTTAGCTTGTTGGAGGAGGAATGATGCCGCCACTACGTAGAACAATGTTTGAATGCTTTTATTTAGTTTAATTAGTATTAATATCATCGACCGGCCGAGGCCGCAGCATAAACGAGTCGTTTCCATACATGGGACAATTTCCCATTAAGGAAGGAAGCTCAGACTCTTCAACTTTATTGGTTTTTAATTTCATTGTTTGAAACTGTATTTTTATAGTCGAAATATGTTATGTTTTAGCTTAATTTACTGGATATTTCAGCATTTACTCTACACGTCATTTTAGTATGTGAAGCGCTTTGATTGGTAATACTTTACCTAAACAGCGCTACATTAGGAAATTGAATTATTAATATTTATGATGTTCAAAGATCAGTTTGTTGTACTTTTTGTTTCCCTTTGTTTTTTTGCAACGAGACGGTTTCCACTAGATGAGTAATGACATTTGTTCTTACGTATGACGATAGCATTGACCAACACTTAGTCGGAGGCGTCTCGTGCGAGTCTTATTTGAGGGTTTGTCTACATGTCCCCATAACGTTCTTTGTTTATTAGTCTATTGCTCCATATAAATAGCTCAAAACGTTGAACTTGTCAAGAACAAAAGACCAGTTGCGTACTTACGATCTCTGAAGTGTGGGGAGAGGTGAACATTGGGGGCCAAAGTGATTCATCCGTTAGTTTGCCATGCTAGTGGTGCAAGTTAGGTGGGATTAAAGCCAAAGTCGTGCCATTGTCTAATGCCTCACCCCGCCCAATGCGCCACTGAGCAAAGCAAAAATGAAGAACTTAATTAATACCGAGATGAAATGCAAATAATGAGCTACAAATAATGAGGAACAAATCGATTGGCTCATGTACACATGGGCCGCCAGTATAAAAAATGTCAATCTGGATTACACCTATTCACATGGCCACAATTTATACATATTTGTTTAAATAGTTTATTTACTATTTTATTATATTTTTATTCAGTTTTTTCTCCTTGCAGTAAACCTCAACACCGTCGTCACCTCTGAAGACCATAATCATATTTATAGGGACTATCAAGTGATCTTTGTAAGGAGATTAATACACACTTTTTACAACTTGTTAGTGTAAGCAAATATTACTATGGCGAAGCTGTTTCAAAAACAATACTTTTTATTGTTGATCCTAGATCGTTGTGTGTACACAGTTCATCCTTGAAACATGTTCACGTTGCGTAAAGATCCTATGTTTCTATCGCCCTTTCAACTGTGTCGTAACTGTAAATTAATTTCTCGTGGTATTATCGCTGTACGTCATTTGACTAAATCAATCCTTTGTGCTGACAGAAACTGTCCTACTCTATGCACAGTTCGTACGGCATGTATATGTTTACGAAATGTTCACGTGTTATTAACATAAATAGCATTCTATTATAATATATAAATCTGAGGTGTTCGAATTCTGCCGGTTAAGTAACATTATTATATTACTACTAGTTTGATATTGTACGCCTTTGCAATTTGATGTAACCATGTAATGTTAATGTCATAAAGACTATTATACAATGATGATCATGCTGACCCGAATTTTTACAATTATAACTAAAATGAACATATGCACATGAGCATAATTGATTAATATCTAAACCACCGTGCACATTAATTCTTAAAGGGTTCCATAACACAACTCATTACAGCTTTATAATTTATACAAAGTAACTACATTGTAAGACATGTTACAACATATTTTTTGTTTTATTTTATAGGGCATAACCTGTAAAATGATATCAGTGCGCCAATAGTAAATTATATTACCCTGTGCCTTTTATATATACTAGTGAACTTGTTTGTTTTGTATATGTCTTTTCCGGCAACGCAGGTCAAATAATAACAATAACCCAAATAGTACTTGCCTTAATACGTAGTCAATTAAAGGAACTAGTTCTTACCGGTTTGTGGAGGCGGCAGTACGGGGCTCCCCGCAAGTACGGCCGTGGTCTTTCGTGGAGTGCACATCGCGGTCGTTGTAGCTGAGGTACGACATATGGATGGTTGTGTTCCGTCACCATTTGCATCTCCTTCTGAACCCCCTCCCATAGAACCATCTGTCGGAGTGTCGGTGGACTTCGCTTCCCCGTGACGCGGCTTCGGCAGGTCGACGGTGATGTTAGTTGTCGTGGACACACGGAGTGTTGACGGAGTTGGTCGTGGACGCGGTCCAGGGCTTGTTTTTGTTCGTCCGGTCGCCATCGGTACATTTGTGGTTGTTGACGATGGAGTTGGTCTTCCCTTTGGTGGTTCCGTCACTTCCGATTGGATCCAGGATGGACTTGGTTTCGTTGTTGTTGGACGTTTCGTCACTTCCGGTTGGATCCAGGATGGACTTGGTTTCGTTGTAGATGGATGTTTCGTCACTTTCGGTTGGATCCAGGATGGAGTTGATCTAGTCGTTGTCCACCCCTCACTCTGCGAGTGTCGCGGGAGCCGGGAAGTGGTACGGGGAGGGGGATAACATCGCTGTCGTCGTCTGCGGCATCCTACGTCGAATAATATCGCATCATAAAGTACACGTTAGTGACGTCATAGGGAGTGAAGATAATAGAGAAGCGAAGAATGAAGAAATTGAATGAGGAGTCTGGTGTGAAAGAAAACGTCAAGAAGATGCTGGTGAGGAGCCGGCTAAAATGGACTTGACACGTGGAGCGACTGGGAGGAACACGTCTACCGAAGATGGTGAATGCCCCCAAAGTGAAAGATGAAGTGAGAAGAGAAAAGATAATGTTTATGACTAAGATGGGAGGATGTATAAAGAATGATGGTGTGAGATTGGGAGAGGAGTGGAGAACAAACATAGGATGTAGGGGAGAGGGAACACGGATGTAAAAGATGGGAGGAATGTATAAAGAGAGATGGTTTGAGATTAGGAGAGGAGTGGAGAACAAACATAGGATGTAGGGGAGAGGGAACACGGATGTAGAAGATGGGAGGAATGTATAAAGAGAGATGGTTTGAGATTGGGAGAGGAGTGGAGAACAAACATAGGATGTAGGGGAAAGGGAACACGGATGTAAAAGATGGGAGGAATGTATAAAGAGAGATGGTTTGAGATTGGGAGAGGAGTGGAGAACAAACATAGGATGTAGGGGAGAGGGAACACGGATGTAAAAGATGGGAGGAATGTATAAAGAGAGATGGTTTGAGATTGGGAGAGGAGTGGAGAACAAACATAGGATGTAGGGGAGAGGGAACACGGATGTAAAAGATGGGAGGAATGTATAAAGAGAGATGGTTTGAGATAGGGAGAGGAGTGGAGAACAAACGTAGGATGTAGGGGAGAGGGAACACGGATGTAAAAGATGGGAGGAATGTATAAAGAGAGATGGTTTGAGATTGGGAGAGGAGTGGAGAACAAACATAGGATGTAGGGGAGAGGGAACACGGATGTAAAAGATGGGAGGAATGTATAAAGAGAGATGGTTTGAGATAGGGAGAGGAGTGGAGAACAAACATAGGATGTAGGGGAGAGGGAACACGGATGTAAAAGATGGGAGGAATGTATAAAGAGAGATGGTTTGAGATTGGGAGAGGAGTGGAGAACAAACATAGGATGTAGGGGAGAGGGAACACGGATGTAGAAGATTGGAGGAATGTATAAAGAGAGATGGTTTGAGATTGGGAGAGGAGTGGAGAACAAACATAGGATGTAGGGGAGAGGGAACACGGATGTAAAAGATGGGAGGAATGTATAAAGAGAGATGGTTTGAGATAGGGAGAGGAGTGGAGAACAAACATAGGATGTAGGGGAGAGGGAACACGGATGTAGAAGATGGGAGGAATGTATAAAGAGAGATGGTTTGAGATGGGAGAGGAGTGGAGAACAAACATAGGATGTAGGGGAGAGGGAACACGGATGTAGAAGATGGGAGGAATGTATAAAGAGAGATGGTTTGAGATAGGGAGAGGAGTGGAGAACAAACATAGGATGTAGGGGAGAGGGAACACGGATGTAGAAGATGGGAGGAATGTATAAAGAGAAATGGTTTGAGATTGGGAGAGGAGTGGAGAACAAACATAGGATGTAGGGGAGAGGGAACACGGATGTAGAAGATGGGAGGAATGTATAAAGAGAGATGGTTTGAAATATGGAGAGGAGTGTAGAACAAACATAGGATGTAGGGGAGAGGGAACACGGATGTAAAAGATGGGAAGAATGTATAAAGAGAGATGGTTTGACATTGGGAGAGGAGTGTAGAACAAATATAGGATGTAGGGGAGAGGGAACACGGATGTAAAAGATGGGAGGGATGTATAAAGAGAGATGGTTTGAGATAGGGAGAGGAGTGGAGAACAAAGACAGTATGTAGGAGCGAGGGGACAGGGATGTAGAATGGGAGCAGCAACCAGAAAAGTAAAGAAGAAAAACACAAATCGGGGATCATGTAATCGAGGCCAGCCTCATCCGGACTACAGACAGAAAGACGTAAGCACCAACATACTCTAACAGCATTGTGATGTTTTAAAGCTATTATGTTAACAAATACACTTTCAACAAATTTCTTATTTTTCGTTATGCAATAGGCCTACATATTTATCTATAAGACAAAACATTATTTTCAACAACTAAACAGATAAGATTAAACATATTTTGCTAGCGATGAAAGTGACCTTGTCTGTTCCGTTTCCTTGCCCAACTTCAAAGATCTATTCGAGAAACTTGCTGTTAGACCCCCTGATTCCGCTATAGCTAATGTTTACTATTTCAATGGTTTGTATATTTTGAATGTTTCTTTGACAAAATTATAAAAAAGTTACATGCAAGTTAATGTTGCAGAATACGGTCTACTTTCTACACAATGTAGTTATTTGTGATATTAACAAGTATTAACAAATAAATAAACATGGATGTCTTAAGACGTCACAAGTACATATCTTACCTTCAGTTAATTCAACAATGGCGCTCAGCAGGAAAAGAAACCGAAGCGTTGACATTGTTCCACAATCTCCCTCCCGTTCTCCGTCTTCCACGGGGGCAAGCGGCGAGATCCTTAATCATAAAACAGGAACCTTGGTAGATTACTAAGTGTGTATGATCCGCGGATTCTAGACATACTGAAGTTGGTTCTTACCTTGTGCATAGTTCGCACAAGAATGTGCTCGGCGAGCCACACGCGTGCATAAGAGTCGCGTGGAGAAGCGACTTGCCAAATAAGTCACTTGAATGTCGGACATTCTTTGGCGATGCGCAGAAGAGGTCGAAAGTCCAACGTAGATCGAAATGATGGGCTTTATGACAAACGGTGATAAATCTATCTTGTTGGTTTTGAGAAAAACTCACTTTTGTGTTTCACCCTCAGAGTTTAAATGGAAACTTGTATATGAAATTTGGAGTATAAACAAATCAAAAACCAACGATAATAGTAGTACAGATTGCTGTACAAAATATGTTATTATGATTATGTTATCATAACGCGACAAATCCCTGTCTTTGTTGTCAAAACGGGATGTATTACGTTTTGGTTAAAACAAAACGACGGATGGCATTTATCGCATTTTGAAAACTAGCAAATTCTTACGTGTCGTTTAACAGGAATTTGTTTCGTTCTGGTATAAAATAGATATTGCATTAGCTCAACAGGTGGTTAAACAAAAGTATCATCCTTGTTGCGGGGGAATCTTCATCAATGGCATTTATTGCGTTATACCCTGAAACCCTTTAAATGTTCCAATATGCTCGTCGCGTCCTCTCTAGCATGGTCAAAAACATTTTATTTACGTCCTGCGCAACTTGCCGATACTACTAGTCTCTTGTCACCTACTGACCGTATAAACATTCGAGTATTTTGACGCAAGAGAACCAACCTATTTTAGTTGGATGGGCATTAATTTATTCATGGCCTGTGAATTCCATCACTTGAATTGGTGGATGACAATGCATCTTCACTTTAGCTGGCCATTGGGTCTCGGCCATTTTCCGATCTAACCGGTTGGGCCGCTGTATTTTAACATGAAAACTTAATGCAGACCCGTAGCGTGGTTGTTTTTGGGGTGCGTTTTTCGACCTACAATTGTAGGTTCACAAAAACGTCTTCCTCTAAAGACCTCCAACTGCACTACCTTAAAGGCCATATCCTGTGCTGTGTTCCATAATAACAAACGATGTATGTACTTTCAGATGATGCTATTGAAAATATGTTTTTTATGAATCGCATAAGAACGTACAAGGTAAAAAGAACCTCTAAATGTGCCGTCTTATGGAAACTGCCCAGTGACAGCAGCGTGAGATTATGTGACGTCACTTGTGGAAAACAGCCGCCAGCCTGAACCGCCCTGACTGATTCACACATAGATCTTACGTACGCCAATGTGCATCTATGCATTTTTACAGTATTGAAAACTAAATGGGGGACCATTCATGCACTTTTTAGCAGTTTATTTTTTCAAAGAAGCTATTATTACACCCGCAAGTGTGTGTGTGTTTGTTGGGTATATATATATATATATATATACCCAACCAACACATATATATATATATATATATATATACCCAACCGATCGTTTTAGGTGTCAATGC
>OZ023213.1:27610989-27815989 GCA_963995525.1 Escarpia spicata
AATGGTTGTAGCGGCTTTGTTAATTTAATACTAAATCCATTTTCCTAACCATAAATAAAAACACTTTTCTTTGATTATATCACCATTAGTTATCATCGATAAAATATCGTGGTGCATTTCGGGGGTTAAGATAAGATAAGATAATGCTTTATTGTCTCCACTATGGTTATAATAATACATGCATACACATTACTTATTCTAAAAACGACAAGTAGCACTGTGGCAGCAGACATCATGAATTAAGTTGTTTAATAGACAGTGGCACGAATGAGTGTTTGTATCTATTAAGCCTGCACCGAGGAGTTATATAACGTCTGCCAGATGACAGGAGCTGAAATTCATTATGCAGCACATGTTTAGTATCATAAATAATCTTGACTGACTGTCTTCTTAGTGTCTGTTCAAAAATCTCCTGAAGGGAGATCATGGGAGATGTGGAACCTGTGATTTTCATGGCAGTTCTCATCAATCGGGTTCGATCTGGTTATTATAATTAACGCACTTTTTTTTATAGAGAGTCTCTCTTTATTGAACAATCGGTGAGTCTGGCCGCCTTTTCTTTAAACACTTCACGTCAACTTCAAAGACATTATCAACAACGCTAAAACGTCAGCATGACAGCATATCTCCGGTCACAACTGATTAACTAGTCCGTGTGTTTGATCACACTTCTAACATAGACAGTGTATTTATTTTGTAATTGATGTAAGTA
Source organism: Escarpia spicata (assembly GCA_963995525.1). Lineage (NCBI taxonomy): Eukaryota > Metazoa > Annelida > Polychaeta > Sabellida > Siboglinidae > Escarpia > Escarpia spicata. The sequence continues at coordinate 27,611,702 of OZ023213.1, forward strand.
TTTAACCTACTCCTCAAATTTGGTGGTAAGATACTTCGAACACAACGTTATATGACCCCTTGATTGTGACCTATGTCAATGATCAATAATTGTTGTTGTTATTGTTATAAAATGTGGAAACACTTCATTTTATGCAGTCTTGGAATTAGAGCAGGACTCCGCAATTTGCTTAGTTATGGACAAAATGTTGTTCAGTTAAATATCCTTGCGGGCCAAAGTTTTTAATTAGTTGCTATGTTATTTACGTGGTAAAATAAAATAGTTATGTTCATGTCACCTTTAAAACATAAAATACTCGTAAAAGGTGCATTTTGTGCACCCCTGAACAGCATCTAAACAACAAAATTTAAACGCCATGTAAAACAACGTCTAAACAAATTGTGACGCTGCCTATATTCTTTTCAAACTCGGCCCATATGCGGTTCCAGTGAGGCCTGGGGGCACGTGCCCCCTAGACTTTTGGATCTGGCCGCGTTACGCCTGCGCTAGAGTGGCGTGCCCCATAGAACTGTTGAATGTGCTCTACAACACCTGTTAAATGTGCCTACCATAGACGTACATGTGTACCGGTCTGGAAGGAGGTTCCGGTCTGAGAGTAAGTTCCGGTTCCGTTTTGCGTATTGCGCATGCGATTGTACATGTCAAAGGCCCGCAGCTGTACAGTCTGAAAGTAAGTTCCGGTTCCGTTTTGCGTACACACTGTACATGCCAAAGGTTAGCGCCTATTTTTTACCAGATTAAACACGGTGTTTGCCGAAACTATGCGTGGCTCAATTATATTATAGTTTACGTTAATGATACGGTTACTTTTGTAATTGTTAGAATACATAACAAACCTTAATCATTAGCATAACTTAATTATTTGCCAACAAATGTGTTTTATTTTGATGTCATTGTCTCAGAGCATTGTGTATCTTACAACTTCGTCATATAGAGTTGCAGTTTTCAGCGCTGTTTATACTCACAGTGGGTTTAGTGGTAAACACAAATGACACATATCTCTGTCAGTTTGGCATGTATGAAGCTGAAATTATGTGTGTAATCTAACAGGCCCAGTGGGGGTGGTTCGTAGATTTATATTTAAAAAAATTCATCGGTGTGGGCATCCTGTGGGTAACAATTTGTGAATGACACGTATCTCTGTCAATTTGGCATGTATGAAGCACCGTAGGGGGTCAAGTAGGTCAGTGGAGTAACGGTCGCTACAGGAAGCGTAAAATGATTAATTAAGTAACTCAGTCGCCGCGAGCGTCGAGCAAGGATCAAAGGTGATCGGTCACTTGAGGTCACGTTGCTCACCGCGATGTAACTCAGTCGCCACATACTTCTGGCACGGGGTCAAAGTTGATCAGTCAGCTGAGGTCACGTTGCTCACCGCGGGTCGCATTCGATGTACTGCGCTTGCGCGAGCATGCGCAATACGCAAAACGGAACCGGAACTTACTCTCAGACCGGAACCTCCTTCCAGACCAATACACCGGAAATTATGAACGCCGCTTCGAAAAAAAATCAGCAGCATGCCCCTCCTCCTCTTCCGATGTCATAATCCAACAACGCGAGAGCAGTCGAGCTGAAGCTCCGTCTCACCATACCCAATATATATGAATTTTTGTCGGCCACTCTGGAACGACCCCTGAGGCCTACTAAAAGTTATTTTCACAACGAGTAATTAAGCCCTGGAATACACTATCAAGCGCTTGTGTCACTTCAATAGCAGTAAACGTCGTTGGTAGTCCGTCGTATCCGACGATGACGATGCTGTGCTAGTCATAAGTGGTGCATGTGTGTCATCAAGTGGCTATGTGGGCCAATTCTGGACGCCCATAGTCTCTTGCAAGTCGGGCAAGGGAAGCCCGTTGTGGCTGGTGCTGACGACGCTGCTGCCCGGTGTCGCCTGTCCCTGTCATATTGCCGGCGTTGGCAGCGTCTTTCCTCAAAAGCCTGGCAGGCAGTCCTGGTGAGGGCTCGCCATTGACTCCTGTCAGCTGCTGCGCTCTCGAGTACTTTTGGACGGATGCCATCGTACTGGAGGTTGGCCTTGAGGGAGTCCTTGTATCGCTTGCGGGGACGTCCCTGGTGCCTGTGGCCTTCAGAGAGCTCGCCGTAGAGAAGCTGTCGGGGGTTCCTTGTCTCATCCACACGGATGACATGCCCGGTCCATCGTAGCTGGGCTCTCATAATCATCACCTCGATGCTAGTGGTCTGCGCTCTCTCGGGCACATCAAACTTTTTTTCCATAGAATGATTTACATATAGTATGGAAAACGTCCAGCTTCTTGATGTGGCGCCTGTAGGGTGTCCATGTCTCACAACCATAAAACAGAAATAAGAGGACGACGGCACCAGCAATGTTTTTGACAGTCGGATGTGGTGCATGGTGACTCCATGCTCCTAGAAAGTTTTTTGTGTTTCTTCGTTTTCGATCGCTAGAATGGGTTGAACTGCCAGTCGCGGTATGTTGGCAAGTTGTAATAGGGCATGCAATCTTTAGGCCACCTTTTCTATGCCCCTCCCTTACAAAGGTGAGCAGTGCTGTCCTGAAAAGGGCTGCTCAGTCGCTTGGGGTGCTGCCGGACTCCTCCGCTGCCCTGGACACAGGGTCAAACGACCTCTTGCTCACAGGCCGCCTACGTGCAGGTTTGGGACTACGACTCCCAGTGATCACCTCCACCTGTCGCTTTGCCCCTCCCCCATCGCCGCAGGGCTTGATAAAGAAATGATGATAAATGAGATGGTGTCGAATGATGAGTAGCACAAACTTGTGTGTGAATGCTTTTAAAGTGAGAAGGCCGTTGTCCCGCTTACATTTATCCGGGCGTTAAATAATATCCGGGTGCCGTTTCTGCGCGTGCGCGTATCTAGGGGAATGTATTTAGCACCAGCTACGACTGTCGCGTGTTCAGTTATCCGGGCGTTATGTATGTTTATATGCATATCTATATTTACATATAAGTATATATATATACATAAATTATAAAATGTTTGCTTCCCATAGACATAAAAAAAAATTGTCGTAAAACAGTTTCTTCTCCACGCACACGTCACGTGATTTACTCTTATACTTGGTCACACATCTGAAACAGCAAATTATAATTATATACTCTAACTATGACGCTCGTATTACGACAACAAACGAAACATATTTAACTACTGGATATCATGTATCACTAAGTGATCTACTGGTGCCAAATATGATGCCTTACATATGCAAATAAACATCACCCGGATAAAATTTAACGCCCGGATAAATATAAGCGCGACACCGTTGCACAGGGGTGGTCACACGCTCTCGGCCGCGGTGTCGGGTTTCAGTGGCCCAGAATGTACGACTGAAGAGTTCCTTGGCTGCAGTGGATAGCCATGACATCTTTCGTGCTCTGCCATGCCCTACGCACTCCACGGTGCACTGCTGTTCCGCCTTATTGGCCGTTGAATCTAAACTTGATTTCCTCCACTCAATCCGCCGCAACAGTCTTCGCATGCTGGGTGAGCAGGTCCCTAACTCACTGAGGGTTTGAGATCCATCGATTACCCTCTCCTGGTTTTGCCTGCTTGTCGAGGCAGTTTGCCGGGGTGTGGCCGCTGCGCATGCTACAGCTACTTGGAACCACAGGTGAGAGTTGGGTGCCAGGTGGGAACCAAAGCGGACGAGCTACCCCGAAGAGCACGACATGCTCCACCGTCAGAGGTACTACCCCTCCTTGACACCCCATACACCCCAACAGTAAACAACTTCAAAATTAAATAGATATGGGAGACCGAGGCACAGTGTATCAAGGAGAACCGTGAATATGTGGCTTTTAAAAGAAACTGATACATGGGAACCCAAAGATCCCGTCATCAATTTATGCCTGTAGGCAATCCCCATCTAAATTAATGCTTCTATTCGAGACAGATCTCGCTGGTAACGAATAGCAAGGTAAAGTATGTTTTTCACTATCAAAACTAAAATTTCAAGACTATCGTTTTTTGGTGATTTTGAGTGGACCAACCAGGAATAGGAAACCAAACACATGTTAGTAATTAAAGGGATATATCATGAGGTTAACGAACATGTGTTCTCTCTACTGTAGACGGCCATTTGTAGAAAATGTCACGTGTCATTCGGGGTACAGTAAATCGGGGTACAGTGACTCAATATGCGAAGCATGGTAATTGTGTTACCTTCATAACATTTTAATCTTTACAATCCTTAATTTGCATATGTTTGCCTAAAACTCTAAAAATGTATTATTTCTTTTTTGATGTTTGTCTACCGCCAATTAGGCATAGGCTACTATTGTAATGTAAGCATAATAGTGTAATAGTGTAATAATTGTAACCCACAGCATTATGTTTAAGCATATGTACTGTAACTGTTAACAAATTAGATTATTTCAGTCAAATCAGTGCAACATTCATGAATAATCGTTTAGATTCTAATGTTTGATTCACTGTGCCCCGTGTAGTGATCCACTCTGCCCCGGTAGCCAGTTTGCTTTCCGTACCCGGTAAAGTTAGGCCCCGACCATGCGCTATTACCAGTTAGACCGGGAGCTTTTTGTTTTAAGTCCAAAATGTTTGACCGCATGTGTTGGAGGTGCCATCCCCCGACATCACTAAAAATAGTTGCTGCCGGGTGTTTGGTGGTGGAATTTAATGCCCCCTAAATCACCTCCTGAAGTGGGCAAAAAAGCACCTTTATTTATGTGAACGGCGCCAAGGTTAAAAACTGTTTCAAAAGTTTCCCTGGTGTTCCCAGAGTACGGAATGATCAATGCCAGCAACTTTAAGTGGTGGAATCCCCTGACAGCAAACCCCAAAGATTTACGAAACTTTATTTATTCGCGCAAACACCTAGCGGAATTTGTAGTCCGGTAGATGGCGCCAATCGATATGTGGCAAAATGTATATCGAGTCGCTTCGCAAATATCGTTTTTAGGTGTACGTATTTTGTAAGCTGATTATGATAGATGACAAACTCTGGCGTATGGATTCCAGTGCACGGGGAATCTTGAAGGATGGCGCTCTGTCCATTTGACGCACACACAAATCGTATACGCAAGGTCCGCGGTTGATTTGAGCTTGGAGCAGACTGTCAATAGGGACACATCTCCAACGAGAGGCATAACGGCTTTCAGGAACTCCGAAAGTGCCTTCAGGAGGTGGTCCGTCACTCTCACCCAACGCTGCACGGCCTTGTCAGAACTGTGGGAAATGGTCGATCCGGCTAATCAACAAAAAAAATTGAGAATTCGACGTGACAATGATGACATGGATGCCCTGTATTCCGTTCGCTGCGGACTCCCCTACTGAGTTGATCAATGTGTCATCGGGGGAAACGGCGAAGGAAAAGACAATGACATTTCTCCTTGGAACACTGGCAGGGAAGAGAACACTTCGACTGAAATTCAAGGGGGAGTGTGTGGTCGACGGGGCACGATTTCTGAAGACAGTGGCAAGGACCAAGATGTTGAACTTCGCTGCAGAGAATGTAAAGGAATCGAAGACTATGGTGCGGGGGTGGATGCAGCAGAGGGAGTAGGGACGTCTTTGGGAGAATTCTGGCTGTCGCTGCCAAGACAAGTGATGCCGTTAACCTGCAGCACCTGTTAAGCTACCCTATCACAGAGGTCCCCTTATCTCTCGCCCACAGAGACGGGACTCCACTGAAGGCGGACAAAGCAGCACATACCAAGGTTCTTCAGAAAATACAGGATATCGTGCTCACCGATGCCACACTTCCCCCAATTGCGGCCACTGTGATTGATGGGGGCATCCTCCTCCGTGAAACCGTGCTTCAGCACAGCAAATCAACGTATGCGGTCATGGCTAGGTATCTCTTTGTGATGGTGTGTTCCTATCGCGGTGAACGAATCCACTTGGTACTCAACAAGTACCACACACCAAAAACCCAGAGCGGAAACTGCGTCATTCTGGAAATCATCACACATTCATCATCACTGGGCCTGACCAGGCCTAGCGACAGAGTAGGACGGAGCTCCTCAAGAACGGTGCATTCAAGGAAGAGTTTGCCAATTTCCTCATGGAGGAATGGAAGAAACCACACTACGGGTCAATCATAGGGAGAATGACCCTGTTCGTATCACATGGTGGTAAATACATGGCGGTGAAGACCAACGAGGAAGAACTTGTACAAACAGAGGAACCGAATCAACTCCAAGGTCAGCACGAGGAGGCCGACAGACTCATTGCATTTCATGCAAGCAGCGTCTCCACCGGAAACATTCTGGAGTGATCAACTAACACAGATGTACTCGTCATTCTTCTCGGGCTTGTCGGAAGGTCAGAAGGGATGAACATCATCCTGGGTTATGGATCTGGAAACAACCGTAGATACATTGATGTAATAAATATAGCTGCCACCATTGACAAGAGAAACTATGGACTCACTGATGCACGCGTGGGTCTGCATGCTTTAACAGAATGTGACTTCACATCCTGCTTCTTTGGAAAGGGCAAAGTGAAGCCCTTCCGACTACTGGAAACGGGTGTATTGCATCAATACGTGATGGCGCTGCGGTCTCTGACTTCAGAAGCAGTCGACCTATCAGCCAACAGGTCATTTGTTTGCTCCCTGTATGGGTTTAAGTGTACCGATTTCAACGAAGCGAGATACCGAGCCTTCATCAGAATGAGTGGTGGGAGTGAGAAGGAGCCACTGGCCAATATCCGGAAAATCAACTGTGCATATCTCCCCCTTGTAGCAAGATTCTTACCAAACTTATGATAGCACACTTTGTTGCACGAATGTGGAAGAGGACCGACCAGCCTGACCCGACTTACTAGGCGAGGCCCACTGACTGTGGAATGACAGAGAAGTCAGGCAGTTTGGAGCTATCGTCTATCCCCCAGAATGTTTTTATATTATGTATGTTTTCCATAACGAAATGAAATTACGAAACAGTGCCCGAAACAGTATTATAGAAAATTAAATGAATCAAATTAAATTAACACAAACAAAAGTTTCATGTATTATGTGAGATTCGAACCGAGGACCCTGAAAATAGCAGCTCGACACGCTACCGATTTAGCAACCAAGATCAGCACGTCTTAGTTGTACTTTGGCAACTACATATATTAGTTAACAGTTCGACCGTTGCACGAGACATATGTTGCACTTTGTTTAGTTAAATGTGTCCTTGTTTTGTATTTATATCATGCTTATTCACATTTAGTCTTTTGTTTCTGCTCGAGCATAAGCAAAGAAAGTCAATACGGAATTTTCGACAACCATGAGAGTTGCCACCTAGTGAATAAAAATTATGCATGTGATTAAAAGGCACTAAACTAAAACAGTTTAATGTCGGTTTATTTTGTGTGTAACATGTTTCAATATAAGTTTACATTTGAATAGTTGTTATAGTATAGTATTATCTGATAAAAGTGTATCCTTATTTAATTTGTTATTTCGTAGTTGGCCAATCATCGTCTCAACTCGAATCTGAGGTAAAGCCCCCTACCGGTAACATTAGCTGGAGCTTAATAATCCCGGCCCTAGTGAGAGGCCAAGCGAATGCTGCCACCTCATGGCGCTGGCTATTTTAGATCTAGGTATGACTATGGTGGCGACACCTCGCGGATTCTGTGGTCGTAACTTTACACATCAGTCTGTCACTGCATGTGAAATATTTTGTCGTGATGGAGAAATGAATATGGCGTTTGTGAAAGTATTTACTGGAGATTTTAAGGTAAGCTTACGCGTAGTTTGTTTCATTAGATAGGCAGCTGGCGTTCAACGCTAGTCGGGCGTATTGATCTTCGTCAGAAAAAGTGAACTGCTCTTTCGTTTTGAGCGATATTAGAGGATATTAACCAAGTCTATGTTTGCGTAGCCGGCGTAAACGTAGGCACGTACTGCTATGTTTTATTGACACTGTGATGTAGAATCTGAATCAGTATCACTAATTTATTTAGCACTTTTCACTGATCACAAACGAAATTGTTCAATTGTATAATAAAATATTAAATTACTGTCAAAAGTAATGTCCAAAATATCTCTTCACATCTGTATTTTAATAAGAAATATTTAAATTCATAATCACAGGCACAGTCATTTCTTCTTCTTTGTGTTAGGCAGCCACCATCCGTTGAGCAGATCGAGTCTGCTCGGAGATTTTGCTGCACTTTGAGGGGCTGCTGTGCTTAATAAAATAATAGTTGATGCGCTAGGGATTAAAAGATAAATAATTTATTAAATACATTTAAAATAGAAATTTATAAACGACTAAGTTTTTTTTTTTTAATATGTATAAAAACAGTATATAAAAAGGCCCTGAATCATAACAAGAGAAGTGGGAAAAACTGGGTGATGTGTCAACTACTTGGAGTATCCGGCCAGACCAATCCGGCTGCCGTAGCGGTCACCGGGGTTAAACCCCAATTGGCACAGCTCCAGCTTTCATTTACCCACTTTCGTTAACACATCAGAATTTGAGGAGAGTGCAGATCCTGGTCTCAAAGGAGGCAGGAGCTTTGGTGATTTCATGAGGAAGGCTGTTCCACTCTGGTATGGTTCTTGGGAAAAATGTCTTCTGTCCGTAGGCTGTCCGGTGATATGGGATGTTATAGGTGAGATCATTAGTGTATCGGGTGTTTCTTCTTGGGTGATCAGCTGGTGTTGGTCTGTGCTTTGACTCGATGTGTATGAGTCCGTGGTGGAACTTATAGAAGGTGTTGAGTCGTGCTTTCTTTCTCCGCTGTTCGAGAGTTGGCCATCGCAGTTTTTGTAACATGGTGTCCACACTTGCTGTTTTTCGGTAGTCTCGTTTCACCCATCTGACTGCCCGTCTTTGTACTTTCTCTAGTGCCTTGATGTTGGTTGCAGTGAAAGGGTCCCATACAGTACTGGCATACTCCAGCACAGGTCGGACAAATGCCCTGTATGCAGCTTCTTTTAACCTCTTGTTGGTCGTTTTGATGTTTCGCCTGAGGAAGCCCAAGGTCTTATTGGCTTTGTTGCATACGTCTGTGATGTGGGAGTCCCAGCGGAAGTCAGAGGTGAACTTGACTCCAAGGTATTCTGCCTCCGTGTCTGTGCTCAGAGTATATCCGTGGAGGTGGTATTGTGTAGCCAGAACTGTGCGCCTCCGGGTGATGCTCATTGCGGTACACTTCTGGGGGTGAAAAGACATCTTCCAGCGTTGCTCCCAGGCTGCTAATCTGTCAAGATCTTGCTGCAGGTCGTGTTGATCTTGTGGGCTGGTGACAACCTTATGGCAGATTGTGTCATCCGCAAAGAGTCTGGGAGTTGAGGACAGTCCTGCTGGGAGATCGTTTATGTAAAGCAGGAACAGGCTAGGTCCTAGTACAGAACCTTGTGGGACACCAGATTTGACTGCCGTAAACGCTGATTGTGCTCCATTAACGACAACTGCCTGTTTTCTGTTGGAGAGGAAATTCTCAATTCATTGGTGGACCCTTCCTGTTATGCCATAGTGCTGTATGTTATGCATGAGGGGGCTGTGGCTCACTTTATCAAAGGCCTTTGAGGAATCCATGATTAGTACGTCTTCTTGACAACCCTTTTCAAGAGCTTCAGACACCTCATCCACGAATCCTAGCAGCTGGGACTCACAGGATCTGCCACGACGAAATCCATGTTGCTCCGGACAGAGGATCTTGTGCTCTTCCACATATCTCATAATGGTGCTGACCCCCACATGCTCAAGCAACTTGCAAGGTATGCTTGTGAGGGAGATGGGCCAGTAATTTTCAGGCTTGTACCTTTCCCCTTTCTTGAACACGGGTGTAATGTAGGCAGATTGCCAGTCCCTGGGTACAATGCCAGACTTCAGGGAAGCTCCGTAGATCAGGGTTAGTGATGGAGCAACCTCTGATGCAACTTCCCTGAGGACTCGTGGGCTAATGCCATCAGGTTCACTAGCTTTAGTTGGTTTTAACAGCTTCAGGAGTTTCTCAATTCCGCTGACAGTGATGTTGATATTTTTACACCGGGGCTGATTCTGGTCGAGCTGAGGCATTGGGCACCTTGTGTCAAATTCCTCTTTAGTAAATGTTTCCTTTGTACTAAAGGTTGACTGGAACTGCTGGTTCAGTAACTCGGCTTTCTCTGCCTCATCTGTGACCAGCTTGCCTTCTTCTTTCAGTGGAGGACTCCTTGGTTATCTGACTTCATTTGTTTGATGAAGGCCCAAAACTTCTTGGTGGGTTGGGGTTTGTCTGGAGTTCCATCTGTGATTAAGTTGTCCACGTAAGCCCAGTACTGCTGTCTCATTCTGCCCTGGACCTGTCGCTTGATAATCCGGAATGCAGTGTACAGCTCTTCTCTGCCAGTCTTCTTCCACTTCTTATGGATTCTGTCCCTTCTGCGAATAAGTTTCTTCAGCTCGTGATTCACTCACGGAAGGTTCCGCTTTGGTCCTGTTGTTTTGTGAGGTATGTGCTGTTGTATCCGTTCGATTATGCCATCCTTCCATGTTGTCCAGATCACTTCTACTTCATATTACCAGACAGAACACTAATATTCACTTAGGTGAGTTAAAAACAGGGATTACATTACAAACTGTATACTATAATGGTGCATGTTTGAAATGTACTTCACCTACCATTAACTAAAAGGCACAACCTCAAAAAAATAATTATAAATACATATTCAGAGGTATGCTTAACAAGATTGCTTGATCAGCAATGACAATTCCTAATGTGAAATGTCTTAATTAGTTTATATTTACCACACTAAGTTGTATTATTTATATAATAAGCATGTATAAATTATATACACATGTATAGTTTTCTTCAGTAAGTTTCCTGTGGTAATTATTATGAACAGTCGCACACATAACATTATACTGGTACTGCCTCCTAGCGATCAAGATTGTCTTAAACTGGTTACCCACAAACTGATACAATCGATCACCATAAGCTGATGATCAATTATGAAAATCAAACTGATTCCTAACACTAATTGTATCTTGTTCTCCACAGATCATACAGAGAAACTACAAAGACTATCACATCGTACTGTGAGTGCCATAAGAATGAGTAATGAAGAAGCCCAGCAGGTGAGTGTATTGACACATTCACTGTGTCACTGTTCGCCTACTTCACAATCAAAATTATGCATGTGACCTTTGACATGCCTTGCCAATGATGTTTACACAAATAGTATATGTGTGTTACAGTACATGGATGGCATGACATCTACAAAATAATTATTTCCCGTACACAGTTCTCGCTTAAGCAACTTTGCCTATTAGATCTCAAGTCGACCAAACCCGCCTAAAGGCAGTCACTTCAATTCAGTCAAACTGTCCAAAACGACCACGAGAAGCTATATCATGTTGTGGCGCCATCTAGTGGATAGTTTTGAAAACACCTTAGGAACAGTGTTTGAATGCATATCGCATTTTCATGTTGCAGTTCAAATAAGTGGGAAAACAGGGACTTTTCTTCAAAAAATGGCTGATATCTAAAGGGTTAAAGAAAAAGATTTGGGGCCACAATTCCCATAAACAACGGAAACTCCAAATGCACCACATGCTTGGCATCCATTTTGATAGTTTGACTGTGTTGCCAGGCAACAGTTACAGTGGCTTCATTACATTTCCTTTCATTCCAGGAAGAGCTGGAGGTCCTGCATGCAATCTACGACGGTGATTCATCGTTCAAGGAAATCTCAAAACAAGATTTTCAGTACAAGGTATGCGGGTCATTCCGAAATGAGTTGCATTGTGAAATGTATGACTTTTTTGTGACTTTTTAAATCAATAATATAATTGTACAGGTTAATATTTCTTGAACTAATCTAGAACTCTTTCAGCACTCCACTTGCCCACTCCACCACCTTGGGTATCAATTTACCTCGGGAAACAAAGTTGCCGCCATAACCCATTGTATTGTGACTCGTGTATTCCGATGCATATTGTGAGTGGGAGAGTATCATATCATTACAACTGTAATAATGACCGCTCCATTGGTGACCTGTGCCACCAATAAACGTTGTGACTCGTGTATTATGGTAAGTATCGTGCAGCTATCGTTTTGTTGCAACCCTGCTGAGTGATTCATCCAGCGTTCCATTGATAAATAATGACTGCTCCCTTAGTTACCTAATTATTGTGTCATCAATCAATGCTGTGACTCCTATATTGTGATCAATATTTTGAGGTAACTGTATCTTTGCTACCCTACCGAGTAATTCATGCGGCCTCACCATTGATAAATAATGACTGCTCCCCGTGACCTACTTATTGTTCCGCCAGGTGGGGGAAGATCAGCATCACAAGTCGTTTGTGGTGCAGGTGACATGGGGGGACGGATACCCGGATGAGATGCCCGACATACACCTGGACGCGTTCTACAACAAACACATGTAAGTTGTGTGTTGACGCCACAACACATTTTTGGAAATGATCTTTGAAATCCCTGTCAGGACTGCACAATATGTTTGTTCCGGCCAGATTACCACTGTGGACAGTATTTGTGCCCGTCTTGAATTAATCAGACGTGTAACTTTTGGTGCATGAATGGCTTGCATGGGTGCTATTCATGTCAGTGATAGCCACTATTGGGAAGTTTAGTTTTTTAATAACACACAAGTGTCGTTTGAGCCATTTATCTAATTAATACTGATCCATTTGATTTGCTTCACTACCATTTGTGCCAATTATAGTCATTAAAGTGGGCCCCTAGACTAGGAACTATTAGTTAATCTAGTGGCCAGCTGGCTCCCTCTAAATCCCCCCTGTCTTATCAGTGATACCTGGATAATTATCTATCTCTGCCAGTCTTGAAGGTGGGTAGACAGGTCTCCGGCTGAGCCCCTGCTAGTCATTCAGGACATTCAAATGTCCATTGTATACAGTTTGCATTATGAACAGGTGTCCACTAAGACAGGTTTCACTGTGTTATCAATTGAAGAGAAGAATCTCTAAATAAATCTAAATGTACTTGTGGTTAAAGCAGTGAGAGATGTTTCTTCACAGGGGTTTAGCCAGAGACCAGTCTGCCCGTCTTCAAGACTGGCTGATGACTGGCCAAGTTGGGTAATTACAACTGATAAGACATGTGGAATTTAGAGGGGGCCAGCTGGCTACTAGATTAACTAAATTAATGGGGCCCACATTAATGATTGTCAACTGGTAGTGAAACAAATCGAATGGATCAGTATTAATTATATAAATGGCTTAAATAACATTAGCTTGTCATTGAAAACACTAAACTAGCCAATAATGGCTGTGATTGACATAAAGGTCTTCCACACGAGTCGTTCACATGCTAAAATGCATACTTTTGATTAAATCAAGACTGGCAAGAACATTATGTCTAGCTAAGGGTGTGTTTCTTTGTTGCACATATATATATGATTTCATTCTAACTAATTTAGGAATATTAGTTAATTCTGAATATTTAATCATTTTGTAGTATTTTTAAAGAACATTTTAATTAATGTAATGAGCACAATTAACTGAGATGTTTTTATGGTGATCAGTTCTCCAGCTGTAATGTTGGTAATTGAATTTGATGGCCTTGGTTAATGTTCTGTGGATTTATGTAAGCTGGTGCATAATGATACTGGTTTGTTGCACCTCTAACTTGTTTCCTGCTGATCTGTAGAATTGTTATTGTATAAACATGTAATAAAATTCTGACTTCCTTTCATAGTTCCTCTGGTGTGAAAGGAAACATAGTGAATCGTCTTAAAGAGGAGGTGAGCGCCTTAAGTTTAGTCAAAGTGTGGTTTGTTTCTGAAACCTTTAAGAATATGTCTGATCTCGGAAATACCAAGCTTTCTGGTAGTTACTTATATCTGTGCATGGCATATTTTGTAGATCTGACCTATTTTTGATGGATACAAATATCTGGGCTGCCTACCGTTATGGATGCTCCGTAATCATTACAGAAATTCACCTCAGATTACGGCATTACAGAAACTGCCGCTATATTACGGGAATAGAAATATCGACTACAGAAAATGATACACATTAAAAAATTGCAAAATCTATAAATAATGCTGCTCGAGAAGCCCTGAAGAAATTGTCATCATTCACTTGTTACAATTTATCAACAAATATTTAGTCCACTGCAAGTTCTACAAAGTCAGTATGGTAACGTCATCCAATGCTGTAAAAAAGTATATATACTTCTGATGATTAAAATGGTAACTTCCTGGATTCCCAGGCACTGTTAACAGGCTGGGCTTGTCAAAGACATTGTGACTGTTAATTACTGCATGTAGCATATAGTTGCTACAGTTAGTTGCTACACCTTGCTATGTACTTTAATTAATGACTCCTGTTCACTGAACGCTTTCTGGGCTTCCTTTTTACACTTGCATTTGCTCCCTCTGTTTCCACGTGTCTGAATTCAACGTTCTTAACTCTGCAATCGTATACCAATAATTTAGTTTCTGTCATTAAAAAATCTTATGTTACATTGGTTTCAAGTCAGTCAACTTTATAACTTTTTAATTTGCATTATTTACATTTTGTTTTAAATTTGCATATTTTGAAGAGATTAGTTGATATATTTTAGAGATGTACGTTATAGTTTTAAATTTTGACTTTTTAGGAGGTAGAACTTGTTTTGATGAACTTGGAATGCACCATTAGGCAGAATTGCCACAGGAAAACCATGAAAGGGACATTCCCAAAGCAAGACAACCACCACTGGCTGAAGCCGTCCTTTAGGATGTTGTGCCAGAAGCAGAAAGACAAAAAAGGGTGCTATGCAAATATTCATTTTTGATTCATTGATTCGTTGGTTTCAGGCCAATCAACTTCTTGGGTCTGCCATGACTTACACACTGTTTGAGTATGTGAAAGAGAACGCTGAGGAATTGACAGTCGAGCAGCAGGAACAAACGCAGGTGGGAGAATCTGGCAGTTGTTGTTCCCTTCTCTCCCTATATGACAGGGATGAGGCGAGCCTCCGTGGTGGTCCTCGATTTCTGTTTTCCTTTCTCCCTCCTCACCGATCTTGCACTGCTTTCTCCATCAGTGTCTCCACTCCCCTCTATCTTTTGCTCTTGTTCTCCTCTCCCAATCCCTCCAAATCCCTCTTTACACGGTCCTGCCATCTCGGTCTAGGTCATCCTCGCCTCTTCTTCCCTTCAACTGTCCAGACTTCTTTGCTAACCGTTCTGCTCCCATTCACTCCACATACCCAGCCCACATCAGTCAACTCTCCTCACCAGCTTCTTCTTAAAATGTTCTTTTGCTCAACCCTGCCCACAGCAAAGTGACAATGTCACAACAAAAACCTGTGTGAAATTCCTGGATACTTGATGTTTTTTACTTACTAAAACAATCATAAGACAACAAAGAGCTGCTTCTTCTAGTCAATGTTTGGTCCATCCCATTTCAGGCTCAATTGGCAAAGGAATCAGACATATTTATCTTTCTATGGCAAAAGCTATGGCAACTGCACTTCTTACTAGTAGACTTGAATATTTTAATTCTCTTTGTTACAATATTGCCCTTAAGGATATAACAAACTTAAAATGTGTGCAAAGTTGTTTACCAATCGTACAATCTCCACGGTTTCCTTACTCAATGCCAGTTCTGAGGTTTATGCACTGGCTTTCTGTCTGAGATTGTGGCATGTTTAATATCAGTTCTATTTCCTGCCACTAACTGTCATGTTAGCAACCATCATATTTACATTCATTGCTTACTCATGTTACTGTTAAACAGGCTATCCAGCTTTGATCATCTAGTTCTAATTTATTTGTTGTTCCTAAAGTTAAAACCAGCATTGGAACTTTCTCTGTTTTTGCACCAACTCTTTGAAATTTGTTCCTTCTTTCTGTTAGATCAGTTACACAATTCTGCCATAATTTAACTTACCTTTTTCCTGCAGCAACCTTCATGTCCACCTTGACCCCCTGGTGTACTGACAACTTAATTCTGCACATTGATTTTTGAGATTTACAAACCCCTTTGCTTTCATACACCTCTGAATTTGGTTTCCAAGGATTAAATTACTTACTATTATTAATCATTTTAGCATACCATATTGGCACTGTAAAGCGTGCAGTATACATAAAAAATATTTCAGACGTGGAAATTTGTCAAATGTTGTGTTTCGATAAGATTACAGGGGTATACATCCATTTTATTTGGTTCCTGGGGTACCTAGGTACAGCCATCAGAGCAGAAGAGTCAAACAAGCAGTTTATGCATCCACATATGAGTAAAACCATACGAGAACACTGTAAAGTCTGATAATATAGGTTGACCTTTCAATTTGTTCATCACTGAGCTTTGAATCTAGTGTGACATTGGTGGACATTAATTACAATGATGGACTCAACAGTCTAGGTTGGCATTGACTATCACAATGTCAAACACTGCTAAAAAGGGGGGTGAATACTAATTAATGCTTAATGTAACGCCCACAGTATCTGTGTCCCGATTGTGGCTGTATTTGCGGCTGTAGGCGCCCCAGACTGAGGCTGCGCTGGAGGACGTGAAGTCGACGGGAGACGAGGCGAAGAACAAGCCAAAGAAGGAACAGCTGAGCAAGCAGCAGAAACGCAAGTTGTACGACCGCATGGGCAACATGAACACACAGGAACTAGTGCGCGGCTGGGACTGGGTCGACGTCATCAAACACCTCAGTCAGCGCGGCAAGGTAGACGAACAGTCCTGATGGGCGACAGACGGTCCTGATGGCCCCAGGCCAACCTAAAAAAATGTATTGCCAACATCCTGTGGGAACACTGTGATGGCCTCGGGTCAGCATGAATAACTTTGTAGCCAACATCCTGATGGCCCCTGGTCAGCAAGAATAACCTTGTGACCAACATCCTGATGGCCTCTGGTCAGCATGAACAACATTGTGACCAACATCCTGATGGCCCTGTGACAACATGAACATTTTGATGGCCAACAACGTGATGACTCTAGACGAGCATAAACATCCTGATACCCGTGGGCAAACATCAGCATTCTGATAGCTGTGGATCAACATCCTGATGGCTCTAATCGCAATGGCTTGATATGACAGACTGTCGCACAAGTTTGTTTTAATTCCTGCCAACTACTTACTGCCATGCTCGTTGAAGTTGTTATAACCTAATGCTAACTATATTAACAACTTACGCAAGATACATATATATTAAATAATATGTTTTGTTTGGTAAATTAAATTACTGTTCTGAGGACACATGCTACTTGTTAATTCCGTTTGCATTTATCGTTGGTGAACTGTGGCTAAGACTTAGATGTTACGTAATGTTTCTTCTCATGGTGCAAGTCTGTCTTGATGTGCCTGTAGTTGTTTGACAAGAAGAAACCAATACCACAGATATGTACGCCAGATTACAGAAAGTCACAGTGTAGCGTTAATTTTGTCAGTTGGTTCTAGTGCCTTGGCAACAGTGGCAGGCATGTATTGAGTATTGTCTATTTTCATAGTAATAATTTCATAATTATAATATCTATAAAGCCAGTAGTTAAAAAAGTTAAAATAAATTAACCAAACACAGGGTTATTTAGTTGAACAGGTTTCTGTTTGAAATAACTGTTTATAGAGCTGGTCTGAGCTGCTATGTAAAGTCAGGGGACCATAGTGCTCGGGAAATGTACTGAAATGTTGTATATGTAAAACATGTGCACAGATTGTAACATAATAAACACATTCACGGCTGATTGTGGCAGTATTGAATGTGAATAAACTATGTACATTGAAGAACTTTGGAATATTCTCTCGTTTTGGTGAGTTTCAGGGGGGTGCAATTGTAGATTTTGGAAAGTCTGAAGGTGTTTTTGGCAAGCCTCAACGGGGTGCAATTGGAGGTTTTTGCTCCCCCCCAGATTAGTCTCTCTGGATCTACCCTTGGTGAGGATATTCAGCTTACACATGTGCAATGTTATGACCATTGTGTATGCATCCTTCCGCACCTACATAGACGGTTCACATCCCATAACCGCAGCATTTAGACTTGGTTTACATGAGGCAAAATGCCGTCATGTGTAGTAGGCTGGTGTGTGTGCGTGCGTGCTGTGTGCAAGTAACCCTAACTAAAAAGGAACATGCTGTAGCTTCTTTAAACTCTTCCATTTATCCAGGAGGGGGTTTATTTACGTTTTATTTGCCAAAAGGTCTGAAGGTGGTTTCTGGGGTAAAAATACTGTAGAATCCGAATATCCATTTCTTATAAAATTCTATTTAGAAGGTTTCTCAGAATTTGCACCGGAAGTAGGGTACTCTCTAATCACACCTATGTTTCGTGTTGTATTCAACAGTTTCAATTCTATGAGTAAAAAGACCCTGTAACCACCACCGATACATACAAATGAGGTATCAAATGAAAGCCTGATATATGCCTGTTCTGAAGGTGTTCTTGAATTAGTTCTATCTGCATCATGCCACGACCTACGAAGCTGTATGTGACCATACCTAAATTTTGCACGAGAAGACTTTCAAGAAACAACAAATCAATGCATTTCCGTTTATGTGGCAAGAACAGAAATGAAATGACTTGTCCAAATGATAGATCGTTTAAAAGCAGTTTTACTCTGCTAACATATGAAACCAGATTCATATAGGCACGACGTCATGAAGCCGAGAAATTGTGTTTTAACAAAAGGGGTGGTAAACGCGAAAAAGTGAAAATTGTCACACCGGTCGTTCACCAATTTGACTGCCTACATATCGAAAAATCAGTTGCCATGTTACTAAAAAAAAACTATTATGTTCTTATTTAATTGTTCACTAATCTGAAGTGTTTTACCAGTAATAATGATGATAGTTTCAACTAGCTACCCCGTTTAAGCTCATATTATTGACGTCAGTGTTGTATGCTACAGCACAACTTTTGCGGTTCATTCTCAAGTCGGCATGAACATAGATGTTCCATGTACAGTGTAAGTACAAACGCGTCTATGCTTTGTGCACAACTATTTATTATAGTGGAAAAGCAGTTATGTAATCTAATACATCAACCTCTGAGAAATATAAATGATTTGTGTCACCGTAGACCTGTTGAATGTGTCACCGTAGACCAGTTGAATGTGTCACCGTAGACCTGTTGAATGTGTCACTGTAGACCTGTTGAATGTGCCACCGTAGACCTGTTAAATGTGTTAACGTAGACCTGTTGAATGTGCCACCGTAGACCTGTTGAATGCGTCACCGCAGACCTGTTGAATGTGTCACCGCAGACCTGTTGAATGTGTCACCGCAGACCTGTTGAACGTGCCACCTAGACCTGATATTTTCGCCGCCCCGAAAAATGTTCAACTGCACCCCCTATAGGCTACCCTCTCTGGCACCACCCTTGAGCAGGTCTCCCGTGGTGTCTCGCTGTCTCAGATGATGACATCAGAACACTGAGGTAGGTGCTGTTGGAGAGTTTAAAGCGAAAGTCCAGGAGCCTGTATTCCGGGAGACCGGGATATACATCCAAAATCAAGGAGACTCCCGGAAAATGCAGGAGAGCTGGCAGGTATACTTTATGTTCTATGTGACAAAAGTTGGACGTACAAGTACTTTGTCGAAATGGATGGGCGTTGAGCGGATGCAACGAGGAGAAAGGATTGGTCGCGAACTTCTATGGAGTATCAAGCATGTATTGTTGCTGTGTACACATAAAATGTGAGCTGCAGTCAAACTATTGCGCAAGCCAGCCATGCACAGATAACTCAGTCTTGCAACGAAAAACATGCCTATTGGTCGTTTTACGCTTCTCATTTACAACTGTCAGGTGCAACTTCACAGTTTGTTTCAGAGATGACTAGTTGCCTATCATTTTAATTATATTAATTGTATACCAGTATTCTTTGTATTTTGTTAAGAATTATCTCCTGGGATTTAATCATAATAATAAACACATTTTAGTGCACGACTCTGGCATATTTTATATAATATTATATAAAACACATTATTCAAAAATTGTGGAATCATGTTTTACATGTTACAAATTGTCTTACTTTCATTCAAGACTAATACATATTCTTGATACGTCTGGTTTCATCTAGAAATTGTTTTGAGAAATATTTTGTAGTGTAAGTTGAAAACTGTTGTAAGTGGTATGTTAAATTGTTTTACTGTTTACATTATTAGTTGGGGTTGAATTAAAATATCAATGTAATTTAGTGAAATTATGAAAGGCTGAAGTTATTTAATGGAATCAGTGAATGTGCACAACCAGTAGTGTTTGGATCTTGAACACCAGCGGGGTTTGAACCACGCCACACATAACACTGGAACAATACTACAATAAATTACACAACTCAACAGAATGGTCTCTATTCCCAACTATTGTTTGAACACTTTATGTACATGTTTCTGTCATAAAACGACACGAGCGACACCGACAGACAAAGACATGCAGATCGAGAGGCAGACATACACATAGAGCCAGGCAGACACGGACACACACCAACATGTCAACACTGACACACATACACACGCACGCACACACACACACACACACACACTTACGTTCATGAGCAGCAACGATGTCGCACGATCTTGTCCATCGGAATGCTGAAGACCATGACGTCATCTCATTTCTCGTGACAGTTACAGTAAGTTTTGATCATTCTGTGCGGTGTGTTTGCATGTGGCCGATAAGACCAATGTTCGCATGAAACGTCTTTCTATAGGTTTTGCACACGAAGGTAGCTGCCTTGCAACCTACGCGCTTGGTCCTGGCTGCTTCGACACGCTGATGATCGAATGAGGTTGCACTTTTTTAGACCAGACCTCTCCAGGCAGGACGGTTTGTTGCATGTTTTCCCAGGAGACCGGGTCAACCCCAAACCTCTGTATGGAGTCCTTTATCGATGAAACGCAGCTTTGGCCGACCTCGCTCGCGTCGACCTTCCGCCAGTTCGCCGAAGAAGAGTTTCTTCGGCAGGCGCCCATAAGACATGCGAGCCACTAGATGTCCAGCTCATCTTAGTTGAGCCTTCCTGAAGAGTGTGTGGATGCTTGGCAGACTGGCTTGTTCAAAGACCTCTGTGTCTGAGTCTCGATCATGCCAGCAGTTGTTCAGCAAGCGGCAGAAACAAGTTGTGGAAGTGGTTGAGTTTGCGGGCATGCCTCTGGCAGACAGTCCAACTTTCGCAGGCGTAGAGTAGTTTAGGTAGCACAACAGAAGGGTACACCATCAGTTTGGTTATAAGGATGATTCCTCATCGATTCCACACTGACGCTTGCAGTCTTCCAAACACTTGCTTTCGCAATGCGGCAATGAATCTCGTCATCAATGTGGACAACTCTGGAGAGGATGCTACCTAAGTAATTGAACTTGTCCTCCAGTTTCAGTCCCTTCACTTTGATTTCTGGTTCCACGTACTGCTTGCTGGGAGGAGCGCCGGGGATGGCTGGTGCATAACTTCGTTTTTTTCGTGCTAAAGTAAGGCCGAAGTTGTCACAGGCGTTGGAGAATATGTCCATGTTACTCTGCATTTGTTGAGAACGCAGTCATCAGCGAAGCTGAAATCGCGGATCACATCCTACAGTACCTTTGTCTTCGTTTGAAGCCGTCTCTTGTTGAATATCCCTCCACCAGTGCGGTAGTTGGTGTAGATGCCATCATCATTCCCTCAGAAGGCGTCGGACAACATTGCCGTGAACATCATGAAGCAGAGCAGGTGCCATTAGACACCCGTGTTTTACGCCGTTACTGATTTGGAAAGCAGCTGAGGCGTCACCATCGTTCAAAACCTGAGCTTGCATGCCCGCGACCGTGAAACTGTCTGACCATGCCGATGAACTTGTCAGGACAACGACACTTTGCCATTATTTTTCAGTGGCCATCTCGGGTCACCCTGTCAAAAGGCTTTTGTCAGATCGACAAAGATCGTGAAGAGATCGCGATACTGCTCCTGGTATTTTTACTGATGTTGGTGAGCTGCAAAAATCATGTCGACTGTGCATCTGTCTGACTTGAAGCTTCACTGGCTCTCTGGAAGAAGTCGGCCTTGCCCCAGGTGAACGATCAGGCAGCTCAGGAGTACGCGAGCAAGGATTTGTCCAGCGATACACAACAGGGAGATCCCACGGTGGTTGTCGCATGCTTGACGATTGCCGTTTCTCTTGTACAGATTCACAATAGAGGCGTCCTTCAGCTCCCGGGGATCACGTCTGCAGACCACATGGCACGGAAGAGTGCTGTGAGCTTTTCAACACGGCATGGCAGAGGAAAGTGCAACAGCAGTGGATTTTTGCTCCTCAAGACTTGTGCTGCAAATCAACGCCTCATTACATTTACAAAGACAGTTTCCGACTCCCAACTCGCAACATGACAACCCGGATGCAAAGCTAAACGTCTATTTATGTCAATTACAGTCTGCATCACTCTACGTCTCATCATCATCTTAAATATAAATAAGATCAAAGGCAGTCGCAAGTGAATTGAAAACTAAAATTACTACCATTATTATTCATTAAGTATGGGCTATGGCCCTATGGTGAAAGTGAAAATAGGCCTGCGTGTCAGCACAGAGACGGGGGTTTTGTATCGCATATTGGGCCTACTGTTACTTTCAAGATGACGCATTTATCTACAGCTTTTATTTTTGATAGAGTATTAAATGTTATAGAACATAGGCTTACACGTGATCGGTGTGACAAGATGAGAGCAAAGTGTTTATGTTTTCCTTACTTGTATGTCAAATGCTCTTCTTGTTTATAATAAACTATTATCGTCGAGTTTATCCAGTAAGTACTAAGCATCAGTTGTGATGATAATCCTCATCCGCCAAGACGTCCTGTCCATTGCATTCTCATCCACAACCTCTGTCACCTCCATGTCTCTCCTCGCCACGACGCCCTGTCCATTGTGTCCTCCTCCACAACCTCTGTCACCTCCATGTCTCTCCTCGCCACGACGCCCTGTCCATTGCGTCCCCTTCCACAACCCCTGTCACCTCCATGTCTCTCCTCGCCACCACGCCCTGTCCATTGCGTCCTCCTTCACAACCTCTGTAACATCCATGTATCTCCTCACCACGGCGCTCTGTTCATTGCGTCCCCCTCCAAAACCTCTGCCACCTCCATGTCTCTCCTCACCACGACTCTCTGTCCATTGCGTCTTCCTCCACAACCTCTGCCACCTCCACGTCTCTCCTCACCACGACACCCTGTCCATTGCGTCCTCCTCCACAAACTCGGTCACCTCCATGTCTCTCCTCACTACGACGCCCTGTCCACTGTGTCCTCATTCGTATTGCATACCCTCCACCGACAGCCTCCAAGCCTTTCCGGTCGCCTACACGCCTTCGTGGTCGCATGACCTTCCTCCGTATACCTGTTTATCTCATGTCCAAACCACCGCAGACTGATGTTTCATATTTCATCTGTTATACACACTACACGCATGCTCGCACGCATGCTCGCACGCATGCACGCATGCGCGCAAGCACACACACGTGTACGCACGTTCGCATGCACACATGTACGAACGCGCCCACACAAATGCATGCACGCATCAACGTATGCACGCATTTATAAACTTGTACACGACTACACGCACGAACGAACGCACGCACGCACCCTCACACATGCACGTAGTCATCAAAGTACGCGCACAGAAACACAAGCACGTACGTATACGCACACACGCACAAACACACGCACACGCACGCACGCACCCTCACTTCATGCACGGAGTTATCAACGTACGCGCACACAAACGGCACGCACACCGCACACACGCACGCATAAAACCATCTAACAAACCACAACAGCATTTTAATATAACCTTCACCTAGGGGCCTATACGCCTACAGGTAAATGTGAACGATTACTACACAAACAGCAAGAAGTGCTGGATTTCACGTCCAACATTTTATAATTATAGTTTCATATGACATATGTGTCTATAGGTCAATTTAATATTCGTTCTATCGACACCGCTTTATCAACTACAATGGGACGTCGCGTAAAGGATACATCGGTATTACAGCCGCGTCGCTATTAAGGTCAACCTAGGATAGTTCCAAATTATTTCTGTAACGGTAAATAATATGAAAAATAACCTGGCTAATACGGTCATGCACCTCTCCATTCATGTCACTTTTGGCCAGTCCCGAGGGTGATCTTATTAGTGAGGTTCCACTGTACTTTAATGCGTTACATGTAGTGAAATAACTAATTCTAGAGAAGGATACTCTGAAATAAACCTTCCGTGCGCGATAAACTATATTATACAGAAGTAGGATTTTGCTGAGAAAAACACTCAGATCAGATCCACGCTTCATAGAGCTTACCCACACCACCTTCCTGAGCGTGTCATATTCATGGACGTAACCTCCAATTACTAATGCCACAACTATCATCAGTGATCTTTACACCTGTGCGCAATCGTATCGATTACCTACGAAGCCTGTCAAAGGGTGCCATCTGTTGCGGTCTGCGCCACGTGCAGTATTTGTTATGATACCAGTATCTCGGTGACACATCGCCGATGATTGGTTTTAGCCAGTCACGTGACTCGAAACCATGTATACAAAGTATTCGAAGTGCCAAAATGGCGCGTAGCTGGTGCCCGGAATAGTTTCGGGGAGTGTCCAGTGGGTGTTTTTTGCCGGTAGTGCCTTATTTACACAGGCAAGTCGTCGTGCCTGTTAGAAACATCGATAATCGCGCGTTTAAGCGGTTGCTGGCTATCGCAGACGCATTTGAAGACCGCGGAAACTCGACGGTGACAAGTTCGCCCGCCAACAACAACATGGCTGACTGACGGCGACAGGAACATTGAAAGTTTTCAACCGGACAAATAAGTTCGCCGATTGCAAGTTCTGGATGCGACAACTGTGTCACAGCATGCATGTGTTGGTTTGAAATGAAGGTGTACCTCTGACGGTTATGTGTGCCAATTCAATCCGCAGCTGTTGTTAATAATTAACGACGTATTTTTTGACAAGTTCCGACACGTTACTTCTGCTAGTGCAAGACTAGTCACTAGGTTCGTCGTTGCAAAACCATGCTTTCGTAGAGCATGTCTTGTGCAACTAATATCGTGTGTACAATGATGCAACTTTAAAGTGGCCAGTCTACAAAGTACAGACAATCTGAGAAACTTAACGCCAGTTAAAACGGGTGTATAAGGATCATACTACCAGTATTACTATTGATAATAATTATATTTATAAATTATATTTATAACTATAGTAACTTAGCCTTAACTTTAAGTAGTATAACAAGAACAGTTGGGATAGTTATCGCGGTGCTATATTATATACATACAGTGAATATTTATAATAAGTGTTAATTATATTCGTAACTCAATATAAACAAAGTCTTTGTACATGCAATTCATTGTGTGTTTCCTAGAGCAAAGAATTGTAATAATATT
The DNA here is from genome assembly GCA_963995525.1 of Escarpia spicata. Classification (NCBI taxonomy): domain Eukaryota; kingdom Metazoa; phylum Annelida; class Polychaeta; order Sabellida; family Siboglinidae; genus Escarpia; species Escarpia spicata. The sequence goes on from OZ023213.1 coordinate 27,636,978, forward strand.
TATGATATAGCATTTTTATACATTTCTACAAATATCAATACATATCTAAGAATTGGTGCACGTTATGCCATTGCCAACCGATACAATGGAGAAGACAGTGAATGGAGGAGCCATAACACATGTGTCAACAAAGATGATTAGTTTGCGAACGTCGTCGAATCCGCTCGACGCAAATCGTCGAACTGTGGATGAGATGCGGCAACATGTCGCAAAATTGAAATCGGATCTTGAGGCGGAACGGACGAAAAATAAACAAGCGCATCGTGATAAGGTTTGTCATAGATCGCCAAGCAAGTGCTAAGCCTAAAACGTTACTAATGAAATTAACAGTTGTTTTTCAGTCTAATGTTGCAGTTATTGCTTTTCACAACGGTACTGCAATTAATATAGAATTTGGAATTTACATTATAAAAGAGACAACTAATTATGTGTAACTAGTAAAATATTATCTAGACTGAATTTCTAGTAAATTACATGTTGCGTCATAAAAACTGCGGTACAACACTTGTTTGACATTCCTCAATACAATATTTTACAATAAAATCAATCACATTGGTTAATATTGCAATTTATAATTTTTAAAATAAAAGCAACTTGTCTTTGCATCTTTAAAGTTTAAGCAAAGTTGTAGTAAACAAGTGACGGAGATGTAATTGAACATTGCAGGTGAGCGAACAAAGACAGCTTCGGGACTCTTGTGAGAAAGAGAAGGAATACGCCCTGGCGAATCTCAAGGACCGTTTGGCTGAACAAAAAGACAGCGAACTACACAAGTTACGGGATGTGCTCACGAAGGAACGAGACCATGAAATCCGCGTCTTAAACAAACACAACGAGGAACTGGTTTCGCGCCTCAAGGCAGATGTAACAAAAGAAAAAGACGATGCCGTGAAAGTCGCACTCGAACTGCAGAAAAAAGCACTCAGTGAGCAGCGCAACCTGGTGGCAAGTCCGGGTGGCACAAACTCAGCGTTGGTCGTTCGGCTGCAGCGTGAGAATAACCAATTGAAGGAGGCAAATAAATTGTTGGAGAGTTCTGGTGGAAATCATGATTTTGTTGAGGAATTGAAGCAGCAACACGCGGATGAAATTAAACGGATTATCGTCGAAACGGGCCAGGATATCGCGCATGAATTGGAGCGTAAATACGAGGCTGAGATCCGTCAGAAGGAGGAGGAAATTAAAGAGATGGTTGCACTCGCCGAACAGATGGCAGAAGAGAAGGCTCAGCTCGAACATCGGTTGACGAACGTCGAACGTTCCTCAGTTGTTGTGTCGCCACCTGGTAGTGATAGTGATGGCAACCGAACATTCTCTCTTGAAACATCTGCAAATGAAGATGACGAAATGGTGAGTTTCGTATTTTACTAATTTATATCATGGACAAGTGGTGATTTTGGTGACATTCTGTGATGTCCGAGTTAAAAATATTAATATTAATCTGGACATAATCAGTTGGGATTAACAAGTTTGGATTAAGTATGTTCTGCTGCGTATGTGTTGCACTTTACACATTTCATAGTGTGTTGGTGTAGAATCACACTTAAGCACTATTGGTAGAGGATAGAAAGTACTAGGTCAATTAGGTAGGCCAAGCTAAAAATAACTATTATATTTTATATAATAATAATAATAAGATAACTTCTATTGCGCCTAAATCCTTGGAAACCAAGCTCAGAGGCGCATCAAAACAAAAGGATTGGTCAATCTCAAAAACCATAAGTAGTATTCCAGTTGTCAACAGATGGGTCAAGGCGCTAGGGAGCTATGGTGGATAAGCAAGGTTGTAAAGATAAGTTTTTTAATGACGATGGAATTTTGTAATATTTTCAACTGATCTAACACTAAGAGGGAGCATATTCCAAAGAGTTGGTGCAGCAACAGAAAAACCCTAGTTCCAATGTTAATGTTGACTCTAGGAACAAAAAGTAGGTCAGAACTAGATGATCGAAGCTGGATAGGTTTTCTTACAGGAGTAAGCAATGAATGCAAATAAGATGGTTGCTTACTGGACAGTGCCTGGTATGTAATGGTACAGATCTTAAATATCAAAAGTGGTACAGAGCGAGAAAAACGAGGAGATCTACTACTCTTGCTAGACAATTTTGGATGCGCTGAAGTTTTGTGATATCCTTGCTAGCGATATTATAAAGGAGGGAATTGCAATAGTCAAGTCTGCTGCTAACAAGCGCTGTTGCAATAGTTTTAGGAACAAAAAATTACATATACCAGCGAATACAGCGAAGATCATGAATATGATAAAAACAGCAGTGACATGTTTGAGATATATATATATATATTTGTTGTTGGAAATTGAAGTTACTATCAAAGATCACACCTAGATTCTGCACCGAGGTTGCTGGCGTAATATACTGATTCAAAATACGCGTAGGGAAAAAACCATCCAGTTTACTACACTGCATTGGAGTACCAATAATGATCAATTCAGTTTTATTTGCATTTAATTTCAACTTGCTGTCAGTCATCCAGTGGAAGATATCTTGAAGGCAATCACTAAGTTGGTTAAAGGAGCGATTTGTATCAGGGGTAACAAACGAAATGTAGATCTGAGTATCATCAGCACAAAGATGATGATCCAAGTTGTGTCTTTGTATAACAGAACTTAGTGGCGTCGTGTAAAGAGTGAAAAGCAAAGGCCCAAGAACAGAACCCTGGGGAACACCAAATAAAGTCGGCAGTGCAGCTGAAAAGCTGTTCCCAATCTTTGTAGTTTGGTATCTATCAGTTAGATATGATGAAAACCAGGGGTGTCATGTAATGAAGTAAAACTACTTTGTTACTCTACTTGAGTAGTTTTTTTTCAAGTAACGGAGAGTAACAAAGTACTATTTATATTAACTACTTCTACTTGTTGCGAAGTAGTTTTATCTAAGGTAACGCTACTTTTTACTTCGTTACTTTCATTTACTTCGCAATATATTTTCGTTACGTGTTTTTTCTGAACTACGTCGACCTGTTGGCATTCTGCCTGTCGACAACATTTCATTAAACATATTTAATTACCTGAACTTAGAGCATTGGTAAACTATGTTAACATGGTAATAACTGTCACTTGACTTGTGTTAGTATGGTCTAGTCATTAGGAACAGTAAATGTGGTGCAAGGCATTGTTTGTTTTGTGCCGACATCAATCAAATCGTTTCCCTTCTAACAGTCATGGCTTCTGTGAATAGACCTTCAGCAGGTTGGTCTGGCTTCGGCGACTTGTAAAGTGCAATTGAAATTCACACATAGGCTACGGCTTACATAATAATGTTTAATGCAGCGCAGTAGGGAAGATCAGTATGCTAACATTGCATAAATATTATCTTTACGCAATGCAACAAGTCAACAACAGATATGGTAGAATATGGCCAGAATAACCTTCTGACAGTTATTTATTACTCACCAGATTATTGGATGAGTTATAACATGCAACCACATACGAAACGGCGAATCGATCGCAGTATTATTTGGCACAGTAAATGTGCGTTCTAAATTGGTGTTTTGGTATTGATTGAAAGACGAAGTTAAGCCAGCTATGAACGTATTTATTATAGTTTTTTCAATCTTTAGTCAACCTTTGCACTGCATTTGTCAACTCATTTACGTGTTCAGCTGCTGAGGTTTCATTACGTCAACGGTACAATATTATCGTTCAGTTCACTGTGGGCGTGTTGTGAATCCGTAATATATTTTAAAACTCTACAACATATATGAATTTTATTCAGTTCAACATTCAACAGTAATTATAGATAGCGCGGCCTGCACAATGACTGGCTTCGACCTGGACTTCAACGGCGTTCTTGGTCAGTTGGTGCAGCGACCATGGCCATCGTCGTAGCTAGCGACCATGGTGGCAGATACCGGAACACATTTCTGTGCCCCATTGTCGAATTTGCGAAAACAAAATATCGTTTTCTATAGAACATTCGTATATATAATTCATATATGTTGGAGTTAAACAGTAATTATTTTCAATCTGTCTTCATTTTTTTGTTTGCCGATGCAGTAATTATTGTTGGTTACTTGCCTGACAAAACATCTCATCGTTCTACTTTTACTTCTACTTTTACTTCAAGTACTTTTGGAAAGTAGTTTTACTTTTTACTCAAGTAGGATTTTTAGACGCTACTTTTACTTCTACTCAAGTAGTTCTGAGCTGAATTACTTTTACTTCTACTCAAGTAAAAAATTAAAGTAATTCAGTCACCCAAGATGAAAACCAGCTTAGAACTGTGCCAGATATGCCGTACCACTTTAATAAGCGTTCAATGAAAATGCTGTAATCAAAAGTGGCAGAGAGATCTAGTACGGTAATTACATGTTCAGCGATAGAAATAAGCCAGAATATTTACTTGTCCGCCGGACAAGTAAGTTTTGAAATCTACTTGTCCGCCAACATTTGAACTTGTCTGAGTGGTTGTGAAGGGGAATCGAAGCTTCGGAAAAAACGTAAAATGTCATTTTATGAAAACAACACAATGTTCCTGTTGTTTCGTTGCATGTACATCTGAGTGACTTGTGATCAAAGACACAATTTGATTTAATCTTCAAATTTTGAAATTACAAAATTATATTTGCTACTATTTTCCGGTCCATTATTACTCATCACGAATATTAAAAGTAGAAACGTTACATGATGTATACCAATATTTTAGTTATGCTGATATGAACGCTTTTATTAATAAATAATTATTACGATGATAGGAATGAGACAATTGTTTTCCTTGCTAGTTGTTTTATAATGTTGCAGAAACTATTTATGTTTAATATGGTATATGTGTATATATAACTTATAACACTGCTGTAAAATGTTGGCATCCGTTTGTCATTGAAGATGCCATTCAACCAGGAACACGACCAATGCAAAGCCAGGAAATGTTGTCACAAAAATCATAATAAACTATATAATCTGATAATATTTTGTTCAACCTCTATGAACTTCAATATTAACAACGTTCTGTATTTTACAAACGAAGATAATATTAAATTGATCATCAGCAAACAAACGCATATTTTTCGTAAATATTATATTACCGTTTTAATGATGATAAAACAGTTTTAACGGTGCCTGAATTTACCAGGCGGAAAATAAGTTATAGATTTAGTTACGTTGTAACGTTGCTGCCGCGCGCAGACCGCCGTAGTTGACAGAAGCCGACATGTCAACGGCGGTTGGCGCCCCGTCCCCGGCAGCGCGTCTTGCATAATTCGGTTTCGAAAACTCGCAATTTATGGTTAAAATAAATGTTATAATAACTATATTATAGATACAACAACACTTCTGAAATGTCATGAATATTCCGTTTATCAACCAGCACCATAGGTTTACCGGAGAGCCAGTTACAAGTTTTGAAAATTGTCACCGATCTGGATCGGTTAACGTTCGATGACTTGGTCTTGGAAGACTGCCGAGTCCGTGTGGGTTAGGTGTAATAATTAACACTATATATTATTCAAATAACAGGTAGCAATACAAACTATGTAAAACTAGCGATATAAAACTATTTCCAAAGTTCATCAAATATGATCCGTGAATGGGAGCAAGTTGTACGTCGGCCAAACTGAACGATTTACGTTTGTGTGAAATACAGCCTCGATCAACGATGGCTGATGCGGAGTCTGTCCTACGCGTATGACAGAGCTAGGTCGGTGCACTCAACGGATGACCCTGTTAACGCAGGCACTAAACTCGGTCGAACATTGACGTAAAACACACTGGCGGCGGAATGACAAGACGCCGACACCCTAACAAAATTGGAACGTGCGCGATTGCTAGTGAACTTCATTTATGTTTGAATTTCCTCAAATAAAAAGTTTTGCAATGTTGCACGCGTCACTATTTACTGTACATTTTCACTTGTCCACCGGATAACCATGTAGAGTAATTTTACTTGTCCGGGCCAAAAATCACTTGTCTCGGACAAACGGACAAGTGCTATTTCGAACGCTGATGTTAGTTAAGACATTTACAAGTGCTAATGTGAGACCTTAGACGAAGTCCTTGCTACAACTTTTTTAGTATTTTGAAAATAAAGCTGAGGTTAGAAATAGGTATATAACTGTTTAGGTCTTGTTTAGGCAGAGATGACTTCTTAAGAATTGGTGTGACATGGGCGTATTTGAAATCATCAGGAAAACAGCCAGAGCAAAGTGAAGCATTTATAATATTTGTTATAGGTCCAATTAGTGTATCGAGACATGCTTTTAGCAGTATTGTTGGAAATGGATCAAGTGCACAAGATTTATTTGGGGAGAACATAATTATTTTCCTAACTTCATCAACTGTTACAGGTTCAAATGATACAAGTAGAGAATTTACTTGTGGAAAGTCAACACTGACATTACTTTAATTATGACGTGGGAAAGCAGAACGAATAATACTGATTTTATTCTTAAAGTGTCTAGAGAACGAATCACAGAGACTTAATCGATACATGATCAGGTAGCGACGGAGTAGGCCGTCTGTAAAATGCTATTGATGCAGGTCCGTAACTGACGCGGGTTATCTGACTTATTTATTACCACATTTGTATAATAATCTGATGTAGCTTTGGCCATTTGTCTGTTACAGAGATGACATTGCTTAGAATAGCGCGACCTATCTAATGGCGAGCACGATTTGCACCACACACGCTCTAAATAACAACAACGCCTTTTAGATAGTATAATTTCAGAAGTCATCCATGGAGCCGGTGGCCTTTCTGACACACATTTGGATTTTATAGGTGCATGTTTGTTAAGTAATGCATTGAGTACTTGACAGTACTGTTTATATAAGTCAGATAGATGTTTTTTTGGATCTGTGATAAGGTCGGATACAAGGGTATCAGCCATTAAAACTGTCAATCCTATGAATGGCTCTGTAAGACACATTGTATTTTGACTCTAATGGGGTTATAGAAACATTAACATTAGCAATGACAGTATGGTGGTCTGATAACCCATCTGAAACAGTAGGTGCTTGGATATTATTACAAGTTGAAAGGGTTATCAAGTGGCCATGTATATGTGTCGAAAAGGTAACATGTTGTTTCAAATCAAATGATCATCAAACGTAGTTGTAGTTGTAGAAGGTATATCCAAATGTAGATTAAAATCACCAAGAATGTAAAATTCTGAATGAATAACTGCCATATTTTCCAACATATCCTGAAAGTCTTCAAAGAAATTTGCCGGATGTCCTGAAGGGCGATATATAATTAATACAAGTTCTAACTTTACCTTCAAATGGCAAAAATCAAATAATCTGTGGACTAGGTAATGAACATTGGTAAATGATACATTTTACACAAGGAGTCAAGGAGAAAATAAATATAAGTTTATAAATATTAACAACATTGTCTACCTGCTGTAATTGTTTTCTAGTCCCTATCAAACCAGAACTTTGTTGAAATTCTCGTGGTGCAAATTGCAGATCACAAATACCAGTACACTATTGTAATAATTATAAAATATCTAAGTGTACAAGTTGTTTTATAAGTCCTATCTATACCGTATGTGGTAAGATTATAATCTTCAGCCACAATCAATACGGCTACTTAATATAAGTGTGCCAGATAACTCAACCGTACACAGTTGGCAGTTCTGATCAATCTCCATCGGTGGCATGTTGACAGACAAATGGCTGTTGTTTGACAGACATGTGGATTATATTTAATGTGCACATAGAGCTATATTACACACCCTTTGTTAATTCTACACACAGGTCAACTGTGTTTGGAACAGTTGACAAACTATTGCAATACAATTCTCTGTTGCTAGTTGAAATACAATATTTGCAAAACTACTATTGTCTGGGTTGGTGGAAAGGCTACGATAATTCCCAATCAGTTGTGTGGTGTTTCCGGAACTTTGTAGACCTGCTTGTGTAAATGATGAGAAATGTCTTTGGTAGGAAAGCAATTTAAATTTGTTCATATTGGCCCATAACAAAATATCAAAAAAGGCTGGGTTTTGGTAGGGTATTTTCTTGTATGTGTTGCTTTACAGTAGCTGGTTGGTGTACGTGCTATCCTCCAGGTGGTGCAATGGTAGGATAAAAACAAAGATAAACTTATGATTAATAAATGAGTCGATAAGTTCTTATGCACTGTAGCTAAGATACTGTACATATGGTTACTCTACCGTACGCCTACTACGACTTTTTTCTAGCACTAAAACTATAAAAGACACTAAATATGGGTGACACATTAGGCGACGTTGTGAACTAAACCAGGACCCACTGACTCTATGAATCAACTGTCACCAATCCTGCTTCTGAAACTATTTTAAAGACGTCATTTAACATACTAAAGCAGAATAATTTAAACAACTGTGCAACTAGAGTCTAATGAAGCCACTTTGCAACCGTTTACCAACCAACTCACCTGGGGCAAAAGTGGCCTCATTTCTAAAGCGGGTCCACAACCGCCCGGTCACGCTTCAGCGACCGCAGGTGACATCACCGGATTGGAGGAATGCGGGCGTTTGTGTGCGTACATGACTGAGCTATTTATAAGACCGGCCACCCCTCTTGGCTTGGTGTGATGGCGGCGACGATTTAACTGGGTGGGAGAGGAGGTATAAACATGGAGATCGAGAGGAAGCGAGAACGACGTCCGAGTTTACAGACAGAGGCATGGGTCACCACGCCGGAGCGGTCAGTTAATAGGATGGACGAGAGACCGATTTGGTCAGGATCGATGTCAGCCAACGTCACCTGTACCAGAGTGAGTGAGGGTTTTCTTGTCATGCTGGGGTGTTCACCAAAAGGGGTGCATAGCATGTGTTGGTTGCTAAGGGGGTGGGGTAATTATACATGCAAGAGGGATGTGTTTGGGTGGTGTTTGGTAATTGCATGATTGCTGCTGGTCAGTCTGTGGTCTTACTAGGACAAGGAAGTAGATCAATCGTGACAAGTTTGTTTACAAAGGCAGTGTGTGTTGGATGTGATACTTTATGAGTTTGTTGTTTTTTTGCTTGGCGTTATGCCTGTGTACTACTTCAAAGGCGTGCTTGTAAGTTATCATTTACCTGATTGAAATCCAGTGACCTCTATACATACATATGTGTTCATTAGAATATATTTTTTGAAACATCTGACAAAGTGTAACTGTAACTTGTAAGGTGACATGTGAGAGTGATGACACTTGATTTACATAAATTTTTATGAGCCATAACTGGCCAAAGCCATTATCTGGCCGACGTTCAGCCTTCAACCCACCGAATGTGTTGGTGACATGTTTTTGAGAGAGCAAGGATAGTTGACAACATTAACACAGAAACCTGCATTTATTTGCATCGCGAGTTCAGAATTCACACGAAGATGTCAATTTTGAGAATCATGTCGGCTAATTCCTGGGCAGGAATTAAATAGAAGTAATAATACAGGGAGGTCTGATATAGCGCAGTATCTAATCCTCAGGTCTGCTCCACGCACTTTACACTTTACTCCCTGGCACACCTGTTCAATCAAACACCATCTCGACTTCTCTGGGAAGAATTCAGCTATGCTACAATTAATGCACAAAGACTATTCGTACACAAATATCCACCACTGCCTATAGCCAGGTACTCATTCATACAGCTGAGTGAACTGAAGCAATGTCGAGTAAACATACTTGTCCAAGGTTCAACACCGCCCCACAGGATTCGAACCCGGGTTCTCTCAGTCGAGAATACAAAGCTCTTACCGCTGTGCTCCACAAATAAGCTATTAGCGTAAATGAGCTAATAGTTTGATGATTTTACCAAAACTACACATACTCTCAAATAGTTGCATGTTTTAGTGGATACAAGCAAAGAGGCCGCAGTTCGTATTTAACACGTCACTGATCGATCGTAGCGCTGCCTGTCTGCAGTGTGGCCATGACCAGCCATGGGCATTATTGTGCGGCTTTTAATTGCCACAATAGTCATAAAAAAGACCAGATTTGAGTTTTTTTCGGTTCCCGACAAGATGAAAGGTTGGTTGACCAAACTACAGGTATGTTACAAAAAATAATACAACCTGCAATATGTAACTGAAATAAATGTTAAAACGTAACTATTCGGTCTATATGGCGATATTTATGGGTGTATTCTATTCTACCAAATAGTGTAAAATAATAAGGGGCCGCAGTTCACAATTGTGCGTGATTCCGAGATAGCAGCTATTGTATTTATGATACTTTGTATATGTCGCAAGTGGGTGCAATACACTCGCAGAGAGGACCTGCACAAAAAACATGCCAAATACTTGAATGCCAACTGGAAGGTGGAGTGTCTGCAGAAGGAGATAGTTAGGTTGACAAATATTGTGAATGGGATGGAGACGAGAATTAGCAAGGGGACACGTAGAGACAAATAATGCAGACAGGGAGGGCACAACTGGGATAGTACAGAAGTATAGACAGTTAGTGAGGAAGCTAAAGAAAAGAGTTGAACGGATTATTCTCTCAGGAATTTTGCCAGTAGTGGGAGGAAGGGGGGCAACATAGAAACTGCAAATGGATGGCGATCAACGCACTAGTTGAGCAGATGTACCATGTCTGTCACAGGCATTGGCGATCGTGGCACTCCAAACCGCACGGTCATTTGTAGTTAGCCGCGGTTTAAGAAACTAAAAATTCTTAACGTAACTTATATGCTGTAAATCAGCTGCACTGCGGACAGGCGGCGCTGCGATCGCTGAATCACGCAAAATTGTGAAGAGTGGCTTTGATACAAGGTAGTTTTACCTTAGAAATTCATAAAATGAATTTGAAATGAGATGATTGAAAAACATTAATTGAGGAGGTACCTTTAGTTTTTAGTTTGATTTTACTAATAATTTATATAACCCTACTTAAACATTAGCTAATTTATGTGATCACACTGATAGAGCACCTGTCTAGGTGTTATGAATAATTCTCATAACATCCATGTGTTAAATATGTAAATAAGAAATATTTAATTAGATGTGATGGTAGGCAGTCATATACGTAGATCTAAAAACAGCTTACAAGTTACATAATGATTTGTTGTCACACTTCACAAACTGTTATTAACTGCCACCCATGTTCGTACCTGGAAACACCTGTTTATACTTACCGGGATTTTCTTATAATTTAACATAAATTTGGTTAATAGAAAAAAATATGTCATGCACTTCATAACTCTGGAAGTTCATTTTTTTACTGGTACATGTTTCTAAACAGAATGATGCATGATATATATACCTGGTATGTGGTAACATGTACAGGTGTAACACACACGCACGCACACACACACACGCACACATGCACTCGTATGCATGTTGTAACATTGTATTTACTGTAGTGGTAGAACTTAGTGTGTTGAGGTATAATGGTCCTAAGTCTAGAATAGACATGTTGAAGGTGTACGGCCTGCCAAATGCCTGTCTGATAGTAATATGCCTCTATTCCCATTGAATTTTAGCCCGTGCGAAAAGTAAACAAAACATTCAGGTTACAGCCAACTTTATTGACAGTATAACAGACGCTGTTTGCTTTAACCACATTTAGTTCTTTAATGTTCAATGCAATCAAAATATTCCCACATTCTTGCACCCACTTCAGTGAACTGCCAGTGTTAATTTAATTTTAATAATTACCACCCTGTCTGGATCTGGTTAATGAAATTGACATCTGGCCTATACATAAGGTGTCATGGGTAGGTTTATACTGGTTAGTATTTATAAATTACAATGACTTCTGTTGTGCTGAAATCCACATGTAGCCTTGAAGGTCAGAGGTGATAACAATGACCAGATTTGGTGTCTTTTATAAGCATCAACAGTGTCAAATGTCTACAGAAATGTTGTGTTTGTCTCAACTTTAACAGACCGGTCTGTGTTTTTAATCTGAAATATCTTGTAAACCTTGGGAAGTCCTGATTTTCTACAGTACTGAGCTGCGCTGAACTTAATCATCACTGTGATCTAAGATAATCTAGATACTCTGTTACAAAGGCGGTGCAGTTTGCTTTTGTGATGTGTACAACTGTTTACCACTTCGCATCTGATTCACGGAGGTATAATTACCTGATGAAAATCAATGCGTAAACGTTTGGTATCTGGATGGTTTTGTACACAGCATATTTGTTGTGGCAGTGACTTCTGACTTCCAACCATGCACTGTTTGCAATATCACAACAACATTGTTTACCAGTAATTGCCAATTAATTTGAAGCAGGAGGGTTATTTATAATTATACATATATAGGTCATATTTTGACCTAGACATTTTTTTATATAATAACATGTCAATATCTATGTTTTGCATACATACAATAGTATTTGAACAACCATTTATACTAGTAGCACTTGGGGTATATGGTTTCACTTGTTGCGAATCCGGTTCCAAATATACATTGTTTGAATAGTCTCGATACCTTAATATCTGCAGTGGATTTAATACAAAAGTGCATATTTTTGTGTAATAAATGTTTTGTGAATTCACATGCAGATATCAGTTTTGATAATCTCTTGAATTAATGATCCAACGTTAAATTATAAGTTGATAGTTTGTCTGGTGATTTCACCAAAGCAACATAAAACAGCTGCTCAAATGAGCCAGTGTGTCGTAACGGACCCACCTGTAATAGATAGTTTTTTTATATTTTTTTATTAATTTGAAATGGGACGAATATAAAAATCAAATTGAGGAGGCGCCTTTAAAACTACCTTAAATTATTTAACTATTTTCATGCAGTTTGCACCAATTTTCACACGCATTGTAACGGTTAATATCGGAATGGAGAGGCAGCAATAAATAGGTCTTTGTAGAAGGTATTTGGCAGATATCTACAATGTGACTGTCTCATTATAAGGCACTGATATATGAGCTTCGCTGACTTGGGGGTACATGGTTAGGGGGCTTGTTTCATTGACAGCAGTAGATGTTTGCTGTTTTATATGCGCATGTCATTAGCATATATATAGACAACATGTTGAGACAGTTTCTTTGATGTTTTTGGGGGCTGGAATTTCCGCTGGTCTTTGGAAGTAGGAGTGATTTGTGGCTTATCACATGATACATAAATACTAGAATAGTAGTTAATGTAACCGTATGTCATAATAATTATACATCTTAACATGATAATTTAATTAGTAACCAAATTAGTTATTACTGAACATTATGACTACAGTGGAACCTCGTTTTATGATCACCTCGGTAATACAGCCATCTCGGTAATGCAGCCACCTCGGTAATGCAGCCACCCCATTAATACGGCCACCTCAGTAATACAGCCACCTTGGTAATACAGTTACCTCGGTAATACAGCCACCTCGGTAATACTGCCACCTTGGCAATATGGCCACATCGGTAATGCAGCCACCTCTGTAATACAGCCACCTTGGTAATACGGCCACCTCAGTCATGCAGCCACCTCGGCAATACAGCCACCTCTGTAATATGGCCACCTCGGTAATAAGGCCACCTCAGTAATGCAGTCACCTCTGTAATGCAGTCACCTCGCATATGGTCACTGTATGACAGTCCCAAATTATTTCAATGTACAATAAAGTGTAGGAAATTAGTCCTGCTAATAAGATTACGTCGTTTTTTTGGTAGCTTTTGCCCAGTCCCAAGGGTGACCTTAATAGTGAGGTTCAGCTGTACATTACATTTTAACTTACAATGTGAGTTTATTTACAAACACATTACAGTGAACTGCAATTGATTTTTATGAAAACTTGTACACTTTTTTCTTGTCTCACCCTGACTTACTTTAACATTGCTGTCAAATTTAACTTTTGTTTTGGGAAAACTCAACTTGAAACCCAAAATATGCGTGTTTGGGGGAAGTTTCAAACTTAAGCAGTCCCCCCACCCCTTACCTACAGATATAAAAATCTGCACAGGAAGTTGTTTCCTAATGAAGACATCCATTTTCGCCATCCTTTGTTGCAGCATCAACGACTACACGAAAACAGAGATAAAGAGAAGGAAAGACAATTGCACAAGAGGGTGGCCGACCTCACGACCCAGGTGAACACCCTGGAGAAGAGAGTGGGGTTGTTTAAGCGCGAGAACCAGACTCTGGTAAGTGGGGCGTTCTAGTTCCTTCTACAAGCCAGACCCCTGGAATTTTTTTGGAGGGGTGTTTTACACTGTTTTTTCACTACATACCTATTGCACCCTCTACAGAGATATCCAACTGTATACATCACCCCTGAAGCTCACTAAAAAGTAAAAAACTCCCAACTATGCACCCCCATGAAACTTCCAACTACCCCCACTTGAAGATTGGGAAAATCTCATATTACACACACCCATGAGACATCCAACTCTACCCCCTGTTGAAGTGCACCAAAAACCTCATACTGCACACACCCCTGAAATCTCCAACTGCACTCTCCCCAAGACCTCCCACTCGACACTCTTGAGACCTCCCGTTACATACCCTTTAAGAGATTTGTAAAAAAATTAAATTCATTTAAATTCTATGGAAAACACGGCAACGTACTTTGTTCAACCTCATCGAGGTTTACATAGACAATATAGAAACATACATAGCTTTAAATTATAATAATATAAAACTTCTATTGTCCGTTTCACTGACATTCTTATGCGCTTTTAATGCTGATTTTGCTCCATAAAATCGATTTTGATCCTTACTATGATCGAAAATGAAAATTGTCTTTCACTAACAATCCATCCTGGATACGGTCCATAAAAAACGGTCCTAAAAAGTCAATTTCTAAGATGACTTTACACGACTCTTTGACTGTCATAAACAGTTACATTTTACTAACTGCGTTTTGTTTTGGGTCCACTTTCACGCAGAGAACCAGTTGTTCACAGCCAAATAAGTCTTCCAAATGTTAGCGATTAAAAGTTTGTAAAGCATAACTTGTTTACGCTACAATAGCGTCGTGACCCGTTGACATGAGCGTAGTGGTTTACGGCTTCGGGAAAGTTTTACACCGTGTGTGACGCATAAATAGTGTCCTCCGTGATATGTTGGCGGCTTCTATAAGGTTTTGTTTTAATTTTTTGTACAGTGAACAAAAAATCATAATTTACTGTTGCTGACAAGTGGTTGTTGGGCCGTATTATCAAACAATGTTTGTCAACTATTCAATCTGTTGTCGAATTGTGCCAACTGTGTAGATTATTGATTATCATGATGGAATTACATATTGCTCTTTGCCTTAAGAATTAAATGATCACGTTAGTGAAACACATTTTGAAGATACTTCTTGATTTTTCCGTCAGATTCTTTTCTAGGATGGATTTTCCGTAAGATCTTAATATCTAAGTGAAACGGTCCCCTGGCCTCTTTCAACCCGTGCATGTTTTTGCAACCTATTTTGAAGTTAAAGTAGGACACAGCAGCATAGTGGTTAGAACGGTTCAAAACTTCTTGCTGCCTTTTCGAAGTTTCGTACACTCCACATTGCTTCAGTTCACTAATCTGTATGAATGACTACCTGGCTATAGTCAGCGTAAGATTTATGTGAACGAGTACTCTTTGTGCAGTAATTGTAGCATGGCTGAATACTTCCCAGAGGGGTTGAGATTGTTTGAATGAAGACGTCTGCCAGGAGTGAAGTGTAACCTGTTTTGGTCCGAATCCCAATGACAGGAAACTGCGCTACGTAAGAATTTACCACTGATGCATTGTTTTTCACTTTTGTTGTTGCGATGGACTAAACAGAAGAGGAAAGTGGAGGAGGAGAAAACTTCGGAGGAAAAAATAAAGAGGCTGAAGAGACGTAACGCAGAGCTCGCATCAATTGCCAGGAGACTCGAAGAAAAAGTGAAAAAACTGCAGCAGGACAGTCTTATGGTCAGTTTCATGGTCACATCAATACATTTGAAAGAATGGAATAAGTGAATGAATTAATGCTTTATGTGAGGTAAAAACCCACACACGCACGGACGCACGCACACAGACGCAAGCATGCACGCACACACATGTATTTATGCAAGCACCAACACAAGTCATGAATAGTGATGAAATAAGGCCAAATGAATGACGTTTATTAAAGAGATTAAGTTAAAGAGAGAGAAATGTGGGCTCTACATCCCAAGGCCAGGCCTGTGACTGAGCCCATACTAGTCTCCTGTACCTCTGGATGACAGAGCTCACATTTCGGCACATACAACATTAGCAGTATTGTTATAGATATATAAAACAACAGCTTTACTACTGTAATCACAGTAGACCTTATGCACTGTACCGTACTAACCAAGCACACCATTCATTCACACTAACTATAATCCCAACTACCTGCTGAAGAGTTACACTATATCAAGATTTAGCCTAAACCTATAAGTGGGGCCATTACGCCAGCGGTCACCGAAACATGTGACCACCCCACTACAATCTAAATTCTCATACATATAGATACAAATATGCAAATATTTAAATATAAAAAAAATTAAATAATTATATAAATAATAATAATTACAAATTTAATATTTAAAAGGGATGTAAAATCCCTGTTGGACACAAAAAGTCGTATACATACAAATATACTTGAATATATAAATAAGCTAAACAAAAAACTAACATACTTAATTTTTTTGTGGGATTTAAAACACTGTTGTACATAAACATCGGTTGAGATTCCTGTCACATTCCTCGTAGTCTTGCTAACCAACCAGGACACCATCTACATACTGGTTGTTTGTAATTGACCTAGTATAAGTTGTTTATCGATCTCTACAGTGGCTCTGACAGGAAACAGGTAACAGCTGTGACGGGTTAGATCGGTGAGGCTGGGTGATGAATTACTTGTTTTTCAAGTGGTTCACAGTTCTCTCTGGTACAGTCGAACCTCGCTTTACGGTCACCTCAGTAATACAGCCACCTCACAATTAAGGTCACCCGAGGACAGTCCCAAATTATTTCAGTAACAGTAAAGAATAGGAAATGTCTCGGTAATATAGTCACCTCGACATTTAGGTCACTTTTGTACAGTCCCGAGGGTGGTCGCATTAGTGAGGTGACACAATGTATAACAAACAAGGTGGGCCACATCGCTGTTTTTTATCCACAACCAAATATTTGCACAAGTTTCCACGGAGCGCAACTATCTGTTCGTCACACCCAGAACTGTTTTGTTATATCTTGACGAAATCACTATTTAAAATCTAGTTCACGTTGGGTGGTAAAGGTCTTCAAACTCACCCGAGCTGACATTGGGTTGTGCATGGAAGTATTCTCTTGTAAGTTAGTGTGCTGGAATTGAAGCTGGATCAAGATCAACGTTATAATTGTAGTACAATTTATTTTAAACTTTCACACTGCTACCACTATTTATTATTAATAAAATTTTTAATTAATAAAAATTAACATTACTTAATTAATTTAAAAAAAAATGTTTACTTTATTTTTCATCCCCTGAAAAAATTAGTACTTTCCTATACCCAACCAACATTTGTGGTGATGCTACTTTCAGTTCTATAGTTTTATTACACACTAAGTTTGAAGATATCTTCAACAACTCAGTATTTAAAATCAGCTATATTCGGTGCCATTTTAAACCCCAAACAACTGTTGCTGTCATACCATACCCGATCAGCTGCTTTCATAACTAAAGTCACTCAGTCCTGGAATAAATATGTTCAGTTTGTGTTGCCAGATTTAGTCGTAATTATAATATCAAAATGATATCTGATACGATAACGGCAATTTTGGCAGAAATCCCAGCCACAAGAACGTCCACTATTAAATATGATGTCGACATGAGCCTAAAGGTCATTAAGTACATTTTGTTGTACTGATAATGTTTGTTCATGTTGACTGTTCTTCCATAATCTAATGATTTCAAGACATCAACTGGAATTTTAGTTGTCCGTTCTGTCAGAAAAATCATAATGCAATATCAAACAGAAAAACAATTGACAAGGTGAATTCAATGTGAATGAATATGTCCACATTTCTCTAACCCAACCCTAAAACGGAAAAATTTGTTTTTGTGTGTACATATATAAACTATGTCAGTGAATGAAGAAACACCAGCTGTTCGTACTCCTTGCAGAGTATTGATTGTGTTGGTGAGACAATTTGTCAGCCTTTCCCTTGAGGCTGATTGGCAGTGGGCGTAATTTGATGTTGGTTAGTTGTCTGAGGACATGTTTAAGGAATTTGCAATGGCAGTGAAATAAGTAGCACAAAACACCCTGTCTTAGGCTGTAGTGTAACAATAGCACACATTTAAATTTATGTACTGCTAAGGGGAATATTAAATGATTTTCAGTGGTAGACTGAAGATGTTTCAAACATCTGTAAATATTTTAAACATCTTTGTTGGTTAAAATAATATCTATACAACATGTGATCTTTTAATGGTGATTTTAAAATACCAGATTCGACAGAATGCTTGTAGTTTTGTAATTTTAGAAAGAAAACAATATTCATGGTTTAATGGATTGTTTTGTGGCAACTTGCCTCAAAGGCCATTCCAGGCACATGCCGTTTCTTTGGCGTCTCTGATTTCTCGTGCATGTTCATCGTAAAGTGAACTGTGCGATACAAATCACCATCCATAAAAACTGTCGGTTAAAAATGACTAAAATGTGCAAATTACAAAAATTTTGTAGTAAAGCATTTTCCCAATTCTCATGAGCATTGCCCGCTTTTTCATGAGTAGTTTGTTACACAGGTGAAAATGCCATTCAAAGATCAGAGTTTTTAGTCAAAGCAAATGTACAAAAACATTGTTTCTCACTCCAGTCAGCTTCATTATTTCCCAAGACAGACGGATGTCAACGGGAGACTACTTTATCACATTTAAAGAAGAACTAATTAGTATTCACCTTTGGAGTAACGTGTTTTGCTGGGAGAATTATAAGACTGTCAAATTCTGGACACAGTTTTATAAAGGTCGGATGTGTACATGCATCACAGAAATGAAGATTAAACATGAATTGTAAAATCTTTAATTTAGGTGTGCTTTGAGAAGAAATGTAAGAATTTTTCCATTTCAATCATACAAAATGTCAGTTTCATTCCATATTAGTTAACCGTTTCAGATAATTTTCTATTTAGTTCAAAAAACGTAGTAGTCAGACACAACATAACTTCCTTTCACTAATGTATGCGCTTAGACTGTCATCTGTCGCATTTCGCGTGGTAAATATATACAATTTAGTTTTTTGGTTACAAAATCGGTTTATTTTTGCCATCAAACTCATGTAAACCTAGGCATATTTGTAAAACCAGCAGTGGAACAACTCCCTTTGTAACGATTAATCTTATTGGTCAGTTTGAAATGGTGTCATGGGCGCAAGCCAATGTCAGTAGATGTTGCAAAAATGAAATGAAATCGATGTAATTGGCTGCGTGGCATTTCTTGGCAAAATAGGTAATCAGTGGAATCGGCTCTGTGGAACTGAAATGGTTAAGAAATTAAAGCTGTGCGAACCCTTTAATGTATTATTAACATTTTTTGAGGCACAAGTAGTTGTTTTGACATGAATCATACGAGTCAGTTTTCAGCTGATGAAATAAAAGGTCATTTGAAATAAAGTGGTGTTGAATTGACCATAGAGAAGATATTTGAACAAATACACAGTGCTTTTTAATCTTATACAAATTACTATAATATAAATTATAAACATACAAGTAGTTCTTGTATAAATGTTATCAGAAGCCAATAAACAGAGTTTCCATAGAAGAAGAAACTGAAATAAAGTTCTAGGTGTTTTGTTAAACACAATAATTGTGCCATTAATTTGAATTTCAGAAATGGTAGAAAATGGGAATTTGACTCATAGTATTATTGGAGAAACATATTTCACTTTTAAATGTGAACGTTTATTGGTCTGTCTTTAATTGCAATGAATCAGTCTGTATTAAGTTGTCGTAGTGGTCCTCCCGCTGGCGCTATGACAATGGGGGGGGGGGTACCGGCTGTAAATAATAATCTAAACCGACTAATAAATAAACCTTGACAAACCTACTCTTTATTATAATCCATAGTGTAAACCTGCAACACAGAGGCAGCTCAGCCTCACCTCCCAGCCCAAGCTGGAGGGAAACCCTCCTGGCTGCACACCCTGCACTCCGTGTACGCTTGTCAACTCCCTCGTTTTTCCCTCTACAATTCTCTATATCTAAATTAGCCTGACTACCAACTTTAAATCAACCAATGGCAGGCTTCATCTTTCCCGCCATGTACACCCAAAGACAAAGCCAACTACTAGACTACAGATAATTAATAACGTGGTTTAACATGTGGTTTAAGATTTAAGTCATCACTCACTCCTCTAGCATCTAATCACTAATGTTCAGTCATAACCTAATGTAACCTAACCCATATAATGAGCCCTCCCACAAAGTCACAAAACTGGCATATTTTGTGTAAACATTACAAAAATATGTTAGAATATGAATAGGTAAAACATTGTGATAGTAACTAATTTTGCATCAAATTTTTATAGCCAATTTAGATGTAACAGATAGTAATTATTTCACTGTTGCAATGACTGCTAAAACAACAAATTTAAAGTTCCCTTGAAAAAGGTGATCTTGTCAGATGTATTATCTATGTTAGTCACCAGATGGCGCCACCAGCATCAAATTTCCCTTCATGCTGATGGCAATACACAATATTGAGTTTTTTTATTCAAATGTCTTATGAACACGCTGAATGCAGCAGATTAATGAGTTATGATTAACATGTGCATTGGTTGTCCAACATAAATTTCATGTAAACATGTGTCAGTGCAGTAGTAAGTGTCAAAGTAACCTATTTGAGTTTTAAAGCTGCCTGTTCAACTGGTTTACTGATCATGAATCTGGTTCTTTGATGTGCAAAAGTATGTGTAGTGTGTGAATTGGTTTATAAATAGTATTCAGTCAGTTTAACCAAAAAACATGTTTCAAATGTCGAAAAATTCACTCGAGTTGCTGCATTTGGCAGCTTGCCCAAGCCAAAGGGCCTACATTTAGCCTTGAACCGACTGGATTTGGCAGTCACATGGTTTCAGTGAGAGCAAAACCGCATCAATACAGAAACACGTGCATGATTGTAATGCTCATTTTTACATAGTTCAGTGGCCAGTCACAGTTTCCTCTTTAAAGAATGTTGTTGCTCTGTTTCATTATGATTTTAGTGATGTTGTTGTTCCTCGTTTTCGGAATGACACAGGTAGGTTGATATTTGAGTTTTATTGTTGGAAATTTTAAATTGACAATTAAGAATTTCAGATGTAAAAAAACCGTGATTGGCATCTATATTATACTACAAAATCAAAAGCCAAGTTTGTCTTTGCCTACAGCATTACAAAACTTGTGCTACTACATATGCTAATCTTGCCATACGTGTCTTAAATTTATTGTTAAAGCATATATGGATTGAAAATATTGTTTGTTTATAGAAAGCCAAGGAGCCGTCAATGGAGACCATGAAACAGACGTTTGCGAAACAGCGAGCGAGACTATTGGCAGAACACGCCAAGACAATGCTGGTGCGAGACCGGGAGATAGAATGTTTGGAGGAGAAATGTCAAAATCTCTCGGAACAACTCAAGACAGCTGTCAATGCACAGGTCTTGGTGAGTAGAGAATTGATCTATCCATCGTGTGACTTGTAGCCTAGCAAAAACTCTGTCAATCCATCAAGGAATGGATGCTGAATGCGTGGTGCATGTGTGCATTTCGTTGTATATTTTGTTGAAATTCTGGCTACAGAAGTGTTTCATAGTGACACAAACATAAGGCAAAGTTTGTAAATTGACAACCGTATGTGGGAATGTTTGATTTATGAGATGTCATGCAGCAATAGCAATGTATTTTACGTATGTAACTGTTATCGACATTATTTGCAACGGTAACGCATGACAGAGATCGCGCGCATAATTGTGATTCTGCTGCAGGTAAACCGCGACGTAGTGGATCTGGCAGTTATGGTCAAATACAAATTACGTATGCATAATATCGTGAAAAAACATGATCCTGCTGCAGGGTACTCAACCTTTTTGCAGTAAAATGAAAAACGTTTAAAAGAATCGAAACGTAATTGAGCTAACATTATGTGTGTATACATGTGTGTGTGTGGGGGGGGTACGATAACGTTCTCCTGATGTAGTTTGCCAAATATCTTGGAAGTGCAGGTTACCTATAGATACATAAATTGTGGATTTCTGATACACCAAAAACTTCCTTATTCACTCATCACCTGTCTTTTTGTTTTTGTCTCCAACTGGTAGTCATGAAATCTTGTTACAATGAATTCAATGATACTTGATGTTTATTGTTTTCAGAACTCAGAAATCTACGAAGACAAGGTGGAGATGGAGAATATAGTTAAGC
The DNA here is from genome assembly GCA_963995525.1 of Escarpia spicata. Taxonomy (NCBI): domain Eukaryota; kingdom Metazoa; phylum Annelida; class Polychaeta; order Sabellida; family Siboglinidae; genus Escarpia; species Escarpia spicata. The sequence continues at coordinate 27,659,216 of OZ023213.1, forward strand.
TCTCTGCAAAGGAGAAGTTACAATTGGAACGACAGTTCGCCCAGCAACCGCAGGTAAACATAATTTAGCCTCACTTTCACCCAGATCTTCACCTTGAGCCGCCATCTTTAAAATACCACCTAAAATTAATCAGACCTTTTGATAAAAATTGATACATAAATATTTTGTGAAAGGAATCTGATTATTACTATAATAAAATCATGATATATTATTAACATAACGAATTATGTTATATTAATTTTGAAGAAAATAGAAACTTTAAGGATCTCAATTTGGTCCTCAATAGAGCTTTTGTGACCATCAAAGTTCCGTCCTCAGAGTCATCTTGTGCTGCTCTCTGCAATCATGTGACCACATTTAGGGTTGTAACATGTCAGCAATGCCATGGAAACTGCGGGAAGATTGTAGTCATTGTCTGTTGATGGTCGTCTGTCTCTCTTGTATTTTGTTTCCTTCACTGATCTTTCTGTGTCAGAAGTCGTTTTTTTCGGGTCAGCACTATGGTTTCTTTGGTAGTAATGTTGTGTTCCTCATTGAAACGATGTTCTTATACAGCCATGGCTGGGGATGTCATACAGTCATGGCTGGGGATGTCGTACAGCCATGGCTGGGGATGTCGTACAGCCATGGCTGGGGATGTCATACAGCCATGGCTGGGGATGTCGTACAGTCATGGCTGGGGATGTCACAGTCATGGCTGGGGATGTCGTACAGTCATGGCTGGGGATGTCGTACAGCCATGGCTGGGGATGTCGTACAGCCATGGCTGGGGATGTCGTACAGCCATGGCTGGGGATGTCATACAGTCATGGCTGGGGATGTCATACAGCCATGGCTGGGGATGTCGTACAGCCATGGCTGGGGATGTCATACAGCCATGGCTGGGGATGTCGTACAGTCATGGCTGGGGATGTCGTACAGTCATGGCTGGGGATGTCGTACAGCCATGGCTGGGGATGTCGTACAGTCATGGCTGGGGATGTCGTACAGCCATGGCTGGGGATGTGGTACAGCCATGGCTGGGGATGTCGTACAGCCATGGCTGGGGATGTCGTACAGCCATGGCTGGGGATGTCGTACAGCCATGGCTGGGGATGTCGTGCAGTCATGGCTGGGGATGTCATACAGCCATGGCTGGGGATGTCATACAGTCATGGCTGGGGATGTCATACAGCCATGGTGGGGATGTCATACAGCCATGGCTGGGGATGTCATACAGCCATGGCTGGGGATGTCATACAGTCATGGCTGGGGATGTCGTACAGCCATGGCTGGGGATGTCGTACAGTCATGGCTGGGGATGTCACAGTCATGGCTGGGGATGTCACAGTCATGGCTGGGGATGTCGTACAGCCATGGCTGGGGATGTCGTACAGCCATGGCTGGGGATGTCGTACAGCCATGGCTGGGGATGTCGTACAGCCATGGCTGGGGATGTCGTATGTTTGATAATGGGTCGGACATGTTACATACAAAACATGCATAATGCGGTGGTTCATTAAAGCTGTGCAATCGTCACCAAACTTACACATGCAACCTCTAAGAGTCACGGCAAAGTGCAAACTTTTGTAATGCAAAACTGTCTGTTTACGAAGATAATAACTGTAAATATGTTGTTCTCATGTTTCCCTGTCTGATAGTGTTAGGGTCCTTAGAGGTGAGGCTGGCCTCGATTCTGATCCTCACTTTCTGTTTTGTGTTCCATCACTGATCTTGCACTGCTGTCTCCACCAACCGTCTCCATCCCTCTCTGTCTTTCACTCTCGTTCTCCACTCCTCTTCCAATCCTTCCAAATCTCTCTAAAGAATCCTCCCAATGCAGTCTAGGTCGTCCTTTTCCCCTCCACTCTCCGGGCATCTGCTTTCTTTGCCAGCCGTTCTCCTCCCATTCTCTCCACATGTCCTGCCCACTTTAGTCGACTCCTCACCAGCTTCTTCTTATGGTCGCTCGGGTGCCTATTGTGTCAGTTGATTTCTTTACTTTTTACTTCATAGAACATTAGTAGGTGTTGGTACGAACATATGTACCACAAAAGAAAACATGGCATTAATGACATATGTCACCAGTCCGTCCTTTAAAAACAACTACTTTGTGTGTCTCAGTGTAATTCCCCTTCAAATTCTTGGAACCTATAAAGACGTTACCGTAGAAATTCTGACGTCAGTTTCACATCAGCGCATATGTCCACAAGTGTAAATTTGCTCGCTGTGAACATATATCCTATAGTCTGGTTATTCTGATACCAGTATCTTGTTTTATGAAAATTACATAATTGCATTGCGATGTTAAATAACCAATGCTGGCGGTAGTCTTCTTGTTTTGCAACCGAACGCTGTTCCACGCTTGATAAAGCAGCCATTTGTGAGCGCAGTAGCGCAGCGGTAAGAGCTCCAGACTCTCGACTGAGAGAACGCAGTTTCGAATCCTGTGCGGCGGTGTTGAAGCTTGGGCAAGTTCGTTTACTCTACATTGCTTCAGTTCACTCAGCTGTATGAATGAGTACCTGGCTATAGACAGTTGTGGTTATTTGTGTACGAATAGCCTTCGTGAATTAATTGCAGCATGGCTGAAAGCGTCCCAGAGAAGTCGAGATAGTGTTCAATTGAACAGGTCTGCCAGGGAGTAAAGTGTAAAGCGCTTTGAACAGTCCTGAGGACTGGATACTAGGCTATATAAGAACTTACCTTTTACCATTTTGTCAGTAACCCGGGATTGACCCCTGTCCAATCAAGTGCCACCAAAATACAGAATAGTACTTCGAGTCGTAGGCCAGACGTAAACACAAAGTCGTTCGACATTTAGTCATTACAAATACAGATTGCTGGGTCTAGTTGACAGGAAAGCACGGGGATATCTCAAAACAGGTGTCTCCGTCAGTTTGTATTAAAACAAACTGCTTGCCAGTGAAAAGGCGTCACATTTTATGCAAAACCCGCCTATCTGGTGACATGTCTGTTATCAGTGACAAACAGGAAGCATTACTTAATGTAATTTTTTTTAAACTGCACTAGTTATGAAGCTATAACTTGGCATGCAAACTGGCCGTACATGTCTGCCAAATTACACGGGATTGATTCATGATCGGTGAAGGGGGAGTGCAAAAAATACACTTAAAGTTTTGGCTGTCTTTCAACATTGTTGTAACATTTTTATGAAGCTGTAGCACACCTAATATGCATTTGTTCACAAAACAAACCCGTACGAATGTCTATATTATATTTGTGCTTACAAACATACCAACTGAAAATGAAATAGTAAAATGTTATAATTAAATAACAAAGTAATGCCTAAACATACTTGCATAATAAAACATTTTGCATATTAAGTCGCATTAACTATTGAGATCTGAATTTGCATTTTTTGCGATATTCAAACATTCGCCCTCCCCTGAATGATATTTTACCACCATGTCATCGAAGCAAGCAAACACATTAATATGGCATGTGCTGACACCTAGTGACTGAACGAACCAGTTAAAATTAACATCACCATGTGCTGGCGAATATATAAAACACTTCACCTTTCACTTTACTCAACGGAATTACCCCGCGTTTCCTACCTCATGCCCCATTGACGCCTGACGAATCGGAAGTAAACATGACATAACGAGACATCACTCTACTGCAGGTATAATGCCAACACAATGTCAACCATTGCTCAGGTGACAAGCTTCCTCCTTTAGTGATTAATGGCCCTGCCACAGGAGTGCAAGTAATGTGACATCGACTCTTAAAGCCGGCCCGTCGTCGCTAGCCATTTGTCTACTGAGCCATCGCTGGTGCAACTCGGGGCCTGGCGATCTTTGGTGGCGGGCGTCGGCAGCACAGAAACCTGCGACGGCGGAGAAAAAACCTCGATGAAAATTTCAGGTGTCGCAATATGTCGGTGGAATTCGTTGACATTTACCAGGTTTGTTGCTGTCACTTCTTGCTTGATTGCTGGTGCCGTTTACCGAATGTCGAATCAGGCGAACTCATTATGTTTTGTTGGAGAGCGTAGGTGTGCATGATCTAGCGGTGTCACTTATTTTCCACGTATTGTGGTGTAATTCCTGCGGTAGACACCGCCTGAAAGGGGACCCATTGGATAGTTTTGTCTCTTGTGAGACCTGTAAATATTTTACTTGTATAAATAATTAAATGTGGAACCGTTCTCTTACGAGATTTGTACTTTGCTGGCTTGACGTTGTCAGCCCCGAAATTATTGTGAAACCCCAGGAAGTAATTGTTTCACTTTAAAAAGGCCTTGTTTCGTATTCAAGATACCAGGAAATCTTACTACGAAAATAATCTGAGATGGTGTACCAGGAAATATGTTATCAAGCTAGTTAGACATCAAAATTGGCCAGGAAATTGCTGTATGAAAATGCAGGTGGTCAGACAATGATAATGGAGGATAGTTCATGAAATCACCACAGATTCTGAGCAGAATTTCTAGTGGGCAAATATTTCTGGACAGGAGGGTAGGAAATTGGAGGTTGGTCCTAAATATAGATGGAATATTACAGGTGTGAGATGGGAGGTTGGCCCCAAAACAGGTGGGAGACGAGAGGTTGGCCCTAAAACAGGTGGGGGACGGGAGTTTGGCCCCAAAACAGGTGGGAGATTGGCCCCCAAAACAGGGGGGAGACGGGAGGCTGGGTCCAAAAGAGGTGGGTGATCGGAGGATGGTCCACAAAACAGGTTGGAAATGGGAGGTTAGCCCCAAAACAGGTGGGAGATGGGAGGTTGGCCCCCAAACAGGTGGGAGATGAGAGGTTGGCCCCAAAACAGGTGGGAGATGGGAGGTTGGCCCCAAAACAGGTGGGAGATGGGAGGTTGGCCCCCAAAACAGGTGGGTGATGGGAGGTTGGCCCCAAAACAAGTGGGAGATGGGAGGTTGGCTCCAAAACAGGTGGGAGACTGGAAATCTGTGCATCCCACATCCCACCACACGGTATGTGTAGGCAAGCCAATCTTTGAGTTACACTGTCAACGGTGATCGGCGTGACTTTCTCCCCAAGGGACGTATTGAGGACTCAGGTTTATGAGAAAGTGAACATTATTTATTACATGCAACTAGCGCCCGGCTCATAACTTGCGTAGCATCTGACCGATACCCTCGGGAAAGTTATAAAGGTCACGAGTAATCATTTCACCGGTATATAATCTATAACTGCCTCGCATCACAGGCAATCAACGCAGTCGGACTTTATCAGGTGAAGTACGTTTAATGTGTCCGCTGCGACCGTTTCTTGACAGAGTTTGTGTGACGCATTGCAATATGTGAAGATTCCATCTGGATGGCCTAATTTGTTTCCGAGGCCACCTGGGATCAAATGCAATAGAAATACATGTTTTATTGACGTGTGCATTGATTGCACAGGTAATAAATGTGTCCATGTTTTAATATGCACCTGTCTGCTACCTTGCCAGGTAGATATTTGATTATATATTGGAATTTTTTGAAAATAAATATACTTTTCTTCACACAATAATTGTATTGCAGGTGTACGAATAAATACACTCAAATATACATTAAAATTAAATTAGTTAAATATGTAAGTTATAATTAATCAAATATATAATATATATACATTGCATCTAAAATTTGATATCAGATCACCATTGTACACAATAAAATACCCAAATAACCCATCCGGATATAGGTACACTGACAATATTTATATTCTGATAAGTTAATCAGTTTGATAACCAACTTGTTTCAGTGTCTTAAATGACATTTGAAGCATAGTAGCTATAGGCACATAGATTTCTAGTTAAGATATTGTATAATAATATAATTTTAAGAATATATTTTGCACTAGAATACACTTAATATAAAATGGCTGTCAGGAGTTTCACATATAATTGCATCTAATTATTCATGTTTGTTTTGATGATTATAATAATAGAGCATTTATAAAGTGCCGTGACTCCAGGTTACCCTGTTCGAAGGCGCTGATAAAAAAGAGTAAAAAAAGTCGAGATTTTATTAACATAAAAAATAGCACTAAAACATCCAAGATCATAAAAACGTGGCACCAAATGTCCAATCAAATTATCATTAAGAAATTTTAATGAAAATTTTAAAAATCGCAAGCACAAACAGGTCATAATCAGTACTATATAGACTAGATTTTTTGTGGCACTTGCAACATATATGTCATGATGCAAATCTTTAGACATTTTCATGATGCACATGGAAATGTCCTAGAAAAAACAACATTAAAATCGGCCAAGTGTGTGGCACTGAGATCAAACATGGAATGCAGTGGAGAATGTGATTGGTTCTTTTAATATCACATCATTTTATGAGATTACCCCCTAGTTGCAAGAACTGAATTAGAATTAATGTTCCCTGTAAATGGATCGTTTCCTGGAGGCGTTATTCTACAACATTGCCATTGTGTTCGTCTTTTTGGGTAGCCCAATCATTGTTTACATTATTCCTGGATTTCTGGAAATGCCAGTCAATACAGGAAGTAAATTCTCAAGTGTTTATAGTCGTGAAACCTGTCGCTTTGTTGCTGTTGACGACGTGAAAGGGTGATAGAGGGGAATGTAAATGTTCGTTTTTCAATCGCTCTGGGTTTTGCATAATCGTTTGATGTGTATTTCTGTAATTTCCTGTCGCATGTTTTATTGCGTTGGATGTGATAGGCTAGGATGACGTAACAATATTATGTAACAGTGAACCCGATACATTCTGTTGGTTGACATCTAGATTTTTGACTTGAAATTCTCTAGTAATCTATTGATGTTCTCCTTGTCTTTCCCTGTATGTCCGGGGTGAGTCTAGCCTCGATACGGATCCTCGATTTCTGTTTTCCTTTCTCCCTCGTCCCTGATCTTGCACTGCCGCCTCCGCCTCCACCAACCGTTTCCACCCCCCTGTCTTTCACTCTCATCCTTTACTCCTCTCCCAATCCTTCCAAGTCTCTCTTTACACAATCCTCCCATCACAGTCTAGATCTTCCTCGCCTCCTTTTCCCCTCCACTCTCTGGGCATCTGCATTCTTTGCCAACCATTCTTTTCCCTGTGTAAAACATAAACATTCCCATTCTGGTCATGTCTTGCTGTATATCGGGCTGCAAAATATATTTTAAATATATACCTACGTCAAACAGAATCTCCAGTGTTTAGTCAGAAATCTGGCAGGCATAACAAGTATATGCTCTTTGGTTGCTGTTCGTAAATAAATTTTATACTTGCGTGATTAACATGACATTTTCCAGTTTGACGCAAATCCAAATTAAAAATGCACCCAAATTCTATAAAATCTATATTGTGAATGCGAAATGAGCACCCGTAAATAACCGTAAGTAATTTTTCTTTAAATAAACTGAAGAGGAAATTATAATATAACAACTGTGGTGCAATTGTTCATTGCTCATATCGTTATTTACCTCTGGTAAATTTTGTACATGACATTTGCGGGTGGCCATTTTCACAGCGGTGCCGATCAAGTTACAATTACCACAGTATTGCGTAGGTAATGAAAGATCCCTTCTTGCTCAGATATCCGAGTCCAAAGTAGACGAAGAGCTGTGCTTGCAAAGAAAAGTCCAATAGTGTGGGAAATGTTGTTGGCGCAGGTACGCCGGACACACCTGCAGTGATGGTTCGTAACAGGTGGCTGGTTTATTTCATGGCATTTATATTATGATGACGATGGCTGTAACCATGGCAACGAGAATGATGACAGTGATGTAGAAAGTAGGTTTATGATTGTCGACCCGTAATAAAATATATTTATTTCCAGCATGATTTTAAAAGTAGTAATAACGATTATATATTTATAGGAAATTATAAAAACATTATAACATTTTTGCCGGTATCGTAGATGGCAGAAATTAATGATTTTGTTTGTTTTTCTACTTCGACTGTCTGTCCAAAAAATAATCCCCGTTCTGGTCAGAACTCTTGTCCATGGATATAAGGAAAATCGGATATGTGGAGTAGTTTGACCTACCAGGTAGTGGCTTCCGTATAGTGAGCAATAATTGTGTTATTGCTTTGATTAAATTTTCATAATTTTAGGCCGTAGTATATTAACATTTTAGTATATTTGTGTATTCCATAAATATGGCGCTTCATAAATAAAAGTTACTATTAGAAAATGCATGTTTGGACTGGATTGTGTGTGTGCGTGTATAGACATGCATATCTACTGGGACATTTTTTGACAGGTAAAATTGATATCCTGCAAAACGACAGGAGTAATTGTAAATATTGTTACTGAGCCAAAACGTGATGGAGGGCAGGCACTTAATTCTGATTCTGATGTTAGTTTCTGGACATGCACGTTGCACACACAGCCATTATCCACAGGTGTTGCGGTAATGCAATTATGCAACAATTATCATCCAGCCAACACTTGTCACCTGTCAATCTGACACCTGTCACTTTGATACCTGTCACCTTGTCGCTGGTGAAATGTGACAGTTTGTGGAGCTATCATTGACTGCGTTACCAGCCCACCCGATAGCATCATTCAGTTTCCATTTGTGTATTTGACTCACTAGCTGCTATCGTTTCATACGGAGTTTCCTAGCAACAAATGCAGGTTGGTGCGTAGTTGCTAATAGTTTCTACCGACACTAAAACGTGTTGATCATTTGTGCAAAAAGGTTGAGTTTTATCGCTGATTTTGGAGTCTGTCGTTGCGGAAATCGCTTGATCGCCTACTTTAAGTGGTGTGATGGCTGTGGTTTGTGACATGGGCACTTCATTTAGACGCTCGGATCTGGCTGGTCAGACTATCTTTGAGTGAAGGCGTCAAATGACCATTACTAGCTTATTGATTGGTTAAACTGATGGTATTATTTCACAATTATTCCACCAAAGTGAAAATGAACGTCCATGTTGTGTTTGGTATGATGAATAATAGATAATTTTTATAAGGTAGCAATGACGGTAAATGTACTTTGTAACACATTCAGGTATTGATTTTCGCGGAATAACTTAATTTTAATCCCACTGATATCAAATTTTTCATTTTAATGTGTGCCATTCAAATATAATGTTGTCAAGTTAATGTTGTTTTGCAACCAAATTTTTGTGTGTGACAAAAATGTTTACATCTCACTAATATGTGATATCTTCTGTTTCCAGTTCGAGGCAGATTTGCGCCGGCTGCAAGAACTGCAGCAGACGAACCACTCTCTAGAAGTGGAGATTGAGAAGCTCATGAAGACTGTTCGACATGCAGAGAAACTGGTGCGCTTTTCGTCTGTTTAGAATGTAGTTTGTACATGTTTTTGTTTCTGATTCTGTGGTTATGGAAAGTGTGGTTGTGAGTATTTAGTAACTATTAGTATTTATACCAGTTTTATTGATTGGTGAGAATGTTATGCAGTGATCTGATTGGATGGAATTCTCGACACAGTATCAAATAGATTAATTAAATCATTAATCATTGTCTTGTTGATTGATTAAGAACAAAATGGTAAATTTTTTAAAGATAGATACCATAATCTTATATACTTTTGTATAAAAAACATTTTGTCAGCCACCAAGTTGAAACTGTCAGGAATGATTCCTGGCAGGTAACTGGATTTTAGGGATATTTCCTGTGTTGGGTTTGTTCCTTGTGTTAGCAAGATCCTCGTCTCTTGGAGTGACACCTTGAACCAAGGAAGATATTGAATTTTAAAAATATAGATATTAAACAAGAATAAGTTCTTCTATAGCACAGTATTTAGTCCTTAGGACTGCTTAGACTGCTTTTACACTACTCCCTGGCAGACCTATTCAAGTGAACACCATCTCGACTTCTCTGGCAAGAGAAATTAATTAATGCACTAACTTTGGATCATTGTAAGTACATCCCCTCCCAGGTGCATTGGTCCACATGCCTCTTTCTATGTTCATTGTAAGTGCATCCTCTCCCAGGTGCCTTGGTCCACATGCCTCTTTCTATGTTCATTGTAAGTGCATCCCCTCCCAGGTGCCTTGGTCGACGCGCCTCTTTCTATGTTAATTGTAAGTGCATCCCCTCCCAGGTGCTTTGGTCCACGCGCCTCTTTCTATGTTCATTGTAAGTGCATCCCCTCCCAGGTGCCTTGGTCGACGCGCCTCTTTCTATGTTCATTGTAAGTGCATTCCCTCCCAGGTGCCTTGGTCCACATGCCTCTTTCTATGTTCATTGTAAGTGCATCCTCACCCGGGTGCCTAGGTCCACATGCCTCTTTCTATGTTAATTGTAAGTGCATCCCCTCCCAGGTGCCTTGATCCACATGCCTCTTTCTATGTTCATTGTAAGTGCATCCCCTCCCAGGTGCCTTGATCCACATGCCTCTTTCTATGTTCATTGTAAGTGCATCCTCTCCCATGTGCCTTGGTCCACATGCCTCTTTCTATGTTCATTGTAAGTGCATCCCCTCCCAGGTGCCTTGATCCACATGCCTCTTTCTATGTTCATTGTAAGTGCATCCTCTCCCAGGTGCCTTGGTCCACATGCCTCTTTCTATGTTCATTGTAAGTGCATCCTCTCCCGGGTGCCTAGATCCACATGCCTCTTTCTATGTTCATTGTAAGTGCATCCTCTCCCGGGTGCCTTGGTCCACATGCCTCTTTCTGTGTTCATTGTAAGTGCATCCCCTCCCAGGTGCCTTGATCCATATGCACATTGTAAGTGTATCCTCTCCCGGGTGCCTAGGTCCACATGCCTCTTTCTGTGTTCATTGTAAGTGCATCCCCTCCCAGGTGCCTTGATCCATATGCCTCTTTCTATGTTCATTGTAAGTGCATCCCCTCCCTGGTGCCTTGGTCCCCATGCCTCTTTCTGTGTTCATTGTAAGTGCATCCCCTCCCAGGTGCCTTGATCCATATGCACATTGTAAGTGTATCCTCTCCCGGGTGCCTAGGTCCACATGCCTCTTTCTGTGTTCATTGTAAGTGCATCCCCTCCCAGGTGCCTTGATCCATATGCCTCTTTCTATGTTCATTGTAAGTGCATCCCCTCCCTGGTGCCTTGGTCGACTTGCCTCTTTCTGTGTTCATTGTAAGTGCATCCCCTCCCAGGTGCCTTGGTCCACATGCCTCTTTCTATGTTCATTGTAAGTGCATCCCCTCCCAGGTGCCTTGGTCCACATGCCTCTTTCTATGTTCATTGTAAGTGCGTCCCCTCCCAGGTGCCTTGGTCCACATGCCTCTTTCTATGTTCATTGTAAGTGCATCCCCTCCCAGGTGCCTTGGTCCACGCGCATCTTTCTATGTTAATTGTAAGTGCATCCCCTCCCAGGTGCCTTGGTCCACGTGCCTCTTTCTATGTTAATTGTAAGTGCATCCCCTCCCAGATGCCTTGGTCCACGTGCCTCTTTCTATGTTAATTGTAAGTGCATCCCCTCCCTGGTGCCTTGGTCGACGCGCATCTTTCTATGTTAATTGTAAATGCATCCCCTCCCAGGTGCCTTGGTCCACGCGCATCTTTCTATGTTAATTGTAAGTGCATCCCCTCCCAGGTGCCTTGGTCCACGCGCCTCTTTCTATGTTCATTGTAAGTGCATCCCCTCCCAGGTGCCTTGGTCCACATGCCTCTTTCTATGTTCATTGTAAGTGCGTCCCCTTCCAGGTGCCTTGATCCACATGCCTCTTTCTGTGTTCATTGTAAGTGCATCCTCTCCCAGGTGCCTTGATCCACATGCCTCTTTCTATGTTCATTGTAAGTGCATCCTCTCCCAGGTGCCTTGGTCCACATGCCTCTTTCTATGTTCATTGTAAGTGCATCCTCTCCCGGGTGCCTAGATCCACATGCCTCTTTCTATGTTCATTGTAAGTGCATCCCCTCCCAGGTGCCTTGATCCACATGCCTCTTTCTATGTTCATTGTAAGTGCATCCTCTCCCGGGTGCCTTGGTCCACATGCCTCTTTCTGTGTTCATTGTAAGTGCATCCCCTCCCAGGTGCCTTGATCCATATGCACATTGTAAGTGTATCCTCTCCCAGGTGCCTAGGTCCACATGCCTCTTTCTGTGTTCATTGTAAGTGCATCCCCTCCCAGGTGCCTTGATCCATATGCCTCTTTCTATGTTCATTGTAAGTGCATCCCCTCCCTGGTGCCTTGGTCGACTTGCCTCTTTCTGTGTTCATTGTAAGTGCATCCCCTCCCAGGTGCCTTGGTCCACATGCCTCTTTCTATGTTCATTGTAAGTGCATCCCCTCCCTGGTGCCTTGGTCGACTTGCGTCTTTCTGTGTTCATTGTAAGTGCATCCCCTCCCAGGTGCCTTGGTCCACATGCCTCTTTCTATGTTCATTGTAAGTGCATCCCCTCCCTGGTGCCTTGGTCGACTTGCGTCTTTCTGTGTTCATTGTAAGTGCATCCCCTCCCAGGTGCCTTGGTCCACATGCCTCTTTCTATGTTCATTGTAAGTGCATCCCCTCCCAGGTGCCTTGGTCCACATGCCTCTTTCTATGTTCATTGTAAGTGCGTCCCCTCCCAGGTGCCTTGGTCCACATGCCTCTTTCTATGTTCATTGTAAGTGCATCCCCTCCCAGGTGCCTTGGTCCACGCGCATCTTTCTATGTTAATTGTAAGTGCATCCCCTCCCAGGTGCCTTGGTCCACGTGCCTCTTTCTATGTTAATTGTAAGTGCATCCCCTCCCAGGTGCCTTGGTCCACGTGCCTCTTTCTATGTTAATTGTAAGTGCATCCCCTCCCTGGTGCCTTGGTCGACGCGCATCTTTCTATGTTAATTGTAAATGCATCCCCTCCCAGGTGCCTTGGTCCACGCGCATCTTTCTATGTTAATTGTAAGTGCATCCCCTCCCAGGTGCCTTGGTCCACGCGCCTCTTTCTATGTTCATTGTAAGTGCATCCCCTCCCAGGTGCCTTGGTCCACATGCCTCTTTCTATGTTCATTGTAAGTGCGTCCCCTTCCAGGTGCCTTGATCCACATGCCTCTTTCTGTGTTCATTGTAAGTGCATCCTCTCCCAGGTGCCTTGATCCACATGCCTCTTTCTATGTTCATTGTAAGTGCATCCCCTCCCTGGTGCCTTGGTCGACTTGCCTCTTTCTGTGTTCATTGTAAGTGCATCCCCTCCCAGGTGCCTTGGTCCACGCGCCTCTTTCTATGTTCATTGTAAGTGCATCCCCTCCCAGGTGCCTTGGTCGACGCGCCTCTTTCTATGTTAATTGTAAGTGCATCCCCTCCCAGGTGCCTTGGTCGACGCGCCTCTTTCTATGTTCATTGTAAGTACATCCCCTCCCAGGTGCCTTGGTCCACGTGCCTCTTTCTATGTTAATTGTAAGTGCATCCCCTCCCAGGTGCCTTGGTCGATGCACCTCTTTCTATGTTCATTGTCAGTGCATCCACTCCCAGGTGCCTTGGTCCACATGCCTCTTTCTATGTTCATTAATGGTCTTGGCCCGTTGGCCTGTTATCTATCAATTAGCCGTGCATTTAAAATATATAAAGGTAGTTACATAATTCTTTCAGCGTACAAATGTGTTGGTGAAATATTCTCCAGAATGTGGCACTTGATTTATATTCGAATCACCAGGAAGGTATTATTGGCTGCACGCAATGCGTTTGTTGGTGACAGCAGAAATGAAATGGTCTAAGGTCATTGTCTTTAAAAATGGTTTAAATTGGTTTGACCGTCACTGACCAATGATACGTATATGTAAGTGTATGTACGAGAACATATATGTCAGAATATGTGCCACTATATATGTGCAATGTGGTATAAATCATTAAAGAGAAAATATAAATAGAGAATAGACAGAGCTTAAATGTTATCTTTTATATTATTTATTGTTATCTGTTAGTTAAGATGTCAATCCGGTGAAACTCTCAGCAGGCTACAACAGCTGTGGCTAATTGGTTGACGATGTCTGGAAGCGATTGTGATAGTTTGTGGCTTATCTTTTGCGAAAGTCAACACAAAATCGTGAAAAGTTTTTTGAATTATGCAACAGATGTAGAATTGAATTGAGCCGGATCTGAACGTAGCTGTTGTGGGTGCAGTACGCGAGTGTAGTGACGGTGCAGACAGGAGGTGAAGTGCGAATTGCACGCGGTTTTAATATTAATAATTAATAACAGTTGGCTTCACGATCTGTGTATGTTTGTGGCAGTGTGTACGTTTTTTTGGTACTCTTGCGTGTGTTTGTGTGGTTGCATGCATACATGTACAGACATGTACATAAATCTATTTATAGGTGTATGGGTGGGTGGTTGGATGGTTTGAGGGATGGATGGATGGACTGTTGGTTTGTTGGTTAGATGGGTGGTTGAATGGATGGATGGATGGATGGATGGATGGATGGATGGATGGATGGATGGATGGACAGACAGACAGATAGATGTGCATCCGTATGTGCTTGCATGCATATATTTATTTTAAGGTTCAATTATTATAACATAGTTTTCTCGCAATTGTTCCTCATCTGTTAGTCTTAGAAACTACTGCACTGGACCCACAAGGTGACCTTGTCAGGACCATTTACCCCAGACACAACCGTTACATTTAATTCCGATCTGTTTTCATCACATTTGCTGCCACCTTAGTAATGACATTTCATCAACAGCCTCTTACTCTAATCATGTTTGCAAGTTGCAACGACAAGAAACTCACATTAGTTGAGACACACACTGTTATTTCGGATACCGTTTCCTTGACAACGTTCTGAGATTTAACATTGGTACAATGTTAGAGTACAGATTAATGTTTCTCGCAGTTGGCAATAAATCGAGTCGTGTCAGATCTGTCGCCAAGAATAATGGGTCTCCAGTAAACGGTACAGATTTTTGTAATAGGAGATTGTGAATGAAAGATTGAATGAATGAATGAATGAATAAGTTTCTTTCACAATTCATAATATACAAAAGTGAAATACGAAAGAAAGTGAGTCTTTCGACTTAAATAAAGTGTTTCTTCCCCACCAAAAAGACAAAAATACACATGATTAAAACATCAACTTAATTTAGACAGATAGAAAAGTCAAATAGCAGTAATAATTGAAAAGAGTGACACATAATTGCTGATACTGATATATTATCGGTTTGCTTCAAATGGAATATTTTATTATTAAGTTTATAAAGTTCATATCTTCTTAAATGTTTGTTACACAAGTTTAAAATTGTATTACAAACTTTTAGTGGTCAAAGCACAAATACATTTGATGTTACTAATGCTAAGCAGATTTCTCATAATATTTAGCAGATTTTGTTTGATGCAGGTATATTTTGTAAACTTTAATAGACAGCGCAACAAACTTTATCCATCAAAATGAAGCAGATTATGTTATGATATGGGTATATTTTATAGCCTTATAGATGGCGACATTTATTTATTTATATAGAAACAACATATTTGGTTTGATGTAGGCACATTTCGTAGCCTGGTAAATGGCGCTACTCAATCAGAATAGGAATGCTATAAAGACGGCCAATCTACCAATGAAATGTCTTATATAGAATTTTAAATAAAAATATGGATCTCGATCAGATAAATATCTTTTGTGTATATTTAATTAGGAGGTAACGTAACATGATAATAAACCTTGCTATACGGCTAATATCGATCGTGATGCAGTTTCGACAATTTAAAACCCATCGGCTAATTCTTTCTCTGTGGTAAAAAATTCTCAGAAATTACAGCAGACGCTGCCTTCGGCATCATTCGTTTCTTTACCGTATGCCACACTTTTCTTTCTCCAATTTCCTTCACGTGTGACACTGGGTATTTGCCTTTCTACCTCGAGATGTTGGGCTTCCAGGAACTGGGTTGGCTTGCTAGGAAATCACCATCTGAGTTCCTGACATGTTGCTTGGCAACATTTCTAGACGGCGGTGAAATATCGATGGTTAGAGACGCATGTATTTTTGCACTGATGTTTTACCTAGTTCGTCAATGCCGTATTTTATGTTGATTTAGTAAGAAACTATGTGTACATGTTTGGTTTGAGGTTTGTATTCTAGGTGATATGTATTCCAATCTGTGTTTTTTTTTTATTTGTGGAAAGGGAAACATATATATCATTTTCTCTCCTGCAATTCATAATCTTAGGTGTCAAAGACAACAGATTTAAATATATTGTTGTGCAACTTTGTAAAAAACGGAAAATCTTTTATTTCTTGTAATATGAATTACCCAGGTAGCCCGACTCCTTTCGAAATAACAATACGACACTAATTCAAGTCCATCTTCTGTACACTACCCGTAATTAATTGTCAGGAAGACTTCTTAATTTTTGAAAAAGAAAACGGACTTTTATGTTTTTGATTTTACAGATATTTATATTTGCTTAATGCCCCCAAAAGGCAAACGTGTGTGTGCGTACTTACTGCATTGTTACGAATCCTTTTGATCTTAGGTCACATGATTGATTTTTTCCTGTGGTGTCTAGTTAGCTTCGGAGCATAATGTGGGCTCGGTAGCACAGTGTTTAGAACAGCAGACTCAGCTTAGAGAACCCAGTTTCAAATTCTTTCGCAGAAATTTTGAAATGTGAGCAATTTTGTTCCCCCCACGTTGCTCCAGTTCATGTGGCTGTATGAATGAGCACCTCGCTATAGACAGTGGCGGATATTTATATGTGAACAGTATTTGTGTAGTAATTACAGCATGGCTGAATAGTTTCATGAGAAGTGTTCACAATATGGGGACTGAGAGGGGAGGGTAGAAGGAGGGGGAAGGGTAGAGGGAGGGAGACAACAAAATCACCGGCTGATTTAGTTTTTATTCAAATTTCAGTTTGATACAATTTATACTAATGATCAAAATGTGTTAGTTTAGGTGTGCTTTATAATAAATAGTTAGCCAAAATGTGTTAGTTTAGATGTGCTTTATAATAAATAGTTAGCGAATTTAGTTATTTTACTTTTAATTTTAGTTACACAATATCCCTAACTAGCCATTTATCAGATATTAATATTACATATTAGGTTTGTAAACTGAAATTATTGCTGGTTCGATACCCGATATATCGAAGTATTGCGATACTTGTGAAAGTTTGATACCGATACCTCGTGGTATTTCGATATATCGGGTATCAGCTGGCCACTGTCGATATTTCGATACTTCATCGATCTTCGATACCATCGATATTTTGATACTTCGTCGATCTTCTGTACCGTTGATATTTTGATACTTCATTGATTTCGATGTATCGAGTCCATTTGTCATCGAAGCGAAGGTGTAGCATTACATTATGGGACCCTTTTACAAAATTATGTCTGGGCGCCACCCAGATGCTGCAGGCCTACGGCTACCAGACCTACAGCTACTGTGCTATGGGTTTCGCTTACTAACTTGATTATGTTGTATGTGTTAAGCATGTTGTTGTTAAAAAAACAGAATAAAATGTTAGTGATTTTATAAAGCGTTGTAATGAAATCGGTTTTCAAAAAATTTGCAAAAATAATAGTGTGATCTTAGACTTTTTAGAATTTTTATAAAATGTTTAATGCACGCATTAGTATTCGTGAATCTAGTTCAAATATAACAAATAGTTATTCAAGCACGACACATTAGCCTCAATTACCCAGGCTCCTTTTGGTGGTGCTATCTTTTGCTGTTTGGTGGCACTACAGCTGGCCGTGAACACTCAACCGGGATGAACAACAAAATGTCCAAATGTTCTTCACCATTCTGGCAGTTTTTCACCAAAGATGGCAAAATTGCATATTGATAATTATTGATGTGACTATATCAATTAGCATGCCGATATCAATGGTCAAGAAAACTGAATTGGTGTACCGTATCGTTCCCATTGGACACTCTGTGTGGGTGCTAATGCTTGAGTGCACATTAAATGTAGATGTATATTCAGCACTTCTATCAAACTGACCGATGCAACATCTTGCAGCTAAAGGCAAACACGCACTATGAATGATCTAGCAAGCATCTGCAAGGTGGTGCCAGCAACAGTATTGCCATTTAGTACATCTAGTATATGCATTCAATCATGAAAAATCTGTTTTCATGCATGTTTCACTAATAGAAGCATGTGTGCATGCTTCTATACTGCATATAAATTAGACTTGCAATGTGGGTATCGAGTATTGAACAAATTCTGGTATCGATCGATATTGAAGAAATCTGGTATCAAACCAGCACTAACTGAAATGACACAAAGTGTCTATACTGTCACAAACAGGTAGGGTTAGTTATTACCAAGAATATTTAATTATATACGTCCACTTGTTCTTGTTCTGGTCAATGTAGTGACCACTTGCTGTATCTGGTGATTAAGAAATACAACACCAATTATGGCTGTCTATCTGTCGATAGGTCATATGACATGGTTAGTGGCTGTGATAATCAGCCTCGTTAATAAGTTGTGTAATTTCCTTTGATCAGTAATGCAATGTTTGATGTACCTGATATTTGTGGATGATGTCATGTCTATAATATTATTTCGCTATTGTTGGAGTATTCTCCTTCGAGGCACCGATAGTCATTCACTTCCTTGTACGATTGACCTCTGACCTACCAATGACCTATTTAAAAACACATGAAGGAGTTATTTCGAGTTATTTACTTTTTACAATGGACAAATTGAGTGATGAAACATTCTCCAGAGGGCACCACGGTGGCGTTATGTTCACTTTACCGGAAAGCGATTAGTATTATTATCGGTTGCATGCATTTCCGAGATTGACGACAGTGGAAGTTATATGGTCAACAACATATAATAACAACAGACAGTTAATGAATTATGTTTATATGTCCACCGTATTGATGCTAATATTGATGATGCTAAATGCAAAGTCAAACTTTAAATCCCAGCATTCCCTGTTTCAGGAAGTGGAACTAGGAAAGAAACAAGTAGAATGTAACTCACTGAGCAGCGAAATTGAGAATGCAACCAAGCAATATGCTCAACTGGTTAGTGTATTAATTAATTATATTAAACATTTAACCGCCAATTTAGCTATGCATCTGGTACAGTTATTTACTTTCTGTAAACAGTAAATCTGTTTGTATAGACTGAATATGATTTAGTTAAATTTGAAATGTTACCAAAGTTCAAACATATTCATATAGATCTGTTTTTGTTTTAGGAATGTGTTCTAATGGTAACTTTTAGTTTTGTAAATATAATTAGTTTGCTTACCTGTGTTGTATTTTATGGCACATTTTCTTTTCCTTTTTTTCAAAAATTGTTGGCACATGTTAGTCTATTTATTTATATCACAAATTTTAAAGATGTAATCGTGTGTGCATCTAATACAGGCATGCTAGAACTGAGCAGGGAAAATAACTAACTAAATGAATAATGTAATTTGTTAATTTATTTTTCTCAAAATATCTTCAGAATACAGTGTATATTATTCTTTTGTATTTATTTTGTCTGACACATTACACATACCGGTATATTTTAATTATTTGTTGTTCCACTCATATTGGCCATCGTTCAACAGGAAAATGTTCTGGAGAGCGTAACGGAAAAGAATGCGCAACTGACCTCCCTTAACTCCAGCCTCCAACATCAGGTGACACAACTGAGCAAGGTGAGTGACTGCCCTCTGGTGGCAGGTTGTGTAACTAGTCCTGTTTATTACGGCAAGCTGTCAGTTCATTAACGCTGGTGGTGATAATAACGAGCTTGTCACCCTGATTAACTATGTACATGGTTTTAATTATGAGCTAAGTCTGTATGCCGGACATTTCAGCCAGACCGCAACAGTTTACTTCACTGCATTTCGGGCAAATATGACGCCTAGACATTAGCCGATTTCAGGGACTTTAATTTACATGCAGTTATTTTAATTGACCAGAAACGGTGCTACACCCAG
This sequence comes from Escarpia spicata, assembly GCA_963995525.1. Taxonomy (NCBI): domain Eukaryota; kingdom Metazoa; phylum Annelida; class Polychaeta; order Sabellida; family Siboglinidae; genus Escarpia; species Escarpia spicata. The sequence goes on from OZ023213.1 coordinate 27,678,948, forward strand.
CGCGAATTTGATTGCAGGGTAGGGTTCATGCCAGCAGCAACATTTTATTTTCTGCCTGGCACCTGCAGTGTTTTCCCCGTCTATACTACTGTCAGTGCTAGAACCGTCAATGCCCGCACAATCCCACAGGTAGCTAGCTGCCAGATTTTGATTACCCACAGATTACCTATTAATTACCAGGGGTGGGTCCAGTTACACAAAATCAATTACAGTTAGTTTTCATTTTGTCATTACAATTACACTTCTACAATTGTCAGATCCATTACAGTTACAATTACACCACTAAGTTTTCAACTACAGATGCATGAATGGGACTTACCAAAAAGTGTATTAATGATATGGCATGTACGAGTGTGTACAAGTATGTACGAGTGTGCACGAGTGTGCATGGTATAAAAGGTTAATCATGAAGTGGAATTAATCGAAAAACAAATGGTCTCAGTCTGAATAGGATTGACCAGTAAAATAAAATAAAAAAACACATTGAATTGGATTTGAAGTTAGTGAGGTGCAAAGATAATTTTATATAACGAAATATAAACTTTCTGCACATTGATAACATTGAAGCCACAAAGGCTTCACTTCAAGGGGCATCCTTTCCCAGTCAGAAACCTCTACTTAATAACGACAGTTGCAGGTAATTAAACAAACAAGGGAATCAATAATAAGATGCCTTTGTTGCTCTCTTAAGAGACAGTGCTAACTGCTAAGAAATGCTAGAATCTTCTGAGAAAGTACTGTGACTCAGACAACCCTTAGACCAGCTTGCAGTAGCACCTTGCAGCCTGACCAAAGCACTGGGGATATTGACCAGTGAACAGTGACAGGTGCTAATTCACCCTCTGAGCAAACAGTAGTCTTGAACACTGCCAGCTACATGGCTTCATTAATTAGCCCTGTTAGGTGAGTGACCCACTGGGATCAGAACTTGGGCATTGGGTATTTTGTATGGTTTATTATTTTGTAGATTGAAAACAGTCTGTGTGACAGGTGTTTCTTAATAATAAGTGTGTGAAGTCAGAAAACTGTGTAAATGATTGTAATTTATGTAATTATTTCAATTACACAAAATTGTCAATTACATTATATTTTCAAAACCATAATCAATTACAATTACAGCATTTGTCTAATCAATTACAAATAGAATTACAATTACGTAATTGGACCCAGCCCTGTCGATTACCCCCCACCCTAATTACCTGTTGGTTACCACTGATCACGGGTCAATTACCTGCCGATTACCTATTGATTACTAGGCTGTTATTCAACAAAGGTCGAATGGAGAACATATCTTTGAGTAATACATTCATTAATCAGATGATACTGATTTATCTGTAAATAATAAATGGATCTTAGTGGGTGTTTGTACTAAATTTCTTTGTACTGGTCTTTTAAAGGTGTTAAACCTGTGAACCGTCCCACTACAATAATGCGCTCATTAGGTAAATCATCACTAAACGGAATCTGCTGTTAAATTTAAACACCTGTTTAACCTTCAAAAGTCCGCTGCTATATCACCGAAGACACCATTTCCGTGACACATCAGCGAAACTGTCTCGGTGGCGCGCCCTGGTGTTGACAGTTTTCAGTACACAAGATCATTGTTAAGGAGCCGGGTCTATTTTAGAAAGCAAAATCAGGCTTGTGAGCACATAGAAGTGTTGTTGAAACCAGCACCCAAAGTCATAAAAAGGTGTTAAATCAGACCAACCCCTAGTTGCAAACATAATTGTTGTTGATGTAGAGTTAATCATGTATTTAATTATACTTAAATATTGTTGGCACATAAGTTTTTAACAAGTGCATTACACTAAGCAATAGTGAAAACTTGTCAGGCTTCCAATTTGTAGGCAAATTGACTCGTAGACTTTGCTGATTACAGTGAAGTGACTCCATTTACACGGTAAAATGTGTGATATGTTTCACTAAAGAGCTGTAGACATGCAATAAAGATGACGTTGAGTGTTCAATAACTTTCATGGGAAATGGGGATGACTGCAGAAAGCCTGTCAGTGCATAAGATGTCATTTTCTACACTATATCAGCCTCCAAAACAGTTTGTCTTTAGAAAAGACGATTTTTATGTCTAATACTTTGTAATGAGTAATGTAATAATTAATTATATTTACAAATTTATGTATTCAGTGATACATTATCGCACTGTATTTTCTAATATTTAGTGTGTTACTTATGTAGCATTTTTGTTGTTCTTTTTATAATAATAATAAGTTATTTCTTTTGTAATTGTGCAGGTACAAAATATGCATTTGCTAAGTGTAAACATTATAGGGAACACGACTTGGCAGAATAGTGTTATTAATTATATGATATTGATTAATTATTTTATATTATAAATATATAAATATCTGTTCAGTCTGATTGATTTACCTGATAATATTGCATTAATTTTTCTACACATTCCGTTATGACCATCCGATAAACCAATCAATTTCCATACTTTCCAATAAATGTTCAAAATTTTCAATTTCACTAGGTCACTTTCGCATGATGGAATCAATCTAACATGATAATTAATCACCACAGATATCAGTCGGCTGTGATATTAATATTTTTATGAGTCTGTTATTGTTGAATGATGAAGTGTTTCCTTTCACTGGATCTGTTATTATTACTGAAATTTGTGTTGCACAATATATCCAGAATCAGCCCATTCACAGGCACGTACGCTAGAGTTGAGAATTTGTAAAATTTTCCATTTTCGTGTCATAAAATCAGATGGATAATTCATGCAATAACAGGGAATTAAATACAAAATAAAATAAATGAAAATTATGAATCGTATCTAGTACAAGAGTGATCAATTCATTGATTGAAACCATGGATCAATCAGTCGTCAGCAAAAAGTATTTAGGTGCAAAAAAGTAACATTATTATTAGTACGACTGGTGATTATGTTTAGCAAACATTACCACTGTTTAAGTCATCTGTAGAGCGACGCAAGTTTATCACCGATTGCCAAGTGTATACGCAAACAAACGATATAATGTTGCCATTAACGACACAGACAGACGTTTTATTCTCCAGGGATGTGATTGCGTTAGCACGCATCTCGCTGATGTGTTTAGATCCGCGCGGTTTTAAACCTCTGTCACTGTGTTTAATCAAGCCCTGTCTGGATGACACTTAGTGGAATGACCCAGCGAAGAGATGTGTACAAAAATCCCTTGATTACCGTCTGGGTCTCCCACCCCTGGGGGTTCTAATGTGCTTGTATGTTTTTTCGCTTTCCCTCATAGGCATTAATTATGAAAGAAATTCTGTGAATGTAATTCAGACGAAAGTATTTTTTATGTGTTTGAATTAAAAGCAACCTTTTGTGTTGAGAGATTTTTAAAGGGCATCGTTAATTCAATGAAATGATGTGATATAAACAAATAATTAATGTTCGCTGATGTGCATGAAGGAAGTTATTTACATTGACTGTTGTGTTTATTTAACACATTACATTTGTATTGTTTTTTGTTTAAATCTTGGTAATTAATATTCATGAGATGCAAATATGTAGTCACTTTTGTGAATAAATAATTAAATTGAAGCCTAAACAGGGAATAATTTGGACGATGATATAACAAGTAAGGTGTTGAAATTTGCGGATGATACAAAAGTGTTTAGAAGGATTAAAAGTGATGGAGATAGACAGCATTTACAAGATGATCTTGACAAGTTGATCAAATGGTCTGAAAAGTGGCAAATGTTGTTCAATTTTGGGAAATGTAAATACCTCCACACAGGACATGGGAACGAAGATGTAGAATATACAATGGAAGGTTCTGTACTAAGTACTACTGTAAAACAAAGGACTTGGGTTAACCATTAGTGTTGATGTGAAAGTTTCAGAGCAGTGCAGAATTGCAGCTTCAAAGGAAAATCAAATCCTTGGAATAATTAGGCGAAATATACATAAAAAATAAAATCGACACATACCTTAGAAGGGCGGGATACACGTAGATAAAAAGGGTTGGACTCTCGATAAGCCAAAGGGCTTCCTTGTCCACCTGCCATCTAGAGTTAATTCTCTGGGTGGCAATCTTGTTAATGCAGGATAATATTTTTGCCTGTCATGTTAGTGCCATGCATCATGTTCCCAGAAATTTGCAGTTGAGAGAGCAAAAAAACCTCAATTTCTTACTTCTTATTATATATAATATATATATATATATATATATATAATGACCATAATAATAACAACACTGCGTCACCAGTAGAATAACGTTTATTTAACTTAACAAATCAATTTATCGCCAACAAGAGCCTGCAACATGACAAACAATATCGGCAACTTAAGAAACAGACAAGCAGCTTCGAGTGGAAAAAATTCAATTGTGGATTGACCACATGCTAACGATGCCAAACGCAACAACATGGCAGAGATGATGACGCCGAACGTGACGACACGGGCAGAGGTGACGACGCCGAACGCGACAACATGGGCAGAGGTGACGACGCCGAACGCGACAACATGGGCAGAGGTGACGACGCCGAACGCAACGACACAGGCAGAGGTATCACCGACGCCACAGGCACAGCCAATGGCGCAATCGCCACTCGGTCCTTGCAAGCGTCTTCTCGGTGAACTATGTTGTCGATGGCAGTCATCGTAATGTCATTTTGACATTTCTTCGATGCCGGATAGTGTCGTGCTTTCAATTAACCGGACCCCTTTATATTGGGCGACAAAACTACAAACACTCCCGATTACTCGTATTTGCATATGGAGAATAATGGGCTAGCATGCGAATGCTAAATAAGGAAACGTCCGTAAACTCAGGTAAAACGATGCCAGAATCGCATGTTACAAAACAGTTTTAGCAGTGAAGTTAACACCATGTTAACAAGGTGTAAAATACGGTTGGCGATTTGTTTATTGCCCAGTGAGGGCTGTGCCAGAGAAAGGCTCCTGGCGTGCTGCACCAGTCACACAGTCAGTCATATAGTGGTAGGGCAGGTCATTACACAGTTGACTGGTTTGTACCTGTCAATAAAAATTCTTACCTGCTCCCTGCCAACTCAACACGTGCAAATGACAGGGTGACGGGTCTCTGCATTAGTCTATGAGCCTAAAGTAGCATTTTATACAGTTTGTAAAAGTTAGTCTTAATTATGTATACATAAGAAGCACCCATTTAACCCTCAGTTTAATTGCGCATGCTAAAAAATGCTTATATCTCGTGAATATTCAAAGCATATTCCCCGTCATTCTAAAAAACCAAACCATTATGTTGGTATATTCAGAGTTCATTATTTCTGTGTTTTTGCCAAGTTTAAAAGTTAGTGTTAATTTCGGAGATTGGCGAACATAATACATCGCCAATATCCATTTTGTTTTATTAATTTCGGAGACATACAAACATTATGTCGCCAGCGTCTATTTTGTTTATGTAACTTTCAAAAGAGATACAAAGATTAGACATTTACCGGAAGTAAATTCTTCCGGTTATATAAATATTAAATCAATACTAAAAATATAATCTCAAAATAATTTTCAGAGAGGGTCATCCACATTAACTAATTGCTCCATAGGGTGCAGCACTGGTGTTGTGTCCTCTTCGGGCATTGGCGTGTTAAAACAGTGATAAATATTTACGTTCATCGACGTCGGCATGGTTAGAATACAGCATTATATGTCACATGCCCTTTGGTGCGTCGACATCGGTGGCGCGTCAGTGTAATAACAGCTGCAGTCTTTGAGTGACACTCAGCGATATGTGGGACGTCTGCTTGCACACCTGTTGTCAGAGAGGCCTGGTCGACTATCTGTCACTGTCTGTCTTCCAGGGACGTTTTTGTGGGTCATGTTGCATATTTGAATCGTCACATTTAACAAGTGATGTCAGAGGTTTTCGCAAAGACGTAGAGATCTGTCGTGACCACACTGGTGTCGTACAGGTCCCTGTGTTCTCTTCACCACAGACTATGTGCATTGACGTGGAATTGTACTGTGCAAGTTGGATATTTTGCCTTTGTTCACCTTACTGAGTTGATGGCTTTGACGTGAAATTATACAATGCATGTTGGATATTTGACATTTGTTTATCTCCTTGAGTTGATGTTGAATGTTTACCTTGACTGATACTGTCATCGAATTGCTCATTTGTGCAGCCTCCGTATCATTGACGTGGAATTGTGCTGCAGTATTTCTCGGTGCAAGTTGGATATTTGATATTTGTTCACCTTCTTGAGTTGACATTGAAGATTTACCTTGACGGACACTCCAAATTGCTCTTCAAGATCATTGCATCTTCGTAGCAATAGCAGCTTTTGTGTCATTGACGTGGAATTGCATGATGCAAGTTGGATATTTGGCATTTGTTCCTAACTTGATGATGAAGACTTACATTGAATGACACTGTTGCCAAATTGCTCACTGCATCTTCATAGCTGCCTCTGTATCATTGATGTGGAACTGTGCGATGCAAGTTGGATGTTTGACATTTATTCTCCTTCTTGACTTGCGAAGAGGGATCGTGACATAATGTCAGCGGGACAATCATATCACCTGGGTTCGATTAGATGAATTTACAGTCGTATGTCCGAATATATCACCATGGCAACCACACGAGATGGTCACAAACTTACCAAAGCTGCCGGCACGGAACTAATGCACAAACATCGCATGATAACAACCAAATTATCATAAGACTGACGGATTTCTTAACAGGATTGTCTTGGTCCTTGATGACTTTCATGGTATGTGCCAATTAGTGAAAGCCCAGGCTGGGTGGACTCTGTATGATGACCGATATGACAGTGTCCACCTCTGTCCACTCAGGCAGTGATGGACGGTGTCAAATGTCCCATTAGCGTCAACATTGTCCTGTCTAGCAGTTATTGTCAGTTGCCACACAGCATCAACACAATCTTTGGCTTGTATTGTCAAGGACAACAACCATGCCATAGAATTTTATTAGAAAGCAGTGATACTGTCATTCAGCATGTACATCTAGATCTCAACTTGGCCGACAGGAAGCATATCAGACTGGTGGTTTTATATCTGATCTATGCAAGGACACTACAAGAAAGTCACCTGTCTGGATTCTACATTGGTGCTTTATTTTCATCTAAGTGCAGAATTGGATGATATTGCTATAAGCACCTTGGGAAATGCATAAGAACAGGCGGCCGCTGAAATGATTTTCGGATATGACAAAAAAAAGCTCTTTGCACTTCAGTGAATGAGGTCTTTCGTTGGTTTTTGCTTGTTTAGAAAGTGGCACAATCGCAGGAGGTTGTGTGTATTCATTTTTGCCTCCCACCGAGGAAATGTACGCGGGAACTAAGGAAGACATTACGTCTGTCTTCTGTTAATACGCATCAAGAATTGCATGGACAGACCGTATGGCCAAACAAAAATCATTACTGCTCAATGGACATCTCTTGTGTTCAGGAATTGTGAAAACCTGAAGCGATTGTCTCATGGACAATGCACACATCGTGACTTCTTTGAAGGGCGTATCAGTATACGGCGATTTGTTTTATTGGAGTTGGCGATATCGTAACATAATCATCATGGAGTCTTGTGATCGCTGTCGGGGACATTGGTAACGTCAGAAACATCCATCACACCTGTAGCAGCAGACTGTTGACCTGATGTCTAAATGTTTTTGTGTCTCATCTGTGACAAAAACATGGCGAGTCGTTTTTGTGAAGTATCAAATTCGTGCAAGATTCACTGACAGTCTGCGATGGTGGCTGAGTAAAAGTGTTGTGACACTTCGCATGTGACAACAATACGACACAAAGCAGAGTCCACAAAAGGAGTGACACGTCTGTGGATTAAACCGATGGTGACGTGTCGATTATGCGTGCTGGTGAATCGACACGGTAATGTCGGATGACACTTTCACGCAACAGCCTATGGGGCAGGTTATCAATTTTATCTTGGCCAGTATGACGATGGATGTGTGCCAAGACGCTTCATTTAGTTTTGATTCCAGCTGGTGGAAATAATCGTGTTTTCTGGATTTTGCGGATAGGTTAATTTCATTGTAATTAATAATAATTTTTTATTAAAGAACATAATTAATTGCTGATGATGGATTACTGAAGATCTCGTGAACTAAAGTGAAGGATAATTTTTTGTTTTTGTCGATGCAAGAATGGTTTTCATGTAAAGAAAGTGTTGTTTTTTTATCATCAAGTGGACTATGTTCATCACGTTGCAACTTTATTATCTGAGAATTTGCTGGACTTTGCAAAATACATTTCACAGTCGATTCACATAGTTCAGATAGACATTTTCTACATAAGTGAATGACATTTGGCTGCACTGAATTCGATTGTCCGTGTCTCTCGTTTGTGTCGAAGTCACTGAGCTACGGATGAGTATGTACGTGGAATAACTAATATTCAATGTAGAATATAAAATGCACGTTGTTCGTTATGCGTGGTCGAGAATCAATGGTTACTGACCTTTAGCGATAAACCACACATGATCGTGTAATAGGGTGAGTGTAAAACATGAATTGGGAACAGCCGGAATCGTTAAGACGTCGCTTGAATGAATTTGCTGTCTCGTTGCGGAAGCTGCTTCTGAGATGGCAGAGATGATGGAAATGTCTCGTAGACGAGTTTGCAGTTGAAGTAACTTGTTCTGAGTAACACGTATGACACATATCATGTCTTGTGTATGATGCTGACTATGACACAATATCACAACGGCAACGTCATCGTTGGAACAATAAAACACGCACAGAGGAGTGATTACAAAACGTTTCTGACTGTGTCAGCAGATAATTTGACCGACATAAAAAGATCGGATAAGTGCCGTTTTATAAATGGCCAGCAGCTCTGACATTTTAAGTCAGTTATCGAGAATTCAAGACGAGTTCAATTACGTCAAGTTGTCGGATGCGGGTAGTGCAAGTGCTGCTCGCTAGATGGAGGTACCAAGCCATGCCGCTATCACGCCGAGTGTCTTGTATTTACATATGGAAGTGTTGAAGATTGTGCACTACTTCTGGTGCCAGTTTCTGGACTTTAAATATAAGGTGAGTGCACCATGCTTAATGACAGCCACTTGTGGAACTTTTACATCCATTGTCATACTTCATCTCTCATCACTGGATAAGGGATTTAAATAATTTTTACTTAAATTAAATTTTAAAATAAATTAAATTTTTTATTAACACAACCATAGCTAGATTTCCTACAGTCATTGTATCATATGCTTATCACTGGATAAGGGGTCTAATTAATGTTTTATTTAATTTAAAATTAAATTACATTTCAAGTAAGTTTTATTTTTAATTAACACAACCAGAAAGTTCTCTTATATGGTCATAACATCATCTGCCATCGCTGGATAAGGGGTATACTTAATTAATTTTAAATTAAATATAATTTTAAATTAATATATCCTTGTCTTCCGTCCCACTTGTCGTTTGGAGTGTGGGAACCTGGTCATGCCAAACTTCACAGAGCAGTTCGAGGAACTTGCCTCCAGTACAGCTGTGTTTACTATTTGAATATTTTGTGAACAATTCAAATTGCGAACATTGTTTTGGGTGTATTAAACATAATTTAGCTCACAGTATACATTAAACATATTTATTCTATATTAAGAACATTAAGCTAATAAGTATTAATAAATTAGGAACTGACATAATCGGTTTTTATTCTTACAAGGATGTTAAGTTATTAAAATGAGGAACAAAGTTGGGTTATTGCATCATTTATGTTACCAATGTATCTGCTCAGATGATGGATGTTTCTATGCAGTTCATTTTGTGCAGAATCATTGTGTCGCTGTGACATTTTTGTTGACACCTATTGCTACCTACCGGTATTCAAAGTTACATAGAATATAATAATCCCTAATTGAAATAATTAAAATAACATTAAGACAATTATATGTATTACTTGATGATTTTTCTCTGGCCATGTTTTTTCTTAATTTAAAATAACATTGGTCAGTTTTTAATAAGTAATGTTGCAAATGCAGAACCTCATACTTATCATACAGTGTCCATAATATTTTATTAAAAATATAAATTGGGGGAAATCGTAATAATTGTTTCCCATGAGCAAGCGTCAATGTTTTAAAAATAAATTACACTTTTTAATTCAATTTCAACCCAACTATATTCCAGAATAAGATACTAATGTTTGTGTGAAAATAAAAAGAACAGGCCCTGCTGAATCTAGTTCTTGCAATTTGTAACTAAAAACTTGGTAATTCCCACAGATCCTTGCTTGCATCCAGGGTCATTTTGCCTCTTATCTGACCACTATTTTCTTGCGATTCGACCACGTTTTCACGGCCGCTAATCGGGTGGTAATGGTCCGGCATACATAATTCACACGTCGGAAATCCACAATGCAAATCATTCCCTGCAATGCTCTCAGCGGAAACCAGAGCAGGAAATTGCTTTAATTATCACTTGCCGGTTTCTTGTCGGTGGATTACGTTTCTGCCAAGGTTAACATCACTGCAGTGTTTGTGCAGAGATCACCTGTCATATTGCACATTTAACGAGGGGATGTCTTGCTTGGTTTCTCTCTTCTTCTTGGGGATGCACTGCACTTCAGTGTCTTGCGTATGAGGTGGTTAGGTCGTCAGTTCTTATCCGATTTACATCTTCTTCCTGTGATTGCTTATGGAGGAGTGAATATCACCAGGGTTGTTCTGCCCAGCCCTCTATGATCGATCTCTGTCTGTCCTAGCGATCATTCTGGTGTGAAGGTTGTTCAGTTTAGTCTGGTTATGCTGCCAGATTACCTGTCATTTTGAGATCTCTATACAGTCTTGCAATTTAAGATACGGTAGCTGGAGCGGGTATCATGTCAGCTGATTTCTTAATTTTTTTCTTCATAGAACATTAGTAGGTGTCAGTATGACCATGTGTACTATTAAAAAAATCAAGGCACTATCGCCATATGTCACCAATCAGTCCTTTAAAAACTAGTATTTTTAGTGTGTCTGTGGAAAGTCCCTTTTTAGATTGTGTGTGTGTGTGTGTGTGTGTGTGTGTGTGTGTGTGTGTGTGTGTGTGTGTGTGTGTGTGTGTGTGTGTGTGTGTGTGTGTGTGTGTGTGTGTGTGTGTGTGTGTCAGCCCAGTTCAAACATAAATTCGTTCACCATGAATGCAGATCATAATAGTTAGGTTATTCTCATGCCACTATGCTGTTGTATTATAATTACCTAAACGCATCACACTGTCAAATCACCAAATATTGGTGGTAGTTTTGTTTATTCTCCGATAATGCCCAACTTCCCCTCCCCCTCCCCAAGATCCACTGTTGCAGTCATAGTCTTTTGCAACGCTATGGAACCGGAAACACGACGGTGGTCAATCAGATTGAAACTAGTGGCCCGTTGGGCCAGTAAAATATGAAAACTGGTGGCTCGAACTGGCCCGACGGCTTCAAAAAAGGCACCGGGCCAGCAGGCCAGTGGTAATGTCGAGGTCTGTCTGAACTAATCTGAAAAAGGGTATTTTTATATTTAAATATGTAATTTTTCTATATAAAGCTATCATTGTTTGGTTGAAGGTAAAGACAACAGTGTTAAGGTTTGATAGAGAGAGAATATGGTGTAAATTGGCACGGTGAAATGCTGTAGGTATCTTGATGTTAAGAGCCTTTGTCTATTCCTCTGACACTTATGCAGTGCAAGGCAGACACTCAGACGACAGAGTTATCGCAGGTCGACCTCAGCTGTATCACAACTGATCACACCACTGAAAACAATTTTGCAGTAAATTGCATCAGTGAATGAGTTTGTCAAAATTACCTGTGCACAATCGGCTTCTACTGCCAAATTGCCAATTACGTTCATCATTTTTTCCATGCTCGACACAATCTGTAATTTTGTGTCAGTGACATGTCTGAATCGGGGGTCAAAGGTCAAGTGTGTTTTTTGGACCAAAGTACAAGTATTGATCAAAAACAAATGTGATTGGTTAAAATTTAGCATATACATAGGCTTTATCACCCGAGCCAAATATGCTGTACCATTTGCCCTGGATAGATATGTTATTTTAATATTTTATAATATATGATAAATATTATTGGTGATTAAAATGATGGACAGTGGGGGTAGGTTGGGTAGGTATATGTGCATTTGCCCCCTTGCTGATGAAAAACTTTGTTTTGTTGTTTGCACATTGTAAACAAAATGGTAGGCCTTTCAGAAACATCATGTATAAAGAATAGCATTGATATTAGCTTGTAAATTGCTTCCCAACTCAGTTACATTCATAGTTTTGAAAATATGGTAAGTTACCTTTCCAAGTGCTATGTTGCTCTGAAAAACAGACCTGCGAAATACCAAACATCCCTTTATCATACGTGCGCAACCTGTCAAAGAAATTGACCACCATTTTGCGGGAACATGGAATGGGGACGTACCAAAAACCTTACAACACCATAAGATCCATCGTAGTGAATCCCAAGGACAAAATCCCCAAGAACAAGATGTGTGGGGTAATATATGAGATAGGATGTCCACAGTGTCATCAGACCAATGTAGGCGAAACCAGCAGAGCACTAGGAGCCTGACTCAAAGAACACAAAAACACCAGGGGCCACCCACAGCAGTAGGTGAACACAGAGTGAATGAGGGCCACAACATCTCGGCTAAAGACGCAAAGGTAATCTCTAGAGAAAACAACTTCTGGAGAAGAAAAATCAGTGAGGTGATTGAAATCAGAGAGAGGCGACCAGAAATCAACAGAGATTTCGGATACAACCTTCCCGCGATCTTCCTGGAAGTGTTGTCATGTGACAGTTACCAACACAGTCACATGACAACCGAGAGTGGCGCAGACCAACGCTGATGAAGACGTCGTGAAGACGTCGAAAGCTTCGTTCAGAGTAACATAGGACTCGGAAAGGTAACTTACCATATTTTCAAAAATAACATTAATGTTAATTGATAAATGTTAGTGTTTGATAAACAGTAACCTGTCTAATAAATAGTGACTTGTAGGAAATTTTAGATTACTTTAGGAAATATGTTTAAAATGTAATTGCTTTTTCCTAATATTTCTTAATAAATTTGTGCTGTGAAAATGTTGAAATTGCATAGGTTTTAGTTTTTAATCTGAAAATGTAATCAATGTAGAGGATATATTACAGCATAAATTACATAAATAACAAGTTTGTTTAACTAGTATTTGGATTAATCACTCAGCATTTGTTAGGAATGTAGTCGCTGCTAAATCAATGAGAAATTTCGCAATTAATACTGCTTGCTCAATTGGTCTGATGTTGGCCTGGGTTGAAACCAACACCTGTGACCCACCTAGTAACTTCAGACCCTAGAAGTTGTTGGTCCCTTCTACCTTGTAACAATGCCGTCTGGAAGAAACACCCCACTAGGGGTAAATACGTAGCCTGTTCTGGACACACAAAGCTGTCGGTTTCCCTCTGTTAACCAGCTGACAAAATCCCCCCTATTATCCTTTGGCATTCCTCTGCAGTATAAAAGCCAACGTTTCATCCTTGTGAATAGTATTGCTAACTTATCCACTAGGTGACACCACTAGTATTACTTATCTGGCATTTCAGTTGAGGCAGTTCTGTTGCATCAGACCACTTGTGCTGTCTGTCTGTCTGTCTGTCTGTCTGTCTGTCTGTCTGTCTGTCTGTCTGTCTGTCTGTCTGTCTGTCTTTATCCACATTACAAATATCTACATTGTGTGTGAATTTCTGCGAACATTTCTGTATCGAGGAAGTGACCATTCATTCGTGTATCCACACAGGTTGTTAAATTGAACATTTTATGTTGGTATTTTTTCTGTTTTTTTACCCCCAAAAAACAAACTTTGTTTTTATGAATTTCTCAGAGGAGGTTAGTTAACTGGTGAACGATGTATTGTGAACAATGTCTATTAACTAGTTGTGGTCTTTTCCTGTTCATTTGTGAATTTAATTGTGATGGTGTTTAATGTATTTTAATAAAACTTGCATGCAAGTGCAGCACAGTAGTCCCAAACAAAGGTTTCGCTGGATATTGCAGCGCTGAGTTTATTTATGTAATGTTTATTTAATTAAAAATAATATCCTAAATGTGTTACCACCCTGATCTTTCACCTGTTAATATTTTTTTAAATAAGATGTTTTATGACATGTAGAGACTGTTTTGCTATAATTGAAAATATACATTTGAAGGTGAAATATAATGTTTTCATGGGATGATATTTTAGTCTGTCAGATCCTTACTTTATACAATTTCTGATGGTGAATATAATTTATAATATAGATATAGATAGGCAATACTTATACAACAACAATACGTTAAAGCATTGTTAAATTGAATGTACTTTGAATTCTTTAAAAAAAATTAATTTCAATTGTGCAAACCTCCAATTAGCAGCAAATCAGTTATCCAATGAAAATCACTGTGTATTCCCTTAATTGAGATCAGCTGATTTCTGATTCAGATATCTAAAGATCACTGTATGCTTACAGCAGTAAGCCACCATTAGGCTTCGTTTCATATAGCTACTCACACAAATACGGGGCGAGATCAAATTGTGACATTGTCTTTCCTGGTGCCTGGATGAGCCATCAAACCGCAATCTCCTGCAGTCAGACGGATATTGGTAAATACATAAGAAATATGACCTGGCGACGTCTGACAGATGGAAGCTGAGCCGTGTTACATTAACTGTTACATCATACGCTGCACGCGATGGCTCCGATTGTGGTTTAATAAATATCCACTTGGGGGTTTCTCCTTTATAAATTTTAATCTTCTGTGTTGACTTCGACAATGTAACGCTCTGAGGTTGTTCACAAACGTGATATCTGAAAGCTAAATATTTGAATGCACATTGAAATGCTGCCATGAAACCCTGTCAGTGCTTTTGTGTTTACATGGATCCAAGTAATGTTTGCATTTTGCATTTGATACGACCCTCAAACATTTGGTTTTTCACATTACCAATCAAATGCATTTAAAATGGAGACAATTGTTGGATTAATTATTATTTCTATGTACTGTTTGTTAATTACACCATTGCTTAATTTGTAAACCTCATATCTTGTACCATGATTAGTTTTTGATTCTTATGCGTCATGAGTTTTCTATATTCACAACGCGTATATCAAAGCAAAATATTTGATATTATTTAAGACACATTTACAAATGACTAAAACATTTGAATAAATTAAATTTATTATTTATAAATTAAAAGTGATGAGTTAATCAGACCTATGGGAGAAACACGCTGCCATGTAAACTAACTCTTCCCTTATTTCAACAACAATTAATGGTTAATTAAAACATTTACATTTCAACAACAATAAATGGTTAATTAAAACAAATGGTTAGCTAAAATAATAAATGGTTAATTAAAACAAATGGTTAGCTAAAATAATAAATGGTTAATTAAAACAAATGGTTAGCTAAAACAATAAATGGTTAATTAAAACAAATGGTTAGCTAACAATAAATGGTTAATTAAAACAAATGGTTAATCAAAATTATAAATGGTTAAATAAAACAACTGATTAGTTAAAACAATAAATGGTTAAGTAAAACAAATGGTTAGCTAAAACAAATGGTTAAGTAAAACAAATGGTTAGCTAAAATAAATGGTTAATTAAAACAAATGGTTAGTTAAAACTATAAATGGTTAATTAAAACAAATGTTAGCTAAAACAATAAATGGTTAATTAAAACAAATGGTTAGCTAAAACGAATGGTTAATTAAAACAAATGGTTAGCTAAAACAATAAATGGTTAACTAAAACACAATTATAATATATTTAGTTTATACTGTATTTTACAACACGATTTCACAATGACAATGGTCTGATTTCCTCCCTTCAACAAGCTTGACAACTGGTACACAATCCTGTATTTATATATTGTATCCCTCGTCTGTGTGGTCGGGTGGCTTTTGTAAACGTTTCACCAAATTATTACTCCCCCCACCCCCACCCCCACCCCCACCCCATTCATTAGCTGTGTTTATCTCCCTCACTCACACGATCAGGTTATTGATAGCGGCCAGCGAAGTTGTAGCATTTATGAATAATTAGCCGCAGCCGGCCAGTGGCATCACCATGGTAACCATTATGCCACGGCCAGAGTCGCGTTTTAGCTCCACCTACTGTCGATCAATATTAACGATGCTTTAGCCATTGAATTCACTCGATGTGTGCATTCCGTGCAAACAGTTGTGTTGGTGTCGTAAGACATTCACGTATGGAGAGAGGGAACGTTTGGACGCGTCATTTTATGTGCGGAAGAGTTGAATCTATCGGTGGATAATCTTCGGATTGAGGTGTCTCGGATAGGCGGATTAAACACACACGATGTGGCGTCGGTTCGATCAGATCGCGTTATTCACTTCACCTACACGGGGGGAGAGGCAGATGTCATAACTTTTCCAGGTAATTAATATTCTCGGAAGTTACCGTTAAACTGAATCAAGGGTCGTTATAATATAATCGCTTGCCTTTGTAGATCATCGACTTGTTTCAACTTAAGAGAGCACTTGCTGTATGTTGTTGTTAGTTCCTTAATATCTTGTGTTGAATGTGCGGATAACTTGTTGCTTTCTAAATTAGTCCAGATTAAGATGTCGCTTTTTACATCGTGTCTTAGTAAAGAAAGAAGATGACTGATGTGTTTCTTTCACCTGGAGATAACGTTCTTTGTCAACATCTACTATGCTCCCTTGTCAGTGCTTTTGTGTTTAAGTGGATCCACTTAATGTTGACTTGTTTTGCCCAGTTCTGTTTGTTCTGTTGTTCGGAATCAGCCTGGGGTGATAATCATTAGCAGGAAGTTAGTTAAATCAGTTGTACTATGTCTCACTTTGTGGTTAGGAGCGTGGGAACCAGTCAACTTCAAAGATACTGCCGGTTGGAACGCGTGTCTACGCATTAAGTGCCTATAGCGAAGGTTTACAATTTGACGTTTCATTTACAATTTGAATGTTTTGTTTACAATTTATACTTTTTTTGCTGGCACAACATTCCAATTGTGAACATTGTTTCGGGTTTATTTGGCGGGCAGTATACTTTCAACATATTTATTCAAGAATCAAGAACGTTGTATTAAAAATGAAGACCTGACAGCCTTGGCTTAATAGTTGTTTACATTCATGTGATTGCATGGGCTAACAATTCTATAACAATTAGAGCAAAGGGTGTGTCCTGATGACTTGGGAATTCGCTTTTGAATATTTGGTTTCCTAGAATCATGTGGTCACCTCGATGGATACGTTGGATGGATAAGCAGGGCTCCCTACCATTACCGATTTTCGGTAATCATTATGGAAATTCACCTCAGATTGCGGCACTACGGAAGCTGCCGCTGTGTTAAGGGAATACAAATACCCAACTACAGGAAATGATACACGTTAAGGAATTGCTCAGTCCATAAATATTGCTGCTCCAGATGCCTTGAAGAAACTGTCATCATTCATTTCTTACAATTTATCGACACGTTTAGTCCACTGCAAGTTCTAAAAAGTCAGTACAGTGGCGTCATCTAATGTTGTGTGCAATGTTACAACTTCGACTGCCTGCTGATGACTGCCTTGGCACGTGGCACAGGGGGGCGTGTCATTATGTCTGATGACTGCCATAGTACGTGGTGGCACTATGTCTGCATCTGTCAGTCAACAGCAATTACAACGGCCAAAAATATCAGTGTCACAGACATTAATAACATTTACAAGTGTAGAATTATATAATGACAGAAATAAATTAAGACGACATTAGGTAGAACCTTTAAAATTACGTTAAATAGTTATGGTTTTCTGAAAGTTATGAATAATTATAAAACGTCTTAGAATAATATAAAATAAACAGATCTTTTTTATTTGAATACAATCATTTAACATTGTTACAGACTGTTATTAATACAATGTTTTCTGCTGTGTGTTGTAAATTTAGAAGCTAAGACTAGCTGTGATTATGTGAATTAATTTATGCAGTGTACCTGCTAGTTGGGTGTTGTGATGACATAAAACTAAATAAGACGATAAGGTAGCATTTTATAGCACGCAGCTGAATATTCCGTACGATCGTCGAATGGGAAACTTGCTGAACACAGTGAATGTAAATGTCGGCTGTTTACATCCGGTTAGTGTAGGATAGGTAGTGCCGCCTAGTGTTCATGAGTGATGGGTGATTATTTTAACAAATTACCAAACACCAGCAATGTTACTGATTGTTTAGTCAGCTTTGGGAAAGGAACCGCTAATGAAAATGATGGTACCCAGCACATTTCATTTTAAGGACTAGTAAAACAATATCAGGACTAGTTGTTTCTGAGTCAGCTAGTCCGACGAACTACCTATCAACTAAATCCACCGTGCACCCTGCATACATGAGAAGTGACGATTAACAATTCTATCCCATCAAGAGCAAATCGCTTGTCCTGATGACTCGGGAATTTGCTTTGGGGGGTATTGAATAATCAGTTTCATGGAATCATTTGGTCAGCTCGATGGATCTGGATAAGTCCAGGAATGCGGCCAGTTAAACAGCTTACAAACTCGCCGAATGATTGCAGATTTCTGGAGCCGATGTGGCAGATAGCTTGCTTCGATTAATCTCCTGTGGCTTTGTTTGTATTGCCCCATGGACCAAACCAGGCTCCTGATGTCACTGGGTCATTGAGCAAGCTCTGACGCAGTTTCTAGGCATCATCTCATTAAAATTTGATATAACAATCGTAAATAATGGAAAGTTCTTAAAATTAAAAAAAGTATTTCAGTAACTGTTTATGGACAGTTCAAACATGGGCTCAAATATGTTTTTATCATATAAATAATGTAATAAATTTTTTTTTGCAAAATGTTGAAAATCAGTAGAAAACGTAACGTTTCTAGGCATTAAGACTTTATATAATAATAATCATATGTAATGTAAGGTTCATAAAATAAAGGAAAAAAATTCCAATAACTTTTTACAGACAATTTTATGGATAGTTCACACCTGGGGTCAAATATGGTTTTTTTCAATTCAGATATTTAAAACACTCAAACATGCTCTATTTTAAGCTGTCAGATGCACTTGATCTGATGTAAATGCTGATGTGCAATAAGAATATTTCACATACAAAAGTTTTGATTCAAATGTTACAAAATATTGAGTATTATTGCACGAAATTGTGAAGTAGACTAGGTTAGGTAGGTGCGTATTTACCTTTATAAGTTATTAATATGTGCACGTTGAAGTGGGTTAAATACATCAGACACAAGTTTTTGTGACATATAACAAGCAGTTTAGATGTGACAATTTAGAAGCTGTGAGTTTGACAATTGAATGTTGTTGCGACAGTTGAGGAATGGTTGTGACAATCGAGGAACGTATTGTGACAGTGGAGAACTCTGATTGTGAGAATTGTGCATTTTGGATGTGACAATTGATAGTTTATATTGTGACAATTGTTGAAGATTGAATTTATGACAATTGAGAGGCCATGAAGAGTTGTGACAATTGAGACACCATGAAGAGTTGAGACAAATGAGAAACCGTGAAGAGTTGTGACAATTGAGAGGCTGTGAAGAGTTGTGACATTTGAGACCATGAAGAGTTGTGACAGTTGAAAGACTAAAGAGTTGTGATAACTGAGAGACCGTGAATAATTGTGACATTTTAGATACCATGAAGAGTGGTGACAATTGAGACACTGAAGAGTTGTAACTATTGAGAGAATGTGAAGAGTTCTGACAATTGAAGAACACATGACTTGTGACATTTAAAGCGCTACATTGTTGTGTCAATTAAGGACCACTTTGCTTGTGCCAGTATTTTTTAACAACCCGTCTACGTCTAGCTATGCTAGCTATTTCATTTCCACACACTCCCGTAATCAATATCGCCAGCTTTCAGTTCTACACTGAAACGACTATTTATTGCTTGTAAAAAATTCCTTTACTCCAGCTACTGGGCACTCTGATTTACAATATGGCTTTATATCCGCAACACACATCAGATGCGGTCGTTCCACTTTATAACTCAACCATCTGGATAGAAATGGGAATATATTGCGTACATTTCTGTTATCTGCACGACTAAATTCTGACGGCGGTGTCGTCTCATCGGTCCAGACACCTTGAGCCGTTTCATCTGATTGCGACAATGAATTTAAATTGATTCTGTATCACCGAGACACCTTGCTTATCAAGAATGGGAAATTGGCACACCCGACTGTACATTGAGCGTTATTTATTTATACATGCTTTTGTGATGATCCTAAGGGGGCCTCGTTGAATCATATTACCGTCAGATATTGTTATGTTCGACTTTACCCGGTCCGGTTTTATGTATCCAAGTATGCGCGCAATACGGCAATCATTTCTTGTTTGGACACATTTAAGTAAAGTATTGGAACAAATTATCAACTAAACTTGAATATCTGCAACGGGAATATGTTTAAAACTGATTGAATCAATAGTTAAAATGTGTAGATTTGGTAATGGAATTATTCATTTTCTTTGGGGTTTGTCCACCCTCCCCCCTGCACTTATCGTGGGAGAATTGTAATGATACTGGTGTTTGTTAGTTCAAATATTGGCCAACTGTTTTTGTTTTGAATTGATGATATCGAACCATTTCTCAGATGAGACTTAGGTAATCTGATACTTTTTATGGTGTAACAACTTTCTAGATGCTGCGTAATTAAATATTAATTTGTTTGAATAAATGTAGCAGTTTGAATGTGGATACAACTATGGTAATGGAATTTGTAAGTAAAAGTTATTCAACATTTTATACCACAGACAAAATTTATGTTTCACCTCATGAAATGTCCATGTCATGTGATAAGCCTGTAATGAAAATAAGATATTTGGAGATGCAAATCAAGGTAATGTCTATTGTGAGAAGGGTAGATATGTCTCCTCCCAATCAAAATATGTGAGTGACAAACGCGTGTCTTATAGGGGGATAAGTTTAGTTACCTGTTAGTTTTCCATTCTAACATTTAATGGCACAACAGGTTATATTAGAGCTCAGCACACACTAAAATATGCCATTACTAAAGATCATCCCATTCAGTTGCCATGGAAACAAAACAGTGGTGCCGGACTTGAGATTTTTACAATACAAAATTGCTCTTGGTGTCTTAACGCGTCACTTACTAGGTGGTGGCATTGTAGCTATTTAGTTTCCCGAGATACCTGGTGATGGCCAAATCACGTGTGTTTTGGGAATTTGCAAACTTACGCGACTGCTCAATAAGCGACGATTTGTAAAAATGTAGCCACTGCCTCTGTGTGAAAACTGCCCGATTCCCCATCCACTGCTGAAGTGGCTGCGGAAAACATTTGCACGCCCACCTGCGGCGAGAGGGGTCATTATACCACAAACATTGCATCTGATCTTCCCCACTTGATGCGGACACTAAAAATATGACGTGCCAAAGTAAAGTAGCTATTAAATTGCAGAATTGTTAAATGGAGTGATATCTTTCTGGATTCCACAGGTCACGAGCTTTAAAGTGATATCTCATTTGTTGAAATATCTTCAGTAGTTGTTGATATATTGCTAAAATTGAATCAAACTCAAAAGCAACATTTTGAGAAACGAGGTAACTTTTACTCATATCATCTGCTATTTTTTAATCTGTGGGTTCATAAATGCACGTATTTTATTAGTGTTGCATTAGTTGTCGAGGAAACTAAGCTGGACGTTGAACGGTGAAATTATAACGTACAGGCCATTAGCCAGAAATAATTTGTTGACAGTCTTGAATTAATCAAAACTGATCCATTTGATTTGTTTTGATTTCAGTTGTGCCACTAATAGTCATTAATGTGGGTCCCCTAGACTTGGAACTATTAGTACACTAGTGGCCAGCTGCCCCCCTCTAAACTCCACCTGTCTTATCAGTTGTAATTACCAGTGTTGGCCGGTCATCTGCCAGTCTTGAAGACAGGTAGATAGGTTTCTGGCTAAGACCCTGATAATGTGTGTTATTTGCGCAAAAATAATAAAATTAATGTGACATGACCTAGATAGCTATTTTTAGCCTGTGCCATTTAATACCTGGTTCACTGGGGTCACAAATAAATTATTTAAAAAGGTAAGTTCTTATATAGCACAGTATCCAGTCCTTAGGACTGCTCAAACCGCTTTACACTTTACTCCCTGGCAGACCTGTTCAATCGAACACCATCTCGACTTTTTTGGGAAGCATTCAGCCATGCTGCAATTAATGCGTGAAGACTATTCGTACACAAACATCCACCACTGTCTATAGCCAGGTACTCATACAGCTGAGTGAACTGAAGCAACATAGAGTAAATGAACTTGCTCAAGGTTCAACACCGCCGCACAGGATTCGACCCCGGGTTCTCTTAGTCGAGAATAAGAAGCTCTTACCGCTGCGCTCCACAGTACGCAAATACAGGTCTAATGACTCGTCCACCTATCTACAGAAGACATGTGCTCACGGATGCCGATGTATTTATCCCGTCTGATTCCAATTGACGTTGTTAAATGTATGCCCCAGTGGCACATCCAGTGGGCTTCATGGCTGCCAAACTATTAATTCTGTTAGGTGATATTTATTTGACGCATTCTGCCGAGAATTGGGAGTGTTACAAAAGGATTGGCGACTGGGCCCGTCGATATCCGACGGTAATTGTGCAGAGTGTTCCTAGCTTTTTGTTGTCGTCACAAAGGATTTGTCGATATACACAGAAGACATGGATTTTTCATTTTGTATGCTAGTCCGGTGGATTGTGGTTGATTGTATTCTTTGTGTGGAAATAATAAGGTTGTGAATTAAATTGGCAGTGTGACATTTCTACATAGCATATGGTGTGCATTGAAACTAAAAGAAACAAAAAATACCATAGCCATTAACCTTTTTAAACCGTTAGCGCGATATATCGGGCAGATGCCATTTCGTCTATTCGTACACATGACAGTTGAAAACGTAAACAAATCTGTTTGCTCCCTCCTGCATAGCTAGCCAATCAACATTCATTTAACAAAGACACTTTGGAATAAGTCACTTGCACATTGGCGGGACATCATATTTATAGAAACGAGTGTTGTAACATGGATTTCTTCGACCAAACAACATGAAACGTTCGATTGACAATGCCATACTAATTGCGAGCAGAGAAGGTAGATTCACTACAGCGCAGGTTTTGACAATGTTAGATTCGGACAATGAAAACGAACTAGTGAATGATGTTGAATATTATCCGTCTGATGAAATTTCATCGTCATGATAATAGAGGAGGTGATGGGCCGCCCCCTTGCCAGCGGCGCAGGTGTGCTGAAAATGATGTCCATGTGTTGGATAATGGATGGTCAAAGACATCGTTTACCCCCGTAGACACTACACACACCAATGCTACTGAAGGCTCGCAGAATATGCCACAACATATCACTGCTGAAAGTAAAGCAGTAGGCTACCTTCATTTGTTTCCAGATAATGATTTTTAGGAATTGCTTTGTTCCCAAACAACATTGCCTGCTGATATCTATGCATCAGAGACGTCTCAAATGTACTGGACAGATTCGTACGACAAAAACAGTTTACAGTGTGTTCATTTAATCTGTTGACATACATGTCATAAGCCACTGTTGGTTGCATTGCAGTAATTTTTTCGATTTTCCGTTAGGAGCCTAGGGTATTGGTTATTTTGGTTGAGAGTTCCAGGGTTCAAAAGGTTAAAGCTACAAAAGTCTGTTTGTTTTATCATAGCATCATATTAGATTATAAACTATATTATATTCTAAAATATTGACCACCAGAATGTGTTTAATAGAACATATTTAAAAAGTATCATTTTGACGGAATTAGTTTTATGACGGCAATCACATGTTAGCTTGTGTCCATTCGCCTCTGGATTGTGGGACAGTATACCATGGGAAATTGTATTTTGGTCCACATAATCCTCTTAGGTGGGAACTTTGTTTAGTGGTGCTTTTTGCCAAAATATTTAAAAAAAAATGCAGGATTTTTTGTGATATTCTATTTTGTATATCTGACATTACTATGCATGCAACATTTCCCACCAGTTCGACCGGCAGCTAACTAATTCCGTCCCATCTAATTGACCCCGTATCTAGTATCTACTAGTATATGTAATATTAAAACCAAAAAATGCAGAATTTTTTGGATACTCTACATCACTGGTGGGGGTACTGTGTAGTTCATGAAATGTCCACTAGGGGCACCACCTAGACACAGGATGTGACATCACTGCACAAGCGCAATGAGCGTTTCCACCATTTCCACCAGCAGCTAACTAATTCCGTCCCATCTAATTGACCTCATAATTACATGTAGCTGTAACCACAGCGACCTTTCACCTTTTCAACACCGTGCAAATATAGCGCTCGTAACATCAACGTGTTTGATGTTGACGTATTTAAACATGTCATGTGAGTATGATTTAGACGTCTGCACTGCCACCCCGTGGAGAATACAAGCGAGAGAAAGCAATCAATCGATGCTCCCCGGCCGAAGACGTTAAGTCTTTTGTATTCCGTGAAAGCATGCAGCTCGAAATGTTGAACATGTCCGAAACTCAGACATGTGGAAAGCAGTAAATGATCAGTTTACGTGAAATCAATTCAATCGTAAAAGGCCTCCCTCATTTTTATTGGTTAAAAGATCTGATGGTGTGTCAGGATTGATACCTCTTTCATAGGACCATATAAAATTCTACTAGTGATTGTCATTTTTGACACAAATTGTTAACAAAGAATATGTAAATTATTAACAACAAATATGTAAATGATTAACAAAGAAAATGTAAAGTATTAACAAAGAATATGTAAGTTATTAATAAAGAATATGTAACTTATTAAACAAATATGTAAATTATTAACAAAGACAATAAATTACTGACAAAATGTATGTAAATTATTGTCAAAGAATATATAAACAATTAACAATGAAAATTATTAACAAAGAATATGTAAATTATTAACAAAGAACAAGTAGATTATTAACAACGAACATGTAAATTATAAGCAAAGAACAAGTAGATTATTAACACAGAACATGTAAATTATTAACAAAGGACATGTAGATTATTAACAAAGAACATGTAAATTATAAACAAAGAACAAGTAGATTATTAACACAGAACATGTAAATTATTAACAAAGAACAAGTAGATTATTAACAAAGAACATTTAAATTATTAACAAAGAACAAGTAGATTATTAACAAAGAACATTTAAATTATTGACAAAGAATATGTAAAATTTCACAAGAAGTTAGAAGAAAGATGAAGGAATTGAGAGAAGAATTTTGAATAAAGAAAAAACATAAAATGAAAGTAGTTGGCAGCAGGTGGGCAGGACATGTAGAGAGGATGGGGGAGAGAGACTGACAGAAATAGCTTGGAAAGAGGAAGGCAGGAGAAGGAACACCTAAATTAAGAGGAAGAAACAGTGTCAAGAGAGATCTCCAAGGTTCAGGGATGAACAGATGAGATTGGGAGAAAATTGGGGAAGTATCATTGAGAGAGTGGAACGGACTGAATGAAGTACCCTCACTCCACAAGGGAGGATGGGAAAGAAAAAAAATTAACACATTTTTATTTGTAATTCACTGTAGGATACTCGTCTGCACCCCCAATGACTTGGTATATTGTCTAATTCTAGGAGATTGATAGATTACTGCCCTCCATTGCCAGAAATTGATCAGGTTAAATAAAGATAGATTGAAGCCCTGAGACGTAGTTATTGACCTTTTCCACACCTTATTCCCTTTCGTCATCTCCCAATCCCGAGGGATAGTCACTGACACACACATGACCTGTCGCACACGTAGCACTTACATATCTCTATTTCCCACAATGCAATCTGTTTGGATATTTCTCATGCGCTGACGATTTGACTTAAACAATTTTTTGCTCCATTTTTAGTTTGTAATTAGTAATACACCTTAACATATATCGAGAGAACTGTTGATCGAAGGGTCGGTGGTTCGATTTCATCTGCCACTGTTTTTAAACTTGTACTATTTCGTTCTCCTCCCCACGTTGCCTGTGTCTTTTGGAAGAGTTGCAATAAGCCGTTGGTCCCTTAGAACTACCTGCTGTCTGCCAGGGGAAGTAAAAGATCCCACTCAAGAAAATGGAAAACCTGTCATTTATCTCACAAAGCTGGTGATAGTTTTCTGTAAGACCAAAGGTGGGTTTATAATTACCACTTTCTACCAAAATATCGGGGCTTACATCTCTGTCTTGAGAAGCCCTGTTCAGATTGAATGTGAAACTATTATGTAAATGGTAATTGTTACGTGGGCGATATGTGGGCTGACGCATTTTTATAGGGACAGGCACGACGGAAATTTCTTATTGACTGAAACGAGAGTAAAATGTCATTCGCTGGAATAATTGACGGATGACGACGCAAAATGACACGTGGACGGATATGGCATAGGCCGGATGGACTGAATGAAAAACAGATGAAAGATCAGAAGATCCAGTTATAGGCAGGAACGAAATAATGACTGGAAACAAATTAATGGATTGGCATGGCTGGACGGCTGGACATTATTCGAGTCATTACGAGAATGGTCATTTATGTTCGCGCTTTGATCAACTGTGTAAATTAAATTGCGTTGGCATGGCAATGTGCATGTATAATAGGACCCAGAAATGTGTTCTCGTGCTAATTAATCAATGCGGTTCAAGGTCAGAAAGTTGGATTATGCAGTAAATGGCATGGATGGGGTTTTATAGGTTAAGTATTCTGAGAAATTTTTTGAGAGGATTGATGAAGCCTGGTTTGGAAAAGTTGTGGTTTTATAAATGAGTTTCAACACCGTTGCTGAAGATATCAGTTTTACTCGGGTGAATGTTATATTTTAGTGGAAATTTATTTATGAATTGTTTGAGTTTATTACAATAATTGTTATCTTTATTATGTCACTATGACAATGACATAAACCTGTTTGTGCTGTGCAAGTTAACGAAATATTGTACTCTGCATATTAGTATAGACTGCTACACAGGATGAACATATGATGAACATATATGTAGGAAATTAATAACAACAGTATTTGAATAAATGATGCAAAACTATTTGACCAATCTGTTTAGAGGTTTGCACCACTGAGTGAAATGTAAGCGATCAAGCAACCTCCGTTACATGTATTGCATTGAAACATCGCTATCATGAAAGCGACCTTGACTAATATAATAATAATAATATAGATTTGTTATTCCGCAGACTATTGGCATGAGTCCGTATATACTAAAACCTTAGACATGATGGCCACAACAGTTCCATTTAAATCATCTTTTGATTAAGATAAAATGGCTCCAAACTTAGAGTTCTCTGTCAGAAGAACACACGAACATATGACATGATTGACATATGACATGATTGACATATAATACATGACAATAAGTGGGTATACATTTATGAACTCACAAACACATGGACCTCATTAATAAGGTCACCCTCATGATTGGGCCAAAGTTGCCTGAATAGCCAGGTGACATTATTAGCAGGACTCATTTCCTATACTGTTGCAAAAATAATTTGGGACTGTCGAAGGGGGACCTTAATTGTAAGGTGACTGCATTACATAAAGTGTAAAGTGAGATTCAACTGTGTTATTTTGATGTGGCTATGTGTCGGCCATGACACCTGTATTTTTTGGCAGTGTTCTCTGTATAAAATTCATAACCAAAATGGCAGCCATCTTTCTATTTTAATCTAGTTCTAACGTACGTTTCATGGAAGCGAATGTAAAATACGCTATCAAAGACAGATGAACCTGTGAAATGACCATGCGTAGTTGGAGGCGTTTCATTTACCCGCCGTGATTCTATAGTTAATTATAGATGTCATGTACAGAAACACGGTTTCCTGTTCGCCGTTTTCTCGGTGACATGAACTGCATTGATTCCCTTGCGTCGAGCGTACGCTGATTCCCCAGAGATGGGCAGGATTAAACGAGGAATCATCTCTGTGCCCTCTGGTTACCATTAGATGATATCGTATAAGTTTGTTGCATCCTAATAACGTGTAGAATTGCGTGTAGGTGGGCAGAGGTTTAGTCGTCAACATGCGTCACGGGGGGAAATAGATCACACCAGTGGTTCCACCTATTGAGTGGAGCATACATTTGTGGGGACATTGGCTGGTTAGAGCATTGCATTCTCAATCTAGATCTTGTTTTTTGAACATGGATTGGGCAAGTTTGTTCATTCTACGTTGCTCCAGTTCACTCAGCTGTATGAATGAGTACCCGGCTATAGACAGTGGTGGACTTTGTGTACGAATAATCTTCATCCAATTTTACAAACTTTCGTCTGAGGGGAGGGGGTGGGGGGGGGGCTGAGGTCAGATGAAAGTAGTTTCATCTGATATCGGACATCAATGTTTTGAGATGATCTGTTTAGCTTGAGGTCACCCCTTACTATCAGTGAGGTATGCCACGAGGCTGACAATTCAATGGTTTGAAAGCTCAGCCCAGGAATTCACTTTTGCAATTTACCAAATGTTATGACAAAAGTAAATTCTTTCTATAAACTTGCCATGTCCCAAAATGTGCATAACATAGGGGTATGGAGCTTGGTCATCAACATGTATTGCAGAGGAAATATATTGTTATAGTGGTGCCACATGGCGAGTCCCACTCCACAATTTGTTGGGGAGTTTGATAAGTGCGGGGGCGTAGCGGCTAGCGCTTTGGAAGCACAACTATTGTTTTGATTAAAAATGCATTATTTTTAACATAACATTTTAACATATATCGTTGTAAAGTTGCTTCCCCAAGAAGTCAAGATGGTGTCCGAATGAGCAGGTCTGCCTGGGAGTAAACTGTAAAGCACTCTGGGCAGTCCTAATGACTGGACACCACGCTGTATAAGAACTAACCTTTTTTAGCTTTTATAAACTTCTGAAACTATCCCTAACAGAAAGTAGAACTTTCCCTTCAGACCAGGTTCATTGCCTCCTGTCCATGGCAAGTGCGTTCCAATGCACTGCACCGGAAAAACCAAATGTATTTGCAACCATCGTGGTGCCTAATCTTCCCACCTCATGTCCTCAGAGTAATCTACCAAATAAAAAGCAGACTATCCCGCGAATATTAATGAATTTCTAATGAAAACTTATTGATTTGTTAAGAAATGAAATGCACCATATGATCCAAATGCACTAGGTAAATTACAGTAGACGCTGAAATAGTAGTATGTATGTTTTTGCATGCAGAATCATGCATTAAAGGTTACCATAGAGTTATGCTGATCACAAATTTAACCGAATAACCAATGTTAAAAACCAATATAAAACATTTAAAAAATTGATTAAAATTCCTAGAATTATTTGCTTGCCAACAATCCGTGGCCATTCCATTGTTGCTCCAGTTCACTTACCTGAATGAGTACCTGGCTATAGACAGTGGTGGATATTTGTGTATGAATAGTCTTCACGCATTATTTGCAGCGTGGCTGAATGCTTCCCAGAGAAGTCGAGATGGTGTTCGATTGAACAGGTCTGCCTGGGAGTAAAGTGTAAAGCGCTTTGAGCAGTCCTGAGGACTCGAAACTGAGCTATATAAGAACTTACCTTTTTTCTATTCATGTTCTGCCCCCACCATTATTTGTTAAGGAAATAATCATGGGTCCCAAGATGGCATCAGTGATTTTACTGTAATTTCCCTATTTCCCGACATATATATTGGTGCAAATAAGAAGATGCCACTATTTTCCTTCATCTTGAGACTTTTTATCTTGTATTTAGAGGTAAATGTCTTTATGATCTTTAACTTAGATATTTTTGGCGTGGATGAGATATCGAATGTCAGCCTTCAATTTACCACTTCGGAGGCTTGGGGAAAGGTTAATCTACTCTTCTGATAAAACGTAGCATTACGAACCCACTTGACAATCCCTGAATGAGCCGCTCTAGAAATAGCTGACTTTTTCGACAGGAGGAAGTATTAAGTAAAAGGGTAACCGGACATAACCCCATCAGGATAAACCCCATGGACATATTTTAATGATTTTAATAGTCTTAGTATGTATATGTTCAATTTTTTTAATGATAATATGCCTCAGTAGCCATTACGGGCTGGCTAGGACACCTTAAAATGTCAGACCCATACTTGTGAAATCGACGGAGATATTCTCGGACATATATACAGACAAACAATGGAAACCCCCATTCTGTTTTATATTATCATAAAAAAACTGCCTGCATTTGCACTGCATTGCTAAAGTTGCCAGACATGAATGAAATCTATAGATCTATATGACAAGTAAAGAAAAAAGTAAAGGTGAGTTCTTATATAGCGCAGTATCCAGTCCTCAGGACTGCTCAAAGTGCTTTACACTTTACTCCCTGACAGACCTGTTCAATCGAACACCATCTCGACTTCTCTGGGAAGCATTCAGCCACGCTGCTATTAATGCACGAAGACTATTCGTACACAAATATCCACCACTGTCTATAGCCAGGTACTCATTCATACAGCTGAGTGAACTGGAGCAACGTAGAGTGAACGAACTTGCCCAAGGTTCGACACCGCCGCACAGGATTCGAACCCGGGTTCTCTCGGTTGAAAGTCAGAAGCTCTAGCCACTGCACCATGGCGCTACACTTTAGTGAGTGAGTGTACTTACCACAATGACCCTATGCATTGGGACACCGGATGTTTTCGGTCACCCTAAACGTCTACAAAAATAATTATTTTCTGTACTATAAGTTTTCGGACTTGTATCCTTTTGATACATGCAATACATAGTGAATATGTTTTCGGACGACCAAAATATTTTTTTGTAATGTACATCTTCGTACGGCTGAGAATTTTATTATTTTTAGTTGGCCGAATACCTACAGTCATGAAGATTACAGTAGATATAAAAAAGGTTGCACTCTGGATTAATTATGGCTATAGATAGAGACTTTGGATAAGTGATCAGTATCCTTGTCAGGAGAGTGTTGCTTGGGTGTACAATCAGGCGAAAATCAGGTTAGAGTTGTGATGAGACGGAAGTAAGCCAAGAGTGAAAGGACATGTCCAGAATGTATCGGGGGTGCTTTGATGACAAGCTGGTCTAACGAAGCAAGAGCCATCGGATAAATTGACTTGGGTCTGTTTATGAGGCAATTCTCTTCCAAGGCAATGTTGAGACTACATAACCAAAGACCAATTTCATACACAAAGTGACACAAAATTCATTTAAATGTGTCATCCATTACTTCCGTTTTATCTACATGTGTACTTGTGTCATTTGGTATCAGTGAATAAGTTTGTTGTTTTAAGGCCTTTTTAAGAAGTTAACATGTACGTTTTATAAGATTTGTTACACATGTTTTATCAACACTTAAGCTTTCTTCATTTGTTGTCAACATTTTATGATAAAATAATTTACTACATCTCTAGGAAGATAAAACATACATTTGATAATTTTTTTAATTAATTTTATTATTATCAGCAGGTTTAGGCAGTATACTAGTAAAGTATTATTTTCTAGTAAGGTTTTGTATTAATTCTTGACTAATCTGCCAAAGAACACAATGATCTTGACTATTCTCTTTCAAAAATCACTACCCAGACTCGGCCATTTTAATTTACAAGATCATCTACATGAAACAAGATGGCCGATCACGACATTTGATCTACAACTAGACTATGTGAGTCAACTGAAATGGTGAAATTTGTTTTCAAACCCCATACATAAGCACAACCTTTCCTCAGGAAACACATGAATTAAGAGTTATTTTTTATGGTTTTATGTCAATCATCATCAGTCATATTTAATGACAAAAGCGAAGCTATGAAATCAGTTAACTGTTTAAACATACCCGAGTTACATGTTCAAACCAGTCTCTCCAGATTCCCATAAATGTACCAGCATCATGTTCTTTTTTTTATTAATGTTGATACTGCCGCAGACGGTATAATAACGAATGCATTTATGTAGCACGATAAATAATCCTTGTTTAATCATTCCACGTTCATCCGCATAGATTAGCTGGATTACAGGGTAATTAACTGAGGGTTTATTGTGACTTTTATTGATACCATGCTATGTCGGGATTGGCTTTATTAGATAGACCATGAATAAAGTTATTCATATTTACCATAGTTGTACAAGTTCAGCTGCACCGTATTAAGTTGTGCCAAAGTTCACTTGTACTGTACTATACAGCAGCACAGATGCTACAACATGAAATTAGGCACAAGAGTTTAACGCAAAATATTATTAGCTATGCAGCCTCACAAGGTTAAGCAACTAATGTAATCATAAATCAATTGTCATCAATTAACTCACCTTGAGAATGTTATTTGATTGTCGCCGTTTCCGTAAACGAGGTGACATATTGCGCTCAGAGCAAAATCATTTTAAATGTCAATATACATTCATGTGCAGTTTGAATCGTGAATGTGAAATTAGCTTCCGAATCTTGGCAACAGCTTATGTTAACTGGTATGATGCTCTACGAATTTTGCAACAGCCCATGATAACTGATAAGACGCCCGATATGAATTTTTTGTGAACTCAACACAATTTTATATGCATCATCTGTCATAAGATTTTGGCAAATTCCAAACACTAAATTAGTTTCTGAATCTTTGCAACAGCCCATAATAACTGGTGCCCAATATGAATTTTTGTTTTGTAAACGCAATACAATTTGATCTGCAACATCAGCTATACGATTCTGGCAAATTCCAAACATGAATTTTGGCAACAGCTCATGGTTACTGGTAATATGCCTGATACAAATGTTCACTTTGTAAAGACAACACAATTCGATGTACATCACCTGTCATAAGATTTTGGCAAATTCATAACAAGAAATTAGTTTCAGAATCTTGGCAAAAATTCGTGGTAAGATGCCAGATATGAATTTTTGCTTTGAGAATGCAATATGTATATATATATATACAGGCCTGTATATAGTAGTAACTGTCTTGTAGGGACACCTGTGGGGCCAAGCAAGTGTCCCTACATCACAGGTGTCCCGTCCTCATCATATTTACATTATCTTTCATAAGATTCTTGGCAAATTCCGAGCACGAAATTAGTGTTTGAATCTTGGGAACAACTCCTGGCAACACACCAGATATATGTTTTTCCATTGCGAACGCAACCCAGTTCGACACATGCCATGAATAATATTCAGCAAATTCCCTCATGCTGCCTACTTTGTCTTACCACTATAAAAAAACTACCTACAATTCCCAGCTTTACAATCGTTAGCAAACTCCCTGTATTGACGTCGGTGGCGTTATCAAATATGCCCCCTCCGTAGGCCGAATAACTGCACTTGGTTTGGCTCAGTGGATATATATATGTGGTGAGGAAACGGTATCGGTATTGATTCGTAGACGTCTGCGAGTAATGTGTTGCACGTGATTTGCATACTCAATGGCGTTGGAGGACCGTGGACGCGACGTCGAGTTCATGTGTCGTTAGATCGGTGGTCAGCGTCGGTCGCCGTGTCACTACGTTATCATTGACGCGTCATGTGCTGATGCGGTGTGATTGTTATTGCTGTATTCCCCGCTGTTGGTGTGGAAATCATTCGCAATTTTACGGTGGGTGGTGAATATAAAGGACTGCATCGGGGGGGTGCTGGTTACTTAATCTGAGATTTTCGGTTTTTAGTGGTAATTTTTTAAAGATGAATGAAAGATTTCGGATGGGTTTGGGGTGTCTGGTACATATGACTGCCTTTTTTCGCCGGGTAACTTAGCTAGTCTTTTATAATCTAATAACAAATATGTTTCTGTATGTGGCCAAGATGGGGGTGGGAGGTAATGCGGATATGGGCAGTACTGCGGTCAAATACGGTACAACCTGTCACTCAGTAAATAGTCTTTGAACAAGTGTGGGAAACCGGTACCAGACAGACTAAACATTTCACATGGCTGAGGATGTCATTATACGTGTTACACTTCTACTTGTCCTTTATACTTTATTATGGCAGTTATTGAAATAAAAGTATCATTAATTCATAAAAAATGTAGTCCCTACATATAACATTTGTTTCACGGGATATAAAGCCATTCAACCACTCAAAAGTAGTTAGTAGCAGGGTAATAGGTGAGGTAACCATGGTGAAGTTAAAAACACCCACAGTAATTAAAACGGGGATGAAATGACGTCGGGATTCGTTCGTGGCCCTAAGTTTTGGGACATCGAATCTGAGAATTATTTTTATGCACCCTATGTTTTGGGACAGCTGATAATTTAATTATTTCTAAGTGTCCCAAAACATAGGGCCATTATGGTACATACAGGCTTATTTCCAATAAATCTCACACGAGTTGGTAATTTCAAGAAATATTATTAAAACAGGCTTATTTCCGGTAAATGTCACGCATATTTTGTCCATTAAAAATTATTAATATAAACAGGTTTATTTCCAGGTAAATCTTGCGTATATTGGCTATTTTAAGAAAATATTAATGCAAGCAGGTTTATTTCCATGCACATGTTGGTATATTGTATTTATATGCACACGTGAATTGAATCTGAATCAGTGATGCATATAAAAGGTTGTCCTCAGAGAAAATGTAAACAAGTTCTGCCACCTGGTGTCTTGTTGGGAAACTAGATGTCGCATGTACTTCTCAATGCGACTTGGGACCTTAGTATTTTGTTTTGTCGCGGAATCCTTCGAGCGTCTCGGGAGTGTGCCATTCTTCGACCAGATCACATGATCTGATGCGAGCAATGTGATTGGTTGCAGGTGCGCGAGGAATGCAGTGCTTTGAGGACGAGGTTGACTGAGGTAGAAGAGGAGAGTGAGGTCGCAAAAACACAGGTGTCCTCTCTCGTTCACAAGGTTCGCTCCCTCGAGACACAGTTACAGGTGAGTGCAGTGGTCTGTCTGATGGCCTCGGCCATTTATGGTTATTACAATAAAAAGTGTATATTCAGACATCCAAAAATAATTAACTTATCAACTATCTGAAAACAGACAGTAAAAAAAGATTATGTATTTGGACACGTAAAAATTATAGAATTTTCAGCTGTCTGAAAACATATATTAACAAAATAACAAATTAAATTTTCTGAGTACACACACATAGGTTGCTCCTCCACACTTGTCAGTTTCAGTTTCCAGTAAATGACATCAATCATCAAGTTGATTATTCTGGCATTGGGAGTGTAGAGAATGAGGTCCAAGTGTAATGAGTCTACGACAGGTTTTTTCCATTTCCCTGCGTGGGATCTTTTACTTTCTCCAGGCCCAGACAACAGATAGCAGGGACCAATAGCTTACAGTGTCTCTTCCAAAAGACACAGAGTAGGGTGAACAAAATTGCCCAAGTTTCGACATGGCAACCGATACTGGTACCAATCCACCGATCGGTCAGCATCAGGGTTCCCAAGATTCCTCCGATCGAGAGTCCACCACTCTAACTGCTCGACCACTGCGTCCCACAGCAGAGATAGAACTACCCACTTGTCCGCTAGTCCGTACACTAGTAAAGATTACGGCGGACTAGTAAACCTGCCTACCAACTAGTCCGGCTGTCTAGTAAAAATCAGCATGTTGTGTGGCGCCACCATCCGTACCATTGACAAACTAATTTTTTACCTAATGAGTCAACAGTGAAATGGTGCTTTTGATTGGCTGTTGTGTGACATCGAATTCTGAAACGACAGTTGTTTGGTTTAGCGTATCTGGTAGGTAGAGAGGTATGGCTAAAGAGTGCAATTGGTAGCCATTTTCAAATGCACGGTTTTCGAATACAGTTTACATCTACATTGCTTGATTAGTCTATGTTTATGCACGATGTATCGTTACTTGACTGGGGTTGCGAATCCAGCAGTAAAGCGCAAGCTGGAAAAGCGTCACTGGGACACGCAGTACGACCAGCAGAAACAACAGCATGGGTACTTGAAGGTTTGGGAGTGCGACCACATGTGGCTGTCTTATGATGAGGACAAGGGTTTGATGTTCTGCACAGTGAGCAGGACATACGATGTGACTGGTATTCGTGGCAAGAATGACTTCTTGATGGGCATGGACAACTTTCGACCAGACTCCCTGCATGCAATCGACCTGTGGAGTGCTGGTGGAGCACGGAGGCCAGACACTCATCCACTTGGGCCTGACGGTAGTGCCTCCGACGCTGAGTGACACTGACTGACTGGCAGGCAGTGTTAGCACCAGGCTTGATGTCCGACGTCAGATGAAACTGCCTCAGACTCCCCACCAAACAAAAGTAATTTTGTCTGATATCGGACATCGACATTCTGAGATGGTGTCTTATTATTACAGTAAAGACGATATAAAAATCTAAAAATAAAGGCGGTATTCTTCTGAAGGATTAACCGGTTCATAGACGTGTGACAAATCTAACGATAATCGAGCCAGTATCTGTGTTTATGTTAATGTTGTCCTAGATGGTTTCCTTATCGGAAGCCCAACTTTCAGGGAGTAAAAGCTGTTACTCTTCAGAAGAAAGGTAACACCCTTATTTTTTTAGCTTTACACATTAGTTAGTGAGTCATAGATGTAGATAAATTTGTTATAACATTACAATGTTTTCTGCAATTGTTCCGATCTTCGTAAATAGTCCACCGATCAACTGAGAACATTTTAACTTGCAACTCATTGCAAGAGAACTACTCAAACTTGCGTCATAACAAATATCCAGTATGAACATCTTGGGTTGTGACTCTTTCATCATGACCATTGCGCCCTGAAATATCCAGTATGAATACCTTGGGTTGTGACTCTTTCATCATGAACATTGCACCCTGAAATTGTCTTTAATCTACGTGACGTAGCCATAGTGACAGTGCCTCTCATGGATTTTATGCCATCACCCACACGAATTAGAAAACCTCGTTTCTGATACAAAAACAACATTTGGAGAACCACGAGTGAAGGACAAGTCCAAATATATCCTGCACAGGCCAAAGCCATGAACCTATGACATTTGTACCTCACGGAATGTCGCCTTGATAATTCAAGCCCAATTAAGCATCGTAAGGAAGCCTAACACATCGATGACATCGGACTGTCAAAGAAAACTTGATTCTTTGCTCTTACGTGTGGTGTCAGTAATAATCTATATACGGCGTCTCCTCTGAGGTCCCAAGGTGCACTCGCCTCGTTCTGTGTTCATTGGCTTACTTGGACCGTTGGCCTCTGATCTGCCAATTGGCGATGTATTAAACAGCACATCTATAGATAGTTATTTCGAGTGATTCACATATTATGTTATGTATTTGCTTTTCCACTTATCAGAGAAATTTGCAAATTAATGTGCTTAGAAACTCCGGATGGTGCTGCTTGGACTGCATAAATTAATAAAATCATGTATTTATGTCTATAACGGGAAAAGTATATAATGTAAAAGAGCTGGTTTGTACTAATTTATCTCTTCAAGAAATAGGAAACATTACAATTATAACACAGGTGTCTGTACCAGAGGGACTAATTTCCTATACGTTGCTGGTATAGATGTAATTTAGGACTGTCCTAAGGACAGCTGGCATGACTTAATTGCAAGATGACTGCATTACCGAAATGACATTAAACCGAGGTTCGGCTGTCCATGCAGCTAAGATGATACATGCGTATTGCAATAAACAGTAATAAATAAACAAACGTCAAAAAAGTATGTGGACATTGAATACGTATATATCTAAAACTACATATAAAAGATAAATTGACTGATTTTTTTTATTAGGATACCTTTTTGAACCTATGGCGCATATTCCTGATAGAACATAACCCGATACACAGCCATCACATAGAACGATGTATCAGAGTTTTAATGCATTCCACAAAGCCTGCAAGTGATTTCCGTAAAAGCGCTGTTTAACGAAGCCAAGTGTAATGAGTCTGACACATGAGGAACTGAAAGGTTTAGTCCATCACCGGCCCCATTCCCACGCTCCCGGCAGTCGTAGATGGCTCTTTGTCAGTGTCCGTTGTCATAGTAAGGAGCCCACGTTACAATTGCTTCATGTTCTGTGATTGGCTTTAGCAGTGACAGACCAGCGCGGTGGAATTTACATCATGTCACTGTCATGCTAACGCCGCTGTTTGTCACCGTTTGAAGCCAGTTGTGGTTGCGTCTCGTAAACGTGGTTACGTTAGCCTTTTTTTCCGTTCATATTGGCTTCGTTTGGTCACATTGTTTACGGCGAGGGAGAAATTGTACTCGGTAATCAGGGGGAATCATTGAACGTTTTTTGATAATCGTACAGATACTCAATTAAGTTTATCAAAATAGTTGTACCCGATGTACCCAATGTGAATAGATTACCGTTATTACTGTATGTATTCCGACACTGTATATTTTAGACCCCCTAAAAATCTACCATCATAATTTTTGTCTGTTCCGTATGTTTTCTGACACCTATTTTTGTTTATAAATGAACGAACGTCCAATTCCTTATGCCCATGTATTCGGACACCTAAACATTTTTGGTGTATTCTATGTTTTTGAACAGCTGAGAATGTAATAATTTTTAGGTCTCGGAATATATGTACAGTCGTTACGGTAATATATAATAATAATGGACTTCTATAGCACTTATTTCCTCAGGAACTAAATCTTTCAAAACAAAAAATGATGTAACCATAGGAAATGTGGGTGGATTCAGCCATACCAAAGTGACAGTCTTTGAAAGAGAAATCAAAAGTTGTTAGTCCATTCTACCTGGTGTCTGTACCAGGGGAAGTAAAAGGTCCCACACCTGTAAATGGATTAAAAAAATCTGACTGTCGGGGGATTCACAGAGCCAATGGTCTCGATCAGGGTTCGCACAGATCCCCGAAAGTTCTTCAATATTCTTGAATTTGATTTTTCCACTCGAGTACCCTCGAATATTCTTTATTTTCACTGGATGTTCTTGAATGTTTTTGAAACAGATTTTCGTGAACATTGAAGCACGTTAGTGACGAATTATCTATGACGGAATTTTTATAATATTTTGGCAAACACTCGTCATTAGCATTTGTCGTAAAAATCTGTGAATTACAATTTGCAAGAACAAAAATGTTCTTGGATGTTCGTGACTTTGACTTTGCTTATTATGTATGAACCCTGGTCTCGATCTACAAAAACGAGACATTGGCGCTAGACAAGGATTACGATGTAACAAAAAACTAGCTCGTTTGTTTGTTTGGTCTTGGGCTGATTAATTCCATCAACACCAGACCTTGACAATCACACATTGCCCAGAGATTACGACAGACAATTACGATTCTATCTCCATTAACTGCGTAAAGAGTGTCTACGAAATGACGATTGTGTGCGACGTGCGAATATATTTTGAGCATTTTTGTGTGGGACAAGTTTGTGTAGTTAACGTTGAATGTAGTACTGCATTTGATCTTTAACTTGGTAGCAGTAAATAAACACTAGTCACTTATATATATATATATACATATGCACAGAGGATATTTTGGAGAATGCACCAGTCTATAAACAAAATAAGTAACCCGGCTCAGAAGAAATTGAGGGGTATCAGGTTTGGGTAGATTCTTCTGAAAAAACATGTATGCCGTTTTCACGAATTTCCCACACAAGGGAACTTAATTAATGTTTCATGTATTGTGAAGGGTAACAAAAACCGTGGTGGTTACATTTTTCATCCAGCCCAGAAAATGCTATAACGGCTGCCTATGTAAAATTAATGTTTTATGTGCTGTGAATGTTAACAGAAAATTTGTGTTTGTATTT
The DNA here is from genome assembly GCA_963995525.1 of Escarpia spicata. Classification (NCBI taxonomy): domain Eukaryota; kingdom Metazoa; phylum Annelida; class Polychaeta; order Sabellida; family Siboglinidae; genus Escarpia; species Escarpia spicata. Next base: position 27,718,552 of record OZ023213.1, read on the forward strand.
TTAATCCTGCCTAGTAAATGTTGCTATATCCACGTATGTAAAATCAAATGTGGTCTGCCCTAATTAAATGGAAGCCTTTGATGCGTTTGCCAAATGACACGAGAATTTATCTGAAAAAAACATGGTATGCCACTTTCATGAAGTTCCCACATAAGGTTACTTAAATAATGTTTCATGTGCTGTGAAAGCAGAAAACGTGTGGTTACATTTTTCATCCAGCCCAGGAAAAGCTATAGCGTCCGACTATTTAAAATCAGATGTGGTCTAACGCGATCAAATGGAAGCTTTTGATGCATTTGCCAGTGACATCGAAGAAGTACATGTGACATGATAACGGCCAATCAGCTTGTTGCTGGTTGTATTTGTATAACATGAAAGAGAGCATTAGAGAAAGGTGGCAGGCCGCAATGGAGGCTTTCCTAGGCCCCTGGATCTCTTTCACGATTACTTTGATTGTGGCATGGCTGAATGACTCCCAGAGAAGTTACGAGGCTGATCAGATGAACACATGATGGAGAATGTAAGAATCACAGCCAGGAGTATTACACTTCCTCTTGTCGCTGTTGTCTGCATTCCAATTTGTTAAGTAACAAGCTGGTGAAGATGGATTTATGCATTATGGAATGTGTAGCTTTTGTGCAATAACCGCAGCATGGCTGAATGATTTCCAGATGTCGGGCTGATTTGAACAGGTCTGCCTGTTGTGTAGAGTGCGTGAAGGGGTGGTTCACAAATTTGGGGGCAGTTTCGTCATCACTATGTCACGGGGGAAATAAATCAATACAGTGGCGCCACCTGGCAAGTAAAACATGTTAATGCAAATTGACACGGATAGCAATTTTCGATGATAAAAATCACTTGGAACACATGACGTATCAAGGCTCGACATTAACTCCAACTTTGGTAGGACAAGTACAAAATTTTACATTTTTAGAAGTACTTTTACTTATAGCTAAGTACAATGAAGGTGTACTTTTCTGAATGTAATGAAGTACAGTGTATCAGTAATTTATGTGTTAACATCTTTGAACTTTTAAGATGTTTGTGACAAATGATCTATGCCGGAACCCAGAACTGGCTGTCCCCAGCACAGATCTATACAGATATCAGCGGAAACTACAATTGGTAATATTTTCTGATTGGCTGATTCATTACCATTACCGGCATGATTACCAGGTGGTGTACAAGTTGCAAAAACAAAACGTCAAACCAATAACTTAGAAGAGTACTTTTGTGTTTACTTCAAGTACAGTTGTTTACTTTTTACTTGTACTTCAAGTACATTTAAAAAAAGTACTCTTGCTTTAGTAGTTTTTTATAATCACTTGTACTTTTACTCAAGTACAAAATAAATGTACTTCTACCAGCTCTGAAACAAACTATTGCGACTCGATCAACAGCCGGGTCAATGTCGGGTAAATGCCAGGTCAATGTCAGGTCAGTGCCAAGTCGGTGTCAATTCAATGTTGGGTCAATGTCTGCTTGATGTCAATTTGGTGTCAGGTAACGGTGCTGACCAAGTGGCAGAAATATTGAGTCTTGGTCGATACAAGATCTACAGACTTGATAACAGGCCATAGCCTTCGTCTCGCTGGGTAAATTCTGCCATTGTTCTCCAACCTACTCTTCATTAATTCGGTACCACCAGGTGAGAAACGCTTTCCGTGTAAACGATAATAATCAAACCTAGTCGCATATGTTTACTTTCTTGTTTATTATTTCAATTTCTTCGTACAGGAAGCATGAAATACTCAAAGAAACGGCCGTGTTTTTTTGTTTTGTAGCGTTCTCACGAAATAGAGGAAGAGAAAAAGCGTCTCAACAATGACCACCAGGTAGCGCTGCAGCAGCTGCAGGAAAACGAGGCGCAGATTAATATGCTTAGTCGGGTGAGTGGAGGCGATCTACATGTGAGCACTCGTGCGTGAAATACGTGCGTGAGTGTGAAGGCGTATTTAGTGTTGTATTAGTATGCACTAATTAATACTGGGCTTTATGCATGAGTTGCTTCAGAATACTCGCGAATTCCCCAAAATCAGCATTCTGAAGCAACAAAACCCTATATCATTTAGTGAAGTATTTATTATTATGGTTGTAATGATACAGTACCATCACGTGTATCGCGATACACGAGTAATGATAATAATAATAAACATCCTTTATTCACGATAACCTTATAAAAATATACATTTTATCTTCCTAACGGTCGTGAGTTTAAAATATAAATTAGAAGTAAAATGATGTACTACTGCTAAAATTATTAATTACATGAAAGAGTATATTGTCTAATGCACGTCATGTATATTTAAAACATAAAATAGAGTTATTTGGACATTCCGTGTGGGTTGTTCTAGGCTAAGGAGGATGCAGAGAAAGAACACGAACGAGCAATGCTGGCTCTGCAGGTAATAATGTTAACTTATTACATCTATTTATTGATCAGTCCTCATCATCAACAGTTCCCCTGTCGGCTACAGCCACAGGTGATTGTGACAGTTGTAGGTGTTGAAACAGTTCTCTCTTGTTCCTCTGTAGCGAGGCAGTTAGACCATCAATTATTTTTATTCCCTGCCAACATTTCCTTCTTTTTCCCTATATCTTTCCATTTGTCGCAATGTGTTCTAACTTTCAACTTCTCATCACATGGCCAATAAATACTGCTTGATGTTTCCTAAATTTGCACTTTGAATAGTAATCCACACTATAAACTATTTATTTATGCGTTATCCAGATGTGTTTCTGAGAGATGTTAATACTATTTTCAATTAGGTGAAAACTAGTCGTGATTAAGCTAACTTAACTGTTAACTTAGATATGTTCTGTGTCATGGTTTGTACATTAATTAATTTATATTTATACTAATATTTCATCGAAATTTTATAAGCAGGTGTGGATAAAAATGCAGATATTGAAGGTAGATGTTCATTTTAACAAAAACTGCAAGAGCTTGAGCAACGATATCACCAACATAAAACTGACTGAACTATTCATAGAAATAAGGTCATTAAGAAACCTTTATACAAATATTTCATCCATATTTTATAAACAGAAAAGGATGAAAATGCAAATATTGATGGCAGACAGACATTTTCAGCGAAAGCTGCAAGAGCTTGAGCAGAGATACGACCAGCAGGCAGTCAAGCATGACGAACGTTCTTCACAGATGGAGACACGATTGCAGAATCTGTTCTCGCAGCCCGACTTGCACAATACCGCAGTGCCTCCTGGGTCGTCAACAGTGCTGCCACCTGTCGGCAATGAATTTGCTGGAAGTCCCCGAGTCGATGTCTCAAGATTATCCTCAGGTCAGACATTTTTTATTAGCAGCATCGTTTGACTTATTTGGAATGTTTGTGTTTGTATTGGTTTGTTAGTTTTGTAATATTTTTGTATGTATTGTGTTTGTATGTATTGTTTTTTTATTAATTTGTTTGTATTGTTTTAGTGGGTTTGTATGTATTGTTTTTAGTGGGTTTGCTTGCATGTTTAACCTTGTGCGAGTGATTACGTTTGCAACAATGCAATTGCAGTTATTTATAAATATAATAATTATAATATAAGAATACGAGTACTTTTATTTCAGGTTAACAAACCCAGAAATAAATAAATATATATATAGAGAGATATCAATAACAAATCTAAACAATTTAAGATATATAGATATCTATCAATTTTTATTAGGAATGCAACAAAAAAGTTCACTATTTAGCTGCCTTTTTAGAATCAACTCGGAACTAAAAACACAATTATAATTATATTAATGAGAATTCATTATATTAATTCATTATAATTATGTTAATGGGAATTAATTGTTACAAATTATACACTGACAAACAATTCTAGCATAATATGTTTACCTAAGGACACCAGCTTTACCCGTAACAAAATAAATAAGCCCTCAGTTGTTTCTGTAATTCAGCATACTTTTGTGAGACTCTGTTTGCATTAAGTTTGATTGATTGGATTTTGCCAAGTGTTCCCGTCTCTAGAGAAAATGCCATGGCTGGTTTTGTTGATTCGACTTCTCCGCATAGAATGGTACAACCTTTTTGCGTGATTAATTGTTGATGGTACTATTGCGGGCAGACGTCCATACGTGCCATATATAAAATATAAGCAACCGTAGGTTGTAAAATAACCATAGATGTTGTGTATTGTAGGGAGAGAATTGTAACTGGTTAATGCATTGAACAATAGTTGTGCTGTTATAAATTTAAAAGATTAGTAGCTGCAATTAATAATAATAGTAATAATAGTTATAGTAAATAATAATAATAATAGTTATACTAAATAATAATAATAATAGTTATACTAAATAATAATCCAGTTAAACACCAGCAGCGGCTTAATTATATGTTCTGTTAATATAACAATTTTAAAATATAAAGCCATTATAATTTGATTTATAATGTGCTTTGCTAGTACAAATCTGCTCAGTTAAGTTAAACTAAGTAACAAGTAGAAGTCCATGTCACTAAAATGACATTTCTGCTGGTTAAAAATGTTATAATATATATCGATTTTGAGATTTGACCAACTCTTTTGTCTTGATGTGCCTCTGAGCTTGGTTTCTGAGGATTTAGGTGCAGTAGAAGTTACAATAATATTATTATTATTGTCGCATGAATGTCTTAAATTAGAATCATTTTAAAAGCGGCAACGTTTATATATTCATTATTACTTGAAAACAATAACAATTAACTAATATTTACATCAGTGATATACAGGTGGTTTTAATTGAGGCCTCAAAGGCCGAGCAGCAGTGCACTGTCTCTTCATGATTAATGCAGTCACTGGTAGTAGCAGGATTTACGACTTGGCATAAAACCACATATTGTATGCCAGTTATGTCACCTTAGTTGCGTGATCAGTGTTCGTCAGTAATTCAATGGGTTGTTCTCTTTCAGATCCTCTTATTTCCACTAATTAATTAATTAATTATGTCTATACTAACATAGGCATGTGAGAATAATTAGTAATAGTAGTACAGTAAAACCAGTCTTAGCGGCCACCTGTCCGTAATGATAACTTGGATATAACGGTCACTTTTGAAAGGCCCGAATGACTTCCTATTAGTTTGCACTGCCCACTACCTGTCCATAACGGTAACCTGTCTATTGCGTATAACGTGTGTGTGTGTGTGTGTGTGTGTGTGTGTGTGTGTGTGTGTGTGTTTGTATATACTCCCTCTAATAAATACTGTTATGTCAGTTAATTTGGACCGAACCATTCATAGTCAACCTGCCGCTTGCGGGCAGGTCAAAGGGAATCGCTAATTTCCCTGAATAAAACATCAACGCATCGGTGTCATCACATGTACACGGGACTATCAAACTGCAATCGAGTCATGTGTGGCATCACCAGCTTGTTGCAGCCGCTATGTGGCTTCCTTTACTTGAGCAAATGGGAGTAGAATCGGCTTTGATGTCCAGCATGAGCTCAGAGAAGCCATGAGCAAGAGAAGCCATCAGCATGTAGCCACAGATGAAAGGGAGCTGTTGTAATGTAATATTTACCTAGGTGGCTTGGCATAGCTGGAGAGACTGCCTATGTAAATATTACAATGGCCAGTAGCTCAAATTGTATTGATAAGAGAAGCCATTAAAGAGGGCTTTTGTAATATTAACCTACCAGGGGGTAGGCGGCTTGGCATAGCTGGAGAGACTGCCTATGTAAATATTACAATGGCCAGTAGCTCAAATTGTATTGATAAGAGAAGCCATTAAAGAGGGCTTTTGTAATATTAACCTACCAGGGGGTAGGCGGCTTGGCATAGCTGGAGAGACTGCCTATGTAAATATTACAATGGCCAGTAGCTCAAATTGTATTGATAAGAGAAGCCATTAAAGAGGGCTTTTGTAATATTAACCTACCAGGGGGTAGGCGGCTTGGCATAGCTGGAGAGACTGCCTATGTAAATATTACAATGGCCAGTAGCTCAAATTGTATTGATAAGAGAAGCCATTAAAGAGGGCTTTTGTAATATTAACCTACCAGGGGGTAGGCGGCTTGGCATAGCTGGAGAGACTGCAGAGGTAAATATTAAAATGGCCCATTACTTACCACTTGGGGTAGCTTAAATTGTATTGATAATCCCCCCTCAGCAAATCTGGGCCAACCCTTGCCTTGCACTCGTTCACACCCTCCTGTTTCCTTTTGGACATCAAAGCCTTTTCTGTTCGCCTTTATTTGGAGGGTGTGATTGAAAAAGGAACATGAATTAAATGTAGCAAGTTGTGTAGAGTATTATTTAATATTATTGTTAAGGCTAGGTTTGTATTGTTCACGAGAGTACGTACCAACTAGTGAACATCAACGTAACCATTCATAATAATGTGGCTCCACCTAGTGAGTATCCAAGTTATGAAACTCCATAACGACAACCTGCCTATAACGGTAATTGTGTGCAGTTCCGATGATGACCGTTATGAACAGGTTTACTGTAGTTGTTATAATAACATTTGTAAAAAAATACAGTTGGAAAAATATGTCAGGGGTAAAAAAATTGGGAAAAAAACCTGTAAAAACAAGCTAATTAACTAAGTTAAAATGGACTTGTATTAGTCTATATGTCAAACTGTAATGATAATGATACAAAAACTATATCGCACAAAATCAGGAGAAACTTAGTTCAGAGGAGTTTTGAAACAAAAAAGTTATGCAATTTCAAAATGAAAAATAATACATATTTTGGGAAATGAAGTTTTACTTTAATTATTCATTCGTGTTTCATTGTGGGATAGCATTACGGTAACAACTATGATATTTACTACAATGTTGTAGAAGATAAAAGTCCCATAGTCCAATTCGATTATTTCAATTGTGTGTTTTTAGAGACCTTTTTGAAAACAATAACCTCTTATCCACACAGGTTCCTGTGTAAAAAAGTGTTGTTTATTTTTGGTGAAATAATAAACAAATTATGAAATTAGTTAGGTAGTTAATTAGTTTGGACCGATTGCTGTGCAAATTTGACAACAAAATAGCCAAATGTGACCAGGATCTAAATTCACCAATACAGGCTATTTCCAATGTTTGAAAGTGAGTTATAGATATAACGATCAATTCAGTTCTATTAATGATTCTATTATACTCACTGTGCATATTGCTTAAATTAATCACACACCTGGTATGTTAACCCCATCAAATTTTATTTGTGATGATCTAAATCAAAACAGAACAGAACTGGTTTACCACTGAAACTACCACCAGGACTTATAAAATTACCTGATTACGCAACATGTCGGGCAAATATTACCCCTAAGTCGATCATGTTGTGCAGGTATTATCCAGGGAGAACGATCACTGATGCGTTGCTAGGCAACCAGAAAACAGATATTCACTCACGCATGAAACTGATGGCAACAAAAATCTATGTCACAATTACACGCGAGCCGACCATGAACGAAGCACCGACTGGGATATTAAATGCGCAAACAGCTGATTATTTTTTAATCAGACTAGAAAATGTTAGTCCGAAGTCACGCGACCTTTGACACATGTCCGAGTCTAATACCCGGACTTCAACATGCAATAGTGTGACTCCGGTTGTGCCGGCCCACTTTTATCAAACGCCCCCTCTTTTCTAGGGCCCCACTATTCTACACCCTCATGTGGTAGGGTATAACCACAGAATGTATGGCATCTGGTGGCTAGAAGGTACTACTGCTGTGGGCTGTTTTTTTCATAAACAAGCGTGCTTTCATCTGAAAGTTGCCGTTTTCAGCAGCAAATAGCATCGTCAGAACTACTAAAATTGGCACCCTTGTTATTTTATCTCCTGTTCCCCATTACCCCATGATTCTATGCCCTGCTGTTACATTTTGTTTAACCCCTCAACCATCTGATATAAACATAGTGTGTTACGTTTTAGTTTTTATATGTAACATTTATTTTAAAGTTGCATTCTGGGACCGTCCATCTTTTAAATACAAATTGTCAATTAATCAATATGCCCTGTATATTATATACCACTTTCCTCAAAATCATCAACTTGTTTCACATAATATATAATTTTAAGATAAAATGAAAGACGAAAAATTATATTCGCGTGCATACATTTATTATTCGGCTGGCCGGACATGGCAGCCAGTAATTTAGCAAAAGTATAATTTATCGAATAACATAAAATGCTGGTGACACAGATAGTAGTACTGATCAAATAAATAAACATTATTTATGTACACACTTTCTTAAAACAGTTTAAGATGATCGTTTAACTCAGAATGCAACTTTAATATCTGTTTGTGTTATTTGTTTATTTTATTTTATTTATTACGTTCACAGTTATTTTACACTATCCCTTGTTGTGTGTCGACCCCCGTTTCTAGGTGCTGACTTTGAGAACACCCCCACACTTAATGACTCCGCCCACTCGGCCAAGGGTCAGTTATCAGCAAGCGGGTCGGACGACGAAGAAATGAGGGAAATCGCGCGGCAGATTAACGCCCTCTCCCTCGGTTCGGAGGGAGAGGAGAGTGATGGGGAAGCTGATGATGAGGGAAGAGAAGAGGAAGACGAGGAGGAGAAAGATGCAGATTCTGATAAAGGTGTGGGAAGAAAGTGGGATTTGGGAGTCCTTGGGATAAAATCTGGGAGCGATTCGCTAAGATAATGAGTTCGTAACAAAATCCATCATTAAACAAAATCTGACGTTAAATGTGAGGATCGTTTTTAAAATGCAAGAAACTAGGTGTTTTGCAGAGGACACTATTTATGTGGGACACCAGCTAAAATTGTCTGATGGCTGACCAGTCCATTACACGAGATATAATATACAATGCTCTGAAAACAAAGCTGTCAAAATCATAAAAATATTTGTTGGGTGCGAATGATTATAGATGTTATATTTCTCTATATACTACAAGTACCAACAGCTAAGGAAGTAAACAAAAACGTATTATCCACGGAATGAGATATCAAAACATTTAGCAGAACGACTCTGGTCTATTTAATCAAGGCACTTACGCAGCATTGCGTTGACATTAAACATGTAGTTGAGTAAGCCAGTGATTATCCACAGGCGTTCTCTTTATGAGAACTGAACAGTGCATAATTCACCTGTAAGTAGTCGATATTCCAACAGCACCATTTTGGAGTGTTTGTAATAAGTGGATTTTCATTATATCAGCAGATTTTCCCTGTGTAAAATGTAACGCAGTTATAATTCTAATGAAATACATGTGAAATGTTATTGTCTTGAAATCCACGAAGATGTAAAGATCTAGTATGATTAATTGGACCGATTAATCAGTGACTTAAAGGTTATTTTTTGCTGACAATTAGTAACTCCACCATTGGAATTTCTGGACTTCCAGCCATGTAGGTGATGGTGCTGCCATCTGGTGAATGAGTGGGCACTACTCTGTAAACCACGACTGTTAATGATCTCTGCGTACATTTCATTGTATCACTTGTGTTATGGTCAGTAGTAGTGTTGTTGTTGATTTGTTTTTTATTTTGTTGTTGATGTTCTTGTTGATAATTTTTTCTTCATAAATTTTTCAGTTACTTGTTAAGTTTTGTGTGGCCGTTTCCCACATAATTGTTACTATCGTGATTGTAGTCAACATGAATTTGTTCAAGTGGTCATCGCGTTAACTTATTTATACTAATAATTACATATATTACCATTTTAAGTACTTAATTTTAATACCATTAACTCGTTTAGAGTACACAGATCAAGTAATTAATCTCTAATAGTAGTTCATATTGCAAGCATCATTTTAAAATGATTTGTTAACTTTAAAATATGTTTCAATAACATTATGTTAGCAATTATAATAATTGTTTTATATAATATAACAGGTTTCTCTCATGAAACAAACAACACATATTCCACTAAAGACTAAGTACTGCTGTAATACTTTAAGCAGTTTTGCGATAACATATTGTATCTTAGTTTGTTATTTTCCAGATATTGGGGAAAACTGCGAGAGAAAAAGGGTAAGTACATATTTTATGTATCGATTGCATATTTGATTTTTAATGGACCCACATGACGTCAGTTTTAGCTTCATATTTGAGAAATATTTTGCCAAAAAAATTGAATTGATGTGGTATCTGCCACATCGTACGTTTGTTTAAATCAGTGAAATAATTGACTACGGTCTGTCCCGTCTGGTAAAGATTGTTTGAATGCAAAATGCCTAGTCGATATTTTGCCGTGAGGTTTTCGTGAGAGCAAGGAAAGACAGTGTCAACATGGAAAGGTGTGCATAATCTAATCCTAATGTGCACGCACGTGAACATTAATCACTTCAATTAAATTCTGGATCCTGAATCACATAAGTAAAACTGTTCTGATAGTTTGAATGAAAAGCTCACCCAAATCTAATTACAAAATTGTGCAAACGGGGTAGCATGCCATAGCAGATACTGGGCAGGTTTTTTTTCCTAAAAAATGAATTATAAATACAAACAGAATGTGGAATTGATTAGGGACCATTAAGAATGATGGTCCTCTGTAGACAGTGACCAGATTAGAGCGAGACTTTTTGGGGATAGAATCCCAGAAGGACCTCATCCCTGGCCTTTTGAGACTATCGGTCTTATGGCAAGATCATGTGTCTGACTGTTGATACAATTGTTCTGTTCCCAATATGGAGTATCCCTAACAAGAAACCCAGAAGGCACTGGGCTTCCCCATGAATTGTTTTTTATTTCCCCTAAACCTGTACAACCTTTTATATTATCATTAACTATGTTTTAATGTATAATATAAGCAACATTGAGTTTAATAAAATATGGTACATTTTCCGACTCTCTATCTTGTCCAAATTCTGTCGGGAGTTTGTCTGTTTCGACCGCAGTTTTGATGCATCATTTGTCCAACAGGTGGCAGCAGGAGTATGTTCCAAGGGCGGCGTGAAGATGCCATTCCAGGTGTTTATAGCGAAGTACGCATACGACCCAGTGGCATATTCACCGAATGAGAATCCAGAGGCGGAGCTTAGCCTCAGTGTGGGGGACTACATCTTTGTCTACGGAAGTATGGATGAGGTGAGTTTGTCGACATATTCGCTCGGCTCACGCTTAGACTTCTTTAGGGGTGGTTTCATAATCGTACGCAATAACCTAACATCAGTGGACGACATCTGCGCTGGAATTGTCCTGGCTGAAGCAAAATCAGTCTTGAAAGACAAAGGTCGCCCATTGTCCATGTTGTTCAAGTTCATGCTGTCGGGAAGGCAACTGCGGGTTTACAAGGCAAAGACGAGTTGAATGAGGAATTCTTTCGTGGCATCAGCCATAACTGCCATTTACTCTTCTTTTCCATATCTGGTGCGGGCGCGGGCAGGACACTTGAATTCTTAAATTGTCTTTGAAGTGTATGCCAAATTCCTTTGTAAAAATGACACAATAAACTATCTTATCTTATCCTATAACTTCGCAAAGTCCACAAACGTAGAGTGTTTAGGATTGGTTCAAGCCACCACACATCCTCAGAAATGGATGGTGTGGAAGTTACGATTTTGTGCGATCCAACATGTCTACCAAAGACAGCCAATCATCTCATTAGCGTCAGTGTGCATTAATAAACATTCCAGTAGTTGCAAGAAAGCAAAAGTTAGAACATGTGATTAGAGTAATAATAGTAATGGTTATTTTATATAGCACCATATCCATAACTAATAGACTAATAAATATTAATAATTAAGAAAAATTAAATATAAGAATAAATAAATTAAGATAATAGTGCTGTGTAAACATCATAGAGTCAGTGTGCATTAATAAACATTCCAGTAGTTGCGAGAAAGCAAAAGTTAGAACATGTTGTGATTAGAGTAATAATAGTAATGGTTATTTTATATAGCACAATATCCATAACTAATAGACTAATAAATATTAATAATTAAGAAAAAATTAATATAAGAATAAATAAATTAAGATAATAGTGCTGTGTAAACATCATAGATTAAGTAAGTTGGTTTAAATGTTAACAAAATCAATTCTCACGTTAAAATAAGTACTTAAAAATGTACTTTCATCTGTTAAAAAGATCAAGATAAATAAAAAATATGAATAACTTGCAGTAAAATGCCAGGGAAGAAAGAAGCAGAGAATCAAAATCCTTGAAAGTCTAGCAGCCAGGCTGGAGAGGAACACAACAGAACTGCTACGTGACATGTACGACCTTGAACATGTGAAGGTCATACTCACCTTCATCTGCGGCAGACACAGGAACTAGAAGTAATATTAACATGGATAAACTAACCGTAAACAAACTATATGTGCCTGCTGTCTGGTTTTATGCCACATAAACAATGCAGTCTTATCTGAAATGAATTATCTGAATGGATGATTCCAGCTATATCAGCAGTAGGGCAGATAAATCAAGTTTTATTGAGTTAATTAGTTTTACCATGGAGTATGTTTAGAGGGCGTTGTCATGGCGACCTGGAGTGTCGGCATTTAACCGATATAACTTTTATTACTATTTTGATATTGCATGTACATTTGTTTTATTTGTCTTAATATGCTGCTACACTCTGCAAATGAATTCCCATCCAAGGGACAATAAAATATTGTGATTGAATGATTGATTGGTTGGTTGGTTGGTTGGTTGGTTGGTTGGTTGGTTGGTTGGTTGGTTGGTTGGTTGGTTGGTTGGTTGGTTGGTTGGTTGGTTGGTTGGTTGGTTGGTTGGTTGGTTGGTTGGTTGGTTGGTTGGTTGGTTGGTTGGTTGGTTGGTTGGTTGGTTGGTTGGTTGGTTGGTTGGTTGGTTGGTTGGTTGGTTGGTTGGTTGGTTGGTTGGTTGGTGGACTGACTGACTGACTGACTGACTGACTGACTGACTGACTGACTGACTGAATGAATGATGGATTGATTCACTGAATCGAAAAAATCCCTGTCCTTCTCCTGATGATTGTCAGCTGCAAGCTTTGCAAAACAAATCTTCCTGCCTATTTGCTATTTTGCCCCGAGCGATAATTTCCGATCAGTCCCTTAGCAGCAGTAAATCAACGCAGCCACTGAGTTTATTGCAGTCAAACTTACATGGCCCCCTGGTGAATTGTGTACACTGGTACTCATTAGTTGCAACTGCTATATTAGCAGGAGACTACTATACTCTAATAATCCAAATTAGCTTCTAATTACGAATGCATTTTGGCGCAGTACTGTCCATAAAAATCACAAACTGAAAGCTAATTTGTTCACACAAAAGGTGTGAATTAGCATTTTCATGGACCTTGTATGACATGATTTTAGACGCATCTGTTATGTGTTTGTTAGTTCATGAAAACATGCCATGAAACTGTTTGTTTGTTTTCACAGTTATTAATGATTTTTACATTTATACTGCAAGCCGGGGCAAAACTTGCTCAAAGCAAGTAACAAGGAAAAATAAATCAAATAAGATAAGTTAAAATAATATAAATAGATTAAAAGTGCATGTATTTTGGAATTTCCTGTTGCTAGTTGTCATAGTGTATTGCATGTTGTTGTCATATTTAATTTAATTTTGGTGAAAATCTCAAACACTAAAATGTTCCCTTTTACAGTGGCACGTAAAAATATTGTATTTCCAAATATAAATCACAGGGTTTAAAATATTAATTATGTCACAGTGGTAGCCCCAAAATGTACAAAAATCGATGTAAATCTGACTCATACAGACTTAAAATGCTTACCACAATTCAGCAGCTTATATTTAGTGTAATGCATAAATTTATGCAATTTGGCGAAGTATGATTATTTAAACAATGCCACAAATACTTTGTCGTTAACTTAACCTTTATCTATATGACGGCGGGTAAACTGATCGAGCCGGGCTACCAATGATGATATTATAAAGAAGGCAATAATCATTGTCCATACAATATGCGCTGCTCCCTGGGGAGCCTTAATGTATACGGACGAACTCCGTCGTCTCTTTAATAATTTACCGCAGGAGACTGTTCCCAAAGGAATTGTGCATCACTCTTGAAACACCTTTAGGAGGAGGTTTCTGCGCAGCTGTGGCAATTGACTATTGGCATAGGTAGATTCACGTCGTCAGACATGCTTCGGGACGCCTTCCTGCAAGGTCGCTAGTCGTTTCCACGTGGGTTTATATCACGAACATTTTTGAAGATCGACACATGGATATTATCGACAGATGATAGCTCTGGGTGGAGATGCGTTTGAATTATTTTGTGCTTATTGGTGGCTGAGTTTATGTTGAACAAAATGTCAAGGAACGTGGAGTTGGCTGTGTCGACGAACTTGAAATTATTGGATGACTACGCTGGATATGAAGAAAGTGTTTTTCAGTAAAATGTGTGGCAGTTTTACAAGCGGATTAGGTGTTTTTTGTGTGAACACTGATGAGACACGTTGGCGGCAAAGCTTATGTTGAACAAATTGTCGGCAAACTTGGAATTTGCAGCATCATCAAACTTGGAATCATAGGATAATCATGCTGGATATTGAGACAGTGTTTTTCAGTGAAATGTTTGGCAGTTTTACAAGTGGATTATTTGTTTTTTATGTGACATGTTGGGAGCAAAGTTTACATCAAACAAATCGTTAACAAATGACGATTTTACGGCATCAACATTATGAATAATTCACGCGGAGTGAAATGTAAACAATCTCTGACACGGACTCGTGAAATGTGTGGAAGTGTTAAATTTATTATGAGATACAACAGATGTGAATATTCACGATGTTATTTCTGATCTCAAGGACTTTGACCATCATACTGTCTACCATCGGCAAGGGGGAATGCCTAATTGGAAATAGGAGGCACGAATTTCGGATATCACACCATTGGTACATGTGAAGTTTTACATTTGACAATGGATCATTTTGTCTGTGATGATTCGTGAATGTGATACATCACCGAGGGACTAATACCAAGAGAAAGTGTGCCAACAGTAGTTGTATATTATGAATGGTGATATGTGTGAAACTGTCTTTACAGTGCAGTATTTCTGGACGTTATATCTCATTGCGGATATGTTACAATGTAATTCCAGTTGAACAGTTTTGTTATGAAGACACCATGAAGTTGACTATTGTCGACGTCGGCGGTTTTGGATGTCAGACAGTGTCATAATTAATGAGACAGGTCAAGCCATCAATTGGACTAACATGTTTGTTATGAGATATCACTGGACATTATAACATCTCATTGCGGATAAATATCAATGTAATTCCAGTTACAGCTTTGTTATAAAAACAGACAGTAGTTGAGATACTGGAAATTTGTCTTTTCGCAATGTCAGTGGTACTGAATGCCAGACAATATCATAGTTAACTAGACTGGACAAGCTGTCAATCAGCTAACACAGGCAGAGGACAGGGACTAATGATTGATGTTCTGACATCAGAATCACTTCTCTCTGGCTGGTCTTCTTGGGCCTATTAACATCTGGCGTGACCACTGGTTCATTCTCAAGGTGTGCAACTGAAATATTCTTCCACCCGCGAACTGGATCGGATATACACATAAAACATTTGCTACAAGGAATATTTCCATGTGTTGACTTTGAGAAGTTATCGTCAACCCAGCTGTAACCATGGAGATGAAAGACCCCAAAAAGGGGAAAGAATATGAGAATGAGGAGGGAAAGCCAGTATCCAAGGGGCTAGGAACTGGGCTGTTTGGGAATATACTGAGGGTAAAAAACTGGATATCTGGATTTGCGTTTCAGGACGGGTTCTATGAGGGGGAATTGATGACTGGGAAACATGGACTGGTCCCATCGAACTTCATTGAGAAAGTCCCAGGTAAGTGGTGGCCAATTGTTAGTAGTAATCATTTAATTCAGCTAAACTAAAACAGTTGATGGGTATTTATCTTGTTCTTCCTTCTGGTTCCCTGTTGTACAAAGGTGAAGTATAGTTTTTGTCCGTTTGGACTGCTTTTTCTGTTGTCCTTCGCGGCTCCCCGTCCTTCGCGGCTCCCCGTCCTTCGCGTCTCCCCGTCCTTCGGCTGCTCCCCATCCTTCGCGGCTCCCATCCAGCTAATATGAATTTGAGAAATTTCCTGGAGCAGGGGAGCAAATCTCACTGTGCATGTGTCATGACGTCACATCTGGTTGGCTGCCCCCTGATGGACAGTGGGTGAACCAAAATGCACCATAGCAGATTGTACGGATACAGCAAAGCACCCCATTGCCGGAAACTCAAATTCCACCCAAAATAATGTTATGTTATCAAATAAGACGTCACCCAAAAATCACCCAGAATGCACCTTTCAGAAATAACACTCAGAATCACTTACACTTGGCCATTTCCACGGGTAAAGTTTACCGCCAAAACGAAACGAGTGATTTTCGATGAAGAAATAAATGTCTTCCTATCTTTTAACATGGCAGTATTTCTAAAACTAAAATTTCCACCAAAAAAACCAAAGCGACCTGGTTAGATAAAAAAAATTGCAAATTTCCCTATCTTCAGTCATTGCATGTCCAATTTTCGTCTCCATCTCCTGTATTCTTTCCTTCAGATGAAGACTTGCGTGAGAGTCTGGCACTGGGAGATGCTCGCAGGGACGAGGCTGCGTACCCACAGTCAGACATGCTCGAGTTCAACAGCAGCAGCGAGGTCATTGAGCAGCCAAGCACGACCGTCACGGGTGAGTGATTTTTGATGTTATGTCGCATAAAACCAAAAGAAGTACAGTTGAACCCTGCCTTAGGGTTACCTCAGTAATAGAGTCACCACGCAATTAAGGTCACCCTGAAAGTGCCAAATTAATTTAGTCCGGCTAATAAGGGCACCTTGCTATTCAGGTCATTTTCGGCCAGTCCCGAGTGTGACCTTAATAGTGAGGTTCCGCTGTCTTATCGTACCTCTGTGAGATCACCTATAGGATGCCAGTCATGGTGATTTTCATCTTATTTTTGTCATTTCATAGAGCAGCCAAGCACGACTGTCATGGGTGAGTGATGGCATGTTATGGGTGGTCCCATAAGTCCCAAAAACGTTACATTCCGAATCCATCTAAAGGACGGACAAACAATCGTGGATATTTGTTTATGAATAATCTTTGCAAAGTAGCTGAATGCTTCCCAGAGAAGTCGAGATGGTGTTTGATTGAACAGGTCTGCCAGGCAGTAAAGTGATTTGACCAATCCTGAGGACTGGATACTGCGCTATATCAAAACTTACCTTTACCTTTTATTTTTCGAAGTGTCGGAGAGCCGTGGCCAAGATGACGTCGACGCTGACGTCATGTCAATGGAAGATGACATGTCAGGGAGTTTCTTAGCACCAAACTTCACCATTGACGAAGTAGACGAAAGTGGTGTGTATGAGAATATTTGCAAAGTTGTCATTCTTGAAGATACAGGAATACATCATCATCATTAAATTGTAATTGTGATGTATCGTGCGTGATTCCACTGGGAAATCTTGTTTAATTGAGTAGCTGTGATATCTATTTAGTTTAATTCAAAATCAGTGATGTCTTTGTGTGCTCTATTTGCACCTGTTTCAGAACAAAATAGGTGGGTGTATATTTAGACATTCCATAATCTTTTAACATGTGGAGCTTACATTTTATATATATATATATATTAATTGGCAAGTGCGCATGCACACACACACACACACACATATATATATTTTTCATTATTATATATATAGACAGATATATATATATATAATAATAATAAGAATAAAAACAAAAACAAAATTTTTTAATCTTTAAAACCTCAGAAACCACAGCTCAGAGACACATCGAAAGAAGATCAGAACTAGAATCCTTCTAAATCCGTAAAATCCTTCTAAAGCAGCCACGCAAGTGACTCATAAAACAGCCTGATTAGAAAGGCTGGTTAGATTTACAGAATTCTACACTTTGCAAAAAATGAAGTACATCAGTGATGCATCAGACACAGTATTGACCAAAAATAGCACAATGTTTACGTGTATATCCACTGTCCATGCGTGCATGTAGGCTATATTTGTCAATGATGTGTCTAATACATTATTGACGCTCTTTGTTTTTATTCAGTGGAAACATCTCCATATTCAGAGTCCTATGAGATTAATCTGGTTGAGCTATTACATGGGCTCATGCAGTTTCCTTCTCTTATTATACCTTAATCTGGAGCTAAAAACCTTCATGAAAAACTGCTAGTTTGGTGAATCATAGTGAAAGGTAGGCGGACAGAATAAAGCGAAATGGAGAACTTAATGGCGGTCTCTCCCCATCCCGAGACAATAAATACATGAATATTTACTCAGAGGTTTGATCGCTATGGGCATGTCATTTGCATGCATGCAGCCAATAATAATTTCACTGTAAATTGACCTAATTCCACAGTGGTGCCACCTGGAGTGTGGCTCACCATTCAAATCGTCCATTGAAAAATGTAACTCTAAATAACTACCTGCGTTTTGTTTAAATACATCGCCAACTGGAAGCCAATGGTTTAGGGAGGCGAATGAACAGAGAAAGGTGAGAGGTGAGAACATAGAAAGGTGAGAGGTGAGAACATAGAAAGGTGAGAACATAGAAAGGTGAGAGGTGAGAACATAGAAAGGTGAGAGGTGAGAACATAGAAAGGTGAGAGGTGAGGTGAGTGGATCTTGGCACCTGGAAGAAGACAAGCATACACTGATCCAAAGTCAGTGTGTTAGTAGATCCTTCCTAGGGGCGAAGATGAACCCTGAAAGTTTGGCACCCGATTTACAAAGCATCTAGTAGAAGCATCGTAACATAAATACTCTAGTTTGATTATAGTAAACTTGCAATAATGCCATCTTCCAGATGTCGCTACATGCAGAAGATGCTTTCCCGGAGTATTTGTAAACATGGTTGATCAGCGCTCCCATAATGCAATTGGTTTATGTTACGAACAATTCACTTACGTTCGTCTAACATCCAGCGTGAACCTTAAAACCATTAAAAATCTTTCCGGGGATTGTTGATTTAACCCTGAAAGTTAGCCGCGTGAGACGCAAGCCATACATGCGCTAGCTGTATTATAGAATAGATAGCAAAGTTGCGCACTGGCTAGAGCTCTAGACTCTTGACCAAGAAAACCCGGGTTCGAATCCTGTGATGCCTTGTTGAACCTTGGGCAAGTTCACTCACTTTATGTTGTTCCAGTTCACTTAGCTGTATAAATTAGTACCTGGCTATAGACAGTGGTGGATATTTGCGTACGAATATTCATCGTACATTAATTGCAACATGGCTGAATGCTTCCCAGAGAAGTCGAGATGTTCAATTGAAGAGGTCTGCCAGGGAGTAAAGTGTAAAGTGCCTTGAGCAGTCCTGAGGACTAGATATTGCACTATATAAGAACTTATCTTTGTTTTACTTTTAAAATCTTTCCAGGGTGTTGTTGATTTACAGCTAGGAGGAAAACGTTAACGTACATGCATAACTCGATTATACTTTGATAGTAAATAATTTGTTGCGATATTTTCTTTCTCGCAGGATTCATACCGGCGCCCCACGGCCTCAGGATTGACCGCCAACTGACCAGTAGCATCCTCATAAGTTGGCTGCCTCCTGATTCGGTTGTGTCAGGGGAGATCCAGTCCTACCACGTGTACGTAGACGGAGAGTTCAGGACGTCGGTGAAGGCGACGGAACGCACCAAAGCTCTGGTAGAGGGCGTCTGTGCAAGTACGGTGAGTGGTCGGAGTAGATGGGATCATTTGGGTTAACAAGATCATTTGGGTTATGAGGATCATTTGTGCAGTCATCGGGATAATTTTTGTTGGCATTAGCGTCATTTGGGTTGTCAGCAGGATAATATGGGTCATCATTAGAATCATTTGTGTATTGTCTTATAAGGATCAGTTGTGTTATCATCAGGATCATCTGTGTTATCTTCAGGTTCATTTGCATTAACAGGATCATTTGTGTAGTCAGCAAGATAATTTGTTGTCATTAGGATCATTTCTGTACATGATCATTGTGTTGTCATCAGGATTATATCGGCAGGATCATTATGTGTTGTCATCAGGATTATATCGGCAGGATCATTATGTGTTGTCGTCAGGATCATTAGATTTAATACGATAATTTGTGTAGTCAGCAGGATAAATGATGTTGTCATCTGGACTATTTTTGTTAGGGTCATTTGTGTAATCCTCTGGATAATTTATGTACTCATCATGATCATTTATATTTTCATCAGATCATTTACCTTGTCATCCAGATCATTTGTGTAATCATTAGGATCAATTGTGTAATCATCAAGATCATTTATGTAACAGCACTAGTAAATTGCTCTCCTCCTTGTTCCCTGCTGTACAGGGGTGAGGGTCAGGTACAGTATAGTTGAACCACTTGCTGTGTCTTTTCCTTCCATATTGTTCTGTCCATCGCTCCGTCTCTCCATCTTTCATCCTCTCCTGATCTTCTCATGTCCCTCCTCAGCTGTGGCCTTCCCCTTTTCTTGAACACCGTGTTCCATTCCTCTAACCTGTCTTGTAGCTCTTGCTTGCTTTCGGCTACTAGGCCAGATCTTCTGCATACATAATCTTTCTGAGAACATCCTTCGAGCTGATCTTCCTGCTAATTAGTTCCATCACCATGATGTATGACAATGGGTTTAGGGCGCTTCCTTGCCTCAATCCAATGTTAACAGGAAACTCTTCCGACATCCCGGATCCAGCCACAATTCTTTGTTGTTCTATCATACATGGCTCCCACCATCCTGGCTTCTGCTTCTGGCACTCCCATCCATCTCACTGTTGCCAACACCATCTCTCTTGGGACAGTGTCATAAGCCTTCTCCAAGTCCACAGATCCCACTGACATTTTCCCTTGCATCTCCAACCTCTTCTCCACCAGCTGTCTCAATACAAACACTGCATCCGTCATCCCTCTGCCCTTTCTGAATCCCTGTTGTTCTTCCCCTACTTTCTGTTCTACTCTATTTCGAATCCTCCCATCCAGGATCCTCTCTACCAGTAATATCTTGAAACCGTCACTCAGAATTATTTGCCTCAACCAGACTAATACTAATCATCAGAATCCATCTGTACAGCAGCCCATTTTCTACAGGAAAGTCTTCTTTTCGTCTAATCCTCCTTGAGCCGTTATTATCAGAAGGCCCATCCATCATAACGTTTATGCTTGCAAGCGGATGGGAATTATTCATTCCGCAAGATGCCAGACCGGTTTATAGTTAGTTAATCTGCCAACAGGCAGGGATTAGGAGGGCTGAACATGAGTTAGCTTTGTCGAAATAAAAGCCACGTTCAGATAAAGCTCCATTTTACTTGTTGTTATATCAACAGGCAGATTGTTAGAAGTCTTGATATCATCCACACATTCTTACAGTATACAGGTTAAGTCCTATGTTTTAGAGAAGTTATTCAAGGTCATAAACATGATAAAGTTGTTTTTAAGGCACAGATAATATGAATGAAAACTTTTTTGTTTCTAAGTTCTTATATTTGATCAACCCCAAACCACACATCCCGTCCACCATGCTTTTTATATCATATTTTTATTTTCTAAAAAATAAACAATACCCTCTATCACACACCAACGGCAGTGATCTGATGTTTATCCCCGACCACAAAAAGATGTATTTTTATGTCAGAAATGTAGACATTTTGCACAGTCACAACTGACCTTTTGTTATATGTGTTAGTCGGTTTAGCTCGCCACAAAATCAATACTCCCTCCAGGGGGAGCTGTAAATCACTCTTGCATATTCCCTTGGAGCGCAGTTTCTGTGCATTTCCTCTCCGCGTCTCCAGATGTCTGCCACCGATGGTATTTCCGTGTTTGTGAAATATTGCAATTACTTTAAATGTTTTTCCGTTTCGGTGTTGCAATGACTGTACCGCTGTTGTTGTGAAAAAGATGTCATTGCCACAGCTGGCTACAATTACTGATTTTCCATAATCATTACGGAAATTCACCTCAGGTTACGGCATTACAGAAACTGCCGCTGTATTACGGGAATAAACATATCCAACTACAGAAAATGATACACATTAAAGAATTGCTAAATCTAAAAATAATGCTGCTCGAGATGCCCTGAAGAAACTGTCATCATTCACTTGTTACAATTTATCAACAAATATTTAGTCCAATAGAAGTTCTACAAAGTCAGTATGGTGATGCCATCCAATACCATGACCCGTGGGCATATTATTATGTCTGTATCTGTCAGTCAACAGCAATTACAGCGGCCAAAAATATCAGCGTCATTAATGCACGTCTAGACATTAATAAATTTTGCAGGTGTAGAATGATATAATAAAAGACCTAAATTCAGATGACGTTATATAAAACCATTAAATTAGGTTAAATATTTATGGTTTTCTGAAAGTTATGAATATAATTAAATTATAAAATGTCTTAGAAGAATATAAAATTAGTACTATCATTGTTTTTGTTAGGGTGGCATTTGGTTTGGCCAAAGATTGATTACTTATGGGCATCAAACTTATGCCCAACACTGATGTCTTGTATCATTCTCTCTGTTTGTAAACTTCATTTGGATATCTTGTTTCTTGCAGCCGCATCGTTTGTGCGTGCGATGCATCACCAACAAGGGACACTCCATCGACAACCAGTGCACGCTGGTGTTTGGAAAAGGTGAATTTATTCAGCAAATGAAACCACTAATGTAGATTGACAATCGTATTGTAACAGCATATCGTCCCAAGCACCGAGGTTCAGTCGCCTCTTTCTGAGTTCATTCCCTTCAACTCCGATCTATGTATTGGCACAACGATATTTACAATTACCATATTCGTTCTTTTTAGCGTACATGTCCTAATTAACGTACACCCCCCTTTTCCAGCAGGGTCTCATGTCGGTGTGTGACTAAAACTGATCCCTGGATCCATCATTTATTGTAATTCCCTGTCAACCACTGACAATGTGAGAAAGAAAGTTCCACCTGCATCCACAGCCTTTGCAAAGTTCCAGTATCCTTTTGACCACAAAATCACCATCACATGGATGTATGAACACTTCCAGTTAGCTTCAGTTACATTAACACCTGTCATCCCGGCTGAACTAATCTTGAATGTATGCAGAGGATGACATGGCCTACTCTCTGACTTTGTCCGTGTCTTAGCTCCACTGTCAGGCAGGTCGTTTGTCTTCTGCTGTCTACTGCTAATTTACCTCTCCAACGAGATGTAGTTTAATGTGGTAACCATAATTAATTAACAAAAATGTGTTTTCTTTTTTATAGTGACACGCGTGTCGATGGCGCCATGGTTATTTAAAAAACGAAATTAATGATCTAGTGGCGCCACATAGCAGACAGTAAAACACATCATTTCCACCATGTGGCGCCACCATTTTGTCATTTTCACACTGGTTTGAGAAACAGAATTTTTGTAACCTTAAAAATATTTTGTTAGCATACTGTACGCTAAAAAGAATGAATACAGTATTTATGTGTTTACGACATGCTAAGTTTATCTAGAGGGTCTTTCTCCTACCAGAGATAATTGAATATCTGACGTCAGTGACTGTTGTTCAGGTTTGAGCATTTTTCAAGATGTCAAACCTAAAGTCCCATCTCACAACAGTCATTGCAGTCAAACTTCCTTGCCCAAAACCACTTTATTGCACAAAGGAGTATTCTAGCTAATGATTCTTGACAACTGCATGATCACACATACAGTTGGTAGCTAAGAATAATTTTCAGGGATGCGTGCCCCTCTGTCACACTAGAAATGTTGATTGTCATGGCACTGCACAAGCAAATGAGCCCACATTCCACATATCATATACTATTCATTTAATTAATTAGTACTCTAAATTTGGCTAAGATATGTTCAGTACTAACAGAGATATAGCCTATGGCTGTTTTCGAGTTAATACCATCGTGTATATTAATACTGGTTTAATAAATAGTACAATTGTTATAATAAATCAAATAAATTATTCATCAATTTTCCCCACAAGATGCCTCTATGGCCCCGATGGACCTCACCGTCTCGTGTATTGGGCCAACTTCGGCAGTCATCTCTTGGATGCCTGCAGACAACAATCTACAGCACGTCATTTGCGTCAACAATCGGGAACGGCGGACAACAAGAGCGGGGAGCTTCCAACAACGGCTCATAGGTGACAGCACTGACATTTAATTTTAAATATTCCTTTTTTAAGTAATTTGCAAACATTTAGCAGATTTTGTAATGGAATTTATCTATGCGCATATTAATTATTTAAAATAATTACATTTTTTAAATAATTATATAATTTAACAAATTTTTATTTTATGGAACACTAAATAGCCCCAGAATAATTATTTGGATGTTGTGTTCTATAAGAAATGTATTATTATTCAAATAACACAATTTTCTTAGTACACAACTAGACATTTTCGACTTGCAATTGACATTTCAACTGCCTTCTGCGGCCTTCATCAGGAAGTGTTCTTCCTCTGCTCACCAGGTGGCGTGGCGAGCAGGTTGTCCCACACATGACTCTGTCTGTATAAATTAGTTTCAGTTTGTCAGCATTGTCAAATTGTCTCTTTCAGGACTTGGTCCAGGCTGTCGACACAAGGTGACAGCGACGTCAGTTGGTGACACAATGTCGACAGGCGTCATACTTGAACATGTACAGAACTCTGTGACTGTCTTGTTTAATACGCTTCACGGCAGTGAGTTTGTGTTATTCTTTGAGGGAAAGTTTCAGTGTATATTGTAGCGTTTGGATATAAACGTTTTCACACCCACTGGTGTAAAAACAGTACTGTAAGTATTTATAACCCTGTAGTTTATAATTCTATGTACACATGCAGAACATCAAATGGTCAAACGCTGCTTCGTTTCTTCAAATGTTTAGTCCGCAAACTTTGCACATAATTCTTATGTGGGCAGAACTAATTGTATTAGAGGCGGCTTCATTGAGTATTGCATATTGATGCCCACCACTTCCATTTGTGTGCATGAATATTTCATCTTATACTAGACAGACAACTGTACAATTTAAGGGGATGCGATGGTCAGAGCACTTTTTTTATTATTATTGAACTTGGAGAGTTGACATTTTCCGAGGTTGTGAGTCATGGTTAGATGAGTGTGGATTTTGTTCAGAATTTGTTTGGGGATTTTCCCACGGTAAGGCAGCCATCTTGGACTAAACTTTCGTTCCACTTATCTCAGTAACCACTAGACATAGACAGCCCAAATTTAGTGTGTAGTTACTCCATAGTATCCCAATAAAAACTGTCAAGAGTTTTCATTTATATTATTTTAAAAAAATTGGGGTTAATTTTTGAAATGTAAGATTTTTTTAACGGAGGGCAAATTTTACATTCAAAATACATTATGCAAAAACCAGGCAATGTTTTCAGAAAAGTTACTTAACAGTTTTCAAGAGCATACTATCAAGAAACACTGTGGCAAGTTTCAAGCAGTTCTATCAAGTAACAGCTCCGATAAGTGACACGGAAGACAAGAGGTGAAGGGAAAAACATGTTTCTGCGTAAATCATGTTCAAAGTTTGGTACATTGGTACACATAGTTCAACATCTAAATTGTAACATAGATGAACAAAACTTTGCAGATATGTTCTCCAATGTATCCTCTAGCTAACACATAGTTGAATAATATTTCTACACGGAAATGTCAACAACTCGAAACTCATTTTTTTCTCAAAAATCCGAAAAGTCGTTCATGCTCTGACTATTGCATCCCCTTAACATATTTGTCAATCAACTTATGCATATAATATGAAATATGAAACTACCAAATGATGAAATATGTCGTCTGCCACAGCAAACCAGGTAGTAAGTGACAATGGCATATTCTGCACGCGATCCAAAAATAACTCTAGGTCATATCCCATCAACTGGGTGATTTTAACAGAAATACATACTTATGATAACATCTTTTAATCAATGACTGGTTTATTTCCTTTGACACATAATGCAAAACTAATAAAGTTATAAATGTATGGTTGCTATGGGAATTGTTTTTCAGACAACTCGATTTTAAAACCCATTTTCTCAAAATTTTGCATTTTAAAAGTTTTCGTCATTTTTAGCTTCTTTTTAGCAATAAGTCCGTATCAGTTGAAATGTGTTGATGATAAGTGGAGCAGTGGCTAGAGCTTTGGACTCTCGACCGAGAGAACCCGGGTTCAAATCCTGCAGTGTCCAACCTTGGAAAAGTTTGTTCACTCTACGTTGCTTCAGTTCACTCAGCTGTATGAATGAGTACCTGGCTATAGACAGTGATGGATATTTGTGTATGAATAGTCTTTGCACATTAATGCAGCATGGCTGAATGCTTCCCAGAGAAGTTGAGATTGTGTTCGATTGAACAGGTCTGCCAGGGAATAAAGTGTAAAGCACTTTGAGCAGTCCTGAGGACTGGATACTGCGCTATATAAGAACAGGTCTGCCAGGGAGTAAAGGTTAAAGGACTTTGAGCAGTCCTGAGGACTGGATACTGCGCTATATAAGAACTTACTTTTACTTTTATGAGAAGTTATTGACTCATTGTTTCTGGGTCTGTTCTCAGGAATCCCCGATCCCCCGTTGGACATCCAGGTGGAGGCGGGGCCACAAGAGGGCACTCTGCTGGTCACATGGTTGCCGGTGACGATCACGATGACGGGCAAGTCTAACGGGGCTGAGGTCAAAGGTTACGCAATCTACCTTGATGGTCGGCACGTGAAGAATGTAAACAGCCCAACAGGTGAGAGAGAAACAGAGAGACGGGCAGATGGAGAGACAGACAGACAGATGGATAGAGAGACAGAGAGATAGACAAACTGATGGATGGACAGACAGACAGAGAGACAGACTGACAGACAGACAAATGGATGGACTGACAGAAAGACAAATGGACAGACGGACAAACGGATAGACTGACAGACATAGACAGACAGACAGACAGGTGGACAGACAGACAGACAAATGGATGGACAGACAGATGGACAGACAGACAAATGGATGGACTGACAGACAGATAGAGAGACAGATGGACAGACAGACAAATGGATGGACTGACAGACAGATAGAGAGACAGATGGACAGACAGACAAATGGATGGACTGACAGACAGATAGAGAGACAGATGGACAGACAGACAAATGGATGGACTGACAGACAGATAGAGAGACAGATGGACAGACAGACAGATGGATGGACTGACAGACAGATAGAGAGACAGATGGACAGACAGACAAATGGATGGACTGACAGACAGATAGAGAGACAGATGGACAGACAGACAAATGGATGGACTGACAGACAGATAGGGAGACAGATGGACAGACAGACAAATGGATGGACTGACAGACAGATAGAGAGACAGACGGACAGACAGACAAATGGATGGACTGACAGACAGATAGAGAGACAGACAAATGGATGGACTGACAGACAGATAGAGAGAGAGACAGACGGACAGACAGACAAATGGATGGACTGACAGACAGATAGAGAGACAGACGGACAGACAGACAAATGGATGGACTGACAGACAGATAGAGAGACAGACGGACAGACAGACAAATGGATGGACTGACAGACAGATAGAGAGAGAGACAGACGGACAGATAGACAAATGGATGGACTGACAGACAGATAGAGAGACAGACGGACAGACAGACAAATGGATGGACTGACAGACAGATAGAGAGACAGACGGACAGACAGACAAATAGATGGACTGAAAAAAATTATAAATAGTCGGGCGGACAGAGTCAGACACGACAGACAGAGAGACAAAGAGAGACGGACAGGCAAAAAGAAATAGACAGATGTACGCACATGTAGAGAGAGACAAAATATGAGACGGACTAATGGACAGCGAGATAGATGCTTTTTCAAGATATCTGTGCAAAATTATATTATTTAAAAAGGTTGTAAATTGTTTTTTATTTCTAAAAATGTAAAATTTGATGCTACCCCATGAATATATTTTTGGCTTTTTCTTGGTGATCTGTTGGGAATAACTAAAGAATATACATAAATAAGATAATATCAAATGACGATTGAATCATATGTATGTACGCAGCGTGAATAACGCTTAGTTTATTTTGTCGTTCATTCAGGCGATCACGTCATTCTCGATTACCACGACTTCTTTCACATCCGCAACCCACAATGCCTCAGTATACGAACGTTGGCGAAAGACTTGGATTCGTTAGATTCCCCGAGCATCCCGCTGTCTTCTCAGCTTCTCGAAGAGGTCACCAGGGGTCAAGTCACAGCAATCGTGCCAAAAGTGTCGAAGGTCGTGCTCGGCCAAATTGCCGTCGACGGAACGAAGACACAGGTAAAAATAATAAGAATAAACGTTATTTTATAAAGTGTCATATCCATAAACGTGAGCGGGTCTGTGTATAAAAATAATGCGTAAATAATACAAATAAAAGAAATTTAAATATAAAATATTTTATTATTACTTTTTAGTAACATTCTTTGTGACTTCTTTGTAATTGTTTTAAAGATCATCTCTGAATGTCGATGTCCGATATTAGATCAAATTACTTCCATTTTGATGGACGGGAGGCCAGGGGCAGTTTGGTCTGGTGTTGGACATCAGTGTTTCATGCTTCTGACCAATAGTGTTAATATATTGGTATCATCATATCAGTGTGTACAAACTTTCATCTGCGGGGGGCTGAAGCCAGAGTAATTTTGTCTGCTATTGCATGTCAACGTTCTGAGATGCTTCCTTAAACACTAATGATATGGACATTTTAATTATCGCTAAAAGTTGCTATAATGGTTCTACAACATTATAATTCTTCTCTCCAGAACAATGAAGATCTTTCCGGAACGTCGACGACAAACTTCCGAGTTATCCAGACAGAGCCAGCAGCCACATCAACCCCGACAAGAATCTCTGGATCTGTGGATCCCCCTGCCCAGCAAGAGGTCAAAGCCACGGGGATAGCAAATGGGCAGGTGGGTACACTTGCTAGATTTTGAGAAAAAATTGAATTTTTTGTATTCTTGAGATAGATTTTTACATATGCCTTACTATATTAGAGATATTTATAATATGTATTTAAACATTTTGTATGGGGAACGGTTTTTTGCGGGTTTTTGCCAATTTGGTGGCGGAATGCCATTCATGATGGGGTTTTTTGTGCTGTCAACCCTGTTCTGTTAGGCTGAATGCTTTCCAAAGAAGTAGAGCTGTAATTTTTGGATACAAGTTTTATTCATTATATTTGCTCACTATTTTAATAAGACACAGGCATATTCAGTAATAAAGGAAGTTGAAATGTGACATATGGTAATGACAAATTCAGCGTGTTCTAGCAACTGAATTATATTCCATTGATTAAGGCAACAGACAAGGTTGTTTTAAAGTCGACACTTGTAATTCTGTCGTCACATTGCTCAGTGTAATTCAACGGTTTGTCTTTCATTCCACATAGCCTCCCGTGGGTGTATTGTCAGACATGGGTGACGCAAGCAATTCGGAGCTCTCCGATATTGCTGAAGAGGAGGAAGATATGGAAGTGAGTGCTGCCACATGGTGGCACAAATTATCGGTTGTCTTATTATAATGTATTACTTAGTGTTGTTGCGATTAATCAATTTTGTCGATGATTGGTTCATGCTTTGATCGGTTAGTTTATTACAATCTTGTGTAATCGATGATCGTTTCAATTATATAAAACAAGTTTTGAGTGAAATATGTATGAATACTGAATAACCAAAGTAATATGTTTCATGAAAAAGATGCCACAGACATTCTTCAAAACAATTTTATTCTAAGTCAGTAACAGTTATTTAATCTATGTAGCGCAAACAAATTGAGCACATCAATGCAAATCGCAAACCCCACACTTGGTGGGTGGGTGGGATTGAACCAAAGCTAAACACATAACATTATATCATAATAAGGTAACTTCTATTGCACTTGAGTCGTCGGGAACCACCCTCAGAGGTGCAACAAGGCAACAGAGTTGGCCAATCTCAACGTCAATAATATGGAGTCCGTGAATTTACAAGACCATCCTTAAAAATAGGCACAATTAATCGACTCATGAAAACATGTTTAAAAAAAGCCATTATTATGTAAGATTAATATCACGTGTCTTCGTCCACTTCCAGATGGCTGACAACTCCAGGTTACATGCTGCTGGCGTATCGGGCAGCCCGAGACATCGGACATTGCCGCCGTCTGCCCAAAAGTCGGGCGTCATCGTTCCGGCGTCAGCCAATCACAATGGATCGCCACGTCATATGTCACCGTCCTCGCCACACCACAATCTCTCACCAGATGGTGCCTCTAGGGCAGGCTTCCGACCTGTGACCCCAACATTGAACACGCAGGATCGTGTGCCTCCACGGGGTGCGGAAAGCGCCCCCACGTCATACGAACCCATCGCAGTGCCTCATATAGGTCAGTAGTTCACCTTATATAGGTCAGTAGGTCATTATTAAAGGTTCCCCTTCATTTATTATTTTCGTTCGACTCATTTTATAATAATTTCATGAAAAATCGAACCATCTAGTTGCGACTACGAAATGCAAATGTGTTAAATCATGAACAAACCATTACGTTGTTTTTGGCAGGTTGTGTGATTGTCTGGCGCTATATATTATCACACAGCTATTCACTTTTCCACAAGTTGTCAGTCGAACAATTTCTTTTAACATTCAATGATTTACCAAGCATGAACTCTTTATTAAACCAACTGTGTTTACCGTAGAATAATATTACATTAAAAAACGGGTAAATTTGATTGCACCAAACTAGGTCGGCCTATTCCTAATTGAACACGTGTGGAATATTGCTGAGCGATGAAATGACAGTTTGATCAATAAATAAATAAACGTCTTGTAGAGGTCATACAGACAAGTTTAACACATTTAACGTTAGACTGGTTTATGACGTACAGTTGTTCGCTATGCCATGCATCCTGTCTATGCTACGTAATAGTCGCACACATGCAGTTTATTCAGATTACTTGTCTGGTTCAACTCGGTGAACACTGCGTAAGATTTTAATGACATCTCAGTATTTCAGTGGAACCTTCGCTTTACGGTCACCTCGGTAAAACAGCTACCTCGAAATTAAGACCCTAGGATAGTCCAAAATATTTCTGTAACATTGTAGAATAGGAAAAATATTCTTATCAATAAGGTCACCTCGTCATTCAGGTCATTTTGCCCAGACAGAGGGTGACCTTAATAGTGAGGGTGACCTTAATAGTGAGGGTGACCTTAATAATAAGGGCGACCTTAATAGTGAGGTTCCAGTGTACTTTGTATTGAATTTATTATGAGAAAAGGTTGTAAATTTAACTATTGTTCTTAAACTCAGAGGCACATCATACAAGAATCATTGGGCAAAATCGTTAACAGGGACATGTAAGAGTTGTCGTTAGAGCAAGGGACCGCCGAAGGTTAGGGTGGGAATGCAATTTCAAATAAGTAAGTTTTCAGTTTTTTACGAAAGGTATTTATAGTCTCAGACGATTTTAAAGCGATACGGAGTTGATTCCAGATTTTTGGTGCAGCTACAGAAAAAGCACATTTGCAGATATTAACTATGAAAAATGTACGTTAATTTGTTTCAGAAATCACGAAAGATAGTGGCAGCAACAGCTCAACAAGTCTAGATGTCTACGACGCGAAAGCCACAAATGCCTTACACCACCATGCCAACACTGTTACCATGCCAACCAGCAGTCCGTCAGTGACGCCCGACGCGTACATGTACGGTGCTGCCACCACGCCTACCTCGTCTGTCGCAAGTTCGGGCGGTTGGCCCGCCCCCGTTTCCCAGCAACCGATCTGTCACCAGCGAAACGGATTCGTAGATCTGAATTCGCAAGACACGACCCATCAAAACAATTACATCGCGGACGGATCCGGATCAATGCAGCGACGTCCGGAAAGTGCAAAGTTCGAACGTCGACCCACCAGTGCGAAGCAGGATCGCCGTCCGTGGAGCGCAAGCAGTGATATCCCAGCGGATCGACTCGATAAACCCCTCGATCCGGAAGTAACCGGGAGAAAATCGGCTGGGAAACCACGAGGACAAATGCCGAATGTTGGCAAAAATGTTGGCAGTGATTACGTGGATCAGTATGATCCGTATAACGGATACCAGATGCAGAGGCAGGACGAGAATAGCTATAGTGGACTCGTGGACAATAATGAGTATACGTCGCGTAAAATCCGCGACGACATTCCTGACTCGGACCTGATTGACTACGAAGATGATGGCGGTGATTCACTCGTCGAAAGTTTGGACATGGAATACGACGATACGCTTGTCCGGATCTTTATTGCGTTGTTCGATTACAATCCGTCGATCATGTCGCCAAATCCGGATGCTACCGACGAAGAGTTACCGTTTAAAGAGGGACAACTCATCAAGGCAAGTGTAGAAAACGTGTAATTTTCTATCAAAATCTACCTTTTACCTACGCAGTTTATTCATATTAAGAAATTACGTAACGACCACCTCGTATAGAAGGTAATATAAATATTATTGTAACGGACAATTTCACGAAAACATTTCTCTTCATAAAATATTTTGCAGTGTCAACACTTATAATATTGTAAATGCTTTCCAAAAATCTTTCTTGAGCACAGTATCGGTATAATACTTTTGGAGTATTGGAGGTGCATCTCCGCCTCATTCTGTTCTCATTCGCATTCTTGGACCATTGGACTCTTCTGATCTACCAATTGGCAAGATATTTAAGAAAACTCAATGATTAGTTATCTACTCACATGTTCTTGATATGCATGGCTTTTTCTGGAGGGCTTTTCTCTCGCAGCTGAGAGAATTGGTTAGTGATCAATTCACCAGATGGCACCACTGTAAATGAGTGGTTCGTTACTCGACGGGTGGGTGTAAGCTAAGTACCAAGTGTGACCCGCCACAGAGAACCAGGGATTAAGTAACGCAGGCCTAGTCTGCACACGAGCTAAAAATAGCTGTTTATGTTATGTGCCGTCAGTTTTGTGATTTTGGTAGAAATACACACCTCGTAATCACACCTTTCAATGTCAAGTTTATTTACATCAACAAACAATTTAAAAATATACATGCACTTACGAAGCCATTTATAAAAAATGTGAGTGAAAATGTCATCGTTTCTCAAAATGTTGTTTTAAAGTTTGCATAAATTTTAGCAATAAATCAAACACTAATGAGATTTTTTAACAAATGAGGTGTTAGTTTAAAGCTTGTGGTCTGTGGAATCCAAAAACGTTTCAAAATTCCATTCAAAATTTTGCTAGTTATCCATTGTGCTGTAACAGGTCTCTTATTAATATACTTAGCTGACTGTTCTTTTTCAACAAGTAGATTCATGAGCAAAAGTCAGACTTTTTTACAAATGACATTGAGACAATACTGCAAAACTTTTTTTCAGATATACGGAGACAAGGATGCGGACGGATTCTTTTTGGGCGAAGCGAATAACCGCCGCGGGTTTGTTCCGTGTAACATGGTGTCAGAGGTACAGGTCGATGACCCGGAAATAGCTGCGCA
Source organism: Escarpia spicata (assembly GCA_963995525.1). Classification (NCBI taxonomy): domain Eukaryota; kingdom Metazoa; phylum Annelida; class Polychaeta; order Sabellida; family Siboglinidae; genus Escarpia; species Escarpia spicata. The sequence goes on from OZ023213.1 coordinate 27,751,930, forward strand.
GTTGTTGCGTGAAAGCACCCGCTCTACGACGAGTTCGTTAAGTCGCGGAACGCCCAGTAGGGGAACGCCGAACCGAAGAACGCCGTCGCAGAACATGGTGAATCGAATGACTCCGGGAACGCCCACCAGGGGAACGTCGCCGATGACCGAAACGAGACAAAATGGTTCCGTAACACGGCATCTTGGTAGGACGCTTTATTTATTACTATTTTGTTATCCATTTCTGCCAGTTTATTCAACAACTGCTGTGTTGAATGTATGTATTAGGATACCTAAAAATAATAAAATTTTCAACTGTGCAAAGACTGAGGTACATAAATATAATTCACAGAAAAGCTGTCCAAATATTTACAAACTTGAATGATTCCTGACATCTCATTTGACTACCCATGCCGTTAATAGGGCTGTACAATGTCACTGGTGAGAAGTTATACTTTAAAAAAATCACTAGTAGTGTCTGATTATATAGAAAAAAAGAGAAAACAATTTTGGAGGTGACCAAAAACATTGAGCACACAACAATAATAAATTTTGAGGGTGTCCAAGAACATGCGGTTTTCGAATACATATAATCGTTACAGTATACACCATATTTGACATGTTATTCCTGTCCTCTTTATCCCTGAAATGCGGGATGAAATTGGCTTTGATACTAATTCGCAGTTTTTTTTCTTCCATCATTGACCCTCTTTCCCTGTCATCTCCACAACCCATCATTTCACACTCTTTCTTCTCTACCTCCAAATTTCTTCATACCGTATTCGTTCTATGTACAGTACGCTTAGCAAATATTTGAGCCGTGGAAATATGTCAAAACTTTGTGTTCCAATAAGGGTACAGGGGTGTGCACCCATTTCCATTGGTTCCTGTGGTTCCTGAGTACAGCCATCTCGGTAGACCTGAATGACAAGCGATTTATGCATCTCACATATGAGCAACAGGATAACAGAATACAGTAAAATCTTATATTTTCCCTGGACCTTTCAATATATTTTCATTACCGAGCTTTGAATCTAGTGTGAAATTTGTAGAAATTAAAACACAATGATGGATTCAGCAGTCAAGGTTGTCATTGAGATCGCTGTCACGGCGTCGGATGCTGCTAAAAAGGGGTACGCTAATTAGGGCATGTTCGCTTAATAGAACGAATGCGATGTCACTTGTGTTCAATCAACTCGCACAGGTATTCTTCTTCTATTAATTGCCAGGGTCCATTTCCGGACATTAACGCCAACGGGAGTTTTAAAGAATGAGATCACAGCTCATTGACTCCATTTCCCTGCGTGGAATCTTTTACTTCCCCTGTCATAGACACCAGATGGAAGGAACCAATAGCTTCTCTTCCTAAAGACACAGGCAACATAGGGTGAACGAAATTGCCCAAGTTTTGACATGGCTACTGGTACCGAACTACTGATCTGTCAGCACCAAGATTCAAACCAATGTACTGTAAATATAGAAGGCTACATAATAGATAAGCATTGTAAGCCAAATTTGTTATGATACATGTATGAATCCTGCTGAATACAGGTTTCTTATGTATAAATATGTTAATTTTCTATATTTACAAATGTTATAGTAATTACTGTTGTGATGTCAGATTATTTAGTCGACCTACTTTATTGCATCTTTAAGTAAACATGACATTGCTGGCAGAAAGACGATTGCTTGCTTATATCTGATTAACGCAAACGTTGCTTTAATGCGACATATTTCTTTGGATTAACATCATGTTTACCTGGTAATGCGATTGTTATTGATGCTGATATTAGGCTGTGGATCACCTTAAAACTGTGGTTCACGTTAGCAATGTCAACAATTTACGTGTACATGCATCTCTGTACTTTATAGTGCAGCCTGTAGCCGTGTATTGTCCAAGTGGTCAAATGTGTACATGCATCTCTGTACTTTATAGTGCAGCCTGTAGCCGTGTATTGTCCAAGTGGTCAAATGTGTACATGCATCTCTGTACTTTATAGTGCAGCCTGTAGCCGTGTATTGTCCAAGTGGTCAAATGTGTACATGCATCTCTGTACTTTATAGTGCAGCCTGTAGCCGTGTATTGTCCAAGTGGTCAAATGTGTACATGCATCTCTGTACTTTATAGTGCAGCCTGTAGCCGTTTATTGTCCAAGTGGTCAAATGTGCTTGAGCTACATTCAGTGCAAATCGTAATTAGCCCAGAGCAACGGATATTAGATTACCCAGTTCTTGGGATTAATTAATCCACAACTGCACATGGTTTCCAAGCCAATTGTTGTGTGATTAGGTTCTTTTTCACGTATTTTCTCAAGAGCCCACCTGTGTGTCACTGTACTTTGGTAGTTGTCATGGTAACGTGATCTCAAAAGCGGTCAGATGGTTTCAGGCGCTGAATGAACAGAGTTTTAGGAGATGCCTTTTAATGAAGCCTGTTGCATAGCAAAGTTATATAAAATATATTTATCATTCTGAAATGTTATCTTAGTTATTTTTTATTTATTGGTATTTATCTATGCATATATCAATTTTAAATATATATATATATATGTTTTTTTATCAATTATTTTAAAGTATTTTTTATTTGATGAACTATTGTAAGCACCCATAACAATTATTTTGATTTATAAGGTGCTATAAGAAATGTATTATTATTAACATATTAGCACCCAGGTATTTGTACATGTAGTTTCATCAAAGTGTTATATTAAATACTGTACTGTTCATTCTAAGAGGTTTGCTCTGCTCGGGGCACACTCAACTCCAACTCCTACAAAAATGTGCCCACTTGTCTAAAGCAGGCTTTACACCAGGCAATGAGGTAACATTGACATCATTAAGAAATGTCAAGGCCAAATGATATCACTTGCCATGTAATTCGCAAGCGATATGAGTTGCGTGTATACACGATGCAATGTAGTTGCTTGGGACGAGAAGTGTCACATGACCACATGGAGTCATGGGCCGTCACGCATCAACGCAGCCATTATAGTCCAAAAGTATTTCTGTAATATTATAGAATAGGAAAAATAATCTTGCTAATAAGATCACCTCGTCATTCAGGTCACTTTTGCCCAGTCCTGAGGATGACCTTAACAGTGAGGACAACCTTAACAGTGAGGACGACCTTAACAGTGAGGGCGACCTTAACAGTGAGGGTGACCTTAATAGTGAGGGTGACCTTAATAGTGAGGGTGACTTAATAGGAAGGTTCCACTGTATTTCGTATTTAATCTATTATGAGAAAAGGTTGTAAGTTTAACTATTGTTCTTAAACTTCCTTAAACCTGATTAATCAGAATCTTCACAGACACACACTATATAATAACAATAATGACAAACTTCTATGGCGCCTAAATTCCCCAGAATCTGAGCTCAGAGGCACAACATACAAGAATCATTGGGCAAAATCTTTAACAGGGACAAGCAAGAGTCGTCATTAGAGCAAGGGACCGCCAAAGCTTAGGGTGGGAATGCAATTTCAAATAAGTAAGTCTTAAGTTTTTTTTTACGAAAGGTATTTATAGTTTCAGCTGATTTTAAAGTGATAGGGAGTTGATTCTAGATTCTAGGGAAGGCTAATCCAGATTCTGGGGAAGGCTAATCTATTTCTAGATGTGTCACGTGAGTTGACTACGACGAGGCGACGGTCACCTGAAAATAGAGCCAGTTTTATTGCAAACGAAGGCGTCAGGGCGACAAAGCGATGGCATTGCAGGCAGTACAGCCGCTGCTATGTAGTATTTACATGAGGCAATCAGACTGCAGTCAGGTTGCGTGTGATGGCATCGCATCGTCGCAGCAATGGCGTCGCCAGGTGTAAAGCCAGTTTAACTCTTCATAAGCTTTGTATTTCACACATACATGTATATCCATCCATATAAATTTCATGTTCATATTAGACTCCCTGAAGCTACCTGAAGTGGTCCCAGGCCCACCTATTTTGTAATCCCTCAGGTAAATAGATAGATTACCTCTTTGTTATCTGTATTTAATCCAGATAGTTTAATCAGCAGGATAATCCACATGTACGCCATCGCAGTATGATTAAAGACTGCCCTACTAATACACAAACGAAGTAGAACTATTGGCCATACTCATACAAACATATATTGTTAACATGGTCACACTGTCGGTGTAGTGAGAAGTGGTTTGGTGTGATTCGTGGTGTGTTCTCGTAGCGGCCCACCGCCATGCAGTGTACATGGTACATCCGTGAGTATTTAATATGGTTCATATTAATAGTAGACTATTTTTGTTTTGTGCTTATTTAAGAAATGATTGAGTGAGCTTGTCAACTGAAGTGGGCTGGACATGTGGAGAGAATGGGAGGAGAACGGCTGGCAGAGAATGCAGATGTCTGGAGAGTGGAGGGGAAACAGAGGCGAGGATGACCTAGACTGCGATGGGATGACTGTGTAAAGAGAGACTTGGTTGGAAAAATTGGTAAAGGAGTGGAGAACAAGAGGGAAAGATAGAGGGGATAGCAGACAGTTGGTGGAGAGAGCAGTGCAAGATAGAGAGGGATGGAGACAGGTGGTGGAGAGAGAAGTGAAAGATAGAGAGGGATGGAGATAGGTGGTGGAGAGAACAGTGCAACATAGAAAGGGATGGAGACAGGTGGTGGGGAGAGCAGTGCAAGATAGAGAGGGATGGAGACAGGTGGTGGGGAGAGCAGTGCAAGATAGAGAGGGGTGGAGACAGGTGGTGGGGAGAGCAGTGCAAGATAGAGAGGGATGGAGACATTTGGTGGAGAGAGCAGTGCAAGATAGAGAGGGATGGAGACATTTGGTGGAGAGAGCATTGCAAGATAGAGAGGGATGGAGACAGGTGGTGGAGAGAGCAGTGCAAGATAGAGAGGGATGGAGACAGTTGGTGGAGAGAGCAGTGCAAGATAGAGAGGGATGGAGACAGGTGGTGGAGAGAGCAGTGCAAGATAGAGAGGGATGGAGACAGTTGGTGGAGAGAGCAGTGCAAGATAGAGAGGGATGGAGACAGGTGGTGGAGAGAGCAGTGCAAGATAGAGAGGGATGGAGACATTTGGTGGAGAGAGCATTGCAAGATAGAGAGGGATGGAGACAGGTGGTGGAGAGAGCAGTGCAAGATAGAGAGGGATGGAGACAGTTGGTGGAAAGAGCAGTGCAAGATAGAGAGGGATGGAGACAGGTGGTGGAGAGAGCAGTGCAAGATAGAGAGGGATGGAGACAGGTGGTGGAGAGAGCAGTGCAAGATAGAGAGGGATGGAGACAGGTGGTGGAGAGAGCAGTGCAAGATAGAGAGGGATGGAGACAGGTGGTGGAGAGAGCAGTGCAAGATAGAGAGGGATGGAGACAGGTGGTGGAGAGAGCAGTGCAATATAGAGAGGGATGGAAACAGTTGGTGGAGAGAGCAGTGCAAGATAGAGAGGAATGGAGACAGGTGGTGGAAAGAGCAGTGCAAGATAGAGAGGGATGGAGACAGGTGGTGGAGAGAGCAGTGCAAGATAGAGAGGGATGGAGACAGGTGGTGGAAAGAGCAGTGCAAGATCTGTGAGGGGGATGAAAAAAGAAAGAAAAGAGAAATGAAGGAGCACTATTGAGGCCCGACTGACCCCTGACTGACTGGGAAACAAGAGAAGAACAAAAACCCTACTACGTACTTAATCCCTTGGTCATAAGGGTGTCATATCCTCTGTCAGTCTGTACCAGTCTTGTTTGTCTTCTGCGGTGTGCTACAGGGGCGGTAGGGGTAGATAGACTGGTCCACCCGGGTCAGCACAGTGGTTAGAGCATCAGATTCAATCAAGAGATTCCAAGTTTGAATCCTTTGCTACCGTTTTGAACCATGGACAATTTTGTTCACTTCACGTTGCTCCACTTCACTCAACTGTTTGAATGAGTACCTGGCTATAGACAGTGGTGGATATTTGTGTAGGAATTTGTGCATACCGGGTACATATTGTCTTTGCGCATTAATTACAGCATGGCTGAATGCTTCCCAGAAAATACGAAATAGTGTTCGATTGAACAGGTCTACCAGGGAGTAAGGTGTAAAGTGCTTTGAGCAGTCCTACCTACTGGATACTGTGCTATATATACGAATGCCCTTTCTTACCTTTATGATGTGATGCAGCCAGTTTCTCTCCATCATCTCTTGGCATCAAATCAAACTTTTCTTAGATTGGTGGCCCACAAACCGATTATACAATCGATTGGTTTGTCGACTGACAGTCAATTATGAAAATCAAACCAATTCCCAACACTTAACAGATTTAATGAGAGTTTTTGTACATCTTTTTCGGCCATTCCATTGTAGGTGGAGATCAACACAGTCAACGAGGGTCGAACCCGAACAGCATACCAACAACACCAGTTCCCCCACCAGAGGGCACTGCTAAGTTGATGGTGGCGCTCTATGATTACGACCCGCAAGAGCTCTCACCAAATGTAGACGCGGAGGTAAGAATGCACCTTTTTTTAGACTACTGATCTTTTTTTCTAAAAACAGTTTCATGGAAAATAGATGAAACTTTTTTCCATTGATATCAAATTTTTTTAATATATATATACAGTCATGTCTCATTTTTCCGCACATTTTATGTACAGTTACAGTTTACATACTGTAATGTTACTGACACATCACAACAGTGTTAACCAGAGTGAGTCATCTGGATATTATACGACTGGGTAATCTGTGACTGTTTTGAATGCGTTTCCTGATATCCCAAGCCCTGTCCAGATCGGTATCACAGCCGTACTGCTTGAGGTATCGAATGAGAACGTCAAGGCCGGCTGTTGCCTGCTTGGTGGAGACCAGTTAAGGTTCTGTTGGGTCCCTTGTTGGCTCTTCTGCGACGTCGTGTTGACTTGAGTCACCAGTAGCAATATCGCATCGTCGTCCAGCGGCTGGCACATGACGTCTTCTCCCTCGATGTCGACGTACTGATCTGGTGTGAGGTCGCAGTCAGGGTCCAGTTGATGAATCAGGGCACGTAGTTCGGCTAGTGGGGTGTCGTCTTCGTGATCAGTGGGCTCAGAGACTGCATGGCCATCAGCGGGAAGGATGTCGACACGGCGCCAGCAGTTAGCGATGGTAGACTGGCTGATGTCATTCCAGTCTTGCTTTGTTCCAAGTAATGGCTGGTTAGATAGCAGTAGTAGTGGGCTTTGAAGTTACTGATGATGCTGCTGTCCACTTCAATTGTAAATCTGTTTCATCTAAAAGTAAACACCAACACTGCTTATTGCCCATTCAGCTTCACACTAATGACTGAAGCCAGTGAGCCAACTTTGCCCCTTGTTACAACACAGGCTGCATGAGTAGACCATGTGATTTACTCACTGGGTCAGTGCTTCCTACCACATTACTGATTTTCCAAGCGATCAATAGTGACCAGTTATCTGAAGCACAATACAGTGTTAAACGGCCGTTTGGTTCCTAAAACAGTGCGCGGAACCGGAATCATGAATAAACGGATTAACGGAGCAATTAACATGGTATCAAGATGGTTCCCACACAAAAACTTGCAGATCATGAAACAGCTGGATTATCGAAGACCAGATAAACGAGACATGACTATATATACACTGTATATATATATATATATATACACGGGTAAATCAAATATAAAATTAAGATTACTAAAAACCAGTTAACTAAACTACACCATATAGTTTGTAACATAAAATACGTACTATAAATAGCTATAATGTATTAAAATTAATTTTAAAATATAGCCACATCAAGTAAATAGATAAATAAAATATATCCTAATTCACAGTTCCTTAGCAGAATTAATCCAACTAAAATAAATGAGTTTTAAGCAGAGTTTTGAACTTTGTTTATCTATTTGTTTGATGTGATGTACTGGTCAGCAGGTGGAGCTGTCGTTCCGAGCGGGCGACGTATTGAAAGTCTACGGCGAGATGGATGAAGACGGTTTCTTCTACGGAGAAGCGAACGGAATCCACGGCCTTGTCCCTTCCAACTTCCTGCAAGACATTCCTAATTCCCATGGTCACCACGAGAGGCGCTCCGTACAAGGCACGCCCCGATCAAATCGGCAGCCGACGTCGCGAAACACGCAAAAGGTCCTGAACGATCGCTCTCGGTCACCGCAAAAAGCGAATCAGCCATCGCAACACCCCAAGCAACAGGAACGTCCAAAAGCTGCCAACGTAGGTGGCAGAAGTAGAAACGATTAGTTTGTTCTGTTTCAACTGTCGTGCCAAAGCTGTTCTTGTACTGTTGTTGTTGGTGGATGCGGTGTTAGAATGTGGCGCAAAATCCCGGATGTTTTGTACAAAACGATGTCTGTCGATCAATTTACCTTTGTAGAATCATCCGTAATAATCAGCCTTGTTTTACCGTTACCAAATTCGTCTTTTCATAATCCATTTTGCGTTGTCGCGCGCTGGTTTGATCAACGTAACGTGCAGTATACGTACATTTCAATGCGAGACCCAAAGATTCACACAAAGATATATAACGTTGATGTAAGTTACAATCTCATAGTTGGAATATCAAGAAAATTTGATTTAAGTTTTACATTCTATATATTTGAGCTTTGACATGAGAGTTTGATAATTGTAATGCACACAAAAATTGTGTTGCCTCTCTTTGGAATTTACAGTACATCTCATAATATAATAAAATGAATAAATACTAACAATTCTTAATTAACACAGAGGCTTCCTCCAAACGTGACGTCCAGAGAACAGTGATATGCAAAGAAACTGTGCCTTAACAGTTAGGGAGATGGATATAGGAGGACAAACAAGCAAGCCTGCATTCCTACAGGAAACTGAAAGTGAAAGCAAGTGTGATAAGTTGAGCATGAAAAGATCCTGGATTTCCACGTAGGAATTGTTGTGATACATGGATCGTCTATTGTTGACAATACTTTAGCCACATATGTGTGGCTGATACAGAGTTCTGAGCTGAACATAAGAAGAGAAATATTTTCAGCGAAGTTACAAAAGTTCTTCCACCTGTGGATCAGGGTGGGGCTGCATTAATTTTTAGATCTATACAAATCAGTTGTGAATTTAAATACAATGGCGTCAATTATTCCTGTGAAATATGTGTTTCGGTTTTGCTCTGACGCCTTGAAATTCTATGATATTCAACTGCTGCTCCATTATTTCATAAATACCGTAATTGTTCCATGAAGTGTACATACCGTAACAGGTGCACAAAAGTTTTTGACACCAAATTCCCCACTTCAGAATTACCTTTTATGGCACACAAACATGTTCTTACTGACGTAGGAATGCACAAACATTTCCCCTGCAAAATACAACTACACGAACTACGAAGTGATACAGTAAACTGTTAATCTACCCATTGAAATATTTATTTGTTTTAACAGGTTTTAATATCACCTAGATGGCCGTCTTCCGAAACTGTTGACTCCAACAGTTATCCAATCTTGCTAAATGTTTAGCTTAGCCGACAAAGTATTAGCATCACTACTGATGCCCCATATTTCATATATCTTACCGTATAATCTTATCCTTCTAGTTCTGCCAGTGTACTGTTGTTTTCTTGTTGGGATGTAACAGAATTCAACTATTTAAACAAGCATACATTTTACATATTTGCAATAAAAGTAGTATACTCATTGCCATTCAATACTTAAATTGCATTCCAACGTATTGCATTTTAATCATATATAATGTTTTATTTTGTAGTAAACCAGCTATTTCTGATGGACATAAACCCAGAAACTTATTATGTAGTCGTTTTCATTTAAGAATTGTGTGAGAATTCACCTGATGAGCACCATAGATATATAAAACAAATTCCTGTAATACAAAATGGAATATGAGTAATGTTAATTTTTTTCCCAGTCAGATTTGTGTAATAATTAATCAGTCCATTATGTGAATTGGCAGTGTGTGTACGGAGGCCTCAATTGGTTTTGTTTTGGTTAGGATTGTGGGTGGGTAGGTGGGGTAAATTGTTAATAAACACTTGGATTATTGGAATTTTTTTATATTTAAAAAGCCCCTTAGTCCAGTCTACATTTTAGTTATTAAAATAGCCCATGTTTAGTCAGATTCTTTTTCACAGGAAATGGTTATTTTTCTCACCTATAGCTGGTAGTTTTCTGACTACCGGTATATAAGAGAAGGTTTTGTTGGTTAATATTGCAAATTTTGGTTTCTTTTTGTCAATTTTGTGTACATAGCAACAGTCTGGGCAGATCCTGTTTAAATGTTGCGCGTAAGAGAAGGTTAGTGTGACGAACGGAAATTTAATAATAATAAAGTAAATTTTCTGATGATCTTTCACTTTCCAGCCTATGGTATTGGTGACTTTTCGTTACCACACTTCTCTGTACACATACAATACACAAACACTTTATTTAATTTTATAAGTTAAGTCGTTGTACATAAATTGTATCACATAGCAACAGCATCAAATTCTCAACTATACAACACGCATCTGGCTTCATAAACGTAAGATGGCGACGCTAGATGTGCTATTGGTATAGTATATGCAAACAAAATTTTACCGAAACAATCTCGCTAGTTTGTGTACCAATTAATGTGGCAGTCGAATAGTGCAAGAATTTATTTTTCAAGTTGACAAAAGCATCTTTTAAGTTGTTGTTGAATGACTACCTGTAAATATATGTTAGATACCGAGAAGTTTGTTAATAATTATTGAATCATTGACGTGTTAATATGTCCTTCCCAGTTGTTTACTTGAATAAATGTTTTTACAAAATAATATAGTTTTCAGTTTATTGTTATTGTTGCTTTCGGAGTTTTGTTCTCTTTCTAATTTTGTATAATTGGAACACTTTGGTGTAGTTTCTCTGGATGTAACTACTGTATGGCCTGAAGATATAATTGTGTATATAAGTTTGGAAAAGGTGATGGGGTAGATTACTTATGTGAATTCAAAATTATTTGTCTGCTGCGGTGAGGACATTTATTAATTTTAACAAATATATGTAGACAGATAGGTGTCATTCTCATACAGGTGAAGATATCCATTAGACTCGATGGTTTAAATAGTTATTCTTTTTACGTATTTGCCTGTCTCCTGCAATGTTTTGTTCGCTATCATTGGTAGTCATATGAAGAAGTTCACTAATAGCAAATTAAATGTATAAAAATAGGTAAAGTAACAGCAAAATACATACAAAGGATAACGATTGCAAGAGGACACTAAGGTAAAGTAACAGCAAAATACATACAAAGGATAATGATTGCAAGAGGACACTAAGGTAAAGTAACAGCAAAATACATACAAAGGATAACGATTGCAAGAGGACACTAAGGTAAAGTAACAGCAAAATACATACAAAGGATAACAATTGCAAGAGGACACTACCATGACAATGTAACATGATTCTTGGATGAAACATGGTATTGTAAATTTAGTAATTCAGTTGTTTATGACCCACACTTACTCTCTCATGCATGTGTGATACCTCTGCAATATCTCCTCCCCTTTAACATCTTTATGTTGCACAAAAATATATACCACTGCAATATATCCCCCCTCTATATAATAACATCTTAATTTGCAGAAACAATTGACAACAGACAATGCAAACGATACACTCCATTGTCAAGAAAGTTGTGATAAACATCGTTAATATACATGCATGTTGTCTAAGTAGTTCATAGAGCGTTAAGAACTGATGTATATCGACGCGTAGTTGGCTATGTTGGCGTTGGGTGTATTATCATGTTGCTAACTATCTCTAGTGTGCTCTCTGCTGGCAAAATCTCCACATCTTTCGCCTCTTTCTGTGGTATGTATTCTCACTGATGTCTTCATCTTCTTCTTTATCACTTGCATCTTCCTCATGACTCCTGCATGCTATAATGATTAAAGTTGATTCCTGCATGCCATGTTAAAGGTGACTCGTCAGTTCAATTTTTTTGCTTGTCTCATTTCAAATTCATTAACAAAAAACACATCTACAGTAGCCATATGGTATAGTATAATAGTATCAACTGCAACATGCTAGCTCGTTTGTGCAATTTTTGTGTGTAGTTTTGAGAAAAAAAAGTTATATTTAATTCTTGCCCAAAAGAACATATTCAAACGATTTTAAATATCGATATACAATTATACATAGGTTGATTTTGTTGACTTTCCTTGCTCTTTCAAAAACATGTTACTAATAAATTCAGGCAAATTGTCAACTCTGCAATTGACTTTGGCAAGTTGCCAAATGTGATGATAAAAATCTATTTTTTCAACCACTTATGCCAATGTATGCAATGTTCGAAATTAAGACGTTTGAATCGGCGGCCGTTGATTCAAAATTAGTGTTAGTGTAACTTAGCTATATTATGTTAGAGTATATATAGTTAATGTTAAAATTATTACTGTTTAATATCTTATGTACTTACATGTAAAATTCAAATGATTGACATTCACGTTTGTGATTAAAGAATGTGGAAAAATGGAAATGTGTCAATATGATTTGTAAATTAGCCAGGCCAGTTCAAAAAAATCTGGGTGTGTTAATTTTTTGTTAATTTCAGACACTGGTAATTATTTAAACTATTTACACATAACATACTTGGAGAACCAGATTTGTGATAGGCTAAACCAGTTAAGGATGCAACTTTAACGTAGAGTTTTGTAGCATTTCTTAAACTCCATCCTCAAGCGATTTGGTCCATCACGAATAAAAATCCTTGATGCTCAGATTTGCAATTTGTGAATAATTTAAGCAACATGCGAAGTCAGTTTAATAAAACATACTTCGTACTTTTGTTGAAATCATTAAAAGAATACACTATGGTCATTAGGGACAACCTTTGAAATGTGTCTTCTGAATATCGACTGGATCCTGTCAACAAATTTTATAATCTATCGAATCATTTTGCCAAGCTAAATGTAAGTTTTTTTAAACCGAACTAGCATGTTACAGTAGATAGCATAGATTCATATTTTGGGGAAATGTATCTGAAATGAGAAAAAACAAAAATGTTAATTGAGGAGAGACCTTATTTGATGTTGCCGTGTGTTTGAACTTTTAGGTACAACCTTTACTTTGCTGAATGACAGCTGAATGTTGTATTCATTATTTTATTGTGACTAAAAATTAATAGCAATTTTATATGCTTAGCCGTTGCTTATACCAATTTAATTAACTTACTTGATATACATGTTACACCATCAGTTCATATTACAGAAATTACTGATTCCAAAGCGTGCTTTTACTTCACCATATATTTGCATGAATATACAATATGCAAATAGTGTGGGAAGCACTTTGCTATGCATGACAAAGATTGGCAGAAATTATATTATACTTGTTGTTGGGGGGTTTGTCTATGTTTCACCTTACAAGAATATAGGTTGCTAGATGTTTAAATTAATACTATTTTTAAATACATAAAAACTCATGTGGCGTGTTGATGGCTCTCGGTGTAATTAATGAAATGTACATTTTGAAATAGTAAATATAGTATACAAAACTGGTTGTAAAACTATTTAATTGTAACTTTTAATTGGACAACTTGATTTTGCTACCCTTACAGGAGCAAAGTTCATTAGTTGAGGGGTGTCAAGACTAGTGTTAAGTAATGTCATGAGGGTTATGTTTTTGGAAAAGGCATTATAGTTTTTAATTAATCTTTCAAAACATACTACATGTAACTGATTAGTGTTTTAACATTCTTTTCGTAACCTATCCTGTTTTGTGTATGCTGTAGATTTGTCACGCAGCCATAAGGCAGTGGTGCTTTAACATTCACCAGAAACATATCAATAATACTTTAACATTATGTCACACGACACATGTCAGTATCACTTTAATATATCACATGAAACATGTCAGTATCACTTTAATATATCACATGAAACATGTCAGTATCACTTTAATATATCACATGAAACATGTCAGTATCACTTTAATATATCACATGGAACATGTCAGTATCACTTTAATATATTCACATGGAACATGTCGGTATCACTTTAATATATCACATGGAACATGTCAGTATCACTTTAATATATCACATGGAACATGTCAGTATCACTTTAATATATCACATGGAACATGTCAGTATCACTTTAATATATCACATGGAACATGTCAGTATCACTTTAATATATCACATGAAACATGTCAGTATCACTTTAATATATTCACATGGAACATGTCAGTATCACTTTAATATATCGCATGGAACATGTCAGTATCATTTAATATATTCACATGGAACATGTCAGTATCACTTTAATATGGAACATGTCAGTATCACTTTAATATATCCACATGGAACATGTCAGTATCACTTTAATAGTTCACGTTTTTTAAACATATTTCCATATCAAGTTATATGAAATTGCTCGATTTAGCTTGCACGTGTCACATATTATTAATGCACTTAAACATAGTCTTGCATGTGGATAGATTACTTAGTCTTTAAGTAGCATTGCCATCTAATGATGGGTATATTTTTTCATTGATTCTACTCGCTTTACATGTGTAAAATGTCTGATACTTTTTATCATGAAAACCATGGTGTTTAAACTACAATGTGACTGCCTAAATTAATTTTAATGATCCACAGTTAAGTTTTCTCAGAATCACACCTCAAAACGTGTTGATTATGCGCACAATGGTCAGACTATGTTTTAAATGTAATTCGTTAAAAAAAATGTGATCAGTCAAGATTTACAATACTGGGATGTATATAGTTTATACTACAGTGTATATTAGATAATATTACAATATAACCGTGGACTATACCTTCTAATGTTCAAATGTTGGATTTATAAATGTTATAAAGACATTTTTAGACATTATTTACACAATAGTTCTATATTTTTATTTTACATAAAATTGTATTCATTATATTAAATTGTATGCATCTGCCATTTAAGGATTATAAGAAATGTACAACGATTTGTACTGGCTAACGTTTACGTACTTAATATAACTACATCTTAATAAACAATTAAAATTGTAATTTTTATTTTGGCAAACAAACCAATAATTCATCTGGTAATAAACATAGTATTTAACACTGGAGATTGCTTATTCGTTTTTTATTGTTATAAATCGATCTCTAAAGGAGTTCAAAAACTGGCAATAAACTCAGTGTTCCAATAGTCCATAAAACAATTGTCAGTTAGCCAATCTAATCGTTGTACGTAACATTTGGTGGTCCGTTCGTTTTTGTTATAAAATCATTTAGAGGGAGTTTGCCCCAGTCTTTGTATTGTAAAATCATGTTATACGGTGTAAGCTCTACCTGTTCTAACATACAGGCCACCCAAATATGTTTTAACGAAGCAGAACAACTTTAGAATTCAACGGTTAATGTTTACAAATATCGCCGCGCTATCAGAACTATGTTGTGGTGGATTTGGACATGAGACGACGCCTTCGGAAGCGTCGCGCTGATGTATAAATAAATAGCCTCCTCCAGAAACAATTAAAAAGTAGTCCATTAAACCACATTTCGGCAGTCAGTATGTTATAATATAGTTTATACTATATAATATGGTTTTATGATGAAAACGAACGAAAAACCTTCCTTTAATTATAAACTGCGGCAGGTTACGTTTTTATAATTTATTTTGTAGGTAACATCCTTTATAGACATAGTTAGCACGCTTTGCTTACTAACACTAACCCGTTTAATTTCAGCGTCATCGCCCTACGCCTGTCACCATAGCAACGTCGCCAACCAATGCAGGTATGTTAAATACTTTTTGATTGGGTGCAGCTGCTGTCGGTGAAGATTGCTTGGTGCCTGGTTCATTGAACACTACACGTGTGACTGATTGCTTGAAGTAAGCAAACGCTGTGACTATTGGATGTTCGGTTTCGAACCTGAATTTACCGTGCTCAAAGTTTCAACTCTAGAACGTCTGTGAAACGGTTGTAAGCTGATTTCAGAACTATTACATGCCTTCATTTTTCCAAATTGTTTGATGTTCATATGCTACTTTGAATTTGTTCGTTTGGATGGTCTTGTCATAAAGCAACGGCGGAAGTTTTGAAAGTAAACATGTTGAAACTCATATTGTGGACATTTTTGGAAATGTTTGGAGTCGACGTGTTTAGCATTTCTCGCAACAAAACATTATTTGACACGTATTAAAGATGGCCGACATATGTTGAATGGTTTGCGATCCATATTCTTACTACTGGTTCTCTTACACATGGGTGAGGTATAGTTCCTGTATCATTGCACCGCTCTCTCTCTGTTGTTGCTGTCTACTGTTCCCTGTCTTCAATGGCTGTTGTCCATGTATAGTTCTTCTACGTCTGAACAAAGTCTGTTGTTTTCATCTTGTTTCCTTGTCATTCGGGTGAGGCTGACCTCGGTATTGATCTTCGATTTATGTTTATTTTCTCCATCAGTGATCTTGCACTACCGTCTCCACCTCCCCCTCTATCTTTTGCTCTCATTCTCCACTCCTCTTCCAATCCTTCAAAATATCTCTACACAATCCTCCCATCACAGTCTAGGTCATCCTCGCCTCCTTTTCCCCTCCACTCTCCGGGCATCTGCTGTCTTTGCCAACCGTTCTTCTCCCATTCTCTCCACATGTCCAGTCCACTTTAGTCGACTCCTCACCAGCTTCTTCTTAAAACTTTCTTCTACGCCAACCTCCTCCCTCAGCTACACCATTCTTTTCTTGGCGAACTTCTTCACTCCCGCAATTTTTCTTACCCAGTTGTTTCGCAAACCTGCACCCGCTCGTGTTTTTTGTTATTGTCTAATTGTATCAAAATCACTGCAGATCTCGCTGACGTTCCTACTTCCGGTTCTCGCGCGGGTTCTCCTGCGTCTTCGTCGAGTAAACGTTCCCGGGCTTCCTTTAGTAACGACGAGGCACCGCTGAGCCCAGTCCGTACCCTTGACCTCGAGGCGGACGGGGAGGGGAAGGGAAAGAGGCGAGGGTTCTTCGCCAAGAGCAAGAACATATTCAAGAAATTCTCCAGATAGCACGCGAGATATCGCGAGACTTCGCTGTAACAACTGCGCGCCCTCTGGTGGACGACAGCTGGTACTGCGTGCAGCATCGTACATTACACTGCAGTTTTGTTTCGTTTGGTTATAATAATGTATATAGTTTTGTTGTTTAGATTATTGCGACATTTGCCAAATAGCCTGATCGACCACCGCAACAGTTGTTACTAGATCGACGTAAGACAATTGTACACATTATCACATCGGCCAAACAAATGAATCATTCTATAGTCAACTCAAGACAGCCTACCTGGAGTCGGTTTTGCATGTACAAAGACGTCACAACAGTTAGCGTGCATACACGCACAAACGTGCGCGCGCGCGCACGCACGCCCACACGGTTTACGTCATCAAAACGAGCTGAACTTTCTGACGTCATCGTTGTACTAACGAATAAACTTATTCCGCATGTACGCCACACACACGCACACATACACACAAACGCGGTAAGAGCTTCGGACTCTCGACTGAGAGAACCCGGGTCCGAATCCTGTGCGGCGGCATCGAAACTTGGGCAAGTTCGTTTACTTCTACATTGCTTCAGTTCACTCAGCTATATGAATGAGTACCTGGCTATAGACAGTGGTGGATATTTGTGTACGAATAGTCTTCGCGCATTAATTGCAGCGTGGCTGAATACTTCCCAGAGACGTAGTCGAGATGGTGTTTGATTGAAGAGGTCTGCCAGGGAGTAAACTGTAAAGCGCTTTGAGCAGTCCTATGGACTGGATACTGCGCTATATAACAACTTACCTTTACTTTACAAACGGTTTACGTCATCAAAATGTGCTGAGCTGATCTTTGTGACGTCGTCATTATATTAACGAATAAACTTATTCCTCGCCCACCGCTGTGTGGCGCTGCACTTGAGTCGAGTATCGTACGTAGAGTTGTACATGTACGTATGATTACCTTGAACGGCACGTACTTGTCACTGAGCGACACGCACAACGTACAATCAACGTAAATGAAACGCTGTATTTCATCGTCAAACCTTCGGATGCGATGATTCTTTGGTTTGTCAATAACTACCATAACATGCGTTGTAAAACTGGCATATTTGATTTCATTTTAACAATTAATCTTCAAAATAGTATGTCTGATGATATAACAAACTAGTATCATTTTTATGGATATGATTTTTAACCAACATAGTATATAAAACAGTCCGTCAACGTTCAAAAAATATCCTGGTGTCTTGTAGCAACAGTTGAAGGGAAACAAAAGGCTTTTTGGATATAAAAGATTTAATAAAAATAAATTACGGCATGTTTATGTGTTATTGGAACGGTTGTTGATAAGCCAACCCGTGTAATTTTAATTGAAAAAAACTACAATAGCTTAATATATTACTACTTGCATACATACATCATATTTTCAAACACTGTTTCGTTCATAGATTTAAGATTTAACAAGATTGCCACCCAGAGAAATAACTCTAGGCGGCAGGTGGACAAGGAAGCCCTTTGGCTTATCGAGAGTCCGACCCTTTTATCTATGTGTATCCCGCCCGTCTGAGGTATGTGTCGATTTTATTTTTAAACATTCACGCTACTAGCACCCACACAATCAGCAGATAATATGTTCCATTCATTTACAGTCCTTTGTGAAAATGAAAACTTCCTTGTGTCTAATCTACACTGCTTCTTTGCTAATGTAACTTCATGTCCTCTAGTCCTTCCATCTTTCTTAACTGAGAAAAAAATATTTCTATCAATATTTTCATAACCATTCAATATTTTAAACACTTCTATCTGATCTCCTCTCAATCTCCTGGTCTCTAGTGTTGTTAAACCGCATTTTAAAGCGTATTTCGTAACTGAGATCCCTCAGTGTTGGTATCATTTCATAGAAGCGGCAAAGGGAATGTCATGGACCTTATAGTCCCATGCGCGGGGCCGTCTTCCCTAGCGTACAGGACAACATGGTCCGGTGGATACTGGTAACTCGTATTGCGTGTTTATTTATTGTAAATAGTTTCCCTATGGGTAAGATATATTAGCATATTTTTATGATGGATAATCCGAACGTTTACCTTAACGGGGCCGCACAGCCCCGGGCTACCTTAACGTGCATAGACTATATGAGGCTACCTTAACGTGCATAGACTATATGAGGCTACCTTAACGTGCATAGACTATATGAGGCTACCTTGACGTGCATAGACTATATGAGGCTACCTTAACGTGCATAGACTATATGAGGCTACCTTAACGTGCATAGACTATATGAGGCTACCTTAACGTGCATAGACTATATGAGGCTACCCTAACGTGCATATACTATATGAGGCTACCTTGACGTGTATAGACCTGTGTTGGTGTTCCGCATTAATTTGGCAACTGGATGAGCACCTCTTTTCTTTGATTGCAATGTCCGCACGATCCTATGAAAACCTAACTTTTGTTCAATAAACATAAGGCGATAGCTTACGGCAACGGTCGTGCTTAGATAGATTCTGACAGTAACTGACGTATCCATCACGACCCAGGCTCTCAGACATGATTGTTAAATTTACCCATTTTTATTTACCCGTTATGCTCATGAAAACTCCCGCTTCACGTGCATTGTTCGTTGGCGTCTGAACGTGGTGAATAATCAGGGGGCTGAGGCTCTCCCAAATCCCCCAACTGCACCCCCCGAGAGTTCTCCAAAAACCTCCAATCATACCCCCCGAACTGTCTAAAGAAACCTCCAGCTGCACCCCTGTTTTGGACCGTACTCGTACTTGCAGGGCCTAAAACTGAAGTGACACTAAAGAAACATTCAGACTAACCAAAGACTCGAACTAATACTTTGTTTAATCAATAATGTTTCCACGAGAGTGATGCGCTCGCTCTAGATGCATACGTGGGTGTGTGTGTGTGCGTGCGCGCGCGCATCCGTGCGTGAGCACACGTACTCCAGTATGTGCATACTAGCTTACACCCACACAACAGACCAAGGCGAGTAGTTACCATCATTGCAGTATTTCCCCTTCCGCTATTTACGACATTGCGTGCAGCGGATAATAATGTCCCGGTAAATCAGACGTGGCGCCGTCTGGCGAGTGTTGCATCACCCAATTCTTTCACTAAAATTTAAATAACTACCTTTGTGTTTTCCAAAATACGTCGCCATTTAATGGATGAGAAGCTAATGGTCGAATGAAGCGAATGTAAATAGAAACAGTTCCAAAGTTATCATATTGTTGTGTTATATAAAACATGCAGCAACCATTGATGGTCGTCCATTTTTGTTGCCAGGTTGTCATATGTCCATCAGTAGGCGGGCACAATCAATATTTCTTTCTTATGTATTATCGCTACTGTCTTGCTGTTTGGCAAATGCTGTTGACTTATCACTTCTTCCCGCCAATGGTCCATTACCATAGTGGCGCTCAGCTTGTCTCACTTGAAGCAATTAACTAATTACTATATGTCACTGACAACCATTTGCGAGACAGGTACGCCGAGTATAACGAAGTAGACGTCGGCGTTGTCTGTTTGCGGCGAGGCTGATTACAAAGTACAGTTTGCACGAACGCACGGACGCGCGCACACATACCCACGCATGTACATACACGGGCGAATGCACACTCACGCACGCGTGCGCACACACAGATACAGACACACACAATGAACGCATGCGCGTACAGTCACACACCAACTTACTTCTATTTTTCAGTTATTCATATTGTTAACTTATTCATATTCTGAAATTATATATTTTTAATTTTCTTTACTGTGTACACAAACAATAACGTACCACAAAACACACACACACACACACACACACACACACACACACACACACACACACACACACACACACACACACACACACACACACACACACACACACACACACACACACACACACACACACACACACACACACACACACACACACACACACACACACACACACACACACACACACACACACACATACACTCACACCTACACAAACTGAACAATGGAGATCATCTTCGAAAAAAGAGAAGACCACCGACGAGCACGTTTCTGTACAATATGATATGTGTTTTGTTTGAAATTACACTAAGTGTTTGATCCAAAAATAAAGGTATAGTTTACTATATTTATGTAAAAACGCTCTTTAGAGCCAGCAGTCGTAGTAAACTGAAAGGCGACTTTTTCTCTCTGCCAATATTGTTAGTAGGAAACACAACATTTCGCTGTCGTCTCCCACCTCCCCTCCCCCCCCCCCGTATACCTATATATATGCCCCTCAACCATTTCTTCCTTCCTCCTTACTTCTACGGTACATGATTACATCCTTCCCTGCCCATCTCCGCACTCCCTTCACCATATCCTCATCTACACGCCTCGTCTAATTACCCCCCCCCCCCCACACACACACACGCAGACTATCTCTTACTTATCGATGGGGCAACAACTAATTGATATGAAGAAGATGAAACTGGCCAAGCGAAAGGTTGCGCGTTACAAGCTCGCAATTATAATCAATATCAGATGACGAAGTTGTGGCGATCTAGCGCCACTTGCTGTGACTTTACGAGCGATACGAAATGTGCACTATATTAGACTCGTTACTGTCGCATTCGCGTCTAATCACACTCGGTCAGTTAGTAATCAATCGAATAATTCGTAGCAACCCGTAGGCGCGAGTGAAACAAATACCACGTGGCGCGATCTGCTGGGTAACAGTTGGAAGGTATTAATCTTCTTTGGATGCATTCACACAATGTAAACTCTCTCTCTCTCTCTCTCTCTCTCTCTCTCTCTCTCTCTCTCTCTCTCTCTCTCTCTCCTCTCTCTCTCTCCTCTCTCTCTCTCTCTCTCTCTCTCTCTCTCTCTCTCTCTCTCTCTCTCTCTCTCTCTCTCTCTCTCTCTCTCTCTCCTCTCTCTCTCTCTCTCTCTCTCTCTCTCTCTCTCTCTCTCTCTCTCTCTCTCTCTCTCTCTCTCTCTCTCTCTCTCTCTCTCTCTCTCTCTCTCTCTCTCTCTCTCTCTCTCTCTCTCTCTCTCTCTCTCTCTCTCTCTCTCTCTCTCTCTCTCTCTCTCTCTCTCTCTCTCTCTCTCTCTCTCTCTCTCTCTCTCTCTCTCTCTCTCTCTCTCTCTCTCTCTCACACTTTCTCACTCACCCTCTCATTATTAA
Source organism: Escarpia spicata (assembly GCA_963995525.1). Lineage (NCBI taxonomy): Eukaryota > Metazoa > Annelida > Polychaeta > Sabellida > Siboglinidae > Escarpia > Escarpia spicata. The sequence goes on from OZ023213.1 coordinate 27,773,982, forward strand.
AGTTAAACGAGCCCGTGTCTGCCTTGCTCCATGAACAGGTTCGCCGCAGCTATCGCCACATTTAATTTCTTGCTGCACTGTTTTCTCTATGTTGTTTTAACCTTGAGTAGAAGCGAATACTTGCACTCAAACGCCCCCCCCACACACACACACACATACACACCTGTGCTTATGCAAACACTGGAATTAGCTTAACTATTCCACGGATATCTTATCTGACAACAAACTCCTAAATCCATCACCCATCCGCTCTAACCAACTCTCCGGCATTTTGTTTTAATTCCACCATCGCCGATGCTTTTCTGCCAAATTACTTCATCAGCGGTCGACTGCATAAAAGGTCGCGCTGTACTGGACACAAGCCAAATGACACGTCCACGAAGCCGAGCCACACTGTCGCTACTTGTAACGGAAGTAGGTCGTTCGTTAAATCCGTCGCGGCAGGAATTGTCGTCGCTAGCAGGCGCGTCTCCAGTGAGGATGCGTGTCCGCTGAAGACTGCAACGTATGACTCGTGGGATGACGGACACCATCACAGAGGTATGTAAAGACAATGCTTATTATGTGTCGACAACATTAATTACGATATAATAGTGAGGGTTACATAATGAATCGCAACTACATTGGTAACTGTAAGCGTCTTAATGAAGACCTTACAACGCAGTATTAACTGTTAATGTAATGGCAGGTGTTCCGACAATTGGTTCTGCCAGATGGACCGAACTGCCACTGTCTCTCCGGGATGCTCCATCTGTTACGTAATTTTCGCGACTTCTGGAGACAAAATTATTTAATTTAAACAAACCTATGGGGTGGGGAATTTTATAATTTGTAGGCCAACGAACATTATCTTGCAGGATTTCTACAAGACTAGTTTAGTGAGTTTTAACATAAATTTAATAAGTTATTTATTTTATCAACTGATTTATTTTAATTGTCTTTATATATAAAGAATATTTTTATATTGTGGGCGCATTGAAATCGCACAGAAAAATAGCTCATTATTATTATTACTACTACTACTAAGTATCGATGCAAATTGAATATATAATAACTATTGACGATATTGTTAATCAGACAATGGGTGAATGAGATGGAGAGGGTGGAAAGAGAGCAACCACCAACATACCTCAGAACACATGCCAACCTGTGATATTCGAAATGACTGAGAGCCAACGTGCCCTTAAAATCCTATTGCGTGTGTTTCGACCTCATAACAAATAGTTTGATGACGTTAAAGGCAATGCATGCAATAGAATTAGCACCTTTCCGGTGTTCACGTGTTGCGCAAATACAAAATTTACAGCTACGCCGGTTCACTGCACGGACCGTTCGGCAGGTTTTACGATGCATTAAAAGCAAACACGATACAGCAAGAAACGATGCTACTAAAACAATGCCATTCGGATCTACGGTAATTAATCTCTACCTTTTGGTTGGTGCATTGCCATGCAGGTAACACGAAACGTGCCTTGTCGATTCGTCCATACAAGATGAACATTGCATATCGGGTGTTTGCAGGCACCGGAGAAATACAACGCCTAAGTCGTGTTTGTCCCGGAATGAAGCAATCAGTAGTAGGCACACGCGTGGTGATTACTACCCGAGCGAGTTGCCGTGAGCCACCCGGTCGCGCCAGCTGCTAATCACTAATCGTTGTCCGCAGATGAACGGCATCATAAACATCCGGCGCGCCGAATCAAATAGTGCGCTTGCACGCGCACGCGCGCGCACGCACAGACGCGCGCACGCACACATACACACACAAGCACACACCTGTAGGCATCGAGAAGGGGAGCACGCGTAGGCATACAGACGGTCGAGACGGTCGGTCGGTCGGTCGGTCGGTCGGTCGGTCGGTCGGTCGGTCGGTCGGTCGGTCGGTCGGTCGGTCGGTCGGTCGGTCGGACACACGGGCAAACCGAATATGTAAGAACTCTTTCCCCCATACCGACTTTTGAATTCCCTCCCACAATATTATAAGCCTAAACGGCCTGGAAGAAAAATATCCAGACATTGAAATATCCAAGATTCTACACGCAAACTGTTGTGCACGTTTCTGTATATTTATTTACACGCTATTTCGTGTTAATTAAAAAAATGCACTCCGTACACATAAGCAGAGTTCAAGTTCTTCTGCCAACCACCGCCTGTATCCTCAGTAAGTTGAGGGTAAGCTGTATACCGGAAGAAGAAGAAGGCAGACAGACAGACAGACAGACAGACAGACAGACAGACAGACAGACAGACAGACAGACAGACAGACAGACAGACAGACAGACAGACAGACAGACAGACAGACAGACAGACAGACAGACAGACAGACAGACAGACAGACAGACATATGGAGACAGATGGAGACTGCTACAGAGACGGAGACAGATAGAGAAAGGGTAGCACAGGGAACAGGGAACAGGCTACATAATTCGCTTCAAAGATCTCCGGAAAGGTGATGTGAAATACTTTGACATCCCAAGCGAAATATTGGACCACATTGACGAGCCATGCTAACCATGCTAGGAAGAACTGAGAACTAGTATGTTGCGATACTCGGCGAATCACTGCCCAGGGCCTTCCAGAGTCCAAAGTCCGGCACTGTTGACCGAGATGGACGTCAGTAACACGTTCCGTCATTCAAATCCAACATAATCCAAACACAAAGGTCTCACTTGTACTGCTTTAGGAAGGACGTCTTCCTCTTTGTCAATGTTATTAGCCTTATACTTCCTGTTTAGTCTATACTTCTGTTTCAAAGTACTCTTCATTTTTATTATTCAAAATCGAATTTCACATGTTCTATATAAACGGCATCCTCGAAGGCTTCCTTGAACCAAATTGGGGATGGGGTTATACCCCGTCATACTCTTTGAATGAAGAACCATTCAATCCATCCTTAGTAGTGGGAGTTTCCCTGACCCTCCCAACTGATCAGTCATATTCAACCATTGAGTGATATGTAAATGGGCAAAAAATAAAGAACTTGTCTGCCTGCGTGCCTGCGTGCCTGCGTGCCTGCGTGCCTGCGTGCCTGCGTGCCTGCGTGCCTGCGTGCCTGCGTGCCTGCGTGCCTGCCTGCCTGCGTGCCTGCCTGCCTGCCTGCCTGCCTGCCTGCCTGCCTGCCTGCCTGCCTGCCTGCCTGCCTGCCTGCCTGCCTGCCTGCCTGCCTGCCTGCCTGCCTGCCTGCCTGCCTGCCTGCCTGCCTGCCTGCCTGCCTGCCTGCCTGCCTGCCTGCCTGCCTGCCTGCCTGCCTGCCTGCTGTCGTGTAGGCGTTTATCATCCTGTTTACGGCAGTTGAACCGGAAGTGACCTAGTTGTTGTGGAACCGGAGTATAAGGAAAGTTATGAGAATTAAATTTGGAAGTCAATCTGTGTCAATCTATGAATACAATATCAAGTTAGAGGACGTAACACTGGCGACGAGTTGAAGAACATATTGCATATCATAGTGCGAAATCACGATGGAAGACAAAAACGTTATTCCGACATTCAACCCATTTCGCGAACCGGCAACGATCGGCCCGCGTTGGCAGCGTTGGCTAAACAGCTTTGAACTATTCGCAGGTAAGGGTTGATTTGCAACGATCTACTGGATGATGCAAGCGCGGATGAACGTCGGCGCGATCGGCAAACGCAGCAGCGCAGACGTGCCCTGTTACTACACCAGGCAGGCGCCGATGTGCAGGACATATTCGCCACGTTGGAAAACACAGGTGAACGTTGTGACTATGCGGCAGCCATTGTAGCCCTAAACTCATACTTCGTCCCGCAAGTAAATTCGGCGTTTGCGCGTCAAACCTTCCACCAGATTGCGCAGAGACCGGGTGAAACGGTGCAGCAATTTGCGACGCGTTTGCGCTCAGCAGCAAAGGACTGTGAGTACGGAAATGATGTAGAAAATCAGATGCGGGACGCGGTTCTCAACAAGTGTGAATCGCTATACGTGAAACGCAAACTACTCGAAGAAGGGCAGGGACTAACGCTTGCGAGGACACTGCAAATAGCCCAACAGTGTGAAAGCGTTGAGTCACAAATGTCAGCCATGACACTGAAGAACGACGAAATTCAGAGTGAACAGATCAACAGAGTGGCGCGCGACAGCACATCAGGAGAAAGGCAACCGGCAGGGGGGGATGCTACAGATGTGGTAAAAAGGGACATTTCGCGCGTGATCCTCAATGCCCAGCCAAGGGGAAATCATGTCGCAACTGCGGGGGAAAGAACCATTTTGAAAATGTGTGTCGTTCTCAGAAGAGGAGCGTCAACCTCGTGAATGATGACGCCACCCGCAATGACCCCGACTACGCGTTCTGCCTGGATGGAACTGAGGACAACTCCAGCATTCTACAGGTGGATGTCGGGAACGTGACGTTGAAGATGCTTGTCGACTCCGGTGCGACGAGCAATATCGTAGACGAGGCGACGTGGGAGAAGTTGAAACTAAAAAAGGTGAAATGTGAATCGCGAGTAGCTGCGAGTGGGAAAAAGCTGTACGCTTACGCATCTAATACGCCACTACAAGTGAAAGGCAGTTTCGTTTGCACTGTCAGGGCCGGCACACAGAGCGAGGAGGCGGAGTTTCTGGTCATAAAAGGACGAGGCGTCCCGCTGCTCGGAAAGAAGACCGCTACTCAACTGGGAGTGCTGAAGATCGGCGTTGATGTCGCAGCTGTCTCAGATGTTGCAGGCATCTTGAAGCTGGACTACCCGGAAGTGTTCGATGGAATTGGGAAATTGAACAGTAGGAAAATCACGCTTTACATCGATCCAGAGGTTAAACCCGTTGCGCAGCCTCTGAGGCGCATTCCTTTCAACCTGCGCAGCAAAGTCGACGACAAGATCAGCGAATTGATTGCACACGATATCATCGAGGAAGTCGACGGCCCCACACCATGGGTGAATCCTGAGGTAATTGTGCCAAAATCAAACAGCAGTGACATTCGCTTGTGTATCGACATGAGACGCGCCAACGAGGCGATCATTCGAGGGAGGTACCCCATTCCAACGGTCGACGAGCTATTGCAAAATATGAATGGCTCAACAGTCTTCAGCAAGATAGATTTGAAATGGGGATATCACCAATTGGAATTGACGGAGGAAAGCAGAGACATCACTACGTTCGCTACTCACTCAGGGCTCTACAGGTACAAACGGCTATTGTTCGGAGTATCGTCTGCTAGCGAGCAATATCAGCATGAGATAGCTGCCGCCCTTGCCAGGATTGAGGGTGTTGAGAACATCAGTGATGATATCGTCATTCATGGGCCAGATGAAGAAACGCACAATGAAAGACTACACGCTGTCATGCAGAGGCTCAGAAGGTGTGGACTAACAGTCAATGGAGCAACATGTCAGTTCAATCTCGAGCGTATCGTCTTCATGGGAATACTCCTGTCACAGAACGGAATCGGGCCAACGGAGGATCGAGTCAAAGCGGTGGTGGAAGCGCGGGAACCTGAAAATGCATCAGAGATACGCAGTTTCCTGGGACTGGTATGCTACAGCAGCAGGTTCATCCCGCAGTTCTCGTCGATATCCGAACCACTCAGGAGGCTCACAAAAAAGCATGAGCCGTTTGTGTTTGGAGACGAACAAAAGCGAGCCTTCAAGCTACTGAAGGACAGCATCGCAGAGGCGATCACACTGGCATACTTCGACAAAAACGCGCCTACGCAGGTCATCGCTGACGCAGGTCCTGTCGGTCTGGGTGCAGTTCTAGTTCAAAAACAGGGGACAGTCTGGTACCGGTGTGTTATGCGAGCAGGGGACTGAACGCATGTGAGCAGAGATATTCGCAAACTGAAAAGGAAGCGCTGGCACTTGTCTGGGCGTGTGAACGGTTACATGCCTACGTGTATGGTATGCGGTTCGACCTTGTCACTGAACACAAGCCGTTGGAGGCAATATACAGCCCACGTTCCAGGCCGTGTGCTCGGGTAGAACGGTGGATGCTGCGGCTACAACCGTATGACTTTTGTGTCGTGCACATCCCGGGACCACAGAACATTGCAGATCCCCTGTCACGCCTAGTCAAGGGTGAACGCAGGGACACAGAAAATGAAGCCGATGACTACGTTCGGTTTGTTGCTGTCAGTGCTACTCCAAAAGCGATGTCGACGCGTGAAGTAGAGGAAGCTTCGGGAAAAGACGAGGAGTTGCAAAACGTGAGAGGCGCAATTCAAACAGGAAACTTCGAGAAATGTCGTGCTTACATGGCCATCGCGAGCGAACTTTGTGTTGTTGGTCAGTTGGTTCTGCGCGGTACTCGTATTGTGTTGCCAGTTAAACTGAGGCCAGCAGCTCTAGCACTTGCACACGAAGGTCACCTGGGTATCGTTGGCACAAAGACGATGCTACGCAGCAAAGTGTGGTGGCCTGCAATGGACCGTGAGGCAGAAAGACACTGTCGGTCATGCTACGGGTGCCAGCTGGTGGCGAGGCCCGACCCACCGGAACCGCTGAGCCCGATCCCATTGCCGGACGGGCCGTGGGTAGACGTCGCGACTGACTTGATGGGACCACTGCCATCCGGTCACTCGCTGCTGGTCGTGGTGGACTATTTCATAAGATACTACGAGGTCGCGGTGTTGAAATCTACGACAGCCGACAAGGTGATCGACAGTCTCGACGAGGCGTTTAGTCGACACGGACTGCCAGTCACAATCAAATCAGACAACGGACCGCAATTCCGATCGAGCGAGTTTGCAGAATACTGCGCCGAGACCAACATCACACACCTGAGAGTGACGGCAAAGTGGGCGCAGGCCATTGGCGAAGTCGAGAGACAGAACGCATCACTGCTTAAACGCATCAGAATCGCGCAGGCGGAGGGAAAAGGGAACTGAGAAAGTACCTAGCGCAGTATCGAAACTTACCACACACGACGACTGGTCGAACCCCGGCTGAGCTACTATACAACCGCAAACTACGAGGGAAGCTGCCTGACCTCGGATCGAATCCTGTGGTGGACCACGACCTACGAGACCGTGACAGCGAGATGAAGGGCAGATCGAGAATACACGCCGACGAGCGACGAGGTGCTCGTTACTCCGAGGTAGAGACGGGTGACAGGGTGCTGGTTCAGCAAGAGAAAACCAACAAACTGAGCACACCTTTCAGCCCGAATCCACTCACCGTAGTCAGCAAAACTGGCAACAGTCTTGTGATCGAGGCTGAGGACGGGGGCCGGTACTCCCGCAACACCAGCCACGTGCGGAAGTTTCTGGAACCCGTGACCGAGAACGTCCACGACGACCGAGCAAGCGTGATGGAAGCGCCTACTCCACAGACGTCAGCTGCAGTGGTGCCATCTACGGACAACCTGAGCACGCCGATGAAGCAAGTCCTGCCTACGAGATGTCAACGCGAGAGGAGAATCCCGAAACGGTTTGAAGATTTCGTATGTGAATAGATGCCCTGCATCTCACCGCAGACATTCCTTCAATGCGAACTATGTTATATTTCATTATGAACTCTGTTATGTTACAACAAGAACATACGCACGTGCGGTCACTGGACACTCACAGAACGTTTAGATTTAGAGTTGCAGTAGTTAGATGTTTTTGTTAGTAGTTAGACGTTAATCTAAGAAAAGGAGGGGTGTCGTGTAGGCGTTTATCATCCTGTTTACGGCAGTTGAACCGGAAGTGACCTAGTTGTTGTGGAACCGGAGTATAAGGAAAGTGATGAGAATTAAATTTGGAAGTTCAATCTGTGTCCATCTATGAATACAATATCAAGTTAGAGGACGTAACACCTGCCTGCCTGCCTGCCTGCCTGCCTGCCTGCCTGCCTGCCTGCCTGCCTGCCTGCCTGCCTGCCTGCCTGCCTGCCTGCCTGCCTGCCTGCCTGCCTGCCTGCCTGCCTGCCTGCCTGCCTGCCTGCCTTTCTGTCTTTCTGTCTGTCTGAGTAGCATTGTTTGTCTGTCTATATCTGTCTGACTGTGTGTATGTGTGTCTGTCTGTATGTCTGTTCTTTCGTCTGTCTGCTCCCCTTCTATTATTGCGTCTCCAGCAGGGTGGGTAATTTAGTTTCCCGTCATTCTTGCACTTGGCACCTGTGCAGTTAGACGTATGTGTGCACACAGGGAATGTTGACAACACTATCAGCATGTGACACTCGTGTTATTTTATTTTCAGTCCTCACGAAGAGGGGTTATTATGACAGGCGTTGACCCAGTACGACACGCGGACAACCAACTGGCAACCAACACTTAACATCTAACATGACGACGTTGGCCTAAAAGCATCAGTTGGCAGCAACAAAACACGACAATTCAGGCAGATGGGAAGTCTGTCTTACATATTGTCAGTTACTGAATATTACGTTGTCATACGAACACGTCACCTGATGAACAATGGTGCGTGTGAAAATATATCGATTTATCGCAGTTCACCCCACGCTGCAGCCAAGTATAAACAAAACGTGTCAGAATGGCAATTAGAGAAGAAATACGCTTGAAGCCGTTGATCAAGCAGACCTATTACACAATTCTGTTGAAGCGGGAGCATTGACTACTACTAAATCTGCTTTCATCCGCGTATTCCATTAACTTCCGTCCGCCTTGTGGTGTAATTGGTGGCTGTCTCATGCAAAGTTCACCGCGTGATGAGATGTATCGCATGTGTAACGCCTGCAAATCAATTAGCGTGAAAAATGGAGTTTTCGCGCTCTAGCTTCGCGTCGGATAGTTCGGTGATACGACATGCACACTGCATCCGAGAAATCACCGTGCCGTTGTCAACAGCTGATGGCGCCAACAAGGAAGGGACTAACCAATCGGCGCTGTCGGCTGTAGAACCAATCATAACCTCGGATGGAAATTACATCATCATGGACATGCCGCCGAGCCAGTTATTGGCCTACGATATTGTAACCAAGTGCGAGACGCGGTTGACATCCGGTCACCGCGGCGCCATCTTGTGTCTTGCCATGATGAGCGATAATAAACATTTCGTAAGCGGTGGCGAAGACAAAGAGGTAAGATGCGCTGCGAATGCAGCCAGATATGGAATATGTTGGTTTAGTTATAAAATGTGTACGTTGAAAATACATTTTCGATCGAATACAAACACTATAATTTCAAGCAAGTCACCCCTACTGGTAGATACATACACAAACGCACGCACGCACGCACGCACGCACACACACACACACACACATAATATATATATATATATATATATATATATATATATATATATATATATATATATATATATATATATATATATATATACATACTTAGTATACTAGTACATAGAAAGAAATGTTAAAAATATAAATAATTTCAGAACACAGACAAGTTAACAATATAAATAAGTACAAATAAGATTACAAAAATATGTTTGTGTGTGTTTGCGCGCGAACGTGCGGGCGTGTGCGCGCGCGTGTGTGTATGCTCGACTACAATCACTTTTACTTCAGGTCCACATATGGGCATTCACGCGAGACCGCCCGACTATTAAAAAAGAAGGCGTGGTCACATTCAGTGACGTCGTCCTCAAAATCTTCCCACATCCGTCACTCAAAGCCATCGCCGTCTTGTTGCGTGGCAACACGGTGCTGCTGCGTCACCTTGGCAACAAAGAGGTGGACGAACTGAACATTAAGATACAAGACTCAAATGTAACAGTTATGACACAAACGCACCAACAGTTGATTTACGGCACGGACCGTGGGAAGATCTACGTTTGGAACTACGAGGTAAGGTTTTCTCCGTGGCAGCCATTTTAACGTTTTTTGGACATGCACAACAGTTTATCCTACACTTTGCTTTAACAATTCGCGACACATTTAACATACGTTACTCACTCCACCTTGTATAAATACTCTAAGAAATTCACCTAAAACTAATACGCACAATAAACACTTATATTGGAACTATTTACTTGTAGTGGCGGGTGTGTCCAGACTATGGTTTACTGTTTTCCTCTGCCGCCGTGTTGGAAAATATAATTTCCGGTTCCGGTTAAAACTGGGCATAAGGTAGCCTCGATTACTCAGACTACAAATTGAGACGCCGCTGTTTATTCCTCCTAGGAGAGCGAGGGATGGTGCTTCGAGATAACACCCCATGTACAAATATCATTTTAGGTTGATCAAATGGTCTGCGAATATTGTTCGATTATAGGAAACGTTAATGCCTCCACATAGGACATGGGAACGAATATGTACAATATACAATGGGGGGGGGGGGGGGGGGGCACTGTACTTAGTATTACTGTAAAAGAAAGGGACTTAGGGTTAACGATTAGTGCTGATATGAAGGTTTCAGAGCAGTGCGGAATTGCAGCTTCAAAGGGAAATAAAATCCTTGGATTAATTGAACGAAATATAACGTATATGGAAAAAGAACTAATAATACCGCTGTACAAAAGTTTAGGCCTCATTTAGAATATTGTATACAAGCGTGGAGGCCATATCGCAAGAAGGACGTAGACATGCTAGAAAGAGTACAGAGGAGAGCGACTAAAATGAAACAAAAAAATTGAGGGGTCTTAGTTATGACATACGCCTAAAAGAATGTGGTTTAACAACACCAGAGACCAGGAGATTGAGAGGAGATCATATAGAAGTGTTTAAACAATTGAATGGTTATGAAAATATTGATATAAATATTTTTTTCTCAGTTAAGAAATATAGAAGGACTAGAGGACATGAAGTTACACTCGATAAACCAAAAGGCTTTCTTGTCTACCTGCCATCTAGAGTTAATTCTCTGGGTGGCAATCTTGTTAATTGTTTATGAATGGTTTATGTGCAAAAAAGGGTTCGGATTAGGTTGAAGGTTAGGACGCAGTGGTCGAACGGTTTGAATGCTGGAATGTCGTTCGGAGGAACCGGGTTTGGAACCCTGGTGCCACCAGACGGTGGTTCGGCTGCTATGTCGAAACTTGAGCAATTTCGTTCACCCTACGTTGCCTGTGTGTTTCGGAAGAGACATTACAAGATAAGCCGTTGGTCCCATGTATTTCGTGTCTATGGCAGGGGACGTAAAGAGCAGGGAAATTAAAACACCTGTCGTGGACTCACTGAACGGAGGTCTCATTCTTAAAAAATCCTGTATGACAGAATCATCAACACAATGATGTTGGTCGTATAATGGAGGAAAGATGGTTAGGGTTAGGTTGAAGGTACTTTCTGACAAGATTGACATCAGATATTTACATGCATTTGCACGTAAAGAGGTAGCAAAAGCCATCACCGAGAACGGGGGGAATTTTCACGTTCTCACTGCGATGAAAACGATCGGTTGAGTAACAAGCAAAATGAGCAACAGACTAACAAGTAAAATTGACATTAAATCTATTTTAATCGTACGCCCAGCTCGAGTCGGTAAGGCGAGCAAGTCTAGGCATAAAGGAGTTCGTAGAATAAAAATTGACACGCTTCAGCTTCGTCCACTTCGAAACAAATCATTCTGATTATCGATTTCTGGTGGGATGATTTTATTATTTGTTAACAAGAAAACAAATTGGATGCACTTGAACTCCCCAGAATGACTCTGCCAATCAATGAAGTCTGTATTCGCCAAAGTAATCGTCACCAAGGTTAGCCTCGACTATCCAGACGCAACTGTTTTTTGTACGCTAGAGTGTCTGGAGACAAAAATGTATTCGCCTTGTGACGAATATGATTGGTCATCCTCGTTATTCACTCTCAGTGTATCTACTAAAATAATAGTATACTCTGTTCCGTTTTGCGATGCTTTCGAGCATCATTAAACCTCGACAACAGTGACATTAACTCAGATAATAAAATGAAACGGAATAGCAAATGGACACGTTTAGGTCACTGGTTCAAATACCACACTAATGAACGCTTTCAGACATTATTTTATTTTAGGGTACCTGTTATTTTCTGTACAACTATTATTTAAACGTATTTGCATAATGTGTAACATACACATAAATACTTTATCACCGAACTGAAGTTTTGCCACTAGACTGTAGCATCAAACCATATTTCTGCGGCCGTATTGTCTTCTCGGTGAGTTCTCGCAGCCGGGCGGGACTTGACAATGCGATACTATGTATGGGAGAGTTTTGTGCACTAGGGTAGAGAGCGTAATCGTTGCAGTCAATCAGACGACGGTAAAATGTTAGCATGTAAAGTCATTATTAATTACAGTTAGCATTATTTGTTATCTACAGTTATGGTTGGGGGCAGTTATTGCTCTGGTTAGTTATAGCTGGGATTAGCTGTATGGACTGTTAAGCCTAAGGTAAGTATTAGACTACCAACGATTACGCGCGCATACTGATTATCGATTCATGGTTGGGTGGCCTTGTTATTGGTATCTCGCTTAGACAAGTCTCGCCCGGCGGTGTGAAACAGGAAGATAGTCTGGCCCCAGATTGTCTATGACAGTTACCGTCAGACGGCGCGATTGGTAACTTCCTTTCTGCGATTGCGCCTGTATTTATACATATGCAACTAAAAAATAATTAATGTGTTGTGTGTGCAATATTATATGTGTTTTAGATAATGCAGTTACGTTTCTGACAGTTCTACCGAAAATAAAACGTACCCAAAAATAAACGTGTTCGGAAACGTTGAACATAATGGGATATGAGCCAGCGACGTAAACGTAATCATTTCCAGTTCAGTTTTATTTTTACGTGAAGCCACACGTAAAAATAGTTATGGTTGGGGGCAGTTATTGCTCTGGTTAGTTATAGCTGGGGTTAGCTGTATGGACGGTTAAGCCTAAGGTAAGTATTAGACTACCAACGATTACGCGCCACGTTTCAATCTTCTAATACGTTTCAATCTTCTAATTACGTTAAGTATATTAAGAGTTAAGCGTTTGTTCCAATGCTCCGCATAAACTGAAACAAATGTGCTCTTACGTGAAGACTTCGCACGAGGGTCACTTTCATTTGTTACCGGGCCTAATTCAGGAGAAACAATCGTTGTTTTCACGGTGAAAGTGCAAGATCACACGCGCTCCCATTAAAGACAAACAGTGGCGCCTCATTACGGAGTCTGGGTAATCGAGTTATATGTTACAGGACAGGATCGACCAAAGACTGCGTAATCATTGCTGGACGGATCAAGGGCCCCTAGACGTTTGGCATTTGGCCGCGCTATGCCTGCGCTAGAGTAGCGTGCCCTCGAGACCTTTTGAATGGGCTCCTGTTACGGGACCTCCCAGTGAACGTCGCTGGAAAAAATGTCAACAGCACACCCCCCCAACACCCCCCCACACCCCCGTCTTTCGATGTGACGATCCGACAGCAGAGTCGTGGTGAAGCTCCAGCTCACCCCTCCCAATATGTATTTGATTCGGCTGCCAGTTGAGGTTTCTAACGAACTTCAAGCGAGGGAGGTGTGCAACTGGAGGTTTTGGACCTCCCAGACTACCCTTACTGGATCCGTCCCTACATTGGGAGCCTAACTCTAACCCTAACCATGGCCAACCCGAACCATGTATAACAATAACCGTAAGTCTAATGTACAACGAGATTGACACTAGGCCGAACCATGTCGTCCCGTCGTTTCATTATTTCAGATAATTACGCGCTCGACCCTGGTGTTAACAACAACTTTGTCGCACGAATAATAACCGCGCAGTAGGTCGTGACCGAATGTTGCTTGCAATTTAGTGAAAGTGGGTATATTGTTGCCTTAGATTAATTACTGACGTAACATATTTTTATCAGATTTAATTAAATTGCCACCACAACCAAAAACAGTTATCAAGTAGACAACAGAGACCATTAGCTGATGTAAAACGCCAGATTTCCCGTCTACTCCAAATCTAGCGTTGACGTCCTAAGCTACGACGTAGCACTCAATAACTTACATTATTTGACAATTCCACATCAACACGACCATGGCTTATCGAAGGACGTGAGCTTCACTTTCCCTGCGACCATCGTCATTTAAAACATACAAAGACTATCGTTGCACGCGGGTGACGCGGATTTTTCTGGTTATACGTCTGAAGTGAAACCATCACGTGTTTCATTATTGGCGTTGTGTGTTTCCTAACATTTGGTAAATATTGCTATCTCTTATATCTTACTATGGTAATGCGATGCTTGTCGGAATAAACGATCGTCACCTGCACCGTCTGGAAATGGTTCAGCGGTCTGCGGCTCGAATTGTTATGTAGATTCGGCGGGGCGATCGGCAGTCCATGACGACAATACTGCGGAAATTACTCTGGTTGCCTGTTAGGAGGCGTATTGAGTTTAAGATACTCGTCCTTGTGCACAGGGCATTATACGATGGTACGCCTGAGTACCTTGCGGCACTATTACACCAATATACACCACGCCGTTCCCTACGCTCTGCAAGCGGGTTACTCTTGCAAGTTCCTAGAGTGAACTTAGAACGTTTCGGCCGCCGTGCATTTGCTTGTGCTGGCCCCACTCTGTGGAACAAACTTCCCATGAACATGCGCAACAACGGCAATCTCCCTCAATTTAAGAAACAACTAAAGACATTGTTATTCTCCACTTAATGGGTTTTACATGACTGACATTGGACTTTAACACACATATTACATATTATCTTAGTTATTATTATTGTAGTATTAATTATTTATTATCATTGTAGTATTCATGGTATTAGAGTTTTTTTTATATTTCACACATTTAATATTACTTTTAACGAATGCAGTTTAATTTGTAAATATATGTTTAAAATAATTTACACAGAGGAACATTCTACAGTTTTAACATGTTTTATAGCCTATCGTTATTATTATTTTATTATTTATATATATATATTATAATTATAATGTTTAGCTATTTAGTATTTTAATGCTTGTACACACCCGTGAACGGGGCAACCGTCCCGAATTTGACGGTGTCAAAATAAAGTGTTATTATTATTATATCGACTTTAACATGTGAACTTCCAAGTTATCCAGTCCAGGGACGGTAACTTTTTCTAGTTAACACAGAAGATAATTAATGTTTTTCCGCTCGTATACAATCCTCTCTGGGAATAAATATATTTTCGTACTTTTTGTGTCATTAATAAATTTATCCCTCCTTAATCTGACCACCTGCCCTTAATAATAGAATAAACTGACGCGGACCCAGCTGTTGTTTATGACAATATCAATCATAACTGATATCATATATAAGTTTTAAAATGGCATATTCCATTTATTTAATACATTATTTAATGTATTTACTGTTCATCCACTGATGTCACTCGGTGAAAACATATAATCGAAACTTATAAGTAAAAGTTTGATGTAATCGTGCGTGTCCCTCGTGATCACAATGTTCTTATTCCGTAGAGGCCCAAAGACCCGGTGTTCGCCCTGGACGAGTGCAAGCGAGGGGCCGTGCGATTGATCGCCGTGTTGAGCCCGACTAACATTCTCGCCTGCTGGGCCGACAACCAGGCGCACATCTCCATTTGGGACATCAACGCCAAGACATTGACGTTCGTGAGTACAACACGTCTCTTGCGTAGCAGTTTAAAACAGTGTTCTTTCATCTTAGAGAAATGATAACTGTTAGTGATTAAAAAAAGCGTCGCATTTACGCGACAATGTAAGTTACAATGACGAAAAACGATGTCAGCCAGGATTCTACATAAGTGCCACAAATATAATAATATCGCCCAGCCTTTACGCTCACGGTTCACCTACACTTCTGTAAACTTCTCCGCAGACCGTTCCCGTCGATGCTACAGTCAAGTACACCCATTTGTCGCTCACAGACAGTGGCGCCGCGGTGGCCGTTGCGGACGAGTTCGGACGCGTGACGCGGCATTGCTTGGGGTCGCCGCCGGTCAGTTGTATTCTATTCACTTTCGACGCTCCTCTCGTCATGATGAAGATGGTGGGCAATACGTTGACCGCCCTCACTGACCGCGGTCAGTTGATCGCTCTCGAGCTGCCGACGTCTTGCGAGGGTCTTGTGCGGGCGTCGTCGCTGCAAGCGCGAGACAGGAGGCGACTTCGCAAGATACACAGTACCGCTATGACTACATCGCTGGCGTGCACGTTGTTGTGATTATATTCCAACTACAGTGGAACCTCGTTAAAACGGGGTATATATATTCCTAGTTTTTCATGTATTAATTAATATGATGTTCTTAATACTATAATAACTACGTTGAATGTATGCTGTCCGTCAAATTGTGTTTAGTAAGCCCGTAACAAAGTTCGCTATTTGGAAGATGCGAGCCCGAATCACGTTCAAATAATAAACAAAACTACTGTTTCAAAAGAAACTTTATTAGCAATATTGCCGAGGCGGGCTGAGTTAACAACAATACTCTTTTTGATGTTCAACGTTTTCGCATTTTCCCAAAATACCGGAGCGGGGAGTGGGAACCAGCTAACTTCAAAGGTACCTGCAGGTTGCGGCGCGTACGCACGTGCCTCAGCAATTAAGGTGCCAATAACGTATCTTTATAATTTGAATGATTTGTTTACAATTTGGAGTTTTCGTGGGCGCAACATTCCAACTGCGAACACTTCCGGGATTACTAAACGCAATTTGGCGGGCAATGAACGTACAACATGCATTCCAGTATTAAGAACATTAAACTATGAATGTGGAATGGACAACATCGGTTTAATTCTGACCTCAGTAATCAGAATAATAAAATGGCGTCCGGATTTCAATATAATAAAATGGCATCCGGATTTCATTTCGCGAGAACGAAATTTGTAAACGTTTGTGTATATTTTTGTCTACACTACGCCGTTATGAGCATGCTGCTTTTATTAGGGAAACTCGTTATTCGGGTTATAAAACACGCACACACGCACACACGCAAGTGCAAGCAGATTCGCGCACGGACTCAATGCTACAGTCATTCTGCATGAAACTGCCAACGATGTTCAATGTATTCTTTGTGTTCTTCTGTTTCGGTTGTATTAAATCACTTGTCTTGTCGATAAAGAATTCCCACTTTTACACCAGAGGACGCCACCGAGCTGTAAAGAAATGAACTTCCGGCGTTGCCAACACCAGTCCTTAGGCTTAGATGTGTATTCAACTATTTTCGAAGGTTCTTTTGTGTTTGATGTAAATGCTCGAACATGTCTCCGTCATTCGCAAGAAGTCTCCGTCATTTTGACACAACTGATCAATCTCCGTCGCGGAGATCTATTATTTTTACATTATACTAACGAAAATCTGTCCGAATTGGACTGGTGGAGCCACTTGCACATTCTTGGGTACAGCTCAGCGAGTTCCCGCAAGTCCAGGGTATTAGGCAGATGCTGGGGCGCCGAATCGTCCCACACTTGACCGTAGACTCGTGTCCAGGCTCGGGGTGAGAGGTCGACACCCTAGTGCTGGTTGACGGAGTGGGGATGAATTGGTATACAGCACAGTGGTAAAACTATTTCCAAGATAACCATGACGGGGGGGGGGGTTATCTTATATTTTATCTTATGCCTCAAACATATTTTTATATTTACATGTAATTTGAAATGCTCAAATTGGGGAGACACCGGCCAACGCAGAAGGCTCCACGACAGGTTTTAGGCTGCTATTTGAACAGTCGAACAATGTAATAATTAATTTGTAAATATATAGTGTGTCCCTTTTTATTGCTTTCTTGTTTATTTTGGTGATTTATATAATAATAATTATTATTATTTTATATGGAATGTAATAAACCAATATTTGTTGTATCATTTATATAATTATGCATAATAATAATAGTTATTAAGATAATATTTGTATACGGCTTATATACGGCATAGTGAAAAGGCGGGACGATCTGTCGTGCATATGCGATGCGTCCAGGTGCGAGACAGCTATCCATTCAGCTGTCAGCAAATCTCAGTCGTTGTGATCATCAAAGGTTAACATGTATAATGCTGAGTTACTTGATATCACCACTACATGTAGTTCTTGCAGAAGCTCAATCCTTTCGCGTGCGAAACTCATCTTTAGAACGACACAGTCAAGCTTAATACACCCATGCAACTATTTGGATATGGTATAATGACGTCATAATAATAATAATAATTCTGCTCATACTGTGGTTGCCTTGCGTCACCGGTGAAAGAAGCAACATCTGAAATGTATTATCATGTCATGTTAATGTAAATTTAAGTGTTGCTATGACATTATTGTAAATACGCAATTTATGTATTTATTTATTTTGTATCATTTTAATTGTTGCTGGTTGTGTGGTGTTTATGTTGTAGAGTGTAATATAATTTATATATATATATATGAATATATATATATACATATATATACATATATATGTATATATATATACATATATATATATATGTCATGATATATAATAAACTATTTGATAACAAGGATTTGATAATTATTCGTGACACGGATGCAAACATACATTCAGTTTCTCGCTCGACTTCACTTGAGATCTCTGATCGATTTAATATAAATTCCTATTTTATAAAAAAAACTATCAAAGAAATTAATAATGTAGAATAATAAATAATAACCGATATTATGTATTAACGTAAATGTATATTCCACATGAAGGTACAATTTCCGTTCATATTTTATTAATATTTTGTTTATATAATATTCTTAGTACTTAGGATGCTGTTAGATAAGCCTATGGTTCCTACCAAAAATGAAGTTCCCGAGCATAGACTTTAATGGCAGTTTAGCATTTTAGTGCCCTGTTTAAACTTCGGTTATTTTGTGGGCGCGACTTTCGATTTTCGAGCACTGTTTAGGGCTAATTAAACACCAGATGGCGGACATGATAGTGTCAACATATGCATTCTAGTTCTAAAAAGAGTGTATACATACATATTAACATTTTCAATGAAGAACGGATATCGTACTTTTAAAGTAGCAATAACAGAACAAACCCAGAGAGTCTTATTTTAGTGTTTAGGCTAAACAAAACAACCGTCAGCAACACCTCCTTTATGCTCATTAAAAACATCCAATTGCACCCCACCTGAGCCTCACCAAACACCCGAAAGCAATCCCCATTGTTGATGTTAAAAAAAAACGTCAAAATCTACCCTGTTGACGCACTACAAAGACGCCCAACTGCGCCCCGTTGCAGTAAGATATATTTGATGAGACTCACCAACACATTCCACTGAACCTCCTACCACCGTTCTTGTATCACTCTGTTGTTAACGGGCCCTTGTGGACTAGCTGGATAAAATAAATTTATTTTGTAAAATGGTGACTTTATATCGTATTTGTACATATTTATTTAATTATTTGTTGAACTGTTTGTAGCTTTCTTATTGGGTAACTTTTATATTTGTTGTCTATTTATTTGTTTACATTTCTTAAACTTAAGTTTTTATGCCTATTTGCACGGACCGGTTTGTGGGGTTTTCACCTTATATAGGTGTAATCGTATTCATTGGGAAGATTTTCTACAAAACGTTGCAGGTTTTCTATGGTGTAAGACTGTACATAACTATTAGCTATACAGGCCTATATTAACCTGATAGTTCAAGCAAAACCAGCTAGATGGCGACACCGGTCGGAATAAGAATGCCGTAAACCCGGTTACGAACGATACACGTAATACGGATATAAACGAATTGATACAGAATTTCAAGTCACAAATACGGATTTCAATAAAGGATGTCGATATATTGTGGAGACCTGTAAATCCATCCATTGACCGCTCATTCAGAGGTGCCAAATAATACTGCTATACTAAAATCCGGAAGTCTCCCGGATTTTTGGTGTGTCTTCCGGTCACCCGGAATACAGGCAAATCTCCCGGATCATACCCCCATCATCCGATATCATGAGTCGAGCCGAGACAGCGGAGAAGCTGAAAGCTGAGGTTACGGCGGCACGGCGGAGAAAAATGTTCAACAGCACCCCCCACCTCCGTCTTCAAGTGTCAAGATCAGAGACACCGCGACGACACAGCGCAACGCGGAAGCGTGCTGAACCGCTGGTGAAAATCTCAAGAAAAAACGTGGCAGGTGTGTATACTGCGTAAAACTCGGTAGATTTACCGCTGTCCACACGATGTGATGGCGGAAGATGAGGACCTGGCGCCACGAGCCCCACGCAGCAGTCGCTAGGGGAAGTGCGTGCATCAAAAGGAACCGGTCCAAAGATGGATAGTTTAATTATGCGTTGTATTTACATATCTACTGCGGGTAATGTGTGTACTGCGTGAAATGTTGGTTTGGCAGCATTGCTGGATTTGTTAACTGAAAATTCACCCGGTTTATGAAGATTGAAAGTTGCATTCTAAGATCGTTCACATTTTAAATACAAATTACCACTCAATCAACATGTGACATTACTTTTCCTCAACATCACATCAACTATTTTGTTCACGTAATACGCAATTTTAAAATAAAACGGCGCAAAAGATGAAACATTATATCCGTGTAGTGTTGCAAGGCTTTCTTTATCGCGAATAACATATCAAATGCCAAAGTGACATGTAGGGCAGCAAGTATGATCAACATTAATAAGTAATTTAATATTGTCCATGTCGTATATACACTTTGTTAATAATAATTAAACATGATAGTTTAACTCAGAATGCAACTACAATCACAAATAAATACAGACATTCCGTGAAATATATATATATATAGGCAGATTTCGCATGAATTACATGAGATTATAAAAACAAATTACAGAAAAAGCGTCAGTTCTACGGGCCTACCGGCAAAGCGGTAGACTTGGCACTTCAGCTCACTGCAGGAATTCCGCATGACAACCAAAAGCGTTCGACGTGTATTTCAAGTCCTGTGTCTGACTGACGTGTTTGCCAGAGTTGCTGAATTTGTATGCAAACGAACAGGTCGGCTCGGGTGGCGTCTTTGCGATTCACTTATGAAAAGCTAACAGGCGCTTTTAAGACACGTCCAGCGCGCTCGTGGTTGGTCGCAAGGTCAAGGAGCGTTTGATACATGTGTCACGCGCGTTTCATTTTGTTTTTCGCGGGGAGACGTCAGGGCTTGTTATATGTTGGCAAGGGACTATACGTACACATATTAATTTTATGAACAGGTAGATAGGGCCCTACGTATACGTACGTTCATCCAAATTATATTATTTAGCGTTCAATTTAGACTGATACTGATTAGAACAGTCGCGAAATCCATAAAATGTAAATGTTGTCGTACTGTTATCTTAACACATTGTAAACACGAAACAAATAGGTGCAATGTGGAACAGCAATTACTTTTGAATTTATATAAAAAGATTGCAGAACAAGCACAATACTAATAACTAATTAATTTGACTTTAATCGAGCTAGCATATTATTCTAAATATAATAATGTAATCGCGGTCTTCAAGTTTTACAATGAATATTTGGGATGGGTGTAACATTATTACAATGTTGTTAATTTGGAAGAAGGATATATGTGGAACTATTTATAAATGCTGGCCAACTAGTGTGTTGTAAGTTGTATTCTGCACAAATAATCTACAAACTGCCAAAACACATATTTGGTGCTAAAATAATTGAGATTTGTTTAAAATTAGTTAAAGATATTTTAACAAAAATAATAAATGTGTTCTTGTAGATGTATAACATAATGTATACTGAATATAATCAGCAATAATTATGATATATTCGTGCAATTACTTACCCATTTGGCAAGTTTACTGCTGAGCTCGACTCCACCGGGCTTTTGCTGACATCCGTATGCCCATGCAGACATTCAGAAATGCATAGATAGCTATAATTAAATATGTAAATATCATATGGTAATTGGGCACTTTGCGTAGTTCGTAAATTGAAAGAGTCTCAATGATGATGCCCATTGATTTAATAAAACATTTGAAAATGTGTGTACAGTGTGTATTAAACATACCCCAATTATATCACATGATCACAGTGCACATGCATTAGATAATTACGAGAATTTTAATTATGTGATATTATAAAATACGGTATGCATTAATTAATACATGAATTATTGAAGTGTATGTGGATTGCATACTTGGGTAGTGTTTAAGTAACTATGCAGGGAGTATATATGTTTCATTACTAGAATCAAACAAACTATATCAAAGACTACACACATCTCAATTAGTGTGACTGTCACACGGATAAAACAATTTTGCACTTATTATCATAGGAATGTTCAAAATTCCTATGACAATAAGAACAAAATTAGTTTATCCGTGTGACACCTATTTGCTTCGTGTTTACAATGTGTTACGATAACAGTATGACCAAATTTACAATTAATGGATTTCGCGACTGTCCTAATCAGTATCAGTCTAAATTGAACGCAAAATAATATAATCTGAATCTGGATGAACGTACGTATACGTAGGGCCCTGGCGACCTGTTCGTAAATTAATATGTGTACGTATAGCCCCTTGTTAACAAGTAACAAGCCCTGGCGTCTCCCCGCGAAAAACAAAATGAAACGCGCGTGACACATGTGTCAAACGCTCCTTGCCCTAGCGAGCGCGCTAGGCGTGTGTGTGTGTGTGTGTGTGTGTGTGTGTGTGTGTGTGTGTGTGTGTGTGTGTGTGTGTGTGTGCGCGCGTTTGTTAATGTGCGTGTGTGTGTGTGTGTGTGTGTGTGTGTGTGTGTGTGTGTGTGTGTGTGTGTGTGTGTGTGTGTGTGTGTGTGTGTGTGTGTGTGTGTGTGTGTGTGTGTGTGTGTGTGTGTGTGTGTGTTACTGTGTGCGTTTGTGTGCGTACCTGCGTGGGTGCATGTTCGAGTGTGTGCGTGTACATATTGTACATAATAGATATGTGCACACGCAAACGGACGCACGAACACGCGTATAAATGCATGTACATACACACACACACGAACACACACACTCGCACATGCACACGCACGCATGCACGCACACACACACACACACAAACACACACACTCTCTCTCTCTCTCTCTCACACACACACACACACACACACACACACACACACACACACACACACACACACACACACACACACACACACACACACATACAAACACACACGCACACTCACACACACACACACACACACACACACACACACACACACACACACACACACACACACACACACACACACACACACACACACACACAACACATAATACTCAGCTATATGATTGCACGAACCCCTAGCGACAGATGGTAATGGCATTACATAAATGAATTAGTGTCTTGCATAATTGGCATTGACCCTGAGTGCGTTGCAATTCAGGTCTGCAAGCTAAAATGCGAAGAAGTAACTGGATACTGTGGTAAGAACAAACGCTTACTACGCACAATATCTAACCCCTAAACTAGGCATTTTCAACTACCTGTTTTTCTGCTAAATATCCATCAACGTCAATGTTCGAAAAACTGTAATTCATAGCATATCACAAAACGTGCGGGGGCGGTTGGTGGCTGCGTTGGCGAAATAGAAACACTCAAAACACTAAACGTCATGTCAGCAAATGGACAAGACAGCGGCAGCTGGCTATCCAAAAAAGCCAGAGACAAGGAGACCCGGCCAATGCCACACCAAGCCGATACAACCGCCCTACGACGGCTTACTGATCGACGCCCGGGGGCTATGGAAACCTATCGATCGCGTCATTCGGGTCCGTCGAATAAGCGGCTCGCGCGTGTGTATAACTGGGCTTATTTGTGCAATTAACGATGTTCATGTCCGTTTATACATCTACCGTCAAACTGAGCCCTATCACGCTCCGGTGTGAGTGACAGAAGACAGCGTTCTCCATTCCACTGGCCGCGCGATAAGGTACGTGGCTGAACCACTCTAGGAAAACGATTTGGTTCGCGGTGCCTCTCTAAGAATCGAAGTTAAGATATACGCGGATAGATTTATGTTGCATCTGATATTGGTTTGGTAGTTTGGTTGTTAATAGAGTGATACGGGCCTGTGCACAAGAGTGCATGTTTCGAGGCGCAGGTCCGTCGTGCGCGTACTGCGAGTGTACGAGAGCAGTCTTCGTGCCGGTAAGTCATTTAGTTTGCTCTACTCCCATTCGTTGACGTGCGTCGCACGTTGATGATGTTTCGTTTGTGTACATGCATGGCATGCGTATAGTATGTCAACGTGTACTCACGTCTCCAATATATGTATGTTATTAATAAATACATGATTGCGCGTGGGCGTGCGTGCGTGTGTGCGTGTGTGTGTGTGTGTGTGTGTGTGTGTGTGTGTGTGTGTGAGAGAGAGAGAGAGAGAGAGAGAGAGAGAGAGAGAGAGAGAGAGAGAGAGAGAGAGAGAGAGAGAGAGAGAGAGAGAGAGAGAGAGAGAGAGGAGTTAGAGGGAGAGAGGGAGATATATATATATAGAGAGAGAGAGGGGGGGGAGAGAGGAGATAGAGTGAGATAGGGAGAAAGAGCGAGAAGGAGAGAGGGAGAGAGGGAGAAAGGGAAATAAGGAGAGAGGGAGAGAGGGAGAGAGAGAAAGAGAGAGAGGGAAATAGGAGATAGAGGGAGCGAGGGAGATAGGGAGAAAGGGAGAGAAGGAGTGAGGGAGGGGGAGAGAGGGAGAGAGGGAGAGAGGGAAAGAGGGAAAGAGGGAGAGAGAGTGAGTGAGAGAGAGAGAGAGAGAGAGAGAGAGAGAGAGAGAGAGAGAGAGAGAGAGAGAGAGAGAGAGAGAGAGAGAGAGAGAGAGAGAGAGAGAGAGGGAAAGAGGGAAAGAGGGAGAAAGAGAGAGAAGGAGAGTGGGAGAGAGGGAGAGAGGGTGAGAGGGAGAGAGGGATAGAGCGAGAGAGCGAGAGAGCGAGAGGGAGAGATATATAAAAAGAGAGTGAGAGAGGGAGAAAGAGAGAGATTGAGAGAGGGAGAGAGGGGGAGAGGGGGAGAGGGAGAGAGGGAGAGAGGGAGAGAGGGAGAGAGGGAGAGAGCGAGAGAGCGAGAGAGCGAGAGAGCGAGAGAGCGAGAGAGGGAGAGAGATAGAGAGGGGGGAGTGAGTATATTGCGAGTGTGCGTGTGCGTGTGTGTGTGTGTGTGCGTGTGCGTGTGCGTGTGAATGAGTGTGTGTGTGTGTGTGTGTGTGTGTGTGTGTGTGTGTGTGTGTGTGTGTGTGTGTGTGTGTGTGTGTGTGTGTGTGTGTGTGTGTGTGTGTGTGTGTGTGTGTGTGTGTATGTGCGTGCACCTGCGTGTACAAAGTCAATTTCTACAATAATTCTACAACTACATGTAGACACCATTTAGGCGCTGTGTGTGATTTATACATCCTGAAAATTAAAACTATGAAGTTGTAAAGAGTATGCTTTTTATGTGTGCATTAGTAACATTCTGACTGAAAATGACCAACGTGCCAAGTTCCAGCATTTTAAACCGTATCGAAGCGAAAGTATTTATAATGCTCAGCGTTGTTGTCGTATTTATTATTGTCATCATCGTCATCATTGTCATCATCAATTGCAAATTCATTCGTGCCAGCAATATATCCTTCTCTCGTAAACAGTTTATATGTTCTTTGCACGAATCGGGATCGTCAAAGTCTTAACCTTATCAAATTCTCTAACTGATCACATTCCTGGAATCAGTGGAATTGGCATACCTCATTTGAACGCCTGCATTGTAAAATGTCTCATTTTGTCTCCTCACTGAGCCGCCGCTGGTCTGTCCTGACGCAACACGGCTAATGTTGTTTATACACAAAACCCACTTTCCGCATGGATCATAATATTGTCTCGGCTCAATTACGTACCACTTTCGCCTGCCACCAACTGGTGCTGTAAATTATTTTGGTGGCGAAGTTATGAAACAAACGACGCAGCTGTGCAGGCTTCGATAGTGGATTAATCCGAGATCTTTTTTATAATTCGTAATTACTAAAATAGATATGTCGAAGGAATACTGCCATCCAAACCAGTTTTTAGCATTAATATCTATGGCGTCTCGGTTATGTCAAATTAGTATCCATACACATCGTTTAACTATCGTGAATTTAATTAAAATATACTAGTTTTAGTATGCTTTATAGAGAGCGATACTGGTTTACTGTATTAATAGACGCACCGATAAATTTGCCAATCTGAAGGTGAAACTCGAGATAACTGATAGCCTGTCTTATGTACTTGATGACGGTTGCAAAAGTAAGCTTATGACTCAAAATTATATACTTGACCTGAAAGGTTAGTCGTCAGAAAGACCTTTAACTTTGTACTGATGGCGGGTTCACTCAAACATTGTACAACTGTACGTAATATTGGCATTTCCAGTTTTGGAAGTCTGATAGTTGTTGAAAACATGGCGTTCATGCGGGCGGGTGGAGGAAATACTCTAAAGCGTTTTCAACATAAGTTTAAGACACTCTTCTTATGTTGAAAATATATATGTTTGCATTTGTACTTCTCGTTTGAACCCAAGCCCGACTACAGCACACTTAGACAATTAAGATTTAAACATAGAAATCGGAGAAACTTCAAAACATGTTTGTATGATAAAAACGATCCATGATAAAATGGCCAAGTTTGAAATTCGGCGCTGAGTGTTTTCAACTTTCAATTTAAGCGATTTCAACTTAGGTTAAACACGTTCTAGACCAGGGGTCCGCAACGTGCGGGCCGCAACGTGCAGTCCGCAAGCTAACTGCGGCCCGCAAAGCTATTTCATGCGGCCCGCGGACTAAAAGCGAGATTGCACACAATACGGCCCGCGGGATGACAATATGCATGGTATTTCTTCCGTGGGAGAAACAGCCAAATGAGTTAAGCATGTAAGTTGCTTCCGGATTCAGTTACGTTCATGATTTGGAAATGCAGTATGTTACCTTTCTCACAGCTATGGGAAACACCAAGCAGACGAGGGCCACAATATCACGGCCAAAGATGCTACATTGCTCGCCAGAGAAAACAACTTCTGGCGAAGAAAGATCAGCGAAGCAATTGAAATCCGAGAGAGACATCCATCTCCGAACAGAAACACAGACTTCCTGTAATGTTCTTGGTATTGGTGTTATGTGATGTACGCCAACAACGTTATATGACAATCGGGAAGTGAATCAGTTCAACGCCGTCGGAGGCATCGATAGGATGCCGAAAGCTCCGTCGGAGCAAACAGGGATTCAAAAAGGTAACAAACTACATTACCAAACCAAATGAGTTGTTTGTTTCATTGTTGGGAAAGGTTCGACGCGATGCAAGTGCCCTGCAAAGCGTGTTCGGGCCTACTGCATCATATCATTAACAGCCTGTTTGCGATTTTACATTTCTTGTCGCCATTACGGCGCATCTAAATCTGCAGAATGTTCAACTCAATGGACAGGTAGATCGAATCAAAGAACTCTTCTAACTTGTTCTTCCAGTTCGTTTCCGTTTTCCTGATCAAGTTGCTATTGCAGGAAACAACTGCAGAACGTCAACTGTGTCTTAGCACTCCTGGAAAAACGAACCAGCGAGAAAGGCCGGACACGTACTTGGCGTCCGTTTAGCTGCTGAGGCGGGAGTTTTACATATATCAGACTTCTCAGTTCCTCTTATTTATAGCCCGTTCCAGATGGGAGTCGACGATGGGCCGGAAGCTGTGCAGATGAAGTTCACCGGATTGGAATGTACTTCTGTGACAGTCAAAGCGACATCCAGTGAGGTGTCGCTTGGATTCTGCCACACACTTGCCGATGGAACAGTTTCTAAAACTGTTTGTTTGTTTCTGTTTGTTTCAATGCTTGTTTCTTTGAGACTATGCATGGACATAAGCTGTAGGATCTACTCGATAATAAATTTCGTGAAATGTAAGACCTTAATGCAGCTAACCGACGGACATATGTACGAAGCACTGATGCTCGCAGGAACTAGTCTGCAACTAGAAGTGGGACACTTCGTGGCGCATCAACACAACCGGACGGCACACTAGTCAAAATGTTGCCTGCCAACAACACGGACCGTGAATAATTGCATACTTTTTAACACTCAATCTATCCAAAGTATATCTTGATAATTGATAACAATAAATCATTCTTTAATCGTATAGGGCATACACTACAAAAATGTATAAGTTCAACTTAAACGGATAGGAGTTAGAATGTTTGTATATTCGTAACATAATAATTTTTAATTATACCAGTTTCCACGAAGTTAGGCAAATGATAATCAATATTGATAAATAAACAAGTGGCCTGGTGACCGAGCCTAACTGACTTATTTGCCTCCCCCCATTAGAAAGGGTTGCCGACCCATGCTCTGGGCTCTAGGTTCAAACCATTATCGTACTGTTTTCAAGGGTGGGTGTTTTGACCGTACTACACCGGCATTTGTTATCAGTTTATTGCCATACATAAAACTTGATGGTTTGGGGCTTCCGGATCAGCGGTAATTTCGAAACCTGCCTACAGTGACCGTGAACATAAAACATGACGCTTGATGAGTGCAGGCCCTACTTTAGGATCGAGAAATGCCGAGAATTTGGGAAGTGTCGTTATGTAAAATCTTCATCTAGCAATTAGATAATCAATATAATCGCTGTAGCCGACTTTATCTTTGAGCTAAGCTCCGGTTCAATGAAGCGAGACAAGAATGCGGTCACCTTATTTTGCGCAATTATTGTATCGAACCCATACGGCGCAGTTGTCTAATTGGGGAGAAATCATTCATGCTGTCATACGAATACAGGCGTGTAGTAATGCGATTATATTACTTAGTGAGGTTCCGATATATTATTCTTAAACATAACTTCCTGTTTATTACCTCCCGATCATTATTTCTCGGTCGTCCCATTCCGGGAAATTATCCTACCATTTTATCGCAAGTGTGTGTGTATGTGCGAGTTTTTATTAAAATGCTCACCGTTTTAATGAAGGCATGCATGATTAATTTTACCTTTCAATTTAACATCGACTATACTATACAACAAATGAAGAACCCCGCCAGGAATCACATTAAACATATATTATTTTGTTGTCATGGTAACCACCTACCAGTATGCGTTCTGTTTCACCGTGCGCTGGTCGGAGAGAGCTGCCTGATATCCCTCACGTACAAATGCCATTTTATGGTTTGTGGTCTGATTTGCAAACAGGGTTAGGGTAAGATTGATGGTACTTTTGCAAGATTGACATCGGGTTCAAAATGTACCATTTTGACATATCCAAACAATATTTTACCTGGCAGAGGCTTCCGTTAGCGTTGCACGGCAACATCTTTAGCACCAATGGCGCTGAATGACGTCATCGTACACGTGAGGTAGATCGTAATTTCCCTCGTCTCGATTGATAGATGTTCTGGACTTTCTTATCCATAATGGCTTTTTTATGTGTCGAATTTTTCTGTTGGATTCCTTGTCTACTTTTTGCTCCCTCCCAGTCTATGATATGGTTTTGTGTTGTCAAGTATTCTGTGAGGGCGGATTTATTGCTGATAGACTTAGATCTTCTTCCCGCGCCTTGTGTATTTCTATTTTTGCGTGTTGTTTACGTCCTTTCCGTGTTCCCATGGTCGTGTCTTAAACAGTCTTCCTCTCTACCCAATGTAGTCAGCCCATAGCCAGCGGCGGATAAAGACATTCGCGAGATGTTAGTTTAAGGGGTCGAAATCCTCCAATTGCACCGCCACTGAGGCTTGCCAAATCGCCAAAAGACCTCCATTGGCGTCGGAACGAACTGAGTATTGGGTGGGCTGAGCCGGAGCTTCAGCGCCACTTCGCTGTCGGATCATGACACCGGAAGACGGAGGGGGAGTGCGCTGAAGATTGCTCTCCTTTGTAGTAAGTTATGCGGTAACACTTTTATAATGTCTGTTAAACATTCATACATGTGGGGTCTAAATCACGGTTATTCCCAGCTTGCAAAACTCATCGGGCCAATGAAGCACCAATAAAACTTATACGCTAGTCATCGTTGGCCAAATCATGTCTTGCTAGATGGGCTTCGGGAATATTTAGTCCACAAAATATCCTCGGCTATTTTCGTGGGCCTCTGGCCTTCGTGGGCCCTAGGCGCGTGCCTATTGTGCCTATTGTGCCTATTGGTAGCATTGGGTAATCCGCCACTAACCACAGTTCTTATATCGTAGTTTGTAAACCAGTTCGCCTTGTTCTTCTGGCTCTACTTTTGAATTAACAGAGAACTATCCTGAAAAATGTTCAGTAAATTTACATCAAGTGTTTACGCGAAGAGGTAACAAATATCCAACGTCGCGTCGATTGGGGTAACATCGTTCCTCGAGTTGTGCTGACGTGGCCGATGACCCGAAAGGGATATTTCGCTTTCAATTAGTGTCATGTTATTTAATCTCGACCGGCAATCACTGGCGATACAGTCATCCTTACCGTACGTTCGGCTTCTATAACCCAATGACCTGGCCAGTGAACGGTATATAAGGGAGATCGTGATTGCAATTGTTGAGGTGGGTATTGTGGTATTTCTGGTGACAGGGAGTGGACACGGGTGGCGAAGATGGCTCTCGATCTTCAAGGATAAAGAGAAGAAGAAAAACAACAACATCATCAACAACAACAACATCAACACCACCAACAACAACATCAACATAAACAACAACAACAACAACAACAACAACAACAACAACAGCAGCATCAACAACAACAGTAACACCAACACCACCAACAACAACATAAACAACAACAACATCATCAGCATCAGCAACAACACCAACACCAAAACCACGAACATCAACATAAACAACAACAGCAGCAGCATCAACAACAACAGTAACACAATAAAGAACAGCAACAGCAGAAACAACAACAGCAAAGCAGCAACACCAAAAGCAGCAGCAACAACAATAACATTAGAAACAACATCAACAGCAGAAACAGCAACATCTGCAGCCACAACAACAACCACCACAATATAAACATCATCATCATCAGCAGCAGCAGCAGCAGCTGCTGCAGCAGCAGCAACAACAACAGCAGCAGCAGGAGCAACAATAATGGACCAACCAGACTAGATAACACGACTTTACGATAAAATTATCAAACTTTCCGTGTTTAATATATTGTGCACAAATGTATCTCCAAAATATAATATTGCATTGGTGCATATTTCGGCTATGTTTGGTCCCGGATCCCATACTTTGTGACACTGGTATCGACGACCTTCGGTACAATTCTGCTCTTGACAGTGGCCAACCGCGTTGCTAGCCGCTCGCCGCTCGCGGTTATTGTCTCTCACGCCATTTCGTTGTTCGTGCATGTCAAATGTTGTCTGCATCTCTGGTTCGGCAGCTCCATATTGAGGGGGCGTGACAGAAAGTGGGATGTTCTTCCCAAATATTGGTGGGAGTTTTGGTTGGCCTCAAAAACAAATGGGAGCTGGCAGGTGAGAGTGTCAAATATGATGAATTTGTTTGACATCCCAAACAGACGCGAGACGAAAGATCAAATCCATTACCACTCCCCCGCTGTGTCTCAATCGATAATGTCACTGTTTGTCACGACACGTCCTGGGTATTGTAGGCAAGACATCATCCATTACGGTATGTATATTGTGGCAACACGTGATTAAGCATTTAGGTAGTATCTCCCTCTGTGGAATTGGAACCCATCTTCGTTCGGATTGTGCGGGAAAGGGGAATTGTTTCATACGCCCATTTCCCGGGCGTGTTCATCGCAATGAGACTGCCTCCGTAATCTAATTTTTTCCTGTCATCTGGTTTTAGTAACAAATCTGCCTTGTATCGACCAGAGCGTACTGGCCCGTTTTTACAAATGTGCTATTAAGTTCTAAAGAAATCATCCGACAAACTATTACGAAATACCGGGCCGGCGACCGGAAATGCGGCGAAAATAACAAAAAAGTGACTATCTCGCCTCTGCACGTCATGTGGCATATAGATTAGTGACAGAGTCGTAAATTATCTGATATGACGACGAAAGAAAATTCCATTGAAGACTTGTATTCTCTTATGTCAAAGCGACTGCGCATTTTGTTCAGCTGATCATCCATTATATAACATCATCCCGCGATGGGCTAAAATGCGGCGACTGCCTTAAACGTTCCGGTTATAGATATGTTGGAGAATCTCCGTAAACATGACACGTACTGCATTGAAGGCAATTTGCAGGACATATCCGACAGATTTAAACAAAAAAACCTCACACACACACACATACACATATATGTATATATATATATATATATATATATATATATATATATATATATATATTTGGTCAAAAACGTATTGGTAAAATAAAGGTCTTACGATAATTCGACTCTACAATGTGGCTAATACTAAGCAAAAGTAAACAAAAACCACTTAATACAAACAATTATATATATATATATGTTTGTGTGTGTGTGTGTGTGTGTGTGTGTGTGTGTGTGTGTGTGTGTGTGTGTGTGTGTGTGTGTGTGTGTGTGTGTGTGTGTGTGTGTGTGTGTGTGTGTGTGTGTGTGTGTGTGTGTGTGTGTGTGTGTGTGTGTGTGTGTGTGTGTGTATGTATAACATACCATGTTAATGGAATTCCTTCCCCTGAAACACGTAATATTGGAAATGTAACTATTAACTATAGGTACATTTCCAGTATTACGTGTTTCAGTGGAAGGAATTCCATTAGGCGATTGTGATAACGGGAGCTGTTGATGATATCTAATGGCCCGTAGGCACTGGACGATCAGCAACTCGCGTTGTCGTTATGTAGCGCCGACTACGACTGCTAGATACTACAAACCAGGCAAGCGAAGACGGAAGCAGCTGCTTGCGTTGTCTAAGAGCGTTCTTCGACTAGCAACGCCCGTGACTGTTTCATCATGAAGAAGACGGATTGCAGCAGGGAAAACAGACAAACCCATTTTACGACTACGAATATGTGAACTGGAATGGTACGTGCTGCACTGGAGCTAGAACATCAAAGAAAACTATAAATCACACGTTCCGTACAAGATGCCAGCGGTTTGAGTCGGGAGAGATGTGCATACTTCTGTCGCAAGGATCATGTTTTTAGATTAACTCAATAGGGAGACGTCGGTTATCGGAAACTCGTCCAGTCGATTAGAGTGTTTGTTGTTGTTGTTGTGTTATTTATGTTGTTTTTGTTATTGTTGATGTTGTTGGTGTTGTTGTTGTCGTCTTCGTTGTTGTTGTGATTTATTTAGTTTTTGTTGTTGTCGTCGTTGTTGTTATTTATATTGTTGTTGTTGTTCCTGTCGTCGTTGTTGTTATTTATATTGTTGTTGTTGTTGTTCCTGTCGTCGTGTCGTTGTTGTTATTTATATTGTTTGGTTGTTGTTGTTGTTCCTGTCGTCGTCGTCGTCGTCGTTGTTATTTATATTGTTTTTGTTGTTGATGTTGTTCCTGTCTTCGTCGTCGTTATTTATATTGTTTTTGTTGTTGTTGTTCCTGTCGTCGTCGTTGTTATTTATATTGTTTTTGTTGTTGTTGTTCCTGTCGTCGTCGTCGTTGTTATTTATATTGTTTTTGTTGTTGTTGTCGTTGTTGTTATTTATATTGTTTTTGTTGTAGTTGTTGTCGTTGTCGTCGTCGTCGACATCGTCGTGGTTCTTCTCTCTGTCCCCGATGTCCGGGGTGAGGCTGGCGTTATTTAATGTAATTATGAAATTTAATATATCCGCCATATCGATTGACGCCGAAGTTAATCTTGTAGCACGCCAATGACATCAAGACAAACACTGTTCAGTACCAATTAGTACTGCATATTCTTGTATCGAATTTAAATCAGTGAGTGTTCCTTGTGAGTGTGTGCAGGATACACAAAACACAAGATGATATATCGCGACCGAAAACATTAAGGGGGCTGAAGCACACTTAGTGCTTTAGTGGCTGGCATGGA
Source organism: Escarpia spicata (assembly GCA_963995525.1). NCBI lineage: Eukaryota > Metazoa > Annelida > Polychaeta > Sabellida > Siboglinidae > Escarpia > Escarpia spicata. The sequence continues at coordinate 27,807,592 of OZ023213.1, forward strand.
ACGTGCGTCTTTCAAAACAATAAGATCCGTGAAATATGAAGACACTATTAAGTTGATTTTGTGAATCTTGTACATTGATTTGTCTCGAGGGCAAATGTTTTGCTGAAAAACAGATTAAAGCCTCTTTCTAAAAGTTGTAAAATCTGTTCTCGTTTGATTGGTACCATATCGAATCATTGGTAGTGTGCAAATAATTAAACAGGATTCGCAGTCGGCCAACTAAAAGAGTGCGTAGTCTTGCTATATCATCGAATGATTTGTTTGTGTGCATACGATTGGGTAGCTTCGGAAAAGGCAAATACCTTTATGTCATAATACAGAAAGCCGGACAACCTTTGCTTCTTTATACCAAACCATGATTGAATTCGGTCCAAAGAATTGTGTAACTTGTCAGATGATTTAAAAAACCGAAATAACAATTTTTCAATTGTTTTTGATACTGGATAGATTAATTTTATGAAGTTAATCCCGAAGGAGACAAGTGGAATAATTGACTTGAGACAGGAGCTTTAAAACACAATTATCTCGGTAATACAATTATCAAATCTCAAAACGCCGCTCCAAAAAAGGCAGTCATGAGTGACGTCATTATCGCGCAATGATAGGCTACATATTATATATTATATCATCATGAGGCTACTTAGCGCTATATATGAAAAACTAACAAACTAAGATACGTCAACTGTAATAATAATATATTTAATTTGTTATAGCGCCAGATCCACAACTAAAAATTGTGCCATACAATAGTAATAAAAATATTAATAAATAAATGAAGTAAAAGGCAACAAAATATTTGGAATATGGTAGTAAGATGTTAACTTAAAATAAACACAGTACAATATAATATAATTAATAAATTACTACCACATTTGGTCGATTTTGACAGCACGAAACACCTTATATTTTGCACACACTCTGCAAAAGCAATTTACATAACCGCGATTTGTGTTTGTGTGCGTGCGTGCGTGTGTGGATGTGTGTGTGTGAGTGCGCGCGCGCGTGCGTGTGTATGTGAGAGTGCGTAGTTATGAATGCATCTACGCATATAAGTATGTATGCACGCATGTGTGTAACGAGAATATCTCGTTCAAATCGATCAAGCCACAACACAAGACTTGCGTGGGCACTCGGAGTGTGGCAATGACACGTTTTATTCCGACAATACACCCTGGCTCTGACGACTCTACTCCATTCCACGCACGGCACCACCTACTGTCAACGTCGCGTTCCAACCTTTCGCTGCCACTGTCTCCCAGTCGCTGCTGGCAACGCCCAGTCTGTTCATAGCCACCGCACCTGGCTTATTACATAACAGCTCGTTACGTATTGGCTGACCTTCTACACTCCATCCGCTCGTTATAGCGTACGTACGTACGTACACAAACATGCATACACGCATCATGTGTTTGTATGTAATTATGTATGCATGCATGTTTGTATGCACGTATGCACATACCTATGATTGTACGTATGTACGTGTGTGCGTATGTATGCACGTACGTATGTATATCAGCGTTCGACATTTATCCTAAAATTGTGCTGGTCAGCCGGATCAGCAATTACAAAAAATTGCTGGTCCGTCAGCAAAGTTACTGGTCAGCATTTTACCAGTGGCCTGCTAAACAATATTGAAAGAAATGCACAGTTGTACAACCATCTGTAAAATCCTTCAATACGTATGTCAGACAGGTGTTTTCCTGATCATATGTACACATATAAAGCGATTTTAGGTATGAGCACACTGGTAATATTTTGGTAACTGATTTCAGACTTATTTCTATAATATTTAAAAATAACTACGAAAAACAAAGATTTGGGAAATTTCCTTAATTTTATTTAATTGAAACAGCCGACAGACACTGACAGCCAACCATTCATGAGCCATCTTTTGTAAAGGTCATAAAGAATCGCAGTCATGGTCAGCGGCAACAGCAATGATATAATCACTGCAAGATCTTGGACATTAGTTATGAATCTTCTGGCTCGAGCCACAACATTCATAATTAATGTCCGACAAGTCAGAGTCACTGTCATCAGTGCAACCGTCTGCATCAACGCCATCACTTGGGCCAGCAGCAACTGGTCCATGTCTTCCTCTCCTTGGTTCGCACTACCATCAGCCTGTGCTTCAAACAGAACCAGACGAATCATAGCTGCCATACTCTTCTGGGTCCTGGTCATACGCGACTTCTTACAGAAAGTGTTCCATTCATGGATTATGCAACCACAGAAATTGGGCCAGCCAGGTGTCTCGGAAATGTCAGTGACACTTTTCAGTATCGTAGGACAGATCTTTTTCGCATTTTTGTAACAGTTTTTCGTGTGCTACTTTCGCTCGGTACCCCCTCACCCCCAGTGTATATATGATGACATGTGTTACAGAATTGTTCATGCAGCCCTTTCTCTGTTTGTATAAAGTTACACCAACTATTTCATAGGTTGGTAATGGGCAATCCAAATTTATTAATTCACAGGGATTGCCACTGTGCACAGACAATATATACAGTGTATTTCGCATCCTGTGCACAGACAGGTACATAACGATTACTTATCTATGTACCGCATATGCTATGTACTACAATTTGTACATATATATATATAATAATTTTCCATTCTAGCTAGTTAGTGACTGAAAAAACCCTTGAATGCTGTTATACATATTTACAGCATACGAACTGTCACAGATTTACAATATATAATTCAAGGGAAAAGATACCTCTGTGCATACTGCACACCTTCTATATTACTAGCTAGATTATTTACCGCAATTTGCTATATACAAAAGTGGGGGGCTCAAACCCCCTTAGTGATCTGATATTGACCGTGCTAAATTGCAGATATTATATAAAAGACAATACATGTACATCAAAGACACACTGGGAGGGTGGGAGGGAATCAAAATTTTGTTGACAGTTGAAGATGAAGTGTTCTGTACGGCAATGCGAATCGAACTGAACGAGAACCCGCTTCTCTGTTCTTACTGCAAACATTTTCCCGCGCATGCGCTGCTGGCCAATCGCGTGCCGCTCAGGTGACGCGGTTTAATTAGCATTCTAGGCCAGTTTAATTAAGCGCTGGGGCGAATAAAAGGGGTGTGCAGTATTAGAGGGGAAACAGGTTGTTTTTACCACCTAGCTTATCCGCTAGGTGCTCGCTACGTTGTTACACAAAAAAGCTTTTCATCCTGAAGGCCAAAAATTAATTTCGTGTGCTACTTTCGCTCGGTACCCCCTCACCCCCAGTGTATATATGATGACATGTGTTACAGAATTGTTCATGCAGCCCTTTCTCTGTTTGTATAAAGTTACACCAACTATTTCATAGGTTGGTAATGGGCAATCCAAATTTATTAATTCACAGGGATTGCCACTGTGCACAGACAATATATACAGTGTATTTCGCATCCTGTGCACAGACAGGTACATAACGATTACTGATCTATGTACCGCATATGCTATGTACTACAATTTGTACATATATATATATAATAATTTTCCATTCTAGCTAGTTAGTGACACCTGTCTTGACAATACGCTGATGCGCACTGCTGTAGAACGTTGTATAATATCCCCCAAAAAGTAGGCGGTCACACGGACCATTAACTCAAAAAAGTTACTGACCCGACGGCAAAGTAGGTGGTCAGTGACCACCCGGTCAGCGTATATTTCGAACGCTGATGTATACATGCATATGTGTATATGTATGTACGTAGACGTATGTAGGTATTGCTCATAGGTGTATATGATCACACACGCGCGCGCGCACACACACACACACACGCACGCGCACACACACGCACACTAATGCCTTTTTAAATTGTTCCATTGTTCACCCTTGACAGCTCTCTACCGCCATCTAAATACGTCTACGTTGCTCGCGGTATGACGTCACCAAGGAGGTTCGTCTCCGTTCAAGTCAAGTGGACCGCTGTCTTCGTGGTTCTGGTGACGGGATGTAGCGTCCTAATACCACCGCGCGTCGCTGCTGTCGACTCCCACAAGGACGCGTGGCGGGCGGTCATCAACCATGGTCGTATCCCGGTCGGGGAAGACGTCGTTGTGGCCACAAAGCACGGATCATTGCGAGGAAAACGGATCGTAGGCGATACCAGGGCGGGTAGGTTGATCTGATGAATTTATGTGTTCGCGAATTAATTTCTTAATTTGTTTATTTGTTCGTTCGCTCGATTGTTCTACTGTACGTTTGTTCAATTATTTATTATTCCTGTCTTCATTCGTTCTTTCGTACAATAGATCGTCCGTGCATTCATTGTTTGAATGAATGCACGAACAGTAATATTCTGTGTCTACAGGAGCTTATGCTTACTAAACAAGATTGTTATTTACTTAACACCTGCCATGATGGTAATGCTGGGTACGGTGTGTCTCCTGTAGACGCCTCAAGTGGTATTTTATCAGGGAGGCCTTAAGGTGGAGTAGGATTTTTATGGAAATAAAAATATGTTGGGGCAATAAAGAGTATTATTTATTAAATGTATACTTACCGTATGAATGTGAAGAAAACCAGGACAAGTTTAATGATTATAATATTATGTCTAACATTGCTGTATACATTGGTAATATTACTAGCTCATGTATAACAGTTGTCCGTGATTTTAATGCGGATATTTCTAAGAAATCAGTTTTTGGAGAAGTATTTCTTGATTTCTGCAAAGAGGATTCAATGTCTGTATGTGATCAGGACATTCTCCCGATAGATACATATGTTAGTTCTGCCTGGGGAACTACGTCATCCTATATGCACTGCTGATGCAAATGATTGCATAACTAGAATGTCGATACTTTATGACTGTATTAGGGGTAATTCTGATCATCATCCTGTGTCGCTCACCATTGACAGTGTTATTGTACCAGCATATGTTAGTAGTAGTGTTAACATTAATGAAATTAAGGAAGTCATACATTGGGACACCTTACATGATATTGACTCGCATAGAGAATGCACGTACGTTGAACTGTCTAAACTCAATGTTCCACCCGGTGTTAAATACAGTAATCGTAATTGTCACAATTGTAGTCACCGTAATGACATCGATGAGCTTTATAACTCTATCGTGTCCACTCTGAAGAGGTCTGGTCAAACACTTGTGTCAACTCATAAACGGTCTTATAAATATGATGTTGTATCAGGATGGAATGAGCGTGTGGACGAATTGCACAGTGCAGCTCGTGATGCCTACTGGCTGTGGAGACAGGTTGGAAAAACCTAGACAAGGTGATGTTTTTAATGTCACGAAACTGTCTAGAAGCAAATTTAAGCATGTGGTCAGAAAATGTAAAAAGATAAAGAAACGTTTATTGCTGATTTCATTGCATAAAAGTTATGTCAAAAGTTCATCGACAGTTCTGGAAGGACATTAAGAACCATACGAACAGTAAAGTCAAACTACCAACAAACATTGATGGTATACATGGTGAGGTCGATATTGGGTCAATATGGAAGCACCACTACGAGAATATATTTATTGATGTGAAGGATAGCCGTTGTGACAATGTTTAATTTGATTCCATCAATGACAATAATGGAATTACTGTTGATGCAGTGGAAATGATGAGTATTATTAATGAATTATCATGCAATAACACATCAAGTTCGCCGATGCTCAAATTATGGTGCTATTATCTACGCTTGTGACCTCTATTATGGTGCATGGTTATGTTTCGAAATCAGTCTCAAAGTCTGTTATTGTACTGGTTATTAAAAATAAAAATAGACGGGAAAATGACAAGGCCAATATTTCTTTGTAACATGTATTCCAAGATAATAGATACTGTGATATTCAACAGAATGGAAACCTACTTGCAAACTACGCCTCATTAGTTTGGATTTAAGCGAAAACACGGAACGGAGCTGTGTGTGTTTACATTTAAGGAATTATTAAGATTTTACACTAAACATGGTTCAGCTACGCATGTTGCGTTTCTGGATGCGTTAAAAGCATTTGATCGAGTTAATCGACATAAGCTGTTAACGAAATTAGAACAGCGAGACGTACCGATATATATATATATATATTCTAAGAATACACAGCAACGAGTTCAATAACCAATGTGTATGTATCCGATGGGAATCTACCTACTCGGATTTCTTCTCAGTGGGCAACGGTGTTAAGCAAGGTGGAAGGTTATCCCTTTTACCTTTTAACATTTACATGGACAATTTGAGTGTACAACTATACAAACAACATATTACCTACTTTTATTCGTTCCTTCCGCCAAGGACTACAAACTTTACGTGACATAATTATGTTCCTCTTATGGGTCCCCTTTCCTCTTTGTTGTTGTTATCGACTTCATCATGAGGAAAACGATGAAAGGTCCGAACTTTGGTGTTAAGTGGATACATAATAGGTTGACAGACCTTGACTTTGCCGATTACATTGCACTGCTCAGCCACACATCGGATATCCTGCAAGATATTACCAATAATTTAAACGACAATGGAGAGATGGTCGGATTACGAATCAGCTACGAGAAGAAGACAACACATTTGTCAGTTGGTGATGGATCTGACCCCCACATTGTGATCGGTCAGCAAGACTTGCAGTGCGTCGAGAACTTCCCTTACATCTCTAGGGAAGGCGACGCGGAAGTAGATGTGCGAGCGAGTATAGGCAAGGCATCAGCAGTGTTCCAAAGACTACGTCCAATATGGTCCAGTACCACCATCAGAAAAGACATAAAACTACGTCTTTACATCTAAATTGTAATACCAACAGCGCTATATGCCTGTGAAACGTGGAAGAATACGGCGAGGATATCAAACAAAACTAGACATATTTCACCGACGATGTCTCCGGTTCATATTGGGCATATCGTGGAGAGAGCACATCACCAATGAAGAAGTGATAAGGAGGGCAGGTCTGGATTGCCTGCACTACATAGTTAAGTCTCGACGACGAAGACTAGCGGGACATATCCTACGCCTACCAAGAGAGAGAACAACACATGTAGCAATGGAGTGGGTGCCTGAAGGTGGAAACAGAAGGAGAGGAAGGCCAACTAAGACCTGGCGCAAGACATTTAAAGAAGATCTGGCAGAAATGGAAATTACCTGGAATGAGGCCAAATAAACTGGGAAAGACCGTAATAGATGGAGAAAGCTCGTCGCCCGATGACACGACATTCAGTATAATGCTGATAAATCCCTGGTCACGTACTTTGATTCTAGAAATTAAAATCTTGCCAGGGAAATGACTTTAGGAGGAAAGAAGCTAAACTTTGCCACCTCTTGTAAATACCTTGGGCATGTAATTTGTAATGACTTATCGGATGAGACATTCAAGCCAAAGTGAGACTTCTTTATACAAAAAGTAACAATGTACGGCAACAATTTCAATTTTGCTCTACTGCTGTAAAGAATAAGCTGTTGACTGCATATTTCAGTAATATTTATATGTGTGCGCTATGGGTTAATTTTAGACAAATTAATTTTCAGCAATTTATTGTTGCCTATAACAATTCATACAGGATATTGAACAATCTGCCGATGAGATATTGCGCTAGCCACATGTTTGCTACAGCTAATGTAAAATCATGTAAATGTGTTATAAGAACAGCTATTTTTAGCTTAATCACGAGGATTAACAGGTCTGTTAATACAATTGTTCAAAGTATTGTTACTAGCGACATATACAGTACGTCGCAGTTGCGGCATCAGTAAGTCAAGGTTTTGTATAATTTTTTAATATCCTGTTTTTATTAACATATTTTGTTTAATCTTTATTTATTTATGTTTCTACTTTTATATGGATGTTTTTATCGATGTACTTTTTCCAATATGGACACAATGCTTGTCTGAAATAAAAGACATTATTATTATTATTATTTAGTAAGTTCTTCCGTTCATTCAGTGTTCGTTTGTTCTCTTATACATTCGATCTAATGTTCTCATTCTTTATGTATTTTGTTCGTTCTTGACTTAGTGAGTTCGTTCGTCGCTCCATCGTTCTTTTGTTCTTTCGACATTTGTTCGTGCGTTTTGTTCATGTGCACATTCTTTCGTTCGTGTTCGTTAGTTCTTTCGGTCGTTACTGTTAATATCAACTATTGTTGTGTTCGTTTGAGGTTATACGGTGATAATAAACATGGGCGATACCTTTGTGATGACAACAAAACAACCCTGTTGAATTTGGCCTTCGATAACCGTGTCTCCGTTCTTTCTAACTGCTTGCTGGCCATGCGTGACATATGCTCCTACTGCAATCTGTATTCTAGATAGTAATTTTCCGTAGCCAGATGGAGATGGGGATGGACAGGGCACATTTTCTGAATGCCCACTGGTGAACTACCCAAGATAGCCATATGCTGGACAACGGACGGAAGACGGAGACGAGGTCGCCCAAAAGAGACGTGGAGATGAACAGTGGAGAAGG